>CM077095.1:98091977-98691977 GCA_039513925.1 Platanthera zijinensis | reverse complement strand
AAGCACTCGCCGGGTACTTGGGGTTGGACATTTCTTTTCGAGCTTGGACAACCTCGAAAAGAGCGGGGATTGTGTACAACCCCGTACCCGGTCGAGCGGGAACCTCCCTAGGGAGCGGACATGGGACGAGCTACGAGCGACGTTTTGGTGCAGCTCTGTTCGGGGACGTGCGAGATCTCGTACGCGCATATGAAGAATTTACGTTTTGTGTTATAATATATATATATTTACTATATGTATTTATTGATAATGTATATTTATATATATATATATATATATATTTATAGTATATAAATTTATTACATATATATGTTTATATATATATACCTTTATATATACATATAGATGCTGGGTTGATAGGGGGATGAAAAAGAAGAAAAGAGGAAAAATAAAAAAGGAGGAGCAGGCAACCCTAGAGAAGAAAAGGGGAAAAAGCAGGAAAAAGTAAAAGAGGAGTTGCGGTTCTCTTGGCCCCCATCTCCCGATGCCATTCTCGGCCAACTAGGTCGTCGCCTGGAAGGAGATCGGTCGGGAGCTCCTCTCCTGGCACTGGCTGGAGCAAGACCAGTCCGAGCTTACTTCTCCCCCTCTCCCATCGCCGCATAGGGCAAAGCAAGGATGGCCGAGCCCTGATGCCTCCTTCCCCGCCGTCGCCTAAGCAGGGCAAGGACGCAGCCCCGCCCCTTTCCTCTCTCCTGATCGGCTTCCTGGAGAAGCAAACCCGTGCAGCCTCCCTCCCCTCCCTTTTTCTGGACGAGCCTCCACCGGCAAGCCCAGCCCGAGCCACCTCCCTCCCCTCCTTTTTCTGTCCAGATTGCCTCCTCTGGAGCAGGTGAGGCCGAGAATGACTTCCCTTTCGCCTCTAGAGCAAGGCGAGGTCGGGGACTTCTCTCACGTGGCCACTTGAAGCTGTGGAGGCTGGGACAACCTTCGCCGACATCACTTGGTGCCTTCAACTCTCCCGCGGAGGTCGGATCCGAGCATGGACAACCACTACGGACGCTAGACGTCGAGACTCAGGCGATATGCGCGGTTGAGGCTTCGTCAAAACATGTGCCAAGGGTAACGAAATTTCTACTCGGGCAGGTGAAGCCCTCAATTTACATGTTTGCATAAAAGCACCTCTCCACCAACGGGTGGGGGAAGGGAGCTCTCCGACGGGTTGACATGTACGTCCCCGCAATTAATTACATTTAGTATCCGGAAGCATGAGTACGGATTTAGGCATGCTGTGTGAAGCCCATCCGGACGTGTGAGCCGGATTGGTGATGTTCTGGGGTTCCGGAGAAGACTCCGAGGAAGTTGTGCATTACTTATTTAGCGAGAAGCAGCGGGTGTAAGCCCAAGTTTGTGTTGGCCCTAGAAGGCCTATTTTATTTATGTTGTCGGCCTGCGTGCCGAGGTATGTAATGTACGTTCCTGTACATTGAGATGCCCGCGATGTTTTTGCTAGCCCTTGAAGGCTTATGTTACGTTGGTGGCGGCCCAAAGGGGGCTACGAAAAAAATAGAACTGCTAGGCGAGGTTATGCTACTAGGATGGAAGTTAAAGGGCGTTTTGCACAAACCCGAGGTGGCATCTTTGGTTAAGAGAGAGTGGATTTTGAGATCCTCCCTAGAGATTTTGGTCGGCCAAGAGGGCCTTCCAAAGGTGTCGTCTTAGCTCAGCATTTGGCTTGGGAGGGGAAGAGTTCGTTAGTCTTCCGAGTGTGTGGTGGGACCTCCACGCTGAGACCTTGGGCATGTCCCTTACATTCCTAGTCTAGAACCTAGATTGTTCACTTGAGTGTAGTAGATGCACGGTCACCCCTCTTTTGGGACCTAGAACTCCACGGAGACCGATTTCCGGTTTCAACAAGCATGTACAAGAAGCTCTAGATGAGGGCACATATGCCAGATTTGATCAGCTGCCACCTACCTTCATGGCCCAGCTAAAGAGTTTGCTAGACGAGCAGAGGAGGGCATTAGAAAATTACGTGGATGAAGCCCTGAAAGATGTCAAGAATGATCTGGAAATAGAGATCAAATCTATAAGATTTGAGGTAAATCTGCTGAAGGGGGGAATAATGAAGTTCTTTGCAAGAGCTGCACCTGCTGTAGATTACACTATGGATAAACTGAATGTGTCAAGCCAGAGTATTGCAATTATCATTGAGAATCAACACACTCAGGCTAAGAACTCTTTGACCATTAATGAGAATGATAAAATTCTGAGAAGTCAACAGAACACTGAAATCTTCACAATGATGGATGCCTGCACCAAGATGCTTGATGACCACATGTTGGGAGTTAAGAATCAAGTCACTAATGGAGTAAACTACCTGCAAGTGGAAAGAAACAAGGCAAGCAGCTCCCAGACCACTAAATTAATTGAAGAAGCCAAAAAAGGGGAGAGAGAAGCCATAAGGGCCAATACTGAAAACATGGTTTGGGAAACAAATGTTGTGAGAGGTTCATTGGTATTAGAGCCAGTGCAATATGACAATATCATAATGATGCCTACTCAAGTACTAGAAACCTTAAACAGAGAGCCTGCTCAAGATAATCAAGAGTATGTCATGTAATTGGAAGATCATGATTGTGCAGGTAATCAGTGGGGAGTGCAGCCCACTGCTGCTGAAATTCCCTCTTTAAGCCCTATTGTTGACCGGGCACTACAAACAAGAGAAATGACTGCTGAAACTACTGAGACAGAAGAAGATGTCAGGATGAGAAAGAGAAAATACAGAGAATAAATGGAAAAATATTCTGATTTCGAGCAATGGTGCCCAGAGTCCAGATCCATCATCTGGCTTGCTTGGGATCAGTTCAAAAATAAGAAATCAGACAGAGGTAAATGGTATAGCAAGACTGAATGAGATAAGATGGAAAAGAGAGACACGGAAAGAAGGATTTTTCTGGAGGAACAAAAAGGTAAATCTTCTCACTCCTGATGCTGTGGAACCATCTAAATACTTCCCCAAGCCTTTAAGCTATTTTGAGAGACAAAAGGATATAGCTGAAGCTGGAGCTACTAAGGCTAAGGCTGTTGATGAAGCTGATAAGAAAGGAAAGAAGATAGCTGGAGCTGAAGACAAGCCGACAAAGAAATCTAGAGGTAGTGGGATTATGATAAGGGAACCTGAAACTTCAAATGTTTCAGGTTCTGCCTACAGGGCTAGGGATGAAACACTTTGTTTATATTGCTTAAACATTTATTCCCTATATGATTATATAGAACAACCATTTGTTATAATCATGATCTGTCTAGCTCATCAATTGCTATGATTTTGACTTATTAGCTACATCATTTGATATGCCTATGATTTATCTAAATTATGTTGTGATGATGTGTTTTAAATATTTATAACATAAGTATGTTAGTGTACACATTTGCTTAGGTTTTGACTTCTTCAAATAGGGGGAGATTGTTGAGTCCATTGATCCCAATTTCCTGGATTTGAAGGACCAGCAAAACAATGTATATACATGTTGTGATCTAACTTGTGTTAAAGATTAATGATTGCAGATTGTCCTGATAAGCAATGATGGGACAGGTAGCCTAAGTGGCTAAGTTAGGTAAACGCTTACCTAAGATGTGGGCTGACAGAATTCTGTCTAAGTCCACGGGCATTGAGTGAAGGTAAATCACTCAACGCCAGTTGACTTATAGCATTGAGTGAAGCCTATACAGTCAAAGCCTAATAGTGGAAAGCTGAGAAAATGACTAAGTCCACAGGCATTGAGTGAAGTCAACTCACTCAACGCCATACAGCAAAATGTTGTGAGACAGGCTAAAGCAGCCAAATCCTAAGTTGAAATGAGCTGAAATATGGCTAAGTCCACATGCGTTGAGTGAAGTCAAATCACTCAACTCCATGCTACTAAATAGAAATATGGCTAAGTGTTTTGGCGTTGAGTGATGAAGACACACTCAGCGCCATACAATAATATGGCTGTAAGTTGAACTAGTTGAACCATGTTCAAAATTTGTCAAACTAAGTTCAGAGTTCGTCGAGCTGAGCTTGCCTTTTGTCGAACTCAGTTCAGTTCAACGAACTAAGTTCAGGAAATTCTGCTAAGGCTAAAAGTATTGAGAGAGGCATGCTTACTCAATACTCTCAATGCCTGAGATACTGAATAGGCAAAGAGCGTTGAGTGGAGGTTTCTCACTCAACGCTGTCAACGCCTAGTATAAATAGAATTTTGTCTAAGGGGATTGGCGTTGAGTGATGCTTACTCGCTCAATGCCAAGAAGCACAAAGCTGATAAAGCAAGTTAGCATTGAGTGAAGCTGAATCACTCAACGCCTAGAAACAGATTTATATTCTAAGTAGTTTGGCATTGAGTGAAGGTTACTCACTCAACGCTAAGAGACAGTAAATCTGTCTAAGTGTTTTGGCATTGAGTAATGCTTACTCACTCAATGCCTATGCTAATGTTGCTTGATTTTTGGCTAAGTCCACAGCAGATGATGTCAGCAAGTCAACAAGTCAACATATTTTAAATAAGTGGTGGGATGGCTATAGTACGCGACAAATATTGTCGCAGACCTACTGTATGATAGTTGGCGTTAAAGCAAAAATACAGCTAGCATTAAAAGTGTGGGACCAACTGCTAAAAGAGTCGTTGGGTTTCAATACATAAAAGTAAATGCTCTTTACAGGAAGAGATAACTGTGACAATAGTTCTTCTTCTCCGCCATTATTTTGGAGCTGAAGAACAGGAAGCTGAAGTCAGCAAGACACAAAGCAAGTTAGCTGTTGAGATCAACATCTTCAACGGTAAGATTGTTGGTGCCATCTTCATCTACATCAGCTAGGAAGCTCAGGGTGATTCTCTGAGAAAGAGATAACAGCAAGGTCCAACCCTTGCTGCAGAAGCTTCACAGATCCAGCCAATACATTCTAAAGAACATTCTCTTGAGGAGTTGTGAAGAAGAAGTTAGAGATGAGCAGTTAGCTCAGTTCAGAAAAGAGTAGAGTAGCAGATCTACTAGTTACTTCAAGCATAAACCAAAGCTTCTACATCATTGTTTCTGTGAAGAAGAGAGAGTTGAACCTTTGGTTCAATTCAGAAAGAGGCAGAATAGTATTCTGCAAGTCACTTTTAGCTCAAGTGGATAAACTTGTTGTTGTGAAGTAGTTGGGACTAAGGTGCACTTATTCTAGTAAAGTTGACACAAGAAAACTTTCCTGGTGTCATAGTCGGGGGCTGAGTCTACCTCACCCAAGGTTGATTGTCATAGAGGAATTCCTCTTGTGATCAATCAAGAACCTCATCAACCCATTTCCACCTTGTAGGATCCTTTTGGATCTAAGTTGTAGGAGTGTTGCAGCACTCTGAGAGTAGGGCCTTGTGCCTTAAATTATATGGCTAAAAAGCCTAAGCTGCAGGCCTTAGAGATAAGGCTGAGGTCGGTGGTTTGAGGACTACTGAGCTGTAGGAGCACTGCAGGGCTCTGAGGTAGGAACCTTTACTGTTCTGAGGTAGGGTTCTGAAAAGAACCTGAGTGTAAGGTTGAGGTCATGTGGTGTAAGATCTTTGGAGTATTTTGGAGAAGTGCCTAGTCCAACAAGACAGTTGGATAGGTGGGAGGGAAAGTGGATGTACCCAGTTGGGGAACCACTATAAATATATGTGTACTTTGCTGTGTTATTTTCTTTGTGTAGGTTGTGTACTCTTGAAAGCATAAAATAACTAAAAGTGAAAGCACTTAAAGAAGAAACTTAAAAGAACTCCTAAAGAGACCAATAACCTATTCACCCCCCCCCCCCTCTAAGTGATTTAGCTACCCTTGAAATTAAAGACTTTCACTTCCTATAGATTGGAAGCTTCATAAATCCTAGCTCCTTGTGGTTCTCACTAGAATTCATGATGAGACTTTTACTACCCTTGGAGATCTTGTTTAGACAGTTAGGTTTTTATTGAACAAACTCCCTATGATACTACTTGAAAGTCCTGCAAGGGTAGCTAAACACCTAGAGGGGGTGAATAGGTTTTTTTTTTAATTCTTATGAACCTTTTTAAAGTTATGCTTGATGTGTTATTATTAAGTTAGTGTCTTTCAAGAATACAAAGAGCAAACAAGCAATTTATAGTGATTCTTTTATCTAGGGTACATCCACTTTTCCCCTTCACCTATCTAGCAGTGTGCTAAATTCGATCAACTCCTCCAAAAACTAAGATCAATAGATCTTATACCTCAGATCCTTCCCATGATCCTACAGCTCTTAGTGACTTCTCGCTCCTACATCTCAGACTGCTCACAGTACTATCTTAGAGACAACACCATATATCCTACCTTAGGCTCACAACCAAGACCTACCTCAGCCTTTACAACTTAGGCTTACCTGAGATTCTCTACAGAATCCTACCTCAGAGTTTTGGAAAAAGGTCCTACACTCAGCCTATATAAATCAGACCTACACTCAGATCTTAGTGAGATCATACAATAGATATTTAATGAGGTACAATGACTCCGCAACTAAGTTCAGGAGTCTTATTCTCTATCTATTACAACAAATAGTTTCTCTTCACCATAGCAATAGGAAATGATTTTCGGAATATAAGTAGGTCATGTTGTGTGAACACATGCAGAGATCTTCTTCTTCCTCAAGCTTTTTGAATGATTGATCTGTAGATTATTAAGCTTGAAGATAATGAAAATTGTTTCTCTCTTTGCTGGAGGTGACATTTTGCAACTTAGGGTTTTAGGGAAAAAATTTCAATAAGTCCAAAAAAGTCTCGTAAAAGTCTCCCGCACTTGGCTTTTATATTCCAGCAACTATAACGTCTAAATCCTGTTTAGTTAAGAGGCATGGCTAGCTTTAATGGTTGAATCTTCCCAAGATAACTTATCCTAAAAATGGGGTGGTTTCCATCTTTCAGTGCATAATCTACCTCAATTTTAATTTAGTATAACGTCAGCTAAAAAAATACATGTCATTTGACGTATAATAATTTCTGATCTTCTATACAGGCCTTGAGTACTAGAAGCAACATGACTTAGTCAAATTCTTTGATCTCTGAAGAAGCGACTAGAGGCGGTACTTAACTCAACTCATTTTACTTAGGCATTGAGTGATATCTTGGGTCTCGACACATTTGTCCTTAGACAACTTTTCTCTTTTTGCTGAAGCGTTGAGTGAAGTCTTTTTGAAGAGGCGTTGACTGACTGTAGTTAAGTCAACGCACTACTTAGGTGTTGAGTCAAGTCATATATCTCAATGCATTTGTACTTAGATAGTTTTATTGCTTCACTGCTTAGGCATTGAGTGAATGATCTTCACTTGACGCATTTGAACATGGAATGAAACTCAACTCTCTTACAAAAGCGTTGAGTGAAATACCTTCACTCGACGTATTAGTACTTGGTCTGAATTTTTGCACACTTTTACTAAAGTGTTAAGAGAGTATCATCCAGTCATCACAAGTGAGACTTGAGCATCGAGTGATGTTAGAAGACTCAACACATTTATACTTAGGCAGATTCTCTGCTTCTCCTCTAAGGCGCTGAGTCAATAGCATGGTGTCAATGCCTATAGACTTCGAGCATCGAGTGAATTAAGATGACTCGACGCATTTGTACTTAGCAGATTTTCATCACTTTTGAAATTTGCTGACTTATTCCCAAACTATGTGTCAATTAAATATAGATTTCCTGCACATGATAACTTAGAGGAATTGTCAAATACTTATTTTTGTATATTATTAACTTATGGTCTTCTTCAAATCTAGTACATTGTGGTCAATGTTCCCAACACTTTCATTGTGTACTTTCTTTTTATTAATAAAAATGACATATTTTATTTTTAAATTATCTTTATTTTTATTATGTGTAGCTAATTCTCTACTTAGTGCTTGATTAGGAAGCATTGGGATAAGGATTAAATTATAATCTTTCGACTCTAATTTGTTAAGTTTTATTTCAATTTATTTCTGATTAATATATTTTTGTGAGTTTATATTTCTTGTATATAAATTCCGTGATCTGATTGGTGTCCTAAAAGCCGAAAGGCTCGTGGATACTTTAAATCTCTCGGAAATAAAGAGTTTATTATATTTTCTTTGAGAAAAGAAAATATAATCCTTTTGGGGTTTGGGATTTACTTTCATGCTATTTTGATTTATTTCAAATTTGAAGAAATTATTTTTGAAATATTTTAAAATTAGACGGTAGTTGTCTCTAATGAGTGACTACCATACTTTTTAATCCCCCAATTGAAATGGAA
This sequence comes from Platanthera zijinensis, assembly GCA_039513925.1. Lineage (NCBI taxonomy): Eukaryota > Viridiplantae > Streptophyta > Magnoliopsida > Asparagales > Orchidaceae > Platanthera > Platanthera zijinensis. The sequence goes on along the minus strand of CM077095.1, from coordinate 98,683,765 downwards.
TTTTGAAGATTAGAACGTATCTTTTATAATTGGATTCCCAAGAACCTCTAATCAAGTGCTAAGGTCTTTTAAGCTTGATTTTCCTCTAAAGTATTTTTATTCACAAACTTTTATTTTTCTAAATCAAAACTCTTTAATCGAAAAATTAATAGGAATTTTGCATGAGAACAATTACTCGACAGGCTCTGGGTACATACGACATATTCATATACTATATTTTGATAGGTATACTTGTCTATATCGGGATATTAGTTTGGATAATTTTTAAAACGAAAAATTTTCATCAGAGTTATTGCTGGCAATATCCTAATTTAGTGACGTTACTAGCTATCCTATGCCGGAAAGGAAAGCTGGCAACCATTTCCTAATTTACTACCAGTATCCCTAGCGATAAATTATATCGCGGTGCAATAATGGGTTTCTTTTTATGTCTTCACGCATGTTCCAATAGCCTACGGATCGCTAACGTGTCCACTCCCAGTCTATCCCCTAGGAAAATTTGTTATCACCCGCGATAATGCAAAAAACGATGTTCCATAAAACTTCACATCTATAAACCTACATACAATACACAAAGTGTGTATGATCAAATACAGTTAGGGATTTTATATTATAAAACCTGAGAGATGTAGAATGCATATTCCAACAATCCAGCCTTCAAGCAAAAATCCCCGCCCTACAATCCCATCGCTCGAAGCTATAAGGATTTCGGGGGCAAATGATAGGTCCCTTCAAAAGCACTAGCTGCACCCCATGTGTAGGGTGCGGTAATCCAAAATTCCCTCGCTAATCGCTTATTGCATAACTACATGGGGCGTAATTGACATGCCTAGGACAAAACACCACAAAGCAGAGCCACCCAAAGCGGAGCTGCATAAGGCATAGCCGCCCCGGCTGTATGAACCCCCGCGTCATTCCTCGATAGAGAGGGGTGAGACACCCAGGTCACTGTCACCCCATCCGTGGGTAAGTCCGCCCAGTTCGGGCGGCATTTCTACCGCAAGGGGCGGGTGGCCCCATGGTTGCACGCTCCTATCGCGTCACCCCACCTAAGGACAATGTCGTCTAAATTAGGTGGCCTACTAGCCACTCAATTTGGGCAACATATCGATTGCATGGGGCAGGCATACTCCTGTCTGCCTGCTCCCATGGTGTTGCCCTAAATTTGGGCAAGGCCACATAGATCAGGAGGCCTTCTAGCTGCCCTATCTGGGAGAGTGGCCTCTGGCCTCCTTTCCCCTTTGCGCCACCCCGCTTGGGGACAATGCCGTTTAGGTCCACCGGCCCTCTAGCCGGCCAACCTAGGCGGCCTCCTTGTTGTAGGGGCAGGTAGCCTTATGGTCGCCCTCACCTTCGCTAGGGTTCCGCTAAGAGGCAAGGTCGGCCAAAATTGGGCGGCCACCTCCTCAACCAGCCACCATTCTCATCGGACTGCCCTATTCCCACTGGGAGGAGCAGTTTGTTTTTCTAAGGTAAAACTCGTCACTTCCATAAAAATAGTGATCTGTGCGCCCTATTTTTAGCATCTCTATTCGTCTGTCTGGTAGTTATCAAGGAAAATTACTTGGTCTCTCTTCTTGTTATCTATTAATAGACCCCAATTCTCCTTCATTTTCCCTTTTTTGGCCCCGAAAGATCCTCCTATAGATTTTCTCTCTCCTTCTTTTCTCCTCCTGGCGTGCGCTCCCTTGTGCCCCCTTTACTTACATGCTCCTATGTATGTCATTTCCTTGCACTCTCTAATGCACGCTGCCTCTTTGTATGCTCCTGCGTGCGCCTCCTCCTTGCACCCTCCTGCATACGCCCTTCCTTGTATGCTCACACACGCCACTTTCTCACGTGCTCCCGCTCACACCACTCCCTTGCATGCTCCTACGCATGCCTCTCCCTTACGTGCTCCCACACAAGTCACTCCCCCCACGTGCCCCCACACACGCCACTCTTTCATGCTGCTTCAAGTGTGCCCAGGAGGCTCTGCTCCAACTATATCCCTGCGTGCTCCGCTCCAAGAGCACCCCCATACACTATGTCCAAGTGCCCTTCCGAGCGCTCTACTCTAAGCCCACATTCGATAAGCCTGGCTCCCCAGACAACCTCCGAGAGTACACTCCAAATACCAACTATTTTTAAGACCAACTTCAGAGCCCGTGAAGTATCGCTCAACCACACTCGGGTAAGCAACACATATAGTGTACCCAATGCCCTCAACTTAGCAACATGTCTACTAGTCGACAACAAGTCAACCACTCTAGACTCCTCTAAATGCAACAGGAGACAAGACGCAGAGTATAATACGCTCAAATCATATCGTTTGGGCGTCTAAGCCGCAGATACTAGGACGTCCAAAGCACATCACTCCCATTACAAAGCATGAGCATAAGACACCAGAATACAACGAGAGTCTCTATCCTTACAATATAAGAAGAAATATGGCATAGATCTGATCATGTTGTTTTTCCACCTTTTTCAAGATCTTCCATGTTAAAAAATTGCCTTGTCATATTTCCCTTTTTTGTGATTGTTTGTGCGGTCGACCGCTTCCGATCTAAGATGGTCCAATTTTGTCCAATCTACCGGAGCCTCGAGCAATCCGCAACAAGAATATATTATACTAGTAAAGATATGAAAAAATTACATACTGACATCAAATATCCGTCGAATGCATTATACTAAAAAACAAGAAAAATAAACCCAACCATTTTGGCACGAAATTATGGCATGCCAGTCTTTCTTATCAATTCAAAAAACAAGCTTGCATGACCAATAAATTTTGGCACGCAAAATTTCTTCGGCGTCATCATAAAAAAAGTCGATTGTTATCCGCAATACAAGATTAGTTATTCTCAAGTTTTTGATATTTTCACTACAATTCTTTAAAAAAAGATATCTTCAAACATATTTGATATCTGCAAACAAATGTTAAATATTAGCATGGTGCCAACAACTCCTACTTGCTCGTCCTTCGAACAGAAGTTCTCTGCATCTCAGCCCTTTCTTTATTGTCATTCACCTAGAAGGATTTGGAAAACCTAACAACAATTTTCATTTTCTCTCTCCCACAAAATGGTCGTAAGCTCTCCAAATTTGTAGCCACGGTTCCGATTCTGAAAAAACTACCTCGATTTAACTTTTCAAATGGACTACTATTTGAATAAAAAGAAAATTTTAAGAAAATCTTCATTTTTTGAGAGCAAGTTGCAGGCTTGCAGCTCGTGTAGGAGGAATAAGTGGCAGGAGGGAATGTCCTGATCTGGTCCGGTCGGCTACAACGGGGTGCAAGGAAGATTCAGGAGGCTTGCTTGGAAGTTGCAGGCGGTGTCGATGTGATGAGGTGAGAGGTTGCTCCGTTTGCGTAGAGACTGGCTGAAAGAGGAAAAAAATTTAGGTGAGTTACACTCACCTAGAATTAGGTGGGAGAATAAATAGCAAAATTTTGACCCCACTCCCCAATCCTTCCCAAAAATTGGGCAGGATTTTCAGGCCCAAAATTTTTTCGGATTTCATCACCTGCAGAACAACGAAACCCTATTCCCCCCAGCAAATTTTGGCCTCATCCATCTCCTTCGGTGAACCATTACACCGTCTGTCCTTCTTCAGCGAACCATTACACTGTCTGTCCTCCTCTGGCAAACCATTACACTGTCTATTCTCCTCCCCAACAAATCTCGGCCTCATCCTTCTCCTCCGACAAACCATTACACCATATATCCTCCTCTGGAGAAACATTACACAGTTTATCCTCCTCCCCAGCAAATCCTAGTCTCATCCTTCTCCTCCGGCGAACTATTACACAGACGCAAATAGGGTTTCTCATACGTTATCATACATTTGCGAGGAGTAGCTATTGAGGTATAAGATCTGTATTCCGGGAAAATTGATAGTCCATATAACCTGATGCATAATATTGTTTATGAATGTAGAATAGTTGATTTTAGATAATCCTTCTAAGCATGATACATCGGTATTTAATATGGTATTGTTCTTATATACTGTCATATTTTACTGTTCTACAAAATAAAATATGTAAACTTAGTACATTATTACATTAGTTGATTGCTATGTTGCAAAAAAATACTTAATGCTAATTACCAATGTTTTTTGTTCAAATATAGGGAAGTAGCGTTAAAACTGATTTCAATTGCTTTCAATATGATGATAAGGAAACAAATACACAATATGAGGAAATTGATCAAGCTTATCAAACGGTATGTTACAACAAAAATTTACCATAATTTCGGAGTTTTATCTAGCAAATGCACTCTGAGCTCATATTTGAGACTTTACTACAGTACCGTAGATAAATACTACATTATGTTTCTATGCAGGGAAGCAATGATGCAAGAGTTTTTCATGCAGTTCATTCTGATGAAGAAGCATACGCAATGTATGTTGAGTATGCTAGAAATGTGGGTTTTGGTATCCGAAAATATCATATTTATTATTGGACTCATACAATGATTATAAAGGGTCGTGAATATTGTTGCGTGAAAGCTGGTTATAAGGTTTTGAAGGTGGGGGTTGAGGTGCAAAGGAAGTTTTACAAACTTGATACTCGAACCGGATGCTTGGCATGCCAACACTTTACAGCTTATTAAGAAGGGAAGAACTGGCAGATTTCTAAGTTTGTTGAAGAGCACAATCACCCACTGGCTCCATTGGTAGATACACATTTGTTGATAACGCATCTTCATATATTTGATCATCAAGCAATGCTTATTAAGAATATGGAGAGAGACGGTATTAGACTCATTCATGCATATAACTTTTTAGTAAATGAAGTTGGTGGTGCTCAGAATGTGGGATTCTCTAAAACAGATGCATATAATTATGTACATCAAGATAAAAGTGTACTAATACAGAATCGGGATGTAGCACGATTGTTGGAAATATTCAAAGAAATATAGTGTGAGGATAACAAGTTCTCTTTTGATGTCCAGACAGATGAGCATAACTGGTTGCGTACTTTCTTTTGGATTGATTGTCATTGAAAACTTGTTTACGATTGTTTCAGAGATGTTATTATATTCTACACCACCTATAGGATGAGCAAGTACAATTTGGCATGTGCTCCTTTTATTGCAGTGAATCGCCACTGGCAAAAAAATTTCATTGGAGGGGCATTCGTAGTAGAGGAGACGATTGAATCATTTGCTGGGTTTTCCAATCCTTCTATAAATATGTTGGGGGTAAGCAACCCTAACGATTATCATTGATCAAGATCAAGTGATGGCTATAACTATTGAGAGAGTATTAACATCAACTTGACACTGATTGTGCCAATGGCACATTTCGAATAAAGCATCATCAAAGGTACCAACTTTCAATCAAGATAAGTCTATTTGATCTTTATTTTATAGTTATATGAGCAAATGTGATAGTGAAATGGATTTTGAAACAAATTGAAGAGAGATGGTATTTTGTGGCAACTTGCATGATTATTGATGTCTTAATGATCTTTTCAAGATTAGGATGAAGTGGTGCACTGCATTTAACAAAGAAATATTATATCTTGGCACTTTATCCACCAAACGAAGCGAGCCAGCAAATAATCATTTGCATGGATGCTCAAAAGCAACAAGTTGACATATTGAATGTTTTCTTGGAATGAAATAATTAATTTCGAGTTGGCGCAGGAATGAACATGAAGAAGAGTTTAGATATAAACAAGGGAGTATCACGCTTTAATAAAAAGCACTTCAATACTCAGACAAATGTCAAAGGTATATACAAGAAAAATATATTCACATTTTTAGAATGCTTTTTTTGAAGGAGCAGTTGGTTTGGTAATTGCTGATGTGAGAAGGTGTGAGATAGAACATATAGCATACATCATCAAAAAATATGATGGTACCAATGTTGATGATCAATGGTTTGTAACATAAAATACAAAAACTAATGGTGTGCATTGCTCTTATTGTGGTTTTCAAACAACCGACTTGTTGTGCAAACATGTATTATGTGTGTATATTATTCGGAAGAAGAATCAAATTTCACAAAAATATATACTAAAGCGATTTACATTGCATGCGAAGAAGGGTTTCTATTTAAACAAGCATAGTACATCAACTAACCATGGTTCTACTACACTTTTTAAAAATCAAGTAATGTGATACACTTATGATTTGTGTAATCATATTGAAAATAGTCAAAATACTAAGGAATACCTAGTTAATGTGCGGAACAGAGTGGGTAAAACTTTAGATGAAATACTGCAGTATGATGAGAAGGGAATCTCACCCTCCAATGGAAAAGGAAGATCGTCTTAAATGATCCACCATCTATGCGATGTAAAGGAGTTTCTAACGCATGTTTGAAGAATTATTGGGAATGTTCTTCGAAAAAACAAGTACGATATCCTACTTTTGTTAATAAATTATCTGATTTTGCATGCATTATATAGGTTTTTAAATGTCATGCAGAGCGGAGTCGGATTGTAAAAGCTAAAGGACCAGCGATTGTTTAAGATTATGAATTACCAAAGAAGTAAAATTTTGTGGACAGTCCTTGCGAGTGGGACTCAAATTCACTACAAACTCCTGCTTTTGTGAATCTAAGTCAAGACATCTCTATTAATGATGATTTTTTCTATTAATATTCCTTTCTCATTTTCACTTATTCCTGATGTGTTTAAGGACTGAAATGTGTACAAGTTCCTACAAATTGTTAATTTATTACTTCTGCACCATATTGTCTAAGTTAGTGGTTTTGGATTGTTGCTAGATAATTATTATATTGAAAGTATTTGAATCACAATTTGCTATGATTGTATATTTAAGAAATTCTAAAAGTGAAATTTGGTTTTAATATCGCCAACTATGATAATGACAGTTTTGTTCTGATACTAACACAATATTATGGTTAAAAAATCTATCATTAAAATATTGAAAGTATTTCTAACAGAATATACTTTGATATTGTCAGTTCATATACTCTGAAATATTTAAAGTATTGTAAAATTCAGCAATTATGAAATTGAAATTTGCCTTAATAGAAAAGTAAAATTTATAAGGTTAAATTATAACTATCTTTAAAGAAATTTTGATCAAATATGATTTCAAAACTAATACTTTTGTCATACTGAATCTAAAAACTCTCAATAATATTAATGCAAAACTACATTGGATAATGCTAGATATACGTTGGTCCTGTGAACTATGACAGTATTGTGGTTAAAATAATCTATCATTCAATTCAAATAAATATTGAAGGCATTTCTAATAGAATATGCTATCATATTGTCAGTTCTTTGAACTTTAATAAAAATACTGTAAACTATGACATTATTAACGTCTACTACTAGTCGTAGCACTGCAAAATTTAGAAATCATGAAATTGAAATTTTCCTTCATAGAAATGTTAATTTCAAAAGGTTAAATTCTATCCATCTTTAAATAAACTTGATCAAAAATTATTTCTAACTATAACTTAAACATTCTCAATCTAAACACTATTAGTATTAATATAAAACGATATTTTATAATGATAGTTAAGCTCTAATAGTATGAACCATGACAGTATTGTGGTTAAAAATTCTTTATCATCCAATAAAATTAAATAGTGAAACTATTTCTAACAGAATATACTTTGAAATTGTCAGTTCTTCAAACTTTAATTGAAATACTGTAAACTGTGGTAGTATTACTGTCTAATTAATACTGGTAGTATTAATGTCCAAATCTGCCTATAAAAATAATCTATCATCTAATAACAGTAAATATTAAAACTATTTCTTATAGAATCACTATACCATATCATGCATATGATAGTGCTTAATTCGTAGCGGTTAAGTAAATGCTACCAAAAGATATATATGGTATTGTTTAGAACTGCAAATGTAGATAGATAACCACCACTATAACTTGTCATACGTACAATATCAGTTATTTTTTCGCGGTTTCAAAAATGCTACAAATAATAATTTATGGTCGCGTTTACAACCGCTACTATATATTATAAACGCTACTACACCCTAATTTTTCCCACAAAATTTTCTCCCACACTTTCCCCATTTAGATTTCCTAATCAATATTATAAAAAAATACATAATCGTAGGATCTTTTTAGTGATGTCAGGCAAGACATAGTTGAAACTTGGCCTTTCTCAAGATACATTGTGTTACTTTTTTGATGAAGCGATTAGTAACAGCTAGCAGGCAAAATGAATAACTATAAAATGTTATTTTCTAAAATTTGAGTAAATAAATGATTTTTCTGTTGATAAAATCTTCATAAAAAGTTATTTTAAATGAGTATAATTAATAAAGAATATGTCATTTTGACTGAGTATGAAACATGTATGACGAGTCTAATATACAGAGTTTGTGACTTTTTAATTTTCTTATCTATGCATGTATATGTATATATATAATTAAATAAAAATATTAAATTTATGTATGTTATTAAACTATGATTATGGAATAATATATACACCCCATCCGTTCCCGCCATCGCAAAATTAGGGCACTCGAAAGCCCTGCTCATGAAACCCTCCCCAGTCGACTACATAAATATTGCCAAATTCAATCAAATTTTTTATCTTATAAGAAAAATCTAATCGGTCCAAAATTATCCGATTGGATTTTTTCAGATATGATCAAATTGTGAACAATCCAAGATTATTGTAAAATTCTGTAAGACCCCCTTCGTGTGAATTAAATTTTAATTTTACTGTTTGGGTTTGGCTGAATGATAGAATTATTCACAGGAATTAAAATTAATAATTCCATTGTTTAGCTACAAGGTAAAATTCAATGGAAGGCCTTAAAATCTCAAATACATGTTTAATATACAAAAAGGGTGGTGGCCAAAAATAATTTGGCACAAAAAATATCGACAATTTATATTGGCAGTAAGAAATGTGATTTGGCACCTCCAATAAACATAAAAATACACCTAAAATTAAATTCACTGCTCCTTAATTATCAGCTCTAGTAAAGATGGTCTTTTCTCCCAAAATCATCGCCCGCACACGAAACTTATGCCGCCTCACAAAACCCTTTCCCTATCAGCTGCGAACCCTCGATTTCTCGCCATCACATCAGACTCCCGTAGACTCTCACATCTGACTCCCGCACTTTATCTCCCGCTGCACTCTGTCCCATCGTCACCTCTGCTAGGGCTCCGAACAGCATCAACAGCCCTTCCATTGCACAGTAAGCCCTTCACTGAATCCGATTTACATTCTTATTTAGGGTAATAGGATTTACATTCTGAACGATGACTGTCGTAAGATTCCCATTTGTAATTTATAATCCAGATTGATTACTTTAGTTTGACTATTTTCTCCTAATTTTATAAATTACTTTTGTGGAGCACTCCAGTTTCACATGCTCACAATTCTTTTGAAGAATGTTCAAGAGATACATAATTTTTGGAACACAGGTGTGTCAGATGATGGTTCTAGGTTCATATTTCCTTTAATTTTAGTGCAACTTCAAATTATAGAATATTAATGTTCATATGTCCTCTTTTATATAAAAAACTTCAGATTTTATTTTAAAGTTTACAGTGGAGCAGTGATCTGATTTTTGAACCATTGTGCTTGAACTATAAATGGATTGAGTATTCAAGAAGAGACCATTATGGAGGAATGGAAGATGATAGAGGAGAGATATGAAGATAACTCTGCAACCTTTCCTCTATGAAAAGAACTCAAGATAACTCCGACCATCATGTATTTCCCGTTAGATTCCTAATCAAATGTGCCAATACTCTTGGGTTCTACTATATTGTCACTTTTTATATTCAAAGGACAATTTATAATATATTGGGTACTCTTTTGACTATTTTTTAGAGAAAGCTATTGTGGAACTAGGAGCTTCTATTTTGATGATCAAAATTTCTTAAAGATAAACTTGTTGTGCAGGTAATTCTTCATGTTTACGTTTAAAGACAACTTTTTACACCTTTGGCGGGCATTTTTGGTGTTGTTGTTTGTAGCCAGTTCCTTTGGTATATACACTGCACTCTGAATAAGACTCCATCGTGGGACAAAATTTTGCAATATCACCCTAGTTTTTCGGATCCGCATCTGAGGTATGAAACTCTTGTGCTTGGTGGTATTTATTATTGAATTTTTCGGCGGTAAAGCGGCTTGTTTGTAATTGATAATCATGATAATGGTGTAGGGAGTGCGCTGAGATAATAGTGGGATTTCATTCTTCTGCGCTAGATGACAAGCTGACCATGATCTACTGGAAGTATTCAAAAGATGAACTTGGAGGTGTCGCGTTGAGGTCTCCGACCACAAACTTTGTGGAAAAATTAACGAAGGAGTAGAAAATTACTTATTTTGTTTATTTTGTTACCAATTTGAGTGTTCGAGATGTATGGGTTGGGGAGGAAAGTTTATATTTTTTTTACATCTAGTTGATGACAATATATAGCTAATTGGATTATTTTTCAATTGACATTTTTCACTCTTGGCTTGGGAATGACATTTGAGTGTTCAAGATGTAATTAAATTTTGGTTTGGGAATGACATTGATAATCACATTTATAATCATATTGGAAATTTTAACTCTTGGCTGTGAAATCACGTTAGTAATTGAATTTTAGGTCCACTCTTGCCTCCAAATTGAATATGATTGAATTTTGGGTCCATTCTCGGTCTGCTTGTTCTGACAATCATAATCATTGTCAATGAGAATAAAAACCATTTTATATATGAGGATAGCCGCTACCATAGAAAATCATAAATGTTGCCAAATACAAACATAAATGCTATCATAGAGTATCATAACCGTTGCTATAAAATGCATCAATCTCTACCATTGAAAACCATGACCGCTATAATAGATGTACCTATAGTAGCGGTTGCAAGGATGCCACAATATATTGGGTAACCGCTACCGTACCCTACAACCACGGCAGCGGATGCAACACACATGTAACTGCTACCATAGCCCCACAGTAGCAGTTTTTTCAAATGTAGTAGCGGTTTTTGAGCGCTACCATATGCATGATATGTTGTAGTGAATATTCTTTGAAATTGTCAGTTTTTGAACTTTAATTAAAATACTGTAAACTATGACAGTATTAATGTCCAAAACTGCCTATACTACTATCAAAAACTATATTTTTAAATTATCACAGCATAATTTTTGGAATGTTAAAAGTCTGCAAAAACAAACCACCACAAACCCATACTATTTTAACCCTCTAAGCTTTCTCACTCTCCATATAATTCTTTCGATGAACAACATGACTGGAACATTTCAGTCGCAATTTCTGCTTGAAAGAGCAGCATTTTTTCTCCCAGTTTTTAGTTTTCCTCCATCTAGTCTTCTTCTGGGTAACAATCATTTTCATAAACTTAAGAACAAAGACTCCACAATCATCCCCACCATCTTGCACTTTTTCTGGAAGACTTTCTTCAATATCCTCATGTAGAAACTTAAGCTTCAAAAAAAAGTACAACATAAATTAAAAGATTAATTATAAATAACCAAATTGAAATGTTAGCTTGTCATTCTCACTACTTCGTCTGTACTCCTTATATGTATTAGGTAAGGCAAGGAGTCATAAAACTCCCAAATTCCATCTTTCATATTGCCAACAACTAGAGCCCAATGCCCGCTAACATGTACAGGAATTAGGAGCAACTCTGAGTACATTATTGCAACCTTTGTAATGTGACCCAACATTGTCTTGTTACCTTTGAATTTGGCTCTCCTAAATTGCTGCAGGATAAGCCATGTAATTAAAAAATGTACTCTGATTATAATTGGAATACTGCTATTTTATTTAATGTCAATTGAAATTGTAATGCCCCAAAAATCCTGAAAAGGAAGATTTAGAAGTTAGCGCGCGGCGGTAGAGTTAACGTTGGCGTTAGCTATTGAATTAAATTGTCTGAGGGCTCGGGAAACTACCGTGTGGTGGTAGCAAGGTAGCGCGTCATGTTAGCACTCAATACACTCAATGCTCTCAACGCTCTCAAAGCTTACGATGAATCGTCGAGAGGTCTACCACGCGGAGGTAGTATACTACCACGTGGCGCTAGCACTCAACGCACTCAATGCTCTTGACAAAACATTGAGTGACTACCGTGCGGTAGTAATCAGCTAATGCACAGTGCTAGCTCTAGTTAGAGTACCGCTTGGAGGTAGTACGTTAACGCGCGGTGGTAGCACTGCCACGTGACAGCTCGGTGGAGGTTGTTTTGGAGCGACAGTGTGATGTCGATTGGGCCAAGCGGCAACCGCCTATGATATCGTGAGGCAGTAGTAGATACCGTGCGGCGGTAGCTTCCTGATATATGTTGTACATGAAAATAAATTCTCATTTGTTCTCTATTAGTACGGGAAGTTCTTGAGGGAAAGAGGTTGAGGCTGAGGGCTATAAGGTAAGGAAAGGAGATCCCGTGATCAGAATCAAGAGCTGAAGTAAGATCCATGAAGAGTAAAGTGAGGCTCTCATTTCCATCCAGATAGAAGACGTACTCATGGATCCAAAAAGATCTACAAGGGTAACGATCTTCCTTCTTGGACAAATGAAGTCCTCCTTTTTGCATAGGCATGGAATCCCCCACCAAAAGATGGAAGAATGAGGGAATTCCGATGGGTCGATACATAGTATCCCCGGATAATTTTTCATATAGATCCGGAAATAGCAGTATGGAATAGGCTTGTTGTGTGAATCCCATCTAGACAGGTTGGTCTGGATTGGCGATGCTTTGTTTTGTGTACTAGAGAAGACTCCGTTTGTAAACGAGTAGTTTACGGGGTTTGTGGGTTGTGCCTGTGAATTAAGAGTAGCACGAAATACTGGAGGTGTGCTCCAGGAAAATACCCAGAAAATACCACAGTTTGCAGAACTATTGGATATCATCGGGCGATAGTGAGTATCACTGGCGATAGCTCTTGGTGATCTAGAATTGTTGTGAAAGACCAGTTTTCTGGCACTACAGGATGTTGCAGGGTTTTCTGGACTGATGTTCTAGTAATTGTTGAGTCTGGGTACAGAAAGAGAAATTCTATTGCTTGGTGCTCCCATATAGGATATTGATAGCCAGTCTCTTGGAGACAGTGTGGCTTGTATGAGCTGTGTGCTCTTAAAGGCCAATGAGCTGAACGGGCAAGGGGAAGCCGACATACGTCAGTCTTAGCATTGAACTGACGAATATAGCAATGGGCAATAGCTGAACCGTACCCGCATTATGTCTGTCTAATTCGAATGTCGAAGTTATTGGCATCATTGGAGCGCATAATAAGAGTGTTAGGCCTGCGTGCCGGAAGGACTAAAATGCTCAAAGTTGACTGTCATGTCTCGAACCTCTGAACGGTGGTGGGACCCTAGCAATCCGATACACCAAGAATATGCCCTGAGTGCACGGAATGTTTGGCCACTGAGGCACTCATTTGTGATATATTGAATGGTGCTTGAATGTTCCTTCTAATGATACATCTTTGTATTAATGCTATGCTTGCAGGGAAGGAATATCGAAATGGGGTGGGGTCGTTATAAATTGGTCGGTTGAAAGCTGACTGTTTTCTTTGTTTGCTGCCCTTGTGGTGGATTGTCCCTGTATAGGTGCTGGAGACCCGAGCGAGAAATAGCGGGTTATTGCCCTAGTTGCTATGTCGGCCCTCAAAGGCCAAGCGAAGAACTTTTAGTGTTTTCATGTGTGGTCGGCCTGTGAGCTGATGTTGGAAAACACACTTTGTAAAGAGAAATAGTTATAAGTCCTTAAGGCCGTAATGACTTTTGTGTATTTTTGTAAACATTCCTGTTATTTATATATAGTAGACATTCACATGTATTGAGTTCAATGTAACCCTTAAATCTTCCGCTAGAATACTCTGAGTTAGGATTCGTTTGGTCTCTTGATATTAACATGTAGCACTGCTGATTGTTTGTGGAATATGGCATAGGTGTACAACCCCATATCCGATGAGTGGTGTCAGCAAGAGTTGGTCCGGCCTTTTTGGCGCAGTCCAAGTCCCAGGCGAGTCGGTATGGAGGCAAGGGCTCTACAGCCTCGCTAACTCACTCAGACGGGGGGGGGGGGGGATATGTGAGGGGCGAGTGGAGCAATAGGGCTCACACTCTCCCTAGGGTCTCGGCAAGTAGCGGGTGAGTGGGGGTAGACCAGGACCGCACTCGCCCAGGGCAGAAAGAAGCAGAAGTGCCAGCTCCATCGAGCACTCGCCGCCCCAGGCGAGTGGAGGTTTCTTAGGGCCACTCACCCAGTGTTGTATGATGTATTTTTACCATTTTGCCCCCGCTGGCCTGCCCATAGTCTTCTAAAACAATAGAGTTATGGGGTTGGCAGGCCAATCTGGACTGCATATAGCTATTTGGAACAACGGAGGTTTGTTGTTGGCAGACCATTTTCATAGAACTATAAATAGATGCAAGAGGGTACCTCAGAAGGCATGCTTACTTGTGCACTACTCTTCTTGCACTTTCGGAGGTATCCTTAACTCAGCACTTGTCTAAGGAGGGGAAGCGCTCTAAGATCTTCTAGGTGCATGGTGAGACCTCCGTGTTGGAGCCTTGGGTCCATTTCTTGTTCTAAGTCTCTAGCTGTTTGAGTTTGTGAGGGAGAAGTAAGTGCGAGATCACCCCTTCTCCAAGGGTTAGAACTCCACAAAAGCCGAATTTTGGTTTCAACATTTTGGTGCGGTGAGGGTGGAGAGTGGTCAGCATCGAAAATCCTTCGTGAGCTCAATGACTAGAGGTGAAGTACATGGATCTAACAGGGCCGACTCGCCACCCCCTCCCCCTCTCACAACCCTCGGGATGTTCGAGGATTTTTGGCAAGAGGTATGTAATCTTATCATGCTCGCACTCAGTACTCGCGCCGAGTGATCAACCCCAGTTGTCCCAACTGTCGCGGCCCCAACCCTGAGCAAGAATGCCCCCGATAGGCGACCTAGGAAGGAGGTAGTAGAGGAGGGGATGGAGCAAGATCTGCAGGGGCGAGTGTTGTTCCCCAGCTCGGCGAGTGGAGGCCAGATCGGCGAGATATGTGTGCGAGATCCCCCGGCTCGCCCAACAGGGAGAGGCAGCCCCATCAGCGAGTTGGTTTCATCCGCCCCAGTTCCAGAGGGTTTTCGAGAGCCGAAGATGTCGTACTATACCGGGAAGGACGATCTGGTTCAACAAATCTAATAGTTTGAGGATGTGGTCTCGATCCGACAGATGTCGGATGAGTTCAAGTGCAGGCTCTTTGCCTTCACCCTCAAGGAGAAGGTGAGAGATTGGTTCCACCAGCTGCCGTCCAATTCAATCTACTGTTTCGAGGACCTACGTTGGGGGTTCATGCTGAGGTTCACCACATCCAAGAAGAGGAAGAAAGAGTCTAAGTCTCTATTCCACATCATGTAAGGGGTGAAAGAGACTCTGGGTAGTTATGTAGACCAGTTCCAAGAGGAGGTTCTCCAGGTGCAGGAGACCCTAAGGCACACCCTCATAGTGTGTTGGTACCCTAGTTTGGATTTGAGTTATGTCTCGTTGTTTAGTCTCTTGACCCTAAGATTTATCTATGGTCAAAGGTTAGTCGTTAGGCTAGATTTCTCTAGTTGTTTAGAGTTGTTGATTTTGCCATTGAAAATCTGGCTAAGTCTTTTTGTTCGACTATAGTTGAACGCCGATCGACTATCGTTTGTCAAACTGGTCGACGATCGTTAAGCAGTTGTTCTGTGTTATCTGTCTCTGCTGGATCGTCGAGCTCTGTTCAGCGCTCTGCCTTCAGCATTTTTCCCTCTGAGCTCAGATCGACATTTTTTCCTTTAACTAAGGTCGACGTTTTTCCTCTAGCTCAGGTCGACGCTTTCTGTCTAGATAAGCTCGACATTTTCTGTCTTGCTAAGCTCGACATTTTCTGTCTTGCTAAGCTCGACGTTTTCTGTCTTGCTAAGCTCGACGTTTTCTGTCTTGCTAAGCTCGACGTTTTCTGTCTTGCTAAGCTCGACATTTTCTGTCTTGCTAAGCTCGACGTTTTCTGTCTTGCTAAGCTCGACGTTTTCTGTCAAGCTGAGCTCGATGTTTTCTGTTTAGCTCTGCTCGACTTTCTGCTTTGTCTTTGATAGTTCGACTATCTTCCTGATAGCTCCACTATCTTTCTTTATAGTTCAACTTCTTGTAAGTTCGACTATCTGTCGTGGTAGTTCAACTATCCAGTTCAACTATCCAGTTGGTCGACTATCTGTCCTGATAGATCGACTGTCTACCTTGTCTCGATAGTTCGACTATCTTCCTTGATAGTTCGACTATCTGATAGCTCTACTATCTTGTTGATAGTTTAGCTATCTGTTTGCCAGTTGGTCGACTATCTGTGTATAGGTCGACTACCTGCTTGTTTGTTGATAGCTCGACTATCTGTGTATAGTTCGACTATCTGTCTCTTGGTGATAGCTCGACTATCTGTGTGATAGTTAGACTATCTGTCTGCTGTGTGATAGCTCGACTATCTGTCTTGATAGTTCGACTATCTGGTTGTCCTTGATAGTTCGACTATCTGTGTGATAGTTCGACTATCTGCGTGATAGTTCTACTATCTATTCTGATAGTTAGACTATCTGTGTCGGTCAACTATCTGTCTGATAGCTCGACGTTTGCTGTAGGTCGTTCGACTATCTCCGAGTATCGTTCGACATTTTCTGTGTGCTTTATTATTTTGTATTTTATTTTATTCTGAATGATTATTTAATTATTATTATTACCTGACATATTTTATAAAATATATTAGATTGATTTTATGTTATCATTTCAAAGCAATACTTGCTTTCTTCCTTATGCATAAGTCAATGTTTTTTCTGATAAAGTAGTTTGTCCTATAGCTTGAAATATTAGTTTACTTTACCTGCTCCCGTCCGTTATAGCCGTTGGACTCAATAGTCTACTCTGGCATTAAAGAGTTTTGTCTGATGTGACACTATCTAATATTCTTATATCAGATTTGATCTTGCAGCTTCTTAAAAAAAGGCTTTATTCCTTTTATAGAATATATTGCTGCAGATTTTGTTTTGCCTTGTGTTATCTGCAGCCCAGGTTCAAGATTCCGGAAGAAGTCAAAAGCTCAAATCAAATAAAGCCGTTACTGCTGCTCTTATATAAAGAGTTCTTTGAAGATCAAAATCAACTAGTTCATACAAGATACAATCAGCTAGCTTACGCAAATGTTACAGCAAGAACTGCTTACAGCTTACAGCATATAACTGCTCTCAGCAATTTCCATTCAACTGAGAAGAACTTTAGTTCTTCACTCTTCTTCAACCTGAGTTCTCCTGCTTCCAGGAAGATCTGACTCAGAGATTATATTGAAGAAGAAGAAGAAAGCTGCCAGAAGAAGAATATTCATTTTATATTTATTATCTTCCTGTAGCTTTTTCCTTCAAATTTTCTGAAGTGTTTTTCTGCACTGAAGCAAGACTTCACCTGGACATTCTTTTAGCCAGGGGGAGCCTTGAATCTTTAGAGCATTCTAGCTCAGTGCAAGTTCTTGTGCTTCTCTAATCTATTTGTTAAAATAGAGAAGACTTTTTTATCCTTCTTTCCCCTCCTGTAAAAGGGTTGTTTACTCCCTTCAAAAGTAAAGCTTGGTGGCAGGGCACCTGATCAAAAACCTGTGTTGGTTTTTAGACACCTGATAAAAAGTCTAAAGGGTTTCTATATCTACCTGAAGCAGATCTTGTTGGTGGCAGGGCACCTGATCAAAAACCTGAGTGGATTCCTACCTTGTTGGTAGAAGAGTGGACGTACCCAAGTTGTTTGGGGAACCACTATAAATTCCTTTGTGTCGTCTGGTTGCTTGATTTAATTCTCTGTACTGTGGCTGTGATTAGATATTAACTAGGATTGCTAGTTGCTGATTAGGACTCGAAGTTCAAATGTAATTACAGTTGGCTTTATTCTGAGCACTACACTTGTGTTAGGCTTTAGGGTTATTCATAATATCTATAGTCTTTCAATTCCTCAATTAACTCCAAGGGAGTTGAGTAGACAGTCAATTTTGTTAAGTTAAATTTTGATTACTCTATTCACCCCCCCCCCCCCCCCTCTAGAGTAGTATCTATCCCTTCACTTTCAATTGGTATCAGAGGGAGGTTGACTGGCTGTATAGGCTAACACCTAAGTCACAAGATCCTGATAGATACCTAAGCTTATAGATATTCACTATCATGGCCCAGTTCAAGGATTATTCTAGCACCAGACCTCCAGCATGCAACATAGCAAAGTTTAGCATCTGGAAGGCAAGGATTAAGTTATATATGAACTCTATTGATGAGAGTATTTTTGTTTCTATTTTGACAGGTCCTCCAACTCCTCCAGCTGCATATGCTGCTTCATCATCAACTGATATGAGTGCAGTGCCTCCTCCAGATTACAACGATGACTACAAGAAGGCAAAGATAGCAGATGCGAAAGCGATGAATATTCTGGCTCAGACTATGTCTGATGAAGTATTCCAGAAAGTTGCTGACTGCTCCTCAGCTAAAGTAATGTGGGACTCACTGAACCGGATTGTAGCCGGTTCAGCTGATGAAAGGAAGGATAGAAGGTCCAACCTTATCTCCCAATATGAAAACTTCAAGAAAACTGATGCTGAATCAGTTGAAGCTATGTACACCCGGCTCAGCTCAATCATCAATGAGCTGAGGACTCTTGACAAGAATATATCATTGACAGAGGTCAATGATAAGATTCTTATGTGCTTCCCTAGCACATAGGATCTGAGGATCTGGCCTATCAAGGAGGCCAGAAGCACTACAGAAATATCAACAGAAGCCCTTCTCGGCAAGCTCAAATCCTTTGAGCAAGTGCTGAAGTCCAGGGAAGCTGAGGCTCAAGCAAAGACTCCTACTCCAATAAGAAAAGAGCAATCTCTAGCTCTCAAAGCTACTGAAGCTTCTGAAGGAAGCCAGTCCAATGAGGAACTAATGGCATTATTTGCCAAGAGGTTTCTCAAGATGGGGAGAAAAGAATTCAGAAAGAAATCTTCAAGATATGAAGATAAACCAAGGTATGATCGTTCTCCTGCTAAAGAAATTATTTGCTATGGTTGCAGGAAGCCTGGACATATTCTTCCAGATTGTCCAGAGGAAAAGAATAAAGAGAAAAGAAAGGACAAGGAACATCACAGGAAGCACTCAAAGCCATCCTCCTACAAGAACAAAAAGAAGGAGAGAGGTTTCGTTGCTGAAACCTGGAGCGATTCAGATGAGGAATCTTCCTCCTCAAGCTCCAGTGAGGATGAGGAAGAAAAGAAGGCAAAGGAAGTTTGCCTTATGGCAATTGATGCCTGCAGCAATCACTCAGCTGTAGAGAGTGATGATTCTGATGAAGAAATGCCAACAGAAGATGAGGTATTGTCTTCTTACGATTTTACTTCTGCTGAATTTAAATTAGACTTCAAATCTTTATGTTTAGATTTAATTAGTTCTGAAAAGGAAATTAAAGAGCTTAGAAATAAGCTTGCTGAATCAGAAATCATCTCTATTGAAAATACTAGGTTAGCTGCTGAACTCACTAAGTCTAGTGAAGAAATTAAATTTCTTAAGAATGAATTAGCTAAGTCTAAGAGGTTAGAAGAATCTCTGAATGGTAGAAGCCTTAAGCTATTATAAATTACCAGCATGCCTAACACTAGATCAGGCAATAACAAATTAGGCTTAGGAGCTTCTTCTAGTGAACCCACTATCATTCTTAAAAACCATCTTTCAACTCCAGTGAATTTTATTTCATCTAGTGGAATAAAAAACACTGAGCAAGTAAAACAAGTTAATCAAGCTTTAAATAAAGCTAAGAGAGAAAAGAGGAAGCAAATGTTTAAAGAAATACAAAGAGCGTCGAACGCAGCTCGACGGTTGAAGGCTCAAGCGTCGAACGCAGCTCGACGCTTTGAGCATAACCGTCAATCGCAGATCGACGTTTTCAATATGATTTTCAAAATCGTCATCAGTACTTTAGAAATCTTAATGAAAATAGAAACCCTAGGTTCATTAACCCATCATCTGCATGGAGTATCCCACCTAGGAGATCTTACCCGTTAGGTTATCACCCTCAACCTGCTTATTCATTTATTTCTAGTTTTTCTTATGTGAAAAACAAGGGACCCAAGGTTACCTGGGTCCACAATGTTTACTTGAATTTCTTGCAGGTGAAGACCTATCCTATCACTCAAAATAAGTGGTATTTGGATAGTGACTGCTCCAAGCATATGACAGGAAATAAAGAAAATCTGTCAAAGTTCAAGACCAAGCTCGGACCAAAAGTGGTCTTTGGAGATTCAAGTTGTGGTCAAACTGAAGGCTATGGCAGAATTACCATTGGAGCCGTTACATTCAAGAGAGTTGCTTATGTAACTGGACTGAAGCATAATCTAATTTCAGTCAGCCAGTTATGTGATGCTGGCTACCAGGTTTCATTTTCTAACTCTCTTTACAATATTACTTTAAATAATAATGTTGTATTAGTAGGCATTAGACTAGGCAATATTTATTTGGTAGATTTTAATTCAACCAATTCTGAAATCTGCTTATTTAATGAAGTAACAAATAATAACTCCCTTTGGCATAGGAGGCTTAGTCATGTTAATCTTAAAAACATATCTAGGTTATCTAAATACAACCTTGTTAGAGGTTTACCTTCTTGCCCCTACAAGAAGGAGAGCCTATGCAAGGCTTGTAAATTAGGCAAGCAAACCAAAAACTCATTTAAATCAGTAAATAAAAGTGATTCTCCTAGAATCCTGTACTTATTACATTTGAACCTTTTCGGACCAATAAATGTACAAAGCTTAGGAGGGAAGTATTACACTTTAGTAATTGTAGATGACTTCTCTAGGTTCAGTTGGGTGTTCTTTTTGAGAACTAAGGATGATAACTTCAAAGCCCTTACCGATTTTCTATTATGTGTGTAGACTAAGTACTCTACTCATGTGGCCTTGATCAGAAGTGATCATGGTACTGAGTTTGACTCTCTTCTCATGCAAGAATTCTGTGAGAGAGAAGGTATCAAACATAGTTTCTCTACTCCTAGAACTCCCCAACAAAATAGGGTAGTTGAAAGGAAGAACCGAACACTAATTGAAGCTGCTAGTACATTGTTAGCAGTTGCTAATATGCCTTTTTCCTATTGGGCAGAAGCTGTTAGCATAGCTAACTATGTCTTGAATAGAAGTCTTATACACAAGCTTAAGCGTAAAACTCCTTATGAGTTGCTTAAAGGAAAGAAACCTAAAATAAATTATTTTAGAGTATTTGGTTGTGTAGTTTATATTCATAACAATAATAAAGAATACCTTAGAAAATTTGAAGCAAAAGCTTCTATGGGAATTTTTCTTGGATATTCCCAAATAAGCAAAGCTTATAGGGTTTATAATAAATCATCTTGTAAAATTAAAGAATCTGTGCATGTTTCATTTGATGAATCTAAGATGTATTACAAGGAGAAGGAAACTTCTTCTTCCTCAGGTTCATTGCAGGTACCCGAATCTACAAGAGATTTGATTCAAGAGTTTCTGCCTCTTTCAACTCTTCAGATCACTGAATTAGACAGTGATGAAGACTGCATAGATGTAGCTGTTGTACCACCAATAGTAGATCAAATTCCTCATAAGGAATTAATCCCAACTGTTGCTGAAGATCACATCCCACCTGCTGATGTTGTCACACTTAGAGATCACCCTGTATCTCAAGTGATTGGAGACATATCAGCTGGTGTTCAAACAAGACATCAGTTAAGACAGGATGTGATGCACGCTTGTTTCCTCTCACAGATTGAGCCCCTCACCATAACTGATGCTGAGCAAGATCCCCACTGGATCATAGCTATGCAAGAAGAGCTCAATTAGTTTGAGAGATGTAAAGTGTGGACTTTGGTTCCAAGACCAAAAGGCCAACTGATCATAGGCACCAAGTGGGTGTATAGAAACAAGTTGGATGCAAATGGAATCATAATAAGGAACAAAGCTAGGCTTGTAGCTCAGGGCTACAGACAGGAGGAAGGTATAGATTACGACCAAACCTTTGCTCATGTTGCACGGCTAGAGGCAATAAGGATCTTCCTAGCCTATGCAGCCTATATGAAGTTCAAGGTTTTTCAGATGGATGTAAAGAGTGCCTTCCTAAATAGTGAGCTAAAGGAAGAGGTATTTGTTGAACAACCCCCCGGGTTTATTTCTTCAACTCAGCCCTCACATGTGTTCAAGTTGCAAAAAGCTCTATATGGACTTAAACAAGCACCCCGAGTCTGGTATGAGACTCTAGCTAGTTTCTTGTTAGAGCACAACTTTACTAGGGGAGTAGTTGATAGAACCCTCTTCGTCAAGCACCACAAGGACACCATCCTGTTATTCCAAATTTATGTGGATGATATTATCTTTGGCTCCACTGATCCCAAACTTTGCAAAAGGTTTTCCGACCTGATGCACTCTAAGTTTGAGATGAGTAGTATGGGTGAGCTGTCTTACTTTCTTGGTCTCCAAGTTAAGCAAGATGCTAATGGCATCTTCATCTCCCAATCCAAATATGCCAAGGAATTGGTAAAGAAGTTTGGGATGGCTGATGCTTCAGCAATGCCTACACCTATGGCTACTAATGTTGTCATTGATTCTGATGATCACGGCAAGCCAGTTGATCAAAAGAATTATAGGGCCATTGTTGGTTCCCTATTGTATTTGACTGCAAGTAGGCCCGATATAATGTTTTCCACATGTCTATGTGCTAGATTTCAGGTCAACCCGAAGGAATCTCATTTGATTCTCCTCAAGAGAATTTTGAGATACCTGAAGGGATGTCCAAATTTAGGACTGTGGTACCCGGCTGAATCTGAATTTGAGTTAATTGGATACTCAGATTCCTACAATGCTGGTTGTAGGGTTGACAGGAAAAGTACCTCAGGAACTTGTCAGTTCTTGGGAGAGAGATTGGTCTCTTGGTTTTGTAAGAAGCAGGCCTCTGTATCAACATCAACTGCAGAAGCTGAATATATAGCTGCTGCTAGCTGCTGTTCACAGATTCTGTGGATACAAAATCAGCATTCGAATTATGGTTACTCACACAAGAACACAAAAATCATGTGTGATAGTACCAGTGCTATCTCCATTGCACAAAATCCCGTGCACCACTCTAGAATGAAGCACATTGAGATCCAGCACCATTTCCTGAGAGATTGTGTGGAGAAGAACAAGATTAGTCTTGAGTTTATACCCACTGATTTTCAGAGAGGTGATATATTCACCAAGCCATTAGATGAGCAGAAACATCTATTCTTTTTGCATCAACTAGGCATGATCAATGGAAAAGACTAAGTGTAGTCTTCCTGTGTTGATTATTTGGAAGAAAGAAATAGTACTTCAATTGCTGATTCAAGTTATATCAGCTGAGCCCTCTTCTCTAAGGGGCCTGAATTCAGTACCCACTGAAATCAGGCAGGGGGAGATGTTTTGAGGAAGATGCCTCAGTTTTGCCCCCTATTTGGTCTTCAGGGGAGATGTTTGTTTGAGGGGGAGATATTTGAGATAAGTTTTATCTTCTAGCAGATCCTCCAGCTGAGTTTGTTTTTCATTTTCATTTTCTTTCATTTGGTATCAGAAATTTGAGAATGTAGTCTTTTCATTTAGCATCAGAATTTATATTGGTATCAGAAGTTTCACAAGAAGATTACTCTTGTTAGTTAGTTCAATTGATATCAGATGTTCAGCAAAATCAGCCCCTTTTTAATTGGTATCGGAAAATGGCTGTAAATGTTTTCAATTGGTATCAGATATTTTGTATTTAAGTACCCAATTGGTATCAGAAAAGTCAGCTCCAGCAAAACTTGCTGTGAAAAGCTTAAAGTACCTAAGTCAACCAGCTAAGATAGTTGTGAAAGAAAAACTGGTCTTTATGATAGTTATTGAAGTTCAAGAAGTTACAGAAGTTACAGAATTTCTTTAGAGATTTCATCCTTCAATTAGTATCAGAAGAAAAAGGAAAGCTGCTGCTGTTGCTCCTCCAATCCCAGATTGAGATCTTTCTTTATTGTATTAGTTTTGATTTCTCTATTAGGTTGTTTAGTTTAGTTTATTTTATGTTTTTTTTGTAGTTTTAGTTTTTAGAGACTTAACCCAAATAGGGGGAGATTGTTGGTACCCTAGTTAGGACTTGAGTTAAGTCTCGTTGTTTAGTCTCTTGACCCCAAGATTTATCTATGGTCAAAGGTTAGTCGTTAGGCTAGATTTCTCTAGTTGTTTAGAGCTTTTTATTTTGCCAGTGAAAATCTGGCTAAGTCTTTTTGTTCGACTAAGAATGCCACTCGACTATCGTCTATCAAACTGGTCGACGATCGTTAAGCAGTTGTTCTGTGTTATCTGTCTCTGCTGGATCGTCGAGCTCTGTTCAGCGCTTTGCCTTCAGCGTTTTTCCCTCTGAGCTCAGGTCGACGTTTTTCCTTTAGCTAAGGTCGACGTTTTTCCTCTAGCTCAGGTCGACGCTTTCTGTCTAGATAAGCTCGACGTTTTCTGTCTTGCTAAGCTCGACGTTTTCTGTCTTGCTAAGCTCGACGTTTTCTGTCTTGCTAAGCTCGACGTTTTCTGTCTTGATAAGCTCGACATTTTCTGTCTTGCTAAGCTCGACGTTTTCTTTCTTGCTAAGCTCGACGTTTTCTGTCTTGTTAAGCTCGACGTTTTCTGTCAAGCTGAGCTCGACGTTTTCTGTCTAGCTCTGCTCGACTTTCTGCTTTGTCTTTGATAGTTCGACTATCTTCCTGATAGCTCGACTATCTTTCTTGATAGTTCAACTTCTTGTAAGTTCGACTATCTGTCGTGGTAGTTCAACTATCCAGTTCAACTATCCAGTTGGTCGACTATCTGTCCTGATAGATCGACTGTCTGCCTTGTCTCGATAGTTCGACTATCTTCCTTGATAGTTCGACTATCTGATAGCTCTACTATCTTGTTGATAGTTTAGCTGTATGTTTGCCAGTTGGTCGACTATCTGTGTATAGGTCGACTACCTGCTTGTTTGTTGATAGCTCGACTATCTGTGTATAGTTCGACTATCTGTCTCTTGGTGATAGCTCGACTATCTGTGTGATAGTTAGACTATCTGTCTGCTGTGTCATAGCTCGACTATCTGTCTTGATAGTTCGACTATCTGGCTGTCCTTGATAGTTCGACTATCTGTGTGATAGTTCGACTATCTGCGTGATAGTTCTACTATCTATTCTGATAGTTAGACTATCTGTGTCGGTCGACTATCTGTCTGATAGCTCGACGTTTGCTGTAGGTCGTTCGACTATCTCCGAGTGTCGTTCGACGTTTTCTGTCTGCTTTATTATTTTGTATTTTATTTTATTTTGAATGATTATTTAATTATTATTATTACCTGACATATTTTATAAAATATATTAGATTGATTTTATGCTATCATTTCAAAGCAATACTTGCTTTCTTCCTTATGCATAAGTCAATGCTTTTTTTGATAAAGTAGTTTGTCATGTAGCTTGAAATATTAGTTTACTTTACCTGCTCCCGTCCTTTATAGCCGTTGGACTCAATAGTCTACTCTGGCATTAAATAGTTTTGTCTGATGTGACACTATCTAATATTCTTATATCAGATTTGATCTTACAGCTTCTTAGAAAAAGGCTTTATTCCTTTTATAGAATATATTGCTGCAGATTTTGTTTTGCCTTGTGTTATCTGCAGCCCAGGTTCAAGATTCCGGAAGAAGTCTAAAGCTCAAATCAAATAGAGCCATTGCTGCTGCTCTTATATAAAGAGTTCTTTGAAGATCAAAATCAACTAGTTCATACAAGATATAATCAGCTAGCTTGCGCAAATGTTACAGCAAGAACTGCTTACAGCATATAACTGCTCTCAGCAATTTCCATTCAACTGAGAAGAACTTTAGATCTTCACTCTTCTTCAACCTGAGTTCTCCTGCTTCCAGGAAGATCTGACTCAGAGATTATATTGAAGAAGAAGAAGAAAGCTACCAGAAGAAGAATATTCATTTTATATTTATTATCTTCCTGTAGCTTTTTCCTTCAGATTTTCTGAAGTATTTTGCTGCACTGATGCAAGACTTCACCTGGACATTCTTTTAGCCAGGGGGAGCCTTGACTCTTTAGAGCATTCTAGCTCAGTGCAAGTTATTGTGCTTCTCTAATCTATTTGTTAAAATAGAGAAGACTTATTTATCCTTCTTTCCCCTCCTGTAAAAGGGTTGTTTACTCCCTTCAAAAGTAAAGCTTGGTGGCAGGGCACCTGATCAAAAACTTGTGTTGGTTTTTAGACACCTGATCAAAAGTCTAAAGGGTTTCTAGATCTACCTGAAGCAGATCTTGTTGGTGGCAGGGCACCTGATCAAAAACCTGAGTGGATTCCTACCTTGTTGGTAGAAGAGTGGACGTACCCAAGTTGTTTGGGGAACCACTATAAATTCCTTTGTGTCGTCTGGTTGCTTGATTTAATTCTCTGTACTGTGGCTGTGATTAGATATTAACTAGGATTGCTAGTTGCTGATTAGGACCTGAAGCTCAACTGTAATTACAGTTGGCTTTATTCTGAGCACTACACTTGTGTTAGGCTTTAGGGTTATTCATAATATCTATATTCTTTCAATTCCGCAATTAACTCCAAGGGAGTTGAGTAGACAGTCAATTTTGTTAAGTCAAATTTTGATTACTCTATTCACCCCCCCTCTAGAGTAGTATCTATCGCTTCACTTTCATAGTGGCCTTTACCCTGTGGTTGCAGCAAGGGTTCTTCATAATGGAGCTGCAGAGGGTACCTCCAGTGTCTTTTGAGGAGTTGATGGAGAGGGACGCGAGGTAAGTCGACGGGGAGGTGTCGAACCCGGAGTTTGCGAGGAGATTTGCAAGGTGGGCTGTAGGGGAAGAGGAGCTAGGAGGTGGCAGGGGCAGGAGGCCAGGAAGACCGAGCCTAGGTAGAGGGAGCAGTAGCAGCATCAGCCAAGTTGGGGGCACTAGGAGCCAAACAATCGGCTAAGTTGGAGGAAGCCAGAGAGGCAGGACCAGGGGCGAAGGAGAGGTTTCCATGGAGGAGACCATCTCTAGGGGCGCCAGGGTCGGTTCAACCCTCCAGGCTGGAGGCAGGTCTAGAGGCCTCCTCTCGCCGATCAACGTCAAGCTATGATGATAGCCTAGGGGAGGAGGAGCGGCTAGCAGAGAAGAAGGCAGGAAGTCAGGGTTGAGTTGTCGTATTACTACTTCCACTAGGAAGAGGGCCATGCCACAAACACGTGCCCAAAGTTTCTCGAGGTGAGGGAGAACAGGGAATAGCAGCAGCAACCCTGTAAGGAGGTGTGGATTGAGTAGGTCCTGCCCAGGGGAAAGGAGGATAGGTGAGAGGACCGGGATGATATCGGAGCCCGAGGAGAGATCGGGGAGATCCACGCGGGGGGGGGGGGGGAGTCAAGTCCGCTCAGAAGGCAAGCCTTCACACCATGTATCGTTGGAGCATTAGCTCTACATCCCAAACCCCGCCCCTGGATGAGAAGATCAACTTCTCAAGGAAAGATATGCCAGATCATGAGGATCATTTCTATGACGCGTTGGTCATCCAGACCTCGGTCGAGAATTTCACTGTCTCTCTGATTCTCATCGACAATTGGAGCTCGATCAACGTCATCTTCAAAAAGGCATTCGATGCGATAAATGTGGAGGCCCGGAGGGTGTTGGCCTCAGATGGACCTCTGTTCGGGTTCTCGGGAGAGTTGAAATAGGTGGAAGGAGGAGTGGGACTCCATGTCATCTTGGGGGGGGGGAGTCCAGGAACTGCATATTTGTCATCATGGACACCCCCAACATTTACAATGCCATCTTCGGGTGGCCCCTCATCAGCACCCTCTGCTGCGTACCCTCCTCCTTCCATCAGTGCTTGAAGTTCAACGCCGAGGGGATCCAGGTCAGGGTCCGAGGAGATCCCAAAGTGGCAAGAGAGTGTTATGTCACTGCGGTGAACTCCATCTCTTGGCAGGGTGGAGCCGAAGAGATGGAGAGGAGGATGGTAGAGCTGTCCAGGAAGAGGGCTAGAGTAGAGGCACAGGAGATGGAAGTGGAGGAGGAGATCCACACCCAGGTGATGGTGGAGGAAGGAGTTTTTTAGGAGTCGGTCAAGGTGATGGACAAAGATGAAGCTGAGGAGGAGGAGGTTCCATTCCCAGGTGAGGGGGCTTCCAGTGAGTGGGAGGAGCAGTCTCGGCTGGAGGCTACAGAAGAAGGTGGACAAGAGTGGTGGGCCGAAAATGAGGAAGTGCTCTGGCTCTCCCTTGATATAGTAGAAGAGCGTATCTTTTAGGATTAGGTTTCTATCCCATATCGTGTTTTGCTAAGCTCATTTTTCTTATTAGGTCTACGCAACTTGTCATCTATCCAATAAGAAGAGGTCAAGATATGAATGGCCAAGTATTTTGACAAGCATGTTAGATTACAGAAATTTGCAAAAGGGGACTTGGCCCTGAAGAAGGTCGATGCGGCCAGGAGGTCGGCATCCGTCGACAAGATGAATCCCAACTAGGAAGGTCCCTATGTAGTCCAAGAAGCCTTGAAGTCGGGAGGATATCACCTCCAAGATGTAGAGGGGGAACCCTCAGTAATGACTTGAGCGACGATGACGTAAAACGATTCTACCCATAAAAGTAATGATATAGCTTTTTTCACGTTCTTATTATTTGCTAAGGATCGGTCGGGTGAGCTTCCCCTTGCAGGCAGATCCTATGGCCGCAGGAGGAGACCATGGGGAAGGGGAGGTCAGGCCTGGCCGCCCCTTATGGACGGAGCTCGTGGCTACGGGAGGTGGTCGTGGGTAAGGGGTGGTCGGACACGAGCCGCCTAGCGTCGGCGGCGGTTACTCAAAAGGTGGGTGAAGTGGGATCGGTGTGACTCATTTCTTGGCAAGAATAGCAAGAGATTTGGTTGATTAAAATAGTCTGGTTGATGTTCAACACCTGCCGTCAGGCTTTTAACTAGCTGATTGGTCTGGTGGTATCGCCCGCTGGTTGGCCAAGGGAAAGTACGGTTGATGCTCAACACTCCCCGTCAGACTCTCACCTAGCTGATTGGGCCAGTGATAGTGCCCAGTGGATGGCCAAAGGAAAGTCAGGTTGATGCTCAACACCCGCCGTTAGGCTCTAATCTAGCTGATTGGGCCAGTGGTAGTGCCTGGTGGTTGGACAAAGGATAGTCCGGCTGATGCTCAACACCTGTTGTCACGCTCTCACCTACATGGCAGGGCCGATGGTAGTGCCCGGTGGTTGGCCAAAGGAAAGTGTGGTTGATGCTCAACACCCGTCGTCAGGCTCTCACCTAGCTGACTGGGCCAGTGGTAGCGCCCAGAAGTTGGCCAAAGGAAAGTCTGGTTGATGCTCAACACCCGCCGTCAAGATCTCACCTAGCTGATTGGGCCGGTGGTAGCGCCTGGTGGTTGATGCTCAACACCCGCCATCAGTCTCTCACCTAGTTGATTGGGCCGGTGGTAGCGCCCGGTGGTTGTCCAAAGGATAGTCCAGTTGATGCTCAACACCCACTGTCAGGCTCTCACCTAGCTGACTGGGCCGATGGTATCACCCAGTGGTTGGCAAAAGGATAGTCTGGTTGATGTTCAACACCCACCGTTAGGCTCTCACCTAGCTGATTAGGCCGGTGGTAGCACCCAATGGTTTGCCAAAGGAAAGTCTGGTTGATGATCAACACCTACCGTCGGGCTCTCACCTAGCTGACTGGGCCGGTGGTAGCGCCCGGTGGTTGTCTAAAGGAAACTCCAGTTGATGTTCAACACCCACTGTCAGGCTCTCACCTAGCTGATTGGGTCGATGGTAGTGCCTGGTGGTGGCTCTGAAGCTAAGTCCCGAGTTGCTCCCATTATTAGGCTTTCACCAAGCTGGTAGGGTAGGGGTCCTTGGTGGACATTGTGGTGGCTCTGGAGTAAAGTCCTGAGTTTCTCCCGCTGTCAGGCTTTCACCTAACTTATAGGGCAGGGGCACTCGGTGGATGTTGTTCTTACTCTGGAGCTAATTCCCGAGTTGTTCCCGCTGTCAGGCTTTCACTTAGTTGGCAGGGAAGGGGCACTCGGTGTACGTTGTTCTTGCTCTGGAGCTAAGTCCAGAGTTGCTCCTGTTGTCAGGCTTTCACCTAGCTGGCAGGGCAGGGGCACTCGATGGACATTGTTCTTGGTCTATAGCTAAGTCCCGAGTTGCTCCCACTATCTGGCTTTCACTTAGCTAGCAGGGAAGGGGTCCTTGGTGGACATTGTAGTGGATCTGGAGCTAAGTACCGAGTTGCTCTCGTTGTCAGGCTTTCACCTAGCTAGCAGGGCAGGGGCACTCCGACGACGTTGTTCTTGCTCTAGAGCTAAGTCCCGAGTTGTTCCCGCTGTCAGGCTTTCACCTAGCTGGCAGGGCAGGGGCACGCGGTGGACGTTGTTCTTGCTCTGGAACTAAGTCCCGAGTTGCTCCCGCTGTCAGGCTTTCACCTATCTGTTAGGGCAGGGAGCACTCGGTGGATGTTGTTCTTGCTCTGGAGTTAAGTCCCGAGTGACTCCCGCTGTTAGGCTTTCACCTAGCTGGCAGGGCAGGGGTCCTCATTGGACGTTGTGGTGTCTCTAGAGCTAAGTCCCAAGTTTCTCCCGCTGTCAGGCTTTCACCTAGCTGGCAGGGTATGGGCACTCAGAGGATGTCGTTCTTGCTCTGGAGCTAAGTCCCGAGTTGCTCCCGCTATCAGACTTTCACCTAGCTGACAGGGCAGGGGTCCTTGGTGGATGTTGTGGTGGCTTTGGAGCTAAGTTTCGAGTTGCCCCCTCTATCATGCTTTCACCTACCTGGCAGGGCAGGGACATTCTGTCACGACCAGCATTTTCTCGGTATTATTTAATACAGAGAAAAATGCGGGTCCCGCATTTTTCTCTGTGTTAAATAATACGGAGAAAAATGCGGGTCGTGACACACTGGGTGGATGTGGTTCTTGCTCTAGAGGCAAGTCCCGAGTTGCTCCCGCTGTCAGGCTTTCACCTAACTAGTAGTGCAAGGGCACTCAGTGGACGTTGTTCTTGCTCTAGAGCTAAGTCCCGAGCTGCACCCGTTGTCAGGCCTTCACCTGTCTGATAGGGCAGGGGTCCTCATTGGATGAAGTTGTTGCTCTAGAACCATGTCTTGGGCTGCTCTTGACAATCAACACAAAGCATCTGAAGTTGAGCTTGGGGAAGAGGCCTGGGGGAAAGGTCATAAGGAAAACTAGGGGTTAGACCCAACAATCCCCAAGCAAGACCAGAAGTCACGAGCCGGTTTCTCGGCAACGACCATGGGGTAACACTATCAAAGCAAGGCAGAGTCAAAAGTGGTGAGCTGAGATCTCTGCATCCACTAAAGAAGGGTGAGCCGAAGCGATTCTCGACAACTACACTCCATCCTATCAAGATTTTACTTGGGAAATTTTGGTTTGTAACAAGTCTCTAAACGGAAGGAATCCCAAAGCGAGTTGGATGGTCGCGGGTCCAGCTCGGCGAGTAACCTTGCCCTACTATCAAGGGGTGGCGAGATCTCGGGGTCTCTACGCTAATACATATCCTAACTCAAGTACATTCGAACGGCGACTGTTATCCTAGTGATGTCGCGTAGTGAAGGGTCAACACTCATACAAGTGCCATACATAAAGTAAGAAAATACAGAAGAAAATTTTGCTAAGTATTTTTTCATTAATGAATTTGCTAATTACAAGGGAACTTGCCTCAGCGAGGTTACAAAAAGGGGAAAGATATTTACAGAGCAAAAAAAAGATAGGCGGGCTAGCTCACCCCCTCCCCTCCAGAATTTCCGTCAAAGCCGAAGACATCCTTGAAGAGCGAGTCGAAGTTGTCTTCCTTCTTGTCAGGGGGGGAAGCGGGAGGGGAGAATAGCTCCGACACCAAGTCCCTTGCATTCATCTCCTCACAACCTTCCGTCAACACCTGCATGTCTTGCATGCTTGCAGGGTGTAGTCGACAGTGATGATGGAGTTGACACACAGCTTCTTGGCGGCCTCCGCCTCACTGAAAATTTTTGGCCTTTAGACTGGGGCGCCCGGCTCGCTGCCTCAAGGGAGGAGGATGATGTCCATTAGGCTAGCGATCTCGCCCTGGAGGCCCTTATTCTTCTCCTCCAATGCCTTATTTTTCTCCTCCAGCTCAGCGGCGCGAGCGCACATACGGTCCACGGTCTCGACATACTACCAGGCCAGAAAAGGTAAGAAGTTGTGGAAAATGTAAGTAAAAAGGAAATGGGGTCAGCTGATACTTACCAGCCCACTGGTATATTTGGCGAGGATGCTCTCGGCGATCCCCAGCCGCTTTGTCAGGTCAGTAGCATCATCCTTCGTGACATCCCGCTCCTCCATAACCTTTGCCAGGTTGTGGCTGAGTTGGAAGCTGCGACGAGTCGACATGTACATGAGCTCCAGCGCGCGCATTTGAGCTCGCGAGCCCTCATGGATGAGCCGCAGGAGACTCATGCCATTGTAGGCCACGATGTCCTTACGGACATACAACCCAAACCCTAGTGCATGAGCATGCACGCTAGGAGGGTGGCGCTCCGACCAGGAGGGGATATGGGATGAGATGGAGACTCTATAAGCCTGCATATCCCATTGAACCATCGGCTCGCCGAGCTAGAATTTGGCCTTCCCGCCGAGACCAAAGTTCTGGTGGTCCTTCAGCATGCCCAGCTCGCGGGCCGCGAGCTCCTCGGTAGCGGGGGAGGCAGGCGAGTTGCCACCCCCCAACCCTTCTCTGGCATAGTCTCTGGCGAGCTCATTAATATTTGTTGTTGTCTCCCCATAGAAATCACCATAGCCTTATTCATCTTCTTTGGTGGCGGGGGACGGCGAGGCAAGATGGAGCTCGCGGGGTCAGGGAGTTTCTTGCTAGTTGAGGACCTGTCGAGACCCAACTCGCTTCCGCAGGCCTCAATGGATGCCCTCTCACGCGTGAGTGGGTCGGAGTGTAGCCCCGAGTCCGTAAATGGCGGGTGCTCGGGGATCAGCTGCTCCCCTACAGAAAATAACTTGGACAAAGAAAGCTTTGATTTTTGCTAGCCCAATAAGGAAAGAATGGAAAGATCTATACCTTCGTCGGGCAGCACTGGGGGGAGCGTGTTGAGGACCCTTCGAAGGAAGGCGACCTTGAAATCCTTGCCGAGGAAGAACTTTTGCAGCTCGGCATCATTGCTTGTCACCGTATGGGGTCGGTACACCTCCTCGCTCCTCTGCCGAGGCGAGAAGGGTATGTTTCCGAGCTCACCCTTGATGAAGACGAGCTTCGAGAATCAATTGTGGTTCTTGTTGGCCGCCTCGTGGACCTTGAACTGCAAGCCATCCAGGAAGGTGACCCCTTCACTGGTTGCGCAGTAGATGAAGAGCATACTGAAGACCGTGAAGTTGAACTCTATCCGCTCTCGGCAGAGGTAGCAGGAGAGTGCCACCATCATAGTAATGGCATTCGGGTTCAGTTGAGCTAGGACTACC
This sequence comes from Platanthera zijinensis, assembly GCA_039513925.1. Lineage (NCBI taxonomy): Eukaryota > Viridiplantae > Streptophyta > Magnoliopsida > Asparagales > Orchidaceae > Platanthera > Platanthera zijinensis. Next base: position 98,650,319 of record CM077095.1, on the reverse strand, counting down.
CTGAAGTACTTCAGGATTTGGCGAATCTCCAGCCATAGAGGGAGGCAAAACCCCACCTTGAAGTGCGAGATGGGGATGGCGAGCTCATCCACAAAGAATGAGTTGATGGCCTTGTGTGTCACGGGTCGGCGCGCAAAGAAGCCTGCAGGGAGATAGGCATCAGTGAAGTGGACGAGCTCTTGCTCGATGGTGTTTATGAAAGTCTTTATTTCAAGGATAGTTAATCACCTAGAGGGTGGTGAATAGGTCTTTGAGATTTTTATGTCTTCTTGATGTTTACTAATGTAATGTTCTAGAGCTTGTCCTTAATACCTGCAGTATAAAATAAGAACAAGAAACACAACACAACACACAAGTATTTATAGTGGTTCCCTAATTGGGTACATCCACTCTCCCTCCCACCTATCCGACTGATTTGTTGGACTAGGCACAAACTCCTCCAAAATACTCCTCAGAGATTACACCTCAGGCCCTTAGCCTTACACACAGATTCTCTCAAGATTCCAAACTCAGAACCACAAAGGTTCCTACCTTAGAGCCCTGCAGTGCTCCTACAACTCAGTGGTCCACTGACCACCTACCTCAGCCTTATTTCTAAGGCCTACAACTCAGGCTTCTCAACCCTACAACTTCAGGCACACAGCCTGTAAGACCCCTTTTTTTATTCAAAACTCGGTGTCTTATGCCAAGAACCGCCGCTTTGCGGTGACACCTTCGCACCCGGGAAGGTCGTCACTACAACGCGCCGATTCTGCCGGTCTTTTCAATCACAATCAAGTAGCAAGTAGTAAAGAAAGAGAAATGCAGTCCACAATAATAAATCACATATAAATAAACTCCATGAAGGAAGCGTCCACAGTATAACATCAGAGTAAAAACAGAGTACTGAAAGGAAAAAGGACTTAAGCCCGGTACAACAACACCTCACTACATGGTCACTCAAACGGAAGCTGAAAAACGAACTGCTACTAAGGAACGGAACTCACGGTCCCGGCTGTCTGAACTCCTGAGCTAGACTGCCCTGTCTCCAAGCGCACCTGCCTCCTGGGCTGCTCCCGCGGGCTGGGCTCCACGATTACCTAAAATGATGTGGTCCGAAAACCGTTAGTCTATAAGACTAAGCCCTATCATCCCCCACCCCTTCCCCCATGCCCTAAGGCACCGAGCGGGGAGGAAGAAAGGGAAGGACATGAAGGTGGAGAGTAGTCAAAAAGTAGATGACAGTGGACCTAACTAGCAAGTTATAACAGGCGAACAATATAAGTGTTGTAATAGGTAAAACAGAAAGGTAAGTAAGAAAGAAATTAAACCTTCACTTATGTGAGTACACATAAGCCAAGGGATCTTTTACAAGGCGCCCATCGTATAAATGTTCCATTCCACTTATACGTTGGGGTGTCGGTTATCACAAGCATTATTTAAATATTTAAAATGACCTTAATCTATAAAACTTGCACACACAAGCTTATAAACCAAGGGGTCGTTTTGCAGGTCCTAATGTATAAGCGTCCCATTCCACTAATACATTAGGTGTCAAGGTTCTCATGAATGATTATGTATGCAACTATATGGTGGGTTAATGATGTTTATGCAGTGCAACTCACCCACACGACTTTGTGTACACAAACCTGTAGTTCCCCCTTTCAGAGTCGTTACCTCCCAGGATACCTCCATAGTGGCAGACGAAGCGGTGGGTTGGGCCTCGCCCACCTCAAAACTAGTATAGCACTACCGGTCTGACCTATCGTACGCCTCAACGCTTGGTGCACTAAGCGGAATCCAGCGTACTATTGCCGACTTGACCGTCGGACTTAAGTTTGGTGAAGTGGAAAACCACACTTGCCGAGTCAACGATATTTGTGTCGGTACAACGAACTCCCCAATATCGAAGACCCACCACCTTAAAGTTTCCTATTTATGCACATGCAACATTTAATATAAGAGGTCAAGAGTAAAGCTCCCGGACCAAACCGTCCGTCTCAACCACAAACCGAGACTAAGCTCCCCGGACTAAACCGTCCGGCTCAATTCCAAACCTCATCCCTTTGAGCACCGCGGGATGGCGCCCCTTTGAACACCTCGGGACGACTTAACCTTTTCCAAATGTCTATCTAACTAGTGTGTGAAGTGTAAACCTATTTCAACTAATTACACTTTTGATTTATTTAAGATTTACGTTAGCCCAGGACTGCCTCCGGATTATGCCCCGTGAAGGGTTCTCAATAGGCACTAGGAACTACGATGGTATGACAGACCAAAGTTCCCTTTCGCAAGGCACTTCATAATATTGGTTAATTTTCTCTTACCTGTTCCCTTCTCATATTATATTAAACTAAAACTAGGGTAGCTTGACATTTCACTCTCACAGGAACGACGATCTTTCGTCGAATCCGTGCTCCTTCTACCACAACCACTCACTTCTCGTCACTCCTTAGAACCTTCTATGACAACCTATCTAAATCTATTCCAATCAGCACATTGAGAAATTCCAACATTGCCCTAAGTCGTCTCCAAATGCGATCTTTTACGAAAACGCTAAATGCAGACCACCCTACACTATTTGATGACCATGATAGGATGTCCTTCAAGTTTTCATCTGAATGACTTAAGATATTTTCTGGGGGTCTATCATGACATAAATAATGTAAATCCAGAGAATTATAATTTTTCTTAATTAAACTGATATTTAATTTATTTCTTAAAAAGGTCCCAGAGTTATCAATTTGTTCATGAGGTACATTTTTCAGACATGTTCAAGACCCCATAAATTCATGATAATATCCCATATGTCTAAAAGTGACAATTTCCAAATTTGGCATTTTCTGCAAAAGATTAAGGGTCTTAAAATTATTTTAGCAGTAATTTTTATATTCCAATATTTGTAAATCAACTACCTAAAATTATCATCCAAATAATTTGAATTAAATATATTACAACACTACAGTCCTAAAATTATCACTGGCCAACTTTCATAATTTTTCACTGATAATTAAATTCTAACTAAATTAAATACCAAAAATCTTAAAAGCGCATAACTGTGAATTAAGTAATATGAATACTCTTCCAAAATTCATAAATAAATTCCTAACAACAGATATTAACCTAAATTTATCAGTGGCCAAAATTTACATTTTTACAAGCTAAATTATTCTCCAAATGATTCTTTTACCAAGATGGATATTTACAAAATTTGTGAAGGAAGCATTATATAAAATCCTTTAAAAATTAAAATAAAATTCAGAGACCTCTAATTAGGTCAAAAACCTCTACTGCCCAAATTTTACTAGATTCCATTGAACCAAATGATCAATTTAATTCAAATACTAGATTGGACATTTTGATACTTAATAAAGGAGGTACTATGAATATCATCAATAAAATTCCACTAAAAATATCTAGGGGTTTAACTCACCCTAAGATTTATCCTACCCCATTTTCACAACTTTTAGACGATGTTAGGTTACTGTTTTGACCTAATAGTGCTTCTACCCTAAAACTAGGGTTTGTCTTCTGAGGTACTTATCTACTTCTAGACCCCCTAACATTTCAACCAGAGGTTTAATTATACCACATATACCTCTCTACCAAATTCCAAGTCCATACAAGGGAAATTGCCCCTATGTCCTTCACAACCCCCAAAAGTCCTTCCTTAGGGTTTGGGCTTGGGTCCTAGGTTAAACCAACCCTAAACCATCCCATCTCCCCAAGGGGGTACTTATGATAATTCTAAACTAGTGGTAGACAACTCAACCTCTGATGAGGTGAGTTGACCTCTAAATCTCCAAAGAGCATTTTTCCCAAAACACCCTTCACTAGGTCAAAACTAGGGTTTACTTAATTCCTATTCAAAACTCATCCAAATGAGCTGAATTTTGTGGTACATCTAGATATAAATACCAGGGACCACTCACCAAGACTTGGGAGGGTATGGAGGTCATTTGGCCCACAAAATCTCTAACCCTAGCTTTTCCCAAGTTAGGACAAAATACCTAAGTAAATAAACTCCAAATTTACCCAAATATGGACAGCCCCTAACTAACAATTATATTGACTCCCTGTCCAAATTTCAAGTCATTTCGACAGGGGGACAAGGGTGGGCACACTCTTGAAATCCTAGGGCACAATTCCCAAGGTAGGGCTAGGGTTTGGTCAAACCCTACCCAACCTTATCCAAATGTGCTCAAATTTTCTACAGAGTTATATATATATGTTAGGGACCCCTCACCAAAATTTGGGAGGGTATGATGGTCGTCTGACCCCTTAATTCCCTAACCCTAGCTTTTCTAGGTTTAGGGAAAAACCCTAGGTTAAAATACTCTAAATGCCCTCCAATTTTTATAGAAGTTAGTTTTAGATGATATTAAGCTCCTGTCCAAAATTCAAAGCATTTGAACCATGGGTTAGGTGTGGGGAATTATTTGAAAATCTGTCCTACATATAGGACCTACCCTAGTAAAATGACCCTACAGGCCCGCAAACTAAACCAAATTTTCACCACAGCATATCAAATTGTAGGTATTAAAAAGTCCTAAAAAATTCATGTTGAACATTCTTAATGAACATGTCCATAAGGAACCTAAATAATTTTTTGAATAAATCTGTCTTAATATTAGGACATACCCTTAGTAAAATGACCCTACAGGTCTAGATTCTCAACTAATTTTTCATCACAACATATCACACTGTAGGTATTCCAAAGGCCTACAAGTTTTATATTATAAACTTTTTCATGAGATGTCCAGAAGGGGCCTAAAAATCAACATGTAGTAAACTGTTAAAACAAAAACAGAAAAAATTGAATTAATAAAAGAGTAATTCGTGTATTTAAGTCTTGCACGCATCTTGAAGCAATCCTAGGGCAGCTGTACTTCATCTTCTCCAAATGGCCTGAACCAGAAACAGTGGGAGAAGATTTTCACGGGCCTTTTCCAGGCCACTAGGAAACAACTCCTACATGTTCCCGGTGGTGGGGGCTAGCCTTGCCGGCGGCTACGGCGGCCGGAGGTGGCGGCGCAGCCCTACCCGTGCCCACCCAAAAGCCATGAAAATGGCAAAAATTTTCTGTTTTTGGTTCCCTCTGACCGGCTACTCGAGCCCGACCTCTACTCTAATGATTCTAGGATCTAAACATAAGAGAAAGGGAGGGGGAGGACCTGAGTTCGGGCATGAATGAGAGTTGAACGGCGGGATGCCATGGTGGCGGCGGTGGCGGCGTTTCTCTCCTTGGTGGCTCCGGCAAGGCTCTCTCCCTCCTGCTATGGTTTCGAAACTGGTCGCCCCTCTCTCCTAAATGAGTATATAAAGAGGAGAGGGGGAGAGGGGGCGGTTTTCTTCAAGAGCCAAAGCACCTCTTCATGGTGTGGGGGGTGGTTAGAGGAGAGAGAGAGTGAAAACTCCTCTTGATGGCCGGGAAAAGGGTGGGGGGAAGAGGTGTCAACCTCTAGGTGGTTGTGGGCCCCTCTTTGGCCGAGCCCCATGCCTCCCCACTCTCTAAAACCACCCCTTCATTTCCACCACCTTTTCTCTCTCCTATATTTAGCCTATTTCTCACTTCTTTCTCTCTCCAAGTCACCCTCACGATTTCTCTTCCCCTAGAAGCCTAAAGGCAGCCCTTAAAATGAATATTAAATCCTTAAATGCATATGAGAGGGGAGCTCACCATTTTACCATGAAAATACCCTGTATTCTCACTTTCTCTCTCCTAGTCAACATGTTGGCTAGCCTAGGGTTTAGGGTTGACTTGGTCAATTTGACCTTCGGAGTCAACATCAATGGACCCCTAGGGACCCATTGACCTCCCCTAAGGCCTAGGTATGGTTAGGTAGGGTAGACTTGGCATAAAGAGGGTGAGTTGACCCAAGGCAGGGTTAATTTGGCCTAACTAGGGCTTAAGTTGACTTGGGTCAACTTAGCCACTAGGTTTGCACCCAATGAGTCCTTGGTGACCCATTGATCTCATATTAGGTCTAGGAATGCCTTGGAGTAAGATTGAACCCACTAGGCCACCAAAAATCAGGGTTTTAAGATTTTACTATTTGTAGCCCAAGTGACTCTCAACTAACTAGTTGGGTCACTTGACCTCCTAGGTTCAACCTAGGACTTGTTATGACCTAGGCATTTTCAAGTCACTCCTAAGGGGGGTCTAATTTGAAAATGGGATGTTACAAATCCCAATAAACAAAACAAAAATTTCGTCCCCGAAATTAAGGTTAAGTCTATGGGAGCTTTTCTACCGGGTTATCTTAAGCTTGTAACATCCCACGAGGGTTGAATTGCTTAACCAAGGTTAATAAACAAGGGCTAGCCCCAATAAACAAAGGATTAGCCTCTAATCTTAGGTGATACTCAGGTGTAAAACAAGTAGGGAAAAATAATTACAAGCATCTTGAGAAGTTAGAAGATATTACCTGGCTAAACAACTCCGGGTACTTCATCGCATCAAGTCCTCGGGTTCCCAAGTATGCTCCTCTTGCCCATGATTCCTCCACAAGACTTTGACTAGCGGGATCTTCTTGCGGCACAAGACCCGTATCCCCTGGTCGTCAATCCGTATCGGCTCCACCTGAACGGACCGATCTGCAGCTACCGGCCCATCAGTGGCGGTAATCTGTAGCTCCAGGCGTAGTAGAGCCCTCCTGAGTGAAGATACGTGGAACACATCGTGTAGGCCGGACAGCTCCTGCGACAGCTCCAGTTTGTAAGCTAATGGACCGATCCGCTCCAGGATCCTGAAAGGCCCCATGTATCTCGGACTGAGCTTCTTCCGCCGACCACGTACTCGTGAAACCCCGTGCATCGGCCGAATCTTCAAGAACACCCGGTCCCCAACCTGAAACTCTACTAGAAGATGCCGAGCGTCATAATACTTTGCCTGTATGCTTTGTGCCTCTAGCATCCTTTCTCGAATCAGTCGCACCTGAGCCTCGGTGTCTTCAACAAACTCCGAATCTAGCATCTTCGGATCCACATCATGTATCCAAGACAAGGGAGTCCGGCATCTCCTCCCATACAAGGCCTCATACGGAGCCATCCGTATACTGGACTGATGGCTGTTATTGTATGAAAACTCCACTAGGGGCAACATCCGCTCCCAGGGCTCTCCATGATCCACAATACACAGCCTCAGTAAATCTTCCAACGTCCTGTTGGTACGCTCCGTCTGCCCGTCAGTCTGGGGATGGAAGTCCGTACTGAAGGTCAGTCGTGTGCCAAGGTAAGACTGAACTGATCTCCACTCTCTGGATGTGAACCGACCATCTCGATCAGATACGATCATCCTGGGCACTCCATGGTAACGAATAAACTGCTCCACGAACTTTCGAACCAAAACTCCAACAGAGTCATACTTCCTGATCGGGATGAACCTATCCACCTTCGCCAGCCAGTCAACGATTACCCAGATAGAATCGTTTCTCGTGCGTAAACGAGGGAGGCCATGGATGAAGTCCATCGCGATATCATCAAACTTCCACTTCGGCACTGGGAGTGGCTGCAGCAGACCAGCGGGATGTCTGCACTCTGCCTTCACTAACTGCACGCCTCACAGTGGGTCGCGAAATAAGTGATGTCCTTCTTCATGCCCGGCCAGTAGAGTGTCTTCTTCAAATCCATCATCATCTTCGTAATCCCGGGATGTATAAAGTATCGGCTAAGATGAGCCTCTATCATAATGTCCTCCCGAATCTGCCCTCCATCCGGTATGTAAGTCCGACCCTTGAAGCATACCAGATCACCTCGCATCGAATAGTCCCCAGCTGAGCCTGCCTCTATGGCCCTGAAAATCGGCTCCAATTTGGCATCCTGCCTCTGCCAATCTCTAACTCTGTCATGAATAGTGTCGGTGGTGCTCGTCGCAGCTAAATACTCTTCGTACAGATCGGTGTCTTCGGACGATACCAAGGTGATGTGCATATCTTCAAAGCTCCGCAATATCTCTAAAGAAATGACTTGGGGCCCTGCTCTTGAAGTAGTAGCTCTCCGGCTCAAGGCATCGGCTACCACGTTTGCCTTACCCGGATGGTAGTGCATCTCATACTGATAGTCTGCCAGGAACTCCACCCATCTCCGCTGTCTAATGTTCAGCTCCTTCTGCGTATCCACATACTTCAGATTTTTATGATCTGAAATTATGTCGCAGTGAACTCCATAGAGATAATGACGCCAGAACTTCAGCGCAAAAATAACCGCACCCAACTCCAGATCGTGCACTGGGTAGCTTTGCTCATGCTTCTTTAGCTAGCGGGAAGCGTAAGCAATAACATGCTCATTCTGCATCAGAACAGCTCCCAAGCCCTGGTAGGAGGCATCTGTATACACCTGAAATCCTTCTTTCCCCGAAGGGAGAGTCAGTATAGGAGCCGAGGTGAGTCTCTCCTTCAACTCTTGAAAAGCTGCCTCGCATTTCGGGGTCCACACAAAAGGTGTCTCCTTCCTCATCAAAGATGTGAGAGGGAGTGCAAGACTAGAAAATCCTTCTACGAACTTCCGGTAGTAACCGGCAAGTCCTAAGAAGCTCCGAACATCTGTATATGTCTTCAATCGTGGCCAATCTCGGACTGCTTGAACTTTCGCTGGATCCACTGCCAATCCAGCTCCACTGATAACATGACCCAAAAAGGCCACCTCCTTCAACCAGAACTGGCACTTGCTGAATTTTGCGTACAACTGATGTTCCCGCAATCTCTGTAGTGTCAGTGCTAAATGCCTCGAGTGCTCCTCTTCTCTCCGAGAGTAAATGAGAATGTCATCAATAAAAACGATGACAAACACATTCAAGTAAGACTCGAAAACCTGGTTCGTGAGAGTCATGAACGCTGATGGCGCATTCGTGAGCCCAAAGGGCATCACGGTAAACTCGTATAGACCATATCTGCTACTAAAAGCAGTCTTCGGGATGTCCACTTCTCGGATCCGTAACTGGTAGTAGCCCGATCTCAAATCCAGCTTCGAGAAGAAGTGAGCTCCCTCCAGCTGATCGAACAGCTCGTCTATTCTTGGCAACGGATAAGTATTTCGGACCGTCAGTCGATTCAAGGCCCGGTAATATATGCACAGTCTAAGTGTACCATCCTTCTTCTTGACGAACAATACAGGGGCTCCCCATGGCGAGGAACTTGGCCGGACAAAACCAGCTTCCACCAGCTCCTGTAATTGGCTCCGGAATTCCACCAGCTCCTTTGGGGCCATCCGGTAGGGGGCTCTAGATGCTGGCTTAGCCCCTGGCACTAGCAAAATCTGAAAGTCCTGCTCTTTGTGCGGGGGTAGCCCCGGTAACTTCTCGGGAAAAACATCCTCGAAATCTCGCACAACAGGAATCTCCGCTACAAGAATATTGGCCTCCGCCATCTCGAATAAAACCTGGTAAATCTCGTCGCCCTGTATATGGGCCTTGACGGCCTGAATAGATGACAATAATGAAAAGGAGGCAGGTCTTATACCTTCTATAATGACGGAAGAATCTCCATGCCTCAGAATAATCTTCTTGACCACGCAGTCAATTAGGGCATGGTTCCAATATAACCATGACATGCCAAAAATCAAATCATATGAAGGCATCCTCAGGATTGCGGCTGGTGCCTCGAATGCTTTCCCACCAATTTGTGCCTCCATATTGCAATGCGCAGTGGTGTGTAGCTCGGACCCGTCAGCTAGTCGTACCCTCAATGCCAAGCCGATGAATCTCTCCACGCCTGCCAAGCCAGCAATGAAGGCCTCTGATACAAATGAGCGTGACACACCCGTATCGAACAAAGTATATGCGGGCTTGCCGCTGATGAGGACAATGCCTGGTGTAACAAAAATTTTTGAAGTCTAGTTAAAGTTTTCTTTCCTAGTTTGTAATTTCTTAGTTTAGAGTCTAACTATTAAACAAAGGAAATATACAAACTTTTGACGTACCTGTGATCACCTCCTCAGGATGTCGAGGTTGGGCCAGATCTAATGCATATACATGTTCCCTCTCCTGCCGGCGATCTCCACCCTGATATCCACGACCTTGGCCGCGTCCTCGGCCTCCATAGTGCTGAGCCGGTGGGGCAATCTGCGGTGCTGGAGGGGGTGCTCCCCTCATAGGACAGTTCCTCTTAATATGCCCCAACTGGTGATAGTGGAAGCATTCCGGCAGAGTGTAAGCCCCACCTCTCGGTCTCTGCACGTCTCGCATCTGAGGTCTCGGCAGTTCCCGCACCTGAATAGGCTGAGGGGCCAGTGTCACCTGCTCCCTCGGCTCCTGCCTCACCTCCTGTCGAGGTTGAACCTCTGTGCTCCTGCCATCTGCTGCATGGCCTCGACGCTGATCGTTCCGGGATCTCCGGCTCTGATCCTCCGTTGGCCGCTTTCGGCCTCTGGTGGTGTGCCAATCTGCCTCTAACCTCTTTGCCATCTCCAGAATAGGGAGATAGGCCCGTCCGACACAAATAGAAGGGCATCCCTCATGTCTTCCCGCGGACCTTTGTAGAACCCCTTCGTGTACGCTGCCTTATCTAGCTGGTAAGAGTCTGCAAAACGAGCCAGATGGTTGAACTCTCGATGGTATTCCACCACCGTCCTGGTACCTTGCTTCAACTGCAAGAAGCGGTCCTCCAACTTGTCTCGGGCCGACTGTGGAACAAAATTCTCCAACAACATAGGCCTGAACTCATCCTATGAAACCTCAGGAGCCAGTCTCTCAGCAAAAGTATTATCCAGAACTGTCTTCCACCACTGCTTGGCGTGAGACTCCAAGTAGGACACAACCAAAGGTACTCTCTCCTCCCACGGGCTCCGTATCCCTATCAGCATTTCCTCCATGATGTCCAGCCACTCTTCTGTCTGCACTGCTGACTCCGTCCCCAAGAAGGATGGAGGAGAAAGTCCTCGGAAGATGCTGAGCCAGTTGGCTCCTGGTATCTGCTGTGGAGCCGGGGCCTGTTGGGCCCTGAAAGCATCCAAGATGGCAGTCAAAGTCTGCCCCATGTCGGTTTGTAGGAACTGAGCGGGAACTGGTGGAATTGGTGCAGTATCCGGGGTCTGCTGGGCCCCACCCTGTAATGTAGGCAGTGATGGAGGCTGCACAACAAAACTTCATCGTCAGAAAACGTTAACTCAATCTAAAATTGACATATATTATGTGATCCCCATATGGGCCCACCACTGCTTCCGCAGCTTAGTTTATCCGCAAACTAAACTCGAACGGGGGTGACCTAGGGTTTTAGTGAACTACTATTTGATCGATCGTGGTTCCGCCTCTGATACCATTTGTAAGACCCTTTTTTTATTCAAAACTCGGGGTCTTATGCCCAGAACCGCCGCTTTGCGGTGACACCTTCGCACCCGGGAAGGTCGTCACTACAACGCGCTGATTCTGCACCGAGTCCGTAAATGGCGAGTGCTCGGGGATCAGCTGCTCCCCTACAGAAAATAACTTGGACAAAGAAAGCTTTGATTTTTGCTAGCCCAATAAGGAAAGAATGGAAAGATCTATACCTTCGTCGGGCAGCACTGGGGGGAGCGTGTTGAGGCCCCTTCGAAGGAAGGAGACCTTGAAATCCTTGCCGAGGAAGAACTTTTGCAGCTCGGCATCATTGCTTGTCACCGTATGGGGTCGGTACACCTCCTCGCTCCTCTGCCGAGGCGAGAAGGGTATGTTTCCGAGCTCACCCTTGATGAAGACGAGCTTCGAGAATCAATTGTGGTTCTTATTGGCCGCCTCGTGGACCTTGAATTGCAAGCCATCCAGGAAGGTGACCCCTTCACTGGTTGCGCAGTAGATGAAGAGCATACTGAAGACCGTGAAGTTGAACTCTATCCGCTCTCGGCAGAGGTAGCAGGAGAGTGCCACCATCATAGTAATGGCATTCGGGTTCAGTTGAGCTAGGACTACCCTGAAGTACTTCAGGATTTGGCGAATCTCCAGCCATAGAGGGAGGCGCAACCCCACTGTCACAATCCGCATTTTTCTCCGAATTAAGAATTATCAGAGTAAGAGAAAACACGCGTCATGATGCCACGTCAAGCAGGGGATAACTACTGACGCTCAGGCAAAACCAACTACAATCTTTATGCAAGAAAATCATGTGCTTAATGAATAGAAAATCAGTTATGTTTAGAGTCCGTATCCCTCGGCTCAGTGGATCATCTAGTCCACAAAAGAAAACTATATTTATACGCTGCGGAAAAATACTTTATTTAGATTTGACACCCTAAAGAGCGCATCAGGGTCCCCAGAGAACCACTCATGCTATGCAAGACTCTACATTAAATTTATGTAATATATAAGAAAATGGTTTTTTGTACGTGATTGGAAAATAGTGATTAAGTTTATAAAAACATGTTGATCATGAGCTTCATTTATAATAGTATTTATGGTTTGAAAATACCTAGCAACCTAGCATAAACCTTCTCAAAGCAAGTAGACTATCTCCAGAAAAATGGTAGCAGCAATAGTATATATCTAGTACAAGGCAAAAACTACCAGTGGGCGCCAACAACCTGACACGATCCCACTGGCACAAATATATGTCTGTAAGAAAGTACTGAAAACAACCTCACTAACAAGGTAAACAGAACTCCAAAGTCCGGGAGTCCACCAACAACACCACCTCCAACTAGCCACCAAACTGGCTACAGCTCAGAACCTGAGGCATTCTAAAATAAAACAGAATACCTCAGCAAGCAAAATCAAGGTAAAAAAACATCTGCATGTAAGAGTCAACCAAAAGGACAAAGTAACTGAAAAACATACAGTAGAAAGAGTCACAACTGTCCAAAACAGGACCACAAGAAATACACAACGTGCAAAGAAACAACAATGACCCAGCCCAGGAACCACATCCTGCAGGGCCTACTAGGCTACCAAGAGCCAGAATGCTGCAAACTACCAAAGAAGAAACTTCTAACACCCTAAACTGTGGGAAGTGATAGTAGCAAAAACAACAACGAGGAACCGGATCGAAGGTAAACGCAGTCCCCCAATCCACCATGTCCAAGTCAAAAGCTCGAGGGTCAACACGTGAAAACACAAGGGATCTTCCACCCGACATGCCCAGCCCGTACCTGGAGCAAGAAAAACATGGGTGGCCTTGGCTATATCACACAACTCCACCCCCATAAAGAGCTACAACCACCACTACTAACCACGACCCACGATTCGGCCTTTAGGAAAATAAAGAGAACGGCCGACAAGGAAAACCCAGAAATACAACTGGAAATCCACTCGGAAACGAAAGACAAGGTAAAGGAAGAGTGTTGAAATAAACCAACACGACTAGGCGTTGAGTGAAACCCACTCAGTGCCTACCTAAACTTTGGCGTTGAGTGAGCTAGCCTCACTCACCGCCAAAATAATGTCACTACCCACAAACCCACTAAAGAATACGGAGCTCGACGATAGTCGAACGACCAAGGCAGAAGATCCAGAACTCGAGTAGTTGCCTGTTACTTGAGTATATAAATTCCCGCACTCGAAACCAGCTAAATTCGCCTAGCAAAAAAAAATATACAAAGCGCACGATCAGTGACGCACGATCAGTGATCGTGCGCACTCATCGGCTGATGATCGTGCGAAGCGAACCTGGAAAACCTGAGAAAAACTTAGCGTCAGCACACGATCAGTGACGCACGATCAGTGGTCGTGCGCACTGCTTGCCAGCGCTCGTGCGATCTCCGAGACAGAACTTTGGAGACTGAAAGATATACGCGCACGAACAGAGGCACACGAACAGTGGTCGTGCGCCCTAACGGTTAACGACCGTGCGCGGTTAACCTGTACCGTTTGGAATTTCCCGAACGACACCGAAACGCGCACACGACTCACGCAACTGCAGTAGCAGCAGGAAACTACCAACCCAATACTCGAGTATTCTAAACCACTACTCGAGTAATACCTTAACGAAAATCGGCAACCACACACCCCCTCCTAACTCTCCCTCTCGGCTACACCCGAACCAGAGCAACAATCAGAGTAAAGGAAAACAACGGCTCCACGCCGACAATTTGGATTCCAATCATCACAAAATAGGGGGGGTTTCAGTAGGAAGAACTAAGCCCTATAGTTAGCAAGAAAATGAGAACAGCAAGGCCTCTAACCTGGGCTAACCGGGATTTCAATTTCAGCAAGTAAAATCGAAAAGAAAAAAAAACTTGGCAAGGGCAAGAATACCACTTGCCTCAATTCACAGCAAAGCTTTGGACTGCTTTCCTCCTCTTCACACGGATCAAAACGGCCACAACACCTAAAACAAACTCTCGGCCATTAATGGCGGAAAACTCCAAAACCGAAAATTCCAAACCTCCTAAAACTCCACGAAAATCGAATTTCTTACCGTAGGAATGAAGGTCTTGACGAGAGCAATCCGAATCCACTCTCAGAATCGAATTCCGTCCACAAACGCTCCGGGAATCGGCGTCCGAAGGGAAGGGCTCGGCGGTTCCTCCGAACAGGGGCGGCGGTTTACTATTTGGAGAAGATGATCATCGTGCCCTTTTTTTCTAATTCTATATATATATATATATTAATATATAATAATATAATTTATTACATAAAGCACCAAAACAACGTTAAAACCGATTCACCTCGGAATTCGACGAAATTTGCACCGTAGCTAAATACCCATGCTACGAACACAACGGCGAAGTCGAAATTAACTTTCGACGAACAGAACTCGAGTTACATCCAAACAAAGCCAAACACAAACATCCCCCCGAGAGGCCACACCGGGTCACCAAAACGACTCGGTTTGCTAGGTAGATCTTGCCAACAGGCTACCAAATAGGGCACTCAGTTCTAAGGAGCTAAATCATACTCCACACATGGCACAAGCCACAGAAACGCATCATCGTAACGCCAAACGAAAATAAAAATAATCGCTGAAAAAAATGGGCCGTTACACCCACCTCGAAGTGCGAGATGGGGATGGCGAGCTCATCCACAAAGAATGAGTTGATGGCCTCGCGTGTCACGGGTCGGCACGCAAAGAAGCCTGCAGGGAGATAGGCATCAGTGAAGTGGACGAGCTCTTGCTCGATGGTGTTTATGAAAGTCTTTATTTCAAGGATAGTTAATCACCTATAGGGTGGTGAATAGGTCTTTGAGTTTTTTATGTCTTCTTGATGTTTACTAATGTAATGTTCTAAAGCTTGTCCTTAATACCTGTAGTATAAAATAAGAACAAGAAACACAACACACAAGTATTTATAGTGGTTCCCTAATTGGGTACATCCACTCTCCCTCCCACCTATCCAATTGATTTGTTGGACTAGGCACAAACTCCTCCAAAATACTCCTCAGAGATTACACCTCAGGCCCTTAGCCTTACACACAGATTCTCTCCAGAATCCAAACTCAAAATCATAAAGGTTCCTACCTCAGAACCCTGCAGTGCTCCTACAACTCAGTGGTCCACTGACCACCTACCTCAGCCTTATTTCTAAGGCCTACAGCTCAGGATTCTCAACCCTACAACTTCAGGCACACAGCCTGTAAGACCCCTTTTTTTATTCAAAACTCGGGGTCTTATGCCTAGAATCGCCGCTTTGCGGTGACACCTTCGCACCCGGGAAGGTCGTCACTACAACGCGCTGATTCTGCCTGCCTTTTCAATCACAATCAAGTAGCAAGTAGTAAAGAAAGAGAAATGCAGTCCACAATAATAAATCACATATAATAAACTCCACGAAGGAAGCGTCCACAGTATAACATCAGAGTAAAAACAGAGTACTGAAAGGAAAAAGGACTTAAGCCCGGTACAACAACACCTCACTACATGATCACTCAAACGGAAGCTGAAAAACGAACTGCTACTAAGGAACGGAACTCACGGTCCCGGTTGTCTGAACTCCTGAGCTAGATTGCCCTGTCTCCAAGCGCACCTGCCTCCTGGGCTGCTCCTCCGGGCTGGGCTCCACGATTACCTAAAATGATGTGGTCCGAAAACCGTTAGTCTATAAGACTAAGCCCTATCATCCCCCACCCCTTCCCCCATGCCCTAAGGCACCGAGCGGAGAGGAAGAAAGGGAAGGACATGAAGGTGGAGAGTAGTCAAAATCAGATGACGGTGGACCTAACTAGCAAGTTATAACAGGCGAACAATATAAGTGTTGTAATAGGTAAAACAGAAAGGTAAGTAAGAAAGAAATTAAACCTTCACTTATGTGAGTACATATAAGCCAAGGGATCTTTTACAAGGCTCCCATCGTATAAATGTTCCATTCCACTTATACGTTGGGGTATCGGTTATCACAAGCATTATTTAAATATTTAAAATGACCTTAATCTATAAAACTTGCCCACACAAGCTTATAAACCAAGGGGTCATTTTGCAGGTCCTAATGTATAAGCGTCCCATTCCACTAATACATTAGGTGTCAAGGTTCTCATGAATGATTATGTATGCAACTATATGGTGGGTTAATGATGTTCATGCAGTGCAACTCACCCACACGACTTTGTGTACACAAACCTTTAGTTCCCCCTTTCAGAGCCGTTACCTCCCAGGATACCTCCATAGTGGCAGACGGAAGCGGTGGGTTGGGCCTCGCCCACCTCAAAACCAGTATAGCACTATCGGTCTGACCTATCGTACGCCTCAACTCTTGGTGCACTAAGCGGAATCCAGCATACTATTGCCGACTGGACCGCCGGACTTAAGTTTGGCGAAGTGGAAAACCACACTTGCCTAGTCAACGATATTGGTGTCGGTGCAACGAACTCCCCAATATCGAAGACACACCACCTTAAAGTTTCCTATTTATGCACATGCAACATTTAATATAAGAGGTCAAGAGTAAAGCTCCCGGACCAAACCGTCCGTCTCAACCACAAACCGAGACTAAGCTCCCCGGACTAAACCGTCCGGCTCAATTCCAAACCTCATCCCTTTGAGCACCGCGGGATGGCGCCCCTTTGAACACCTCGAGATGACTTAACCTTTTCCAAATGTCTATCTAACTAGTGTGTGAAGTGTAAACCTATTTCAACTTATTACTCTTTTGATTTATTTAAGATTTACGTTAGCCCAGGACTGCCTCCAGATTATGCCCCGTGAAGGGTTCTCAATAGGCACTAGGAACTACGATGGTATGACAGACCAAAGTTCCCTTTCGCAAGGCACTTCATAATATTGGTTAATTTTCTCTTACCCGTTCCCTTCTCATATTACATTAAACTAAAACAAGGGTAGCTTGACATTTCACTCTCACAGGAACGACGATCTTTCGTCGAATCCGTGCTCCTTCTACCACAACCACTCACTTCTCGTCACACCTTAGAACCTTCTATGACAACCTATCTAAATCCATTCCAATCAACACATTGAGAAATTCCAACATTGCCCTAAATCGTCTCCAAATGCGATCTTTTACGAAAACGCTAAATGCAGACCACCCTACACTATATGATGACCATGATAGGATGTCCTTCAAGTTTTCATCCGAATGACTTAAGTTATTTTCTGGGGGGTCTATCATGACATAAATAATGTAAATCCAGAGAATTATAATTTTTCTTAATTAAACTGATATTTAATTAATTTCTTAAAAAGGTCCCAGAGTTATCAATTTGTTCATGAGGTACATTTTTCAGACATGTTCAAGACCCCATAAATTCATGATAATATCCCATATGTCTAAAAGTGCCAATTTCCAAATTTGGCATTTTCTGCAAAAGATTAAGGGTCTTAAAATTATTTTAGCAGTAATTTTTATATTCCAATATTTGTAAATCAACTACCTGAAATTATCATCCAAATAATTTGAATTAAATATATTACAACACTACAGTCCTAAAATTATCACTGGCCAACTTTCATAATTTTTCACAGATAATTAAATTCTAACTAAATTAAATACAAAAAATCTTAAAAGGGCATAACTGTGAATCAAGTACTATGAATACTCTTCCAAAATTCATAAATAAATTCCTAACAACAGATATTAACCTAAATTTATCAGTGGCCAAAATTTACATTTTTACAAGCTAAATTATTCTCTAAATGATTGTTTTACCAAGATGGATATTTACAAATTTTGTGAAGGAAGCATTATATAAAATCCTTTAAAAATTATAATAAAATTCAGAGACCTCTAATTAGGTCAAACACCTCTACTGCCCAAATTTTTCTAGATTCCATTGAACCAAATGATCAATTTAATTCAAATACTAGATTGGACATTTTGATACTTAATAAAGGAGGTACTATGAATATCATCAATAAAATTCCACTAAAAATATCAAAGGGTTTAACTTACCCTAAGATTTATCCTACACCATTTTCACAACTTTTAGACGATGTTAGGTTATTGTTTTGACCTAATAGTGCTTCTACCCTAAAACTAGGGTTTGCCTTCTGTTGAACTTATCCACTTCTAGACCCCCTAACATTTCAACCAGAGGTTTAATTATACCACATATACCTCTCTACCAAATTCCAAGTCCATACAAGGGCAATTGCCCCTATGTCCTTCACAACCCCCAAAAGTCCTTCCTTAGGGTTTGGGCTTGGGTCCTAGGGTAATCCAACCCTAAACCATCCCATCTTCCCCAAGGGGGTACTTAGGATAATTCTAAACTAGTGGTAGACAACTCAACCTTTGATGAGGTGAGTTGACCTCTAAATCTCCAAAGAGCATTTTTCCCAAAACACCCTTCACTTGGTCAAAACTAGGGTTTACTAAATTCCTATTCAAAACTTATCCAAATGAGCTGAATTTTGGGGTACATCTAGATATAAATACCAGGGACCACTCACCAAGACTTGGGAGGGTATGGAGGTCATTTGGCCCACAAAATCTCTAACCCTAGCTTTTCCCAAGTTAGGACAAAATACCTAAGTAAATCAACTCCAAATTTACCCAAATTTGGACAGCCCCTAACTAACAATAATATTGACTCCCTGTACAAATTTCAAGTCATTTGGACAGAGGGACAAGGGTGGCCACCCTATTGAATTCCTAGGGCACAATTCCCAAGGTAGGGCTAGGGTTTGGTCAAAGCCTACCCAACCTTATCCAAATAAGCTCAAATTTTCTACAGAGTTATATATATATGCTAGGGACCCCTCACCAAAATTTGGGATGGTATGATGGTCATCTGACCCCTTAATTCCCTAACCCTAGCTTTTCTAGGTTTAGGGCAAAACCCTAGGTTAAAATACTCTAAATGCCCTCCAATTTTTACAGGAGCTATTTTTAGATAATATTAAGCACTTGTCCAAAATTCAAAGCATTTGAACCAAGGGTTAGGTGTGGGGAATTATTTGAAAATCTGTCCTACATATAGGACCTACCCTAGTAAAATGACCCTACAGGCCCGCAAACTAAACCAAATTTTCACCACAGCATATCAAATTGTAGGTATTAAAAAGTTCTAAAAAATTCATCTTGAACATTTTTAATTAAAATGTCCATAAGGAACCTAAATAATTTTTTGAATAAATCTGTCCTAATATTAGGACATACCCTTAGTAAATTGGCCCTACAGGTCTAGATTCTCAACCAATTTTCACCACAACATATCAAACTGTAGGTATTCCAAAGGCCTACAATTTTTATATTATAAACTTTTTCATGATATGCCCAGAAGGGGCCTAAAAATCAACATGTAGTAAACTGTTAAAACAAAAACAAAAAAAATGAATTAATAAAAGAGTAATTCGTGTATTTAAGTCTTGCACGCATCTTGAAGCAATCCTAGGGCAGCTGTACTTCATCTTCTCCAAATGGCCTGAACCAGAAATCGTGGTAGATGATTTTCACGGGCCTTTTCCCGACCACTAGGGGCGGCGCCACCACCGGGAAACAACTCCTACATGTTCCCGGTGGTGGGAGCTAGCCTTGCCGGCGGCTAGGGCGGCCGGAGGTGGCGGCGCCGCCCTACCCGTGCCCACCCAAAATCCATGAAAATGGCAAAAAGTTTCTGGTTTTGGTTCCCTCCGACCGGCTACTCGAGCCCGACCTCTATTCTAATGATTCTAGGATCTAAACATAAGAGAAAGGGAGGGGGAGGACCTGAGTTCGGGCATGAATGCGGGTTGAACGGCGGGATGCCATGGTGGCGGCGATGGCGGCATTTCTCTCCTTGGTGGCTCCGGCAAGGCTCTCTCCCTCCTGCTATGGTTTCGAAACTGGTCGCCCCTCTCTCCTAGTTGAAGCAGGAGGAGCAGAAACTGAACAAATTGGCTCTACTGGCTCTATAACAGCCTCTGAAAAAGCCAACATCAGCAGTAGCAGCAACACCAATAATCAAAGGGATACTTTCCATAGTTTTAGCAGAATTTATTTACATTTCTATCATATTTGGATCACAGCAGGAGAAGGGAACTATAACCCTGGTTAAATCTTTAGCAGGGAGAGGTGCTGGAAGATAACTGCTATAAAATGTATCAAATAGTGATAATAAAGAATGTAGATATACTGTAGGACTGATGGTTGGAGCTGGAGCTGGAACTGAAACTGAAACTTTCTCCAAAGCTGGAATCTCTGAAGCTAGAACTTCTGATATTTGCCTTTCTGAAACAAAATTCTCTGAGGACACTTCTTCATAAGGCATCTCCCCCTGCCTAGTTTCAGTGACAACTGAATCTAGGCCCCCAGAATAAGGAATGGCCCGAGGAATGAAGGAGGAAGAGATCCTAGCAAATAACACATGTAAAGTCTTGACTAAGGGAGCCAAGGTTGAATCTAGTAAGAGAGTTAGCATGGGTGCCAACAACTCATATAATTTATCTGCTAGAGGAAGAAGATCTACTTGCTCAAGATTAACTTGAGTAGAGGTAGAGGTAGGGGCTGTAGAAATGGATGGAATTGATGCAGAGAGAAGTGGTATGGATGGTTGAGAGATGGGGATGGTTATTATGGATGGAGCTGGGATAGTGACTGTTCGTAGAAATGAGGAGATGGTAGGGGGAAAGAATAGTTGAGAGATGGTTTCAATGAGGAGGTCTTGAAGAGATGTTGAGGGGGATGGAAGTTCCTGAGGTGAAGATGGAGAAGCATCCATAAAGGAATCATCTAGATGGTTGAAGGATGGAATCTGAGGAGTGGAGTGTATATCTAAGGGGGGAACGTAGAACAATCGATGGAAAACTTCTTGATGGGTGGCTGGACGAGGTGAAGAAGCTATAAGAGGTGAATGTATGGATGATGTAACTGGTTGAGGAGAAGAGGATAGGATATGGAAGGGGATGGCACCACTTCTGCTAGGGCAGTGGACTGAGGAGGAGTGACTGATTCAGTCCTTGTGCCTGAAGAAGCTTTTGCAACAGGAGCCCTGCTAGGTTTGACAATTTGTCTCCCCCACTTGCCAAAAAGGTCTGAAGAAAGCCTCTTTGAAGAATTGATGTGCATCCCATTGGACACTAACAACTGAGGGCACCTATTCTGCAGGAATAGGCCCAAAATCCTTCCAAAATTCACAAAAATTTTATTTATCTTTTTCTTAAGTAAATCAAAGAAAATTGCTCCCCAATCCAGGTGCTTCTTATCCATTAGTGCAGCCATTAAACAAAATTGATGTATATACATTGTATCATGGGCTGAATGTTTGGCCAATATCACTTTGCCTACAACATCTGCTAGAAATCTATACTCCATAGATAGATTTTTCTTCAGCAACTTATTAGGGTTCTCAGAATTATGACCCATTCTATCTAACATTTCATCAAATTCTACCCCTGATATTTATATGCTATCATTTCCAGTACTTAATCCAAAAACTTCTGTAAGAATGGCTGGTGTTAGGGATACCTGTGTCCCTGAGATAGTTCCAATAACTGTATTCTGATCCAGATTATGGGCAGTATAGACCTATTTTTTTATCTCATCTGCTGCTAACTTGATTCTGGAAGTCATAATGTTCACAAGTTGTTGCTCCTTGAAAAGTTCCAGAATGTCCTTGAACATATGATCAGTTCCTTCAAAAGATTCCATGTCAATATCAAATCTAGTGTCAAACTTCATTGCGGTTAGAACGGCGGCTGACACCGACATATTTCCTACAAAAACAAACAAGATCAAGTGTAGAAAAGTTTGGAGGGAAAGAAAATTCTTGTAGAAGGTATGAAAGCGCAAAGGAGAATGACGCCTGAGAAATTATTTTATATTAGGGTTTGACGCAGAAAAGGAAAGATCGTTGAACTCAGTTCGACGATCTATGGCTCTAGGGGAAACTGAAGGGTCTCAACAATGTCGATCTCCGTTTGATGATAATTGAGAACGCTGACCGAGAAGGATAGTCTAGCACTATCAGGAAATGCCTAGCTCCGGTCGACGATCTTTATGAAGAACGTCGAGCTCCGGTCGACGATTTTCTTGAAAAACGTCGAGCGCAGTTCAGAGTTCAGAGAGAACCTACAGACACTAAGAACCTAAAAAAAATAAAAATTTTAACCTAGTTTTTGTCAATTTGTAGGTTTTTAAGATCTTGGAACTTAATTAAGACTTCCTCCATCTAACATTCCTAACTGATTAAGGAAGCAGGTGTGTTTCTTTTCATCCAAGGGTTTGGTGAAAATATCTCCCCTTTGTAAATCAGTTGGGATGTATTCTAGTTCAATTTTACTTTTCTCTACATTATCCCTTAAGAAATGATGTCTAATCTCTATGTGTTTAGTCCTACTATGGAGGACTGGATTTTGAGCTTTGGAAATAGCACTAGTATTATCACAAAATATTTTGACTTCTCTAAGTTGTAGCCATAGTCCAGGAGCTGATTTTGAATCCACAATATCTGTGAGGAACAACTACCTGCTGCCATATATTCAGCTTCAGCAGTTGATGTGGACACAGATGTTTGTTTCTTGCAAAACCAGGAGACAAGTCTGTCACCAAGAAACTTACAAGTTCCACTGGTGCTTTTCCTGTCTACTCTACATCCAGCATAATCAGCATCTGAAAATTCAGTTAAATCAAATCCTGAATCAGTTGGATACCAGAGACCTAGATTTGGACAACTTTTCACATACCTAAGAATCCCCTTAACTAATGTGAGGTGTGACTCTCTAGGGCTGACTTGGAATCTAGCACATATGCATGTAGCAAACATTATATCAGGTCTACTAGCTGTAAGATACAGTAAGGAGCCAATCGTTGCTCTATATGTGGTCTGATCAACTGGTTTCCCATGTTCATCTGCATCTAAAACAGTATTAGTAGGCATGGGTGTTTTCATAGTGGATGCATCAGACATACCAAATTTCTTAACCAATTCTTTTGTATACTTGGTTTGAGAAATAAAGATGCCATCAGTATGTTGTTTGACTTGCAATCATAGAAAGAAGGGTAGCTCACCCATGCTACTCATTTCAAACTTGGAATGCATTAGGTTGGAGAACCTTTTGCACAAGTTTGAATCAGTAGAACCAAAAATAATATCATCTACATAGATTTGTACTAGTAGGATATTGGACTTATGGGTTCTAATAAAAAGAGTTTGGTCTACTCTACCCCTTTTAAAATCATTTTCCAAGAGAAAGCAAGCTAGGGTCTCATACCATGCTCTAGGAGCTTGTTTGAGACCATATAATGCTTTATGCAATTTATAAACAAAATCAGGGTGAGTTAGAGATGTTGGGGTTTGTCTCCACAATACCTCAGATTTGTAGGAGGTCAGATCTTGAACTAAGATGAATTAAGTTGTATTTGATGTGGTATTTGAGTTGTATGTGTGCAGGCTCTAATTGACAAGTGTAGACCAATGTCAGTCTATAATGGGTCACCAAACACAGGACCATGCAATGTAATCTCTCATTGTGTGATCCAAGGTGTTGGCCCATGTATAGCCTCTCTATTGGGATACACTTATCCTTCATGCACATTGGATGGATGGACAGAAGCTTTGGAGCTAAGCTTTCTCAGAGAAAATTTTCCTAAGTCCTTTATACTCGAGTAACTCCTGTTCCATACTCGAGTAAGTGTTTTCTGATACTCGAGTATAACTTCTGATACTCGAGTAAGTTTTCTCTATACTCGAGTATATCTTCTGATACTCGAGTAAGTATGTTCCATACTCGAGTAAGTATGTTCCATACTCGAGTAAGTGTTTTCTGATACTCGAGTATAACTTCTGATACTCGAGTAAGTTTTTCTCTATACTCGAGTATATTTTCTGATACTCGAGTAAGTATGTTCCATACTCGAGTAAGTGTTTTCTGATACTCGAGTATATCTTCTGATACTCGAGTAAGTTCTCTCTATACTCGACTATATCTTCTGATACTCGAGTAAGTACGTTCATACTCGAGTAATTGATTTTTGATACTCGAGTAAATTCTTCCATACTCGAGTAATTGACTCTGATACTCGTGTATATAAACGTTTCTCAGGTATATTTTCTGATACTCGAGTTTAGCCTTTTGATACTCGAGTATATCGTCTTGATACTCGAGTATACTTTTCTATTACTCGAGTATACAATTCTGATACTCGAGTATACCATTTTTGATACTCGAGTAACTCATTCTTCTCTCCTGTATTTCTCTCTTTCTATACTCGAGTATACTGCTTCTTGCTACTCGAGTAATCCATCTCTCCATACTCGTGTATATCCTCCATTACTCGAGTATCGCAGTCAACTTCTCCAGAATTTTTCTAAGTCCATTTTCATCATAAGTATTTTGAATCTGTCAATTCTGATTGGTCCACGTGTCATCATTAATCAATATTATGACCGTTGGAACCCACCTATAAATAGGTCTTTTCAGAAATGACTTTTAAGCGTCATTACAGAAATATTCTTTTTAAGAAAGAGAAATTCCGTGAACCCTAATTTCACGCCGCCGCCATTGCCGTTCACGGAAGAAGAAGAAAAGTTTGGATCGCGACCTTCGTTTTCATCGATCTTTTCTCCAGCGATCCAGAAGAAAGAGAATCACTCGATCTTGCCGAGCCTTGAAGATTCCAGATCTCTCTTCTCGATCGAGGTGGTTCTAGTTTTCAGACTCGTGGATCTCTCTCAGGTCATCTTCAACCTTTTTCTGATCAAGCCAAAGTTCCTGAAGAAGAAGACCGTCAAAGATCCAGATCTGAGATTGTTGTTTTGATTTTTATTTTCAAACCAAATTTCATTGTAGGAGATTCTTCTCCGAGACTTGTAGGAAGTTTTGTCTTCCGAGTTTTTGTAGATCCGTTTTGGGATCGAGATTTGTAGGAACGTGGTTCCGAGGTGTAGGATTGTTTTCAATCCGAGATAGTGGAGTAGCCGAGTCTATTAATTTGCTAGATCGGTGAGGAAAGTGGACGTACCCAAGATTGGGGAACCACTATAAATCTCTTGTCTTCTGTGATTGCTTGATATTTGCTGTGTTAGTTTTTAATTCCGCATTTGACACGCATTTCACCTATTCACCCCCCTCTAGGTGATTTAGGCTAACAACTTAGACCTTTCAATTGGTATCAGAGGGAGGTTGATCGTTAAAAGGTTAACACCTTGATCTTATCCTTCTAAGTTGTTTCTTGAAAAGTATCAAGCATGAGTAAGACCAAGGATTTTGCTAAACTCCCTATCTGCACCAAGAACAACTTTCCTATGTGGAAGGAAAGAGTAAAGTTCTTCATGGAAGCAGTAGATCCCCGGATCTTCATGATTGTTGAAGAAGGTCCCCACATTCCTATGACTGCATCCACCATAGATCCCACCAAGCAAGTTCCCAAGAAGCTGATGGATCTAGATAAGGATGAGATTGCACTTGTCTCTCTGGACAAGAAAGCCAAAAATATTATAGCAAGTGCAGTGGATGACTCAATGCTGCAAAATCTGATTCATTGCCAGTCTGCCAAGGAGATGTGGCAATCCCTTGTGACTCTAATGGAAGGTACAGAAGAAGTAAGGGATGATCGTAGATCCCTACTGAACCAAAAATATGAAGCCTTCAGGCAGGGTCATAAGGAAGCCATAGCTGACACTTTTGAGAACTTCTTCAAGATAGTAAATGGCCTAAGAGTTTATGGACGTGTCTTCACCAACGGGGAACTCAATGACAAATTCTTAAGATCCCTAACCAAGGAATGGGACAATAAGGTATGTGCCATTCGGGAGTTTGGAAGGTTAGCTGAGACGGACCCGCAGAATCTGTTCGGAAAGCTTATGTCTTACGAGCTGCAAATCAACTCAAGAAAAGCTGAAGAAGAGACAAGCAGGTCTGCATCCAAGGAGAAATCTGTCGCTCTAAAGGCAGATAGCTCAAGGAAGGTAAAGGCTAGCTCTCCTGCCCCAGTTCCTGAGGCTGATGAAGAAGAATCATCTGAGCCTAGCTCATCTGGCTCAGAACTATCTGATGGAGAGTTCTCCCTACTCTCAAGGCAGTTCAAGAAATTCTTGAACAAGAAGAAGCAATGGAGAGGCAAGGATGCCTCATATAGAAGATCACGACATGACGGTGATCATCGGAAGAAAGGCTCAAGCAGCCATGACAGGTACAATTCTAAACAGAACAAACATATTTCAACTGACATCATTTGCTATTGTTGCAATAAGCCAGGTCACGTCATCGCCGATTGCCCTCACAAAAAGAAAGAGGGTGGAAGAAGAGAGGAAAAGAAATCCTCACACCCCAAGAAGAGGACAGAGAGAAGCCTAGTAGCCAAGAAGAGCAAAACTCTCAGCGACTCTGACTCATCTGAGTCGAGTGAAGAAGAGGAAGCTTACTTTGGGCTCATGGCTCATTCGGATGATGAACAAGTCCCCCAGTTTACTGGGGAGGTAAAATCTCACACTCCTCTCTCTGATTCTGAAAATGACAATGAGCAAGAGGGATATTCCTCTGAAGATGAATCTGAACTCATGGGACAGTATAAGGAATTACTCACCGCTTACGAGAAATGTCGTAGAATGGTGAAAAGTCAAGCCAAAGAGATCAATTCTCTACAGGCTAGTGAGAGCAACTTGAGAGAAGAAGTCAATAGGACTAACTCTCTTCAAGAGAACCTAAATGAAGCTATGGAGGAATACAATAAAGCTCTCAAGCACCTCGACCTTAAAGAGGAAATCATCAAAGAACTGGAAAAACAGCTCGAGGCTGAAAAGAAGCTTGTTGAGAGCTTCTCTAAGCCTAAGACAGTTCTTCCAATCGTTGCTGAATTCTCTGCTAAGGCCAAGGGTGCTGGTTTAGGCCACATTGGGTCTTCTAGTAAATCCTCTAGAAGAAACAAGGCCAGGAGAAAGAATAAGGCTGCCCGAAAGACTCTAGCTGAAGAAAAAGGGAAAGCTCCCTTGGAACCTGTTGTGTTCAAGAAAGTTATCTTTCCCACGAACGAACTCGATTATGAGTCCACCTACGGACACTTTTCTAGGCCAATCCCTGAGAAGCCTAAGTCAAGATACCAAGGTTGGACTCGTCCTCGTAACTTTGGCGAGAGTGTCTTCAAGGCACCTTATGAGGAGATTCAGCTTCAAAGCTATGGACCTTATGCTCATGGTCATAACTTTAAGAAGACACCAAAAGTAAAACCCATTGTAGAAAAGCCTATGAAGGAGAAGACTTCATGTAACTGCAATCATCATGAAGCCTCTTCCTCCAAAAGTAAGGCTCCTACTAGACCTTCATTCCAGAAAGTCAGGCAGGACTACCCAAGGCAAAGATACAACAGGTTCAACTGTTGGTGTTGTGGCAAAATTGGTCATTTTGCCAGTGATTGTTGGTTCAATCCTAATAATGCTGCTACCCCTAAAGTTAGCAACGTGAGAATGACCACTCATGAGGCTAATACTCGTAGGGGGAGTATTCTAACTCGAGACCAAGGACCCAAACTTGTTTGGGTTCCTAAGGCTAAATGATTGTAATTGCAGGTATGTCCAAAGGCCACCAAAATGCCAATCTGGTACTTGGACAGTGGATGTTCTCGGCATATGACCGGGACAAGGAGCCTACTACTGAACTACACCTCAGTCTGCAACGGACCAAAGGTCATCTTTGGAGGTTCAGATCGAGGAATCACTAAAGGCTATGGTATGATTTCTAACGGTAGCGTATCCTTCTCGGATGTAGCCTATGTTGAAGGATTGGAACACAATCTCATCAGCATAAGCCAACTATGCGACAAAGGATACGTAGTTGAATTTCATGCTGACAAGTGTTTGATAAAATCGGTTAACAATAGGGAAACTATTTTATCAGGCACTCGAAGCAGAAATATTTTCTGTTTGAATTTCATTTGTATAGACTCTTCGACACCAGTGTGTCTTTTGGCAAAAAGTAGTGCATCTCTTGCTGACCAATGGCACAAGAGACTAGCACATATTAATTTCAAAACTATTAATAAGTTATTCTCTCAAAACTTAGTGCGTGATGCACCCAAGGTCAAGTGCGTTACGGACAGTCCTTGTCACGCTTGTATCAAAGGCAAGCAAATAAGAAGTTCGTTTAAAAGCATAATAGGCAAGGATTCCAATAGAAGTTTACAGCTTCTCCATATGGACTTGTTTGGTCAACTGCAGGTTAGAAGTTTGGGAGGTAAGGAATATACGTTGGTTATTGTGGATGATTACTCGCGCTTTGCGTGGGTGTTCTTTCTGAAACACAAGTCAGATACCTTCGGTATTTTCACTAATTTTGTGAGGCAGATCCAGAATGAATACAACTGTTCCGTAGTCAAAATCAGAAGTGACAATGGAACGGAATTCAAGTCTGGAGCCATGACAGAATTTTGTGAAAGTCAAGGTATCTTTCATGAGTTTTCCTCTCCCCGCACACCACAGCAAAATAGAGTGGCTGAGAGAAGGAACAGAACACTCATAGAGGCTTGTCGGACCATGTTGAGTGATGCCTCACTTCCGGAGTATTTCTGGGCTGAAGCCGTCAACACCGCTTGTCACGTGCAAAATCGAGCACTCATCAACAAAGACCATGATAAGACTCCTTACGAACTTCTAAAAGGCAGGCAACCAACCATTTCATACTTTAGAATCTTTGGTTGTAAGTGCTTCGTACTTAACAATGGCAAGTATCACACTACAAAGTTTAGCGAGAAAAGCTTTGAAGGTATTTTTGTAGGTTATAGTAGCCATAGTAAGGCCTATAGAGTTTTCAATAGAAAAACCCTGGTTGTGGAAGAGTCGATACATCTTGTATTTGATGAGACGAGTCTGTTGCAAAGCAACTCGTCTAGTGTGCCTATTGTAGATGCAGGTACAATGTTGAAAGAACTCAGCTTGGATGAACCTATTAAAGATAAAGATGAGACGTTCATCAAGATCCCCTCTACAACCACCTTTGGAGAGGGAGATGATCAAGATGAAGAAGACATCCCAGCTGAAGATATAACTCCAGTGGCTGAAGAGATCCCAGATGCAAGGACTTTAGAGTTCAGACACTTGAAGGATCATCCTGTTGACCAAATCATAGGAGATCCTCGGGATGGTGTCAGAACTCGTCGAGGTACAACTAACGAGAATTTACACTTAAGCTTTCTCTCACAGGTTGAACCAAAGAAATTTGAGGAAGCCAACTCCGACGCATCCTGGATTCTAGCCATGGAAGAAGAATTAAATCAGTTCAAAAGATGCAAAGTCTGGACACTTGTTCCTAGACCCAAGCATAAGAACGTCATCGGGACAAAATGGGTCTACCGGAACAAGATGGATGAAGACGGAACAATTATAAAGAATAAAGCCAGACTTGTCGCCAAGGGATATCGTCAAGAGGAAGGGATCGACTTCGACCAAACTTATGCTCCAGTAGCAAGACTGGAGGCAATCAGGTTATTTCTTGCCTACGCTGCACTTAAGGGCTTTATCGTCTATCAAATGGACGTGAAGTCCGCCTTCCTAAATGGTAACATTAAGGAAGAAGTGTACGTAGAGCAACCCCCAGGTTTTGTTGATCCAACCCTTCCTAACTATGTGTATTTATTACAAAAAGCACTATATGGTCTCAAGCAAGCCCCTCGGGCTTGGTATGAGACGCTGTCTACCTTTCTTCTTGAGAACAAGTTCACAAGAGGAAAGATAGACAAGACATTATTTCTTAGGGAAATAAAAGGCAAGATTTTGCTAGTGCAAATCTATGTCGACGACATCATTTTTGGCTCTACAGATAACAACCTCTGCAAGAAGTTTTCTAAACTTATGCAAGGGAAGTTTGAAATGAGCAGTATGGGAGAGCTGAAGTATTTCTTAGGGCTACAAGTGAAACAATCTGTGGATGGAATTTTCATCTCTCAGACCAAGTTCACCAAAGAGCTGCTTAAGAAATTCGGAATGGAGAATGCAACCTCTATGAGGACTCCAATGGCCTCAGCTATGTCTCTGGACAAGGACGAGAAAGGGAAACCTTTTGATGAAACCAAGTACAGAAGCATAATTGGGTCCTTGCTCTACCTTACTGCAAGTAGGCCAGATATAATGTTCTCGACATGTGTATGTGCTAGATTTCAGGTGAACTCTAAGGAATCTCACTACATTGCTGCAAAGCGAATCTTGAGATACCTCAAAGGAACACCAAATCTTGGCTTATGGTACCCAAGAAGTAATGATAGTGAACTAATTGGATTTTCAGATGCAGATTTTGCAGGAAGCAAAGACGACAGGAAAAGCACCTCCGGGACTTGCCAATTCCTCGGAAGGAGACTCATTTCCTGGAGCAGCAAGAAGCAAAACTGTGTAGCCATCTCAACGGCTGAATCAGAGTACATCTCTGCAGGGAGCTGTTGTGCACAGCTTTTGTGGATCAAGAATCAGTTTGAAGATTACAACATGAAGTTCCAGAACATTCCACTGTTCTGTGATTCTTCCAGCGCAATTGCAATAGCCAACAACCCAGTCTCCCACAGCAGGACCAAGCACATAGAGCTTCGCTACCATTTCATCCGGGAGCATGTGGAAAATGGAGATATAGATCTACAGTATGTCTCCACAGACAGGCAAGTTGCAGACATCTTCACCAAGCCGCTGGATGAGTCCAAGTTTTCATTCTTCAAAACTGAGCTTGGACTGCTTAACAAAGAAGACCAATGATGGACTCAGAAATTTAGAAGAGGTCAGAAATGTTGGATACTCTGAGGTACAGTTTTTTTAGTGGAAATTCCTTCAAGAAATTTGAGACTCGAGAATAGTTACATTTACACGAGTGAAATAGTGAATACTCGAGTAACAAGTCAAATATACTCGAGTAATCAAATCAATACTCGTGTATGCACTCCTTATACTCGAGTATGAAAAGTCTTCAGAATTTAATACTCGTGTATTGAACTTCATATACTCGAGTAATCAGATTGATACTCGAGTATGAATTTCTTATACTCGAGTATGGAAAAATCCGTCTAGACTTAATACTCGTGTATACTCAGTACATACTCGAGTATATGTTAAGGATTACTCGTGTATGCCGTAAACTTCTCTCGTGTAATCGGATTTCTCTGGAATTTTTCAAACTCTCTATTCGCACAACTAATTTGCCGCCTCTTCAGGTATGTCTTTATACTTAATTCGTTTTAAACCTAATTAGGATTATTTATATATATATATTCAAAACGACAAAGTCCTTTCCACTTCTCATTCACTCGAGTAGCCGCCGGCTGTTCGTATTCCCGAAACTCTGCTCTTCGTCTTCCTTCACCGCAAGATCTCCGAATCGCTGATGGCTCCTCCCTCCTCCAAGTTTGGAATCGGCTCGGAATTAGTGACTGATGGCATTGAAGATATCTCCGATGATTTCAAGAACCTTCTGATTCTCCTGGACACGGCCGGATTGACCTTCGTTCTTCAAGAACCTTGCCGCCTTTTGCTTCCTGATGTTGAAGAGTTCTACAAAAACTTGAAGATTAGACACAATGGTACAGTTCTGAAATCAAAGGTAAGCGGAGTTGATGTTCGGTTAGATAAAACCTCTGTCGCCACTCTGCTTCGGATGCCCGTGGTCGACGAAGAAGATGATTTAGACAAGGCAGATGCCGACCGCACCTCCTTATTCTGTGGTCGAGATCCAGAAGGTGGAGGTGAAACCCTGAACCGCTCTCTGTTCAATTCAGAAGGGAAGTTTCTAGTTGACATCATTGCCAAAATCCTCTGGTGCAAGACTTACTCCATTCGAGATGTATCACAAAATCTTTTTGATGTTATGCAAGCTATTGTCTGCAGGAAGAAGTTTCAGTTTGGAATGATGATACTGGATAAGATCAAAGAAAGCGTCAAACATCCCAGCTTTGCCAGGATTATCTCCCTCCTCCTCCATGAGATCAATCCTACAGTGTTTGACTTCTCTAAAGGGACTCCTCTTCACCACATGAAGAAAGTCTCAATATCATCCATTCAGAGGTATGACCTCAAGATCATGAACCCTGCCCAAGCCTCCAAGGCTGATGCCACCTCAGAGCAACACCAAGACAATAGTTTCCCTGAAGACAGGATTCCATCTCCTTCTCTACATCAAACTACTGCTACCACTAGTGCAATAGTTGAGGGGGAGCCTGCCTCTTCTCTACCTCAGAATCAGGTTTCTTCACAATCAGTAATTCCAGTACAAGAAGAAGTAAGAATTCCTACTCCTCCAATCTCTCCTCCTCCAGCAGATATTCAATCAGCAAACCCAGACTCAGAGCTTCCAGACTCAGCAGCCCTTCTGTCTACAGCTGAGGATATCAACAAATTCATTGATGAGCTCAGCTCAGATGCCCCTCTCTTCCAGAATGACTCAGCTGCTAAGTCTCCAGTTCAGTCTGAAGTCCATACTCCAGTTCAGTCTCCTGCTAGAACCCCAGCTCAGTCTCCTGCTAGAACCCCAGCTCCTTCTCCTGCTAAATCTCCAGTCCAATCTCCTGAGAGTGAGCCTAGTAAATCAGCTCATATTCTCCTGTCTGATGATGAGATGTCTCCAGATCCTGTGGAGGCACCTCTGAGGACTTTGGATTTCTCCATGCCCTCTCTCCTACCCTCAGAAGAAGATGTTGAAACAGTTCCATTCAAGAGAGCAGTCAGCTCAGTGGTGATCTCAGAAATCCCTCCTTGGACTGCTTCTGCTTCTACTTCTACTCTTGCTCCTGCTGCTTCAGCTCCTGAACCAACCTCAGCTCCCTCCTCTTCAGATATAATAAGCAAGATTGAGCTTATGCTCAAGGAACAGAGAGATTACTTTGATGCCTCTCTGCAATCAGTAACATCCAAGGTCTCTGCTCTTGAAACAGAGATGAGCAGAGGCTTTGCAGAAATCCAAGCAAATACTGATGAACTAAAAAGGTTGTTCCAACTTGGAGGCAAAGCCATAGATCACACCATTACAAGCATAGGTGAGCTAAGAAACCAGGCAGAGACAGTAGCTCACAATCAGATCAAGCTAGATGAGAGAGCTGAAATGAATGTTGTGAAAGTATGTAATGAAGTGGGCACCTTCAAAGATGAAGCCATTGCAAAGCTAAACATAGATATCAGCAAGGGGGAGAAAGTTGTAAAAGAACAAGTGGACAAACTACATGAGCAAGCTCAAATAGTTTTAAAAGAACAAGTTGAAACTCTCTCTAAACAGGCTCAAACTACAGTGGATGGAATTGTAAAGGAAATGAAAGCAGACATTCTCTCTCAACTTCAATCTGTAAAGTTTTATACCTATGACACTGCTGTGTGGCTGCATAACATGAACTTCCCCAATGCTCAGCTCAACCCAGCCATCATTCCTCAGCACCTAAATCCTCTTGAAGAGCAACCCTCTGCAGATGCCCCTGTCCAAGCTACCATTCCAGAAAGTGGTGTGCCAGTCTTCTCTCCTAGACCTGAGGGTGATCTGACTGAGCCTCCTCTTAACTACTCTGACATATGGCAAGATGATTTTCTTTTCAGTTCTCAAGGTCCATCTAAGAAGAAAAGAAAGTATGGTGAAGGTGCTTCTGCAAGTCGTTCTGAACCCAGAAGAGATCCAGCAATTGTTCACTCAGAGGTTTGGAGTCCAACCTCCAAATCCCTTATTCTTGATACCCTGAAATTAGTGACAGATCATGGGGAAAACAGAGACAATCATTACAGCTACTCAGAGTGGAAAGCATATGAAGCTTCACAGATTAAAATCAGACTCCATGACAGAAACTGGGGACACAACAACCCTGCTGCTCCTCCCAGGCCCAGGACTTATTTCCCAAAGCCTTACAGCTACCTGGAGAGGCAACAGCTCAAAAGGGAAAGGATGCACAAGGATGCTCCATCATGAGTGGATCTGAGAAAGTGGAATTGGACTATTTTGTTTATGTGCTTTAAAAACATTTCCTCATATATATATATTTAATTCTGATTATGGCCATATTTTGTCTATCCTGTTTTAATTAGGTTTATTCTCCTTGGTATGCTTTTTGTTCTTTTACTCCTAAGTAATTCACCTTAGTATAGAGAGTGCTGACATCTACAAATAGGGGGAGATTGTTGGGGTTTGTCTCCACAATACCTCAGATTTGTAGGAGGTCAGATCTTGAACTAAGATGAATTAAGTTGTATTTGATGTGGTATTTGAGTTGTATGTGTGCAGGCTCTAATTGACAAGTGTAGACCAATGTCAGTCTGTAATGGGTCACCAAACACAGGACCATGCAATGTAATCTCTCATTGTGTGATCCAAGGTGTTGGCCCATGTATAGCCTCTCTATTGGGATACACTTATCCTTCATGCACATTGGATGGATGGACAGAAGCTTTGGAGCTAAGCTTTCTCAGAGAAAATTTTCCTAAGTCCTTTATACTCGAGTAACTCCTGTTCCATACTCGAGTAAGTGTTTTCTGATACTCGAGTATAACTTCTGATACTCGAGTAAGTTTTCTCTATACTCGAGTATATCTTCTGATACTCGAGTAAGTATGTTCCATACTCGAGTAAGTATGTTCCATACTCGAGTAAGTGTTTTCTGATACTCGAGTATAACTTCTGATACTCGAGTAAGTTTTTCTCTATACTCGAGTATATCTTCTGATACTCGAGTAAGTATGTTCCATACTCGAGTAAGTGTTTTCTGATACTCGAGTATATCTTCTGATACTCGAGTAAGTTCTCTCTATACTCGACTATATCTTCTGATACTCGAGTAAGTACGTTCATACTCGAGTAATTGATTTTTGATACTCGAGTAAATTCTTCCATACTCGAGTAATTGACTCTGATACTCGTGTATATAAACGTTTCTCAGGTATATTTTCTGATACTCGAGTTTAGCCTTTTGATACTCGAGTATATCGTCTTGATACTCGAGTATACTTTTCTATTACTCGAGTATACAATTCTGATACTCGAGTATACCATTTTTGATACTCGAGTAATTCATTCTTCTCTCCTGTATTTCTCTCTTTTTATACTCGAGTATACTGCTTCTTGCTACTCGAGTAATCCATCTCTCCATACTCGTGTATATCCTCCATTACTCGAGTATCGCAGTCAACTTCTCCAGAATTTTTCTAAGTCCATTTTCATCATAAGTATTTTGAATCTGTCAATTCTGATTGGTCCACGTGTCATCATTAATCAATATTATGACCGTTGGAACCCACCTATAAATAGGTCTTTTCAGAAATGACTTTTAAGCGTCATTACAGAAATATTCTTTTTAAGAAAGAGAAATTCCGTGAACCCTAATTTCACGCCGCCGCCATTGCCGTTCACGGAAGAAGAAGAAAAGTTTGGATCGCGACCTTCGTTTTCATCGATCTTTTCTCCAGCGATCCAGAAGAAAGAGAATCACTCGATCTTGCCGAGCCTTGAAGATTCCAGATCTCTCTTCTCGATCGAGGTGGTTCTAGTTTTCAGACTCGTGGATCTCTCTCAGGTCATCTTCAACCTTTTTCTGATCAAGCCGAAGTTCCTGAAGAAGAAGACCGTCAAAGATCCAGATCTGAGATTGTTGTTTTGATTTTTATTTTCAAACCAAATTTCATTGTAGGAGATTCTTCTCCGAGACTTGTAGGAAGTTTTGTCTTCCGAGTTTTTGTAGATCCGTTTTGGGATCGAGATTTGTAGGAACGTGGTTCCGAGGTGTAGGATTGTTTTCAATCCGAGATAGTGGAGTAGCCGAGTCTAGTAATTTGCTAGATCGGTGAGGAAAGTGGACGTACCTAAGATTGGGGAACCACTATAAATCTCTTGTCTTCTGTGATTGCTTGATATTTGCTGTGTTAGTTTTTAATTCCGCATTTGACACGCATTTCACCTATTCACCCCCCTCTAGGTGATTTAGGCTAACAACTTAGACCTTTCAAGAGAGATAAAACCTGGAGGTTGTTTTACATAAACTTCTTCCTTGATATCACCATTGAGGAATGCACTTTAGACATCCATTTGATATACTTTGAACTTCTTGTGAGCTGCATATGCTAGGAAGATTCTTATGGCCTCTAACCTTGCAACTGGTGCAAAAGTTTGGTCATAGTCTATGCCTTCTTCTTGAGAATATCCTTGAGCAACCAGCCTTGCCTTGTTTCTTACTATAACTCCTTGATTATCTAACTTGTTTCTAAATACCCATTTTGTTCCAATAATGGGATGATTCTTTGGCTTTAGCACTAGCTCCCAAACTTTGTTTCTTTCAAATTGATTTAATTCCTCTTGCATTGCAATGATCCAGTTTGGATCTTGTTCTGCATCTTGTATGGATTGAGACTCAATTTGAGAAAGAAAACAAGTGTGCATCAGATGTTGATTAATCTGATTTCTGGTTTGCACACCTGTTGAGATGTCTCCAATCACTTGAGATATTGGATGATCTTTTGTTGTTACTAAATCAACAATGGATGTTGATTGTTCACCAACCTGTGTTGTTGTTTCCTCTTGTGGAACAACAACTGGCTCTTCATTTTGATTGTCACCATGATTTGCCAAAATCTGACTGTCATCTTCATTTTCACTACTTTAAGCTTCTTGTTGAGTGGATGAAGGTGATGGATCTTTTTCAATGATATTCAGCCTGTCCAAATTTTCTAATTGAGAATGTACCTACAAAGGGTCTATGGTAGAAGTGCTCTTCTCCTTGTAAGACATATTAGATTCATCAAAAGAGACATGCACTGTTTCTTCAATTTTATGAGATGATTTATTATAAACCCTATAGGCCTTACTGATCATGGAGTATCCCAGAAACACTCCTTCATCAGCTTTGGCTTCAAATTTTGCTAAGTATTTCTTGTTATTGTTATGAATGTAGCAAATACAACCAAAAATTCTAAGATAATCAACTTTAGGTTTCTTCCCTTTGAGTAGTTCATAGGGAGTCTTGCCCTTCAGCTTATGTATCAAACTCCTATTCAGAACATAATTTGAAGTGTTCACAGCCTCTGCCCAAAAGGATAGAGGAAGGTGAGCATCTATAAACAATGTTGACGCAGATTCAATAAGGGTTCTATTCTTCCTTTCAGCTACCCCATTCTATTGAGGAGTTCTATGCTTGTGATGTCCATTAGTTTGATACTTCTCCCATTGAGGGATTCTTCAAACTTCTTGGCCTCAGATAGTTCACTTTTCAGTGAAGCTATCTGCTCCCTACATCATTCTAACTCATCTGAGAGTTTGAGGTTATCTGACTTCAAGGTACTGTATTCAGATAACTGATTTCTGAGAGAGATAATTTCTTTTTAAGACTTAAGTAAATCTAAACATAGTGCTTTAAATTCAGACTTGAAGTCCTTAGAATTAAAATCAAATGAATCAGTTATCTGATCTTCTTCTAGCTCTGGTTCAGATTCAGATCCAGATTCATGTTCTGAATCAGTGTTGTTCTGAGATGCATTGATTGCCATTATGTAGAAATCTCTTTCTTGTGCATCATCATCATCATCACTTGAACTTGGGATTGCATCAGATTCTTCTTCTGTTTCACTCCATGTTTCAGCAACAAATCCCTTCCTTGTGTGCTTGTTCTTGCTGGAAGAGGATCTGTCACGGTGATTTCCTCTGAAGTCTTTATCTTTTCTCTTTTCTCTCTTGTCCTTTTTGTTCTTGTTTTGATTTTTTGGACAATCAGGCAGTATATGGCCTGGTTTCCTGCAACCATAACAAATAATCTCTTTATTATTTGATTTGTCATACCTTGGCTTTTCTTGGCCTCTAGATGACCTTTTTCTGAAGTCCTTCCTCGCCATTTTGTAGAACCTCTTGGCTAAGAGGCTCATCAGTTCTTCATTGCCTGTGGCTTTATCTTCAGGTTGTTCTTCTGTTGCTTTGAAAGAAATTGACTTCTCCTTCCTGACTGCTGGAGAAGTTGTCTGCTGCTCTTCTTCTCTATTCTTGATGAGCTGCTCATAGGATTTGAGCTTGCCCAATAGAGCTTCTGTAGTGATTTCATTTAAACTTCTGGCATCCTTGATGGGCCAGATCCTTGAATCCCAAGTGCTGGGGAAGCACATTAGGATTTTGTCATTTATCTCTGTGAGAGAGATCTCCTTGTCCAATGTCTTGAGTTCACTGACAATCAGACTTAGTCTGTTGTACATGTCAGCTACGGATTCATTTTCTGCTTTCTTGAAATTCTCATACTGAGTGATGAGATGAGATCTCCTATCTTTTCTCTCATCAGCTGATCCTGACACAAGCTCAGATAGCTTGTCCAAAATATCTTTAGCTGAGTTGCATTCAGCTACCTTCTGGAAGATGTCATCAGACATTGTCTGAGCTAGTATGTTCATAGCTTTAGCATCAACAACCTTCCATTTCTTTATGTCAGCATCTGTTCCTGAAGGAGGTAGAACAGCACTTGTGCTTGTGTCTGCAGGAGGCTTGGGGCAATCTGTCAAAACAGAATTGAAAATATCTTCATCAATGGAATTCATGTATAATCTGATCCTTGCCTTCCAAAGTGCAAACTTGGAGAGATTACACACTGGAGGTCTGGTGCTAGCATAATCTTTGTTCTGTGCCATGGGTTTAGATTAAAATAAATATAATAAAAATAACCCTCTATTAAGGATGGATCTTATCAGAGATCTTTTGGTTCAGGTGTTAACCTGTATAAGCAACCAACTTGCCTCTGATACCAATTGAAAGTGAGTGTAAGAACAACCCTTCACTCTAGAGGGGGGGGGTGGGGTGGGGGGGTTGAAAAGAGTGTTTTTAAAATATTTTTGCAAATATAAAAATTACTTTAGCAGTAGAAGACTTAATTTACTTAGTATAGAGTGCTTAATAGTAAACAGAATAAAACAACTACAAGAAGCAAATCCACAGCACACAGCAAACAAAATAACAAGCAACCAGAAGACACAAGAAACTATAGTGGTTCCCCAAAACCTGGGTACATCCACTCTTCTACCACCCTTAGTAGGAATCCACTGCAGGATGAGTTGATCAGGTGTCCTGGGCACCAATGAGCTTTTGATCAGGTGCTCAAAAACCAAATCAGATTTTTTGATCAGGTGTCTTGCCACTACTGAGTTTTGAACAGGTCTCAGAAACCACAACAAAACTTTTGAAGTGAGTTTAAAGAACCCTTTTACAGGAAAGAAAAGAAAGGAATTAGGTTGTCTTCTCTGTCAACAATCAGAGAGAAGTACAAGTGGATGAGATGCTGTCAAAGCTCCCCTTGAGATTAGTAAGAGTTCAGGAACTGGAAGCTTTGCAAGGGTGATAGGTCTTCAATAGAAAGAATACTCCAGCAGAAGATGATTTCAGCTTGAACTGAAAATGTTTGTTGTCTAGAGTGTGAATGATGAAGACTTGTTGATCCATCCTTAAGGTGCCTGGTATAAGGTTGTTGATCCTTCTTTTTCTTCCACAAAGGCACCTAGTTCAGCATTGGCTAGGGAGGGGGAGAATTGCTAATTCTTCCCGGTAAGAGGTGGGACCTCCGAGCTGAAGCTCATGGTCTGTTTCTTTGAGACTATTATCTAGGGAGGAGTTCAAGAAGAGTAGGTGTAAGCTGCAAATTTAGATCCAAGATTTAGGAGGAGTTAGGTTTCCTGGATCCAACATCACAAGGTGAAGATGCTGGAAAGGTAGAAAGTAGCCTAAGTGACCAAGTCAGGTAGTCCATGATTGGACAGGTCAACAAGATGAATAGGCTAGAGAATTCAATATTGTCAAAGCTCAGTTCAGAGTATGAGTCTCAGATTTTGTCGAGCTCAGCTCGCAGTTTGTCAAGTTCATATCACAAATCTTCCAGCTCAGCTGGCCTTTCCTTAAGCTAAACCTTAGAAGCTTGAGGTTCAGAAGTCGTCAAGCTCAATCCGAAGATCGTCGAGCTCAGCTCAACATTCGTCGACCTAAAGTCAGACAAATCGTCTAAGGCAAAAATTGCTGAGATAGCTGAGACCGCTGATAAGAGTCCGCTGAGATAGAAGACAGTCACAGCTGAGAAGAAGAAAGTGATAAGACCGCTGAGAAGAAAGCGATGAGATAGAAGCTTGTGTCAGCTGTTAAGAAGAAACCGTTTAGAATGCTGAGAAAGAACCACTGAGACAAAGCCAGCAGAATTTGTCCAAGTCCAGAGAAGTGAAGTTTTGTCGAGCTGAGCTCATATTTTGTTGAGCTCAGCACAGAGTTCGTCGAACTCAGATCGTTGATCTTCGAGATCAAGTTAATGTATGAAGATATAGAGTTCGTCGACCTGAGCTTACATTTTGTCGAGCTCAGGTTGAAGGTTGAAGGCTCACAGATTCGTTGAGCTTAGCACAGAGTTCGTCGATCTCAGATCGACGATAGTCGAGCCCAGTTCATGTATTTCAAGCAGTTGTGGGAAAGCTACAGTAGCATCAGAAGCTACTGTTTGTCCTCTTCTGAGGTAGGCGACGCTCACCATACTTAACTTGGCCCACAATCAAATTGTTTCTTTGATTCAAATCCTCAGATATAAAAAGAAAAGTGGATATGGAATTAGGGCAAGGAATCAGATCGATCAAGCATAAAAAGAAAAAGGGGCGGCTGGACTTCATCGTCTCCGACGAGCTTGAAAGCAAAAAGTCCAGCAGTGTTTGTCTAGAAGAAAAAGAGCACGTAAGCTGTTGGATTCAACATCTCCAATAACAAGATAGCTGGTGCCATTCTCACCTGCACAAGCAAGCTAGCTCAAAAGAATTCTCTGAGCAAAAGGTAGCAGCTTGGGCCAACCCTTGTTGCAGGAGCTTCACAGTCTCAACCAACAAACCTAAAGAACATTCTCTTGGGGAGCTGTGAAGAAGGAGATAAGACAGAGTAGTTGGCTCAGTTCAGGAAGAGGCAGAGACACAGATCTGCAAGTTGCTTCCAGCACATCCTCATCCTTGTTGCTGTAAAGAAAGGAGTTGAGATGGAACTCTTCCAGCTTAGGTGGCAGTAAGAACTACTGCAGTTACTTATCTAGCTCCAGCTGAATAAAATCCCTGGTGCTGAGAAGAGAGAGTTAGGTTAAAGTGTTTACTTTGTCTAGAGAAAGGTAGACTCAGGAATTAATTTCCTGTAGTCATAAGTTGGACTGAGTTTACCTCAGTCAGGAAGCTTGACACTGAGAAACATCTCTTGTGTCAAAAATTAACACCAACCTACTTTCAACCTATAGGATTCAGTTAATATGAATCTGGGCAGTAGGGCACTTTGTGCCTGAGTGGTAGGTGACAAATTTGTCACTGAGGTAGGTGCCTTGCTGGGGTACTGAGGTAGGATCCAAGTGTGGATCTGAGCTGTAGGGCTTAAGTGCCTGGGGTAGAGGAGTGCTACTCTCTGAGGTAGGATCCTTTGTGGATCTGAGGTAGGGCTGTCCTCCCAGCCTGAGTGTAGGGCTTAACAGCCTAAGGTAGGTGACTGGAGAGTCACTGAGATGTAGGTGACAAGTGTGTCACTGAGTTGTAGGCCTTGGAGGAGGCTGATTTGTAGGTACCTAGATTGGTACTGAGTTGTAGGAGTGTTGCAACAGTCTGAGAGTAGGGCTGTGTAACATCCCATTTTCAAATTAGACCCCCCTTAGGAGTGACTTGAACATGTCCTAGGTTGAACCTAGGAGGTCAAGTGACCCAACTAGTTAGTTGAGACTCACTTGGGCTGCAAATAGTAAAATCTTAAAACCCTGATTTTTGGTGGCCTAGCGGATTCAATCTGACTCCAAGGCATTCCTAGACCTAATATGAGATAAATGGGTCACCAAGGACCCATTGGGTGCAAACCTAGTGGCTAAGTTGACCCAAGTCAACTTAAGCCCTAGTTAGGCCAAATTAACCCTACCTTTGGTCAACTCACCCTCTTTATGCCAAGTATACCCTACCTAACCATACCTAGGCCTTAGGGGAGGTCAATGGGTCCCTAGGGGTCCATATATGTTGACTCTGAAGGTCAAATTGACCAAGTCAACCCTAGACCCTAGGCTAGCCAACATGTTGACTAGGAGAGAGAAAGTGAGAATAAGAGGTATTTTCATGATAGAATGGTGAGCCCCCCTCTCATATGCATTTAAGGATTTAATATTAATTTTATGGGCTGCCTTTAGGCTTCTAGGGGAAGATAAATCGTGAGGGTGACTAGGAGAGAGAAAGAAGTGAGAAATAGGCAAAATATAGGAGAGAGAAAAGGTGGTGGAAATGAAGGGGTGGTTTTAGAGAGTGGGGAGGCATGGGGCTCGGCCAAAGAGGGGCCCACAACCACCTAGAGGTTGACACCTCTTCCCCCCACCCTTTTCCCGGCCATCAAGAGGAGTTTTCACTCTCTCTCTCCTCTAACCACCCCCCACCATGAAGAGGTGCTTTGGCTCTTGAAGAAAACCGCCCCCTCTCCCCCTCTCCTCTTTATATACTTGTTGTATAGAGTAAAGGTCATCTATCTAGGTCTAAGGCTTAGGACTTAGGTTTGAAGCTTCCCCCAAGACCTTATAGTTCAGATGAGAAGCCTAGAAGAAGAATTCA
This sequence comes from Platanthera zijinensis, assembly GCA_039513925.1. Classification (NCBI taxonomy): domain Eukaryota; kingdom Viridiplantae; phylum Streptophyta; class Magnoliopsida; order Asparagales; family Orchidaceae; genus Platanthera; species Platanthera zijinensis. Next base: position 98,607,601 of record CM077095.1, on the reverse strand, counting down.
ACTTGTCGTCGAGTTCAGATGGACGAAGCGTCGAACCCAGTTCGACTATCTCTGATCTCAAGTCGACGATGCGTCGAACTCAGTTCAACGATCTCTGAGCTCAGATCGACGATTTCTGTCTTAGATTTATTCCAATATCTCTGAGCTCAGTTCGACGTTAGTTGAGCTCAGATCGACGATTATCTTTTGAGATCGACGATTTCTGGAATTTTGTCAGTTTGTTAAGGATTTCAAATGTCTTCAAGTCAGAGAATTTATTGAAGAAGATTTATAGCCGTTATAATAAATCTGGAGCAAGTTTCAAGGAAACAAAGAAGGAATGTTCTTAGGTTATTTCCTCCAGAGACAGTTGACATTTAAGGAAAGTTTTTATGATCTTGCTAAAAGCTATCAAGAAGATTTGACGACTGGATTTCTTATTATAAGCCAGAGAGAACAACAATATACATAGAACAGACATAGAAAGAAAAAGAAGATCAATAATACAGAAAACAGAACAAGTTTTCTTTCTGATTCCTTCTGATTAAAAGTTCTCTCAAGTCTTCTTCATTTCACTCCAGACAATAAACATTTTCAGTTCAAGCTGAAATCATCTTCTACTGGAGCATTCTTTCTACTAAAGACCTATCACCCTTGCAAAGCTTCCAGTTCCTGAACTCTTGCTAATCTCAGGGGGAGCTTTGACAACATCTCATCTACTTATGCTTCTCTCTGATTGTTGATAGAGAAGACAACCTCATTCCTTTCTTTTTCTTTCCTATAAAAGGGTTCTTTAAACTCCCTTCAAAAGTTTTGTTGTGGTTTCTGAGACCTGATCAAAACTCAGTGGTGGCAAGACACCTGATCAAAAATTTTGGTTTGGTTTTTGAGCACCTGATCAAAAGCTCATTGGTGCCCAGGACACCTAATCAACTCATCCTGCAGTGGATTCCTACAAAGGGTGGTAGAAGAGTTGATGTACCCAAGTTTTGGGGAACCACTATAGTTCCTTGTGTCTTCTGGTTGCTTGTTATTTTGTTTGCTGTGTGCTATGGATTTGATTCTTGTAGTTGTTTTATTCTATTTACTGTTAAGCACTCTACACTAAGTATATTAAGTCTTCCACTACTAAAGTAATTTTATATTTGCAAAATTATTTTAAAACACTATATTCACCCCCCTCTAAAGTGAAGGGTTGATCTTACACTAACTTTCAACCTGCAACAAAGAAACAGAGAGATCAAGTGCAAGGGAACTGAAAGCGCGGGATGGAACTCGAAGAAAACCTAGATATAAGGTTTTTCAGAATATGAAATGACAAACTCCGTCCTACGAAAAAGAAAAATTCTTCGATCTGAGGTCGACGAAAATATTTTCTTAACAAATGAGTTCTTCGATCTCAGTCTGAAGAAGAGAAAACTTTCGTCGTTCTCAGGTCGATGAAAATTTTCTGAAGCCAGATCGTCGATCTCTGGTCGACGAAAGTACTTCACACAGAGAGTTCGTCTATCTCAGGTCGATGAATTATCTCAAGAACTGTCCTCAGATCATCGATCTCAGGTTGAAAAACTGTGAAAAATTCTTTGACTGCAGACAAAAATTAAATTAATGCATCTCCATTCATCATGCCTAGCTGATTCAGAATGAACAGATGGTTTCTTTCTTCCAAGGGTTTGGTGAAGATGTCTCCCCTTTGCAAATTAGTGTAGATGTAGACAAGATTAATTTTCTTTTTGTCCGCACACTCTCTAATGAAATGATGCCTTATTTCTATATTCTTTGTTCTACTATGATGCACTGGATTTTGAGCAATAGAAATTGCACTGGGATTGTCTTAAAGTAGAGTTGAATTATTTAAGTTGAATCCATAGTCTAGGAGTTAGTTTTGAATCCACAGCATCTGTGAACAGCAACTGCTAGCTTCCATGTACTCAGCTTCTGCTGTTGATGTTGACATAGATGTTTGCTTTTTTGCAAAACCAAGAGACAAGTCTAGCACCAAGGAACTGACATATTCCTGATGTGCTTTTCCTGTCCACTCTACATCCAGTAAAGTCAGCATCAGAGTATCCAATTAACTCAAATTCTAACTCAGTCGGATACCAGATTCCTAAACTAGGGCAATTCTTTATATATCTCAAAAATCTTTTTAAGAAAATAATGTGAGATTCTTTAGGGTTTACTTAGAACCTAGCACAAAGACATGTAGCAAACATTATGTCTGGCCTACTTGCTGTGCGATACAGTAGGGACCCAACAATTCCCCTATATAATTTCTGATCAACAGGCTTTCCATGTTCATTAGAGTCCACCACAACATTGGTAGCCATGGGTGTTTTCTTTGTTGAGGCATCTGACATCCCAAACCTTTTGATTAGATCCTTAGCATACTTGGATTGGGATATGAAGATGCCATCAAATAATTGCTTCACTTGGAGGCCAAGGAAGTAAGAGAGTTCACTCATGCTACTCATCTCAAACTTTGAATGCATAAGGTCCGAAAACCTTTTGCACAATTTGGGATTAGTTGAGCCAAATATAATATTATCTACATAAATTTGTACTAACAAGATTTTATCTTTATGATGCTTAATAAAAAGAGTTCTATCTACAATGCCTCTAGAAAAGTTATGCTCTAACAAGATGCTAGCTAAGGTCTCATACCAAGCTCTTGGAGCTTGCTTTAAACCATAGAGAGCTTTAGGCAATCTAAAGACATAAGAGGGATTAGTTGGAGAGATAAAACCTGGTGGTTGCTCCACATATACTTCCTCTTTGAGTTCACAATTCAGAAATGCACTCTTGACATCCATTTGGTAGACCTTGAACTTTTTATAGACAGTATATGCAAGGAAGATTCTTATAGCCTCAAGCCTTGCAACATGGGCAAATGTCTGATCATAGTCAATGCCTTCCTCCTGCCTATAGCCTTGAGCTACTAGCCTTGCTTTTTTTCTTATAATAGTTCCCTGGGAATCAAGTTTATTTCTTAATACCCACTTGGTTCCAATGACTGGGTAGTCTTTAGGTCTAGGAACCAAATCTCAAACTCTATATCTCTCAAATTGATTGAGCTCCTCTTGCCTTACAATGATCTAGTTAGGATCTTGCTCTGCATCTTTGATGGATTAGGGCTCAAGTTGAGAAATGAAGCAAGCATGCATCACATCATTATTGAGTTAATGCCAAGTTTGCACACCAATTGAAATATCTCCAATCACTTGAGATCTAGGATGATTTCTAAGTGTAGCAAAATCATTTGGTGGAGTTGGTTCAGCAACAGCTTGGGGAGTTAATTCCTCTGGTGGAATTAAGTTAGCTATTGTTGGCTCTCCATTAAATTCAGTATCTTCATCATCACTTTCTTCAGCAATATGTAGAGAAGGATGTGTAGCAACTTCATTGGTGAGGGTCAACTCATCCAGCTTCTCACACATGTTAGGCACCTACAAGGTTTCACTGGTAGAAACTATCTTCTTCTTGTAAAATATGTTAGTCTCATCAAAGGAAATGTGAATAGACTCTTCCATTTTCATGGTTGATTTATTATATACCATATAAGCCTTGCTTACTTGGGAATATCCAAGAAAAATTTCAACTTTAGCTTTAGCTTCAAACTTTCTAGTGTATTTCTTATTATTGTTATGGATGTAACAGACACAACCAAATACTCTAAAATAGTCTACTTTAAGTTTTTTCCCTTTAAGTAGTTGATAGGGGTATTGCCCTTAAGTTTGTGTATCAAACTCTTGTTCAGGACATAGTTTGTTGTGCTCACAACCTCTACCCAAAAGGATAGGGGCAGGAGAGCATATGCAATTAATGTGCCTGCAGCTTCAATGAGTGTTTTGTTTTTCCTTTCAGCTACCCCATTTTTTTTTGAGGAGTTCTAGGAGTAGAGAAACAATGCCTGATACCTTCCTTCTCACATAACTCTTGTATAAGAAGAGACTCAAACTCAGTACCATGATCACTTCTGATAAATGCAACTAGAGTAGAGTACTCAATCTGTATGCTCTTGAGAAAATCTGTAAGAGCTTTGAAGTTATCTGACTTGTTTCTCAAGAACACCCAAGTGAACCTTGAGAAATCATCAACAATCACTAAGGTATAAAACTTCCCTCCTAGGCTTTGTACATCAATGGGTCCAAAAAGATCCATGTGGAGCAAATACAAAATCCTAGGTGAATCACTCTTGTTAAGTGACTTGAAACTATTTTTAGTTTGCTTGCCTAACTTATAAGGGCGCAAAGGCTTTCCTTCTTGTAGGGGTAAGAAGGCAATCCTCTAACAAGGTTGTCTTTAGATAACCTACCAATGTTATTTAAGTTAACATGTCCTAATCTCCTATGCCAAAGTTCATTGTAGTTACTGGTTTGGTTAAACAAACAAATTTCTGTTTAGCCTCATTTAGCTTGTTTTTTAAAGAACTTATTTGTTCATTAGCAATTTTTAAATTTTCTTTGAGTTCAAGGTTTTATGAAGAAAGATTGTCTAATTCAGTTACTTTCTCTGTGAAAAGTTTTATTTCCTTCTCAGATTGAATTAAATCTGTACATAGTAATCTGAAATCTAATTTAAACTGATATGAAGTAAAATTCAAAAGTAGATATTACCTGGTCTTCTTCAGATTCTGACTCAGACTCAAAATTGTTTCATAATGCATTGATTGCCATCAAACAGATTTCTTTAGCCTTTGGTTCTTCTTCAGCTTCACTTGAGCAAGATGAAGATTCAGAGTCTGATTCACTCAAGGTGTCAACAACAAAGCCTCTCTCCTTCTTTTTGTATTTACTAGAAGAGGATTTGTGTGAGTGCTTCTTGGAGTCCTTCTCCTTCATCTTGTCTTCCTTCTTATTCTTAGAACATTCTGGAAGAATATGTCCTGGATTCCTGCAACCATAACAAACTATTTCTTTAGTGGAAGTTTTATCATACCTTGGTTTGTCATCCTTTCTGGAAGATCTTCTTCCAAAGTCTTTCTTGGCCATCTTATAGAATCTCTTGGCCAAAAGACTCATGAGGTCTTCATTCCTTGGATGTTTTTCTTCTTCTTCTGTTGCTTGGAAAGCAAATACTTTTCTCTTTCTTTACTACAAGTGGAGTCTTTTGTTTAGCTTCTCTGGTTCTGATGAGTTGCTCATAAGATTGGAGCTTGCAAAATAGGGTCTCTGTTGTAATCTCATTTAAACTTCTGGCTTCTTTGATTGGCCGGATCCTTTAATCTCATGTGCTAGGGAAACACATGAGGATCTTATCATTGACTTCTGTCAATGTGATGTACTTCTCTAAGATTTTCAGCTCATTGATAATGAGACTGAGTCTTGTGTACATCTTAGCAACTGATTCAGATTCTCTCTTCTTGAAATTCTCATATTGAGAAATCAAGTGAGATCTTCTGTCCTTTCTCTTATCAGCAGATCCAACAACCATTGTGTTGAGGGAGTTCCAGATGTCTTTGGCTGAGGTATATTCAGCAACCTTCTAGAAAATGTCATCTGACATTGTTTAGGCTAAAATATTCATTGCTTTTGCATCAGCAATTTTTTCTTTCTTCTGATCTTCTGTCTATTCTAGTGGAGGTACTACACTGGTGCTTGTTGTTGTCTGTGGTGCAGGTGGTCCTGTCAAAATGGAATTGTAGATATCTTCATCAATACAGTTCATGTATAATTTAATCCTTTCCTTCCACAATGCAAACTTATTTAGGTTGCACACTATATGTCTGGTGCTTGAATACTCTTTGTTTTGTGCCATGATAAATTTCTAGGTAAACTAAAATCTATCATATCTTTTGGTTCAGGTGTTAGCTTGTAAAACCAAAGAACCAACCTATGATACCAATTGAAAGCGAGGGATAGATCTACTTTACACTAGAGGGGGGGATAGTGTATATTAAATACTTTAATATATTTTTATAGCGGATTTAAAGTAAGTGGTATATATATATAGAAAGCAAAAAATCACAGCACACAAAAAAAAGGTAAAGCAATCACAGACGACACAAGGAAATTTATAGTGGTTCCCCAATAAATTTGGGTATGTCCACTCTTTTACCACCCTGGGAAGAATCCACTACAAGTTTTTTCTCAGGTTCCCTACCACCACAGGTTTTTGCTCAGGTTCCCTGCCACCACAAGATATATTTTTCTAAGGGAGATCTAGCAACCCTTTGAGCTTTTGATCAGGTTTCCAAAAACCAAAGTTAAGTCTTTTGATCAGGAGACTTAGAAACCAAAAGATAACTTTTGAAGGGAGTTAAAAACCCTGTATACAGTTTATGAAAATAAATAAAAAGTTGATGATGTCTTCTCTGTCAAGATTCATGAGAAGACTAGTGGATGTTCAAGCAGAAAGCTTCCCCTGATTTGAGTAGAGTTTATGATCAGGAGAGGGAGTCTTCTCTTCAGGGTGTAGGCCTTCTTATATCTGACAGATGAAGACTTTGCACAAGCAGAGACTGGAGATCTAATTCTGTAACTTATGAAATCTGCAAGAATATATGTTGATCTGCAAGTCTCTAAGTCAGTATATCTGAGTGAGTAACCTTGAAGCAGCAATCTTCTGTACACATATATAGAATGTTGAGAAGAATTCAAACATTTGAATTAACTGATTCTGAAACATCTGAGGAATTCCCGAGAAATGGTAACTGCCTTGGAAATTGATTAGCTTTAAACTTTGTGATAAATCCATATTTAATGCTGCCTCTAAATGGCTATATTCGTTAGAATATTTAGAATTAAATATCAGAGTCATAACTATCTGTAATTAAGCCTTTAAATTATTCTGCTTTCAGAATATATAACGTCCTGAAATTATGCCTGAAACTGTTCTACCTTCTGTAAATAAAATTGCCTAAAACACTACAAAGAATAAGTCGAACTCAGCAAGAATTTCGTCGACCTGAGCCTGGGGTTTGTCGAACTAAATTTTCTTATTTGTCAACCTGAGCTCAGAGTTCGTCGAGCTGAGCTTGGCTTTCATCGAGCTGAGTTTCTGAGTAGAGATCGGAGTTCGTCGACCTGAGCTCAAAGTTTGTCGAGCTAAAACTAAGAATTAAGAATCTGATTCGTCGAACTGAGATCGTCGTTCGTCGAATGCAGCAGTGCTTTCATCAAACTGAATTTCTGCTGGAATTCTTCTGAGGTAATAACCCTAGAAATAAAGCCTATGACCCTAGACTATACAAAGTTGGTCAAGCTAAACATCCTAAACAACTGATAGTGATCATAACCCAAATAAGTAATAGGGTTCCAACACGTCTTGCAATACCCACCAATGGGTCCCTCGTGACAATGTTTCAATTTGCACGCCTTCCTCATGAGATACACATCTACGCTCCACTTGGTCCGCACAAACACAAAATAGAATAATATCCTCCCAAAAATAAATTTTCAAGTCAGAAAAAAAATTCTTCTTTTCTTGATATGGAAAATATTTTGGGAGGAATCTCACAACGAGATAATTTGATAAGCTGGCGAACTAAGGGGTGAGGATTGTGATTCCTTATAAAGTGTGAGGAGGCATTCTTTGGGAAACGTATCGTCAATGTCCTCCAAAAGCTCCACCGTATTAAGATTCTCCGATCGAGAGAGATGATCCATTGCCAAATTCTCCACTCTCTTTTGTCCCGAATCTCCAATTTGAATTATTGTAGAATTAAGATCCACCTAATCAACCTTAATTTGACATCAGTTTTGGTTAGCAAATAACATAAAGCCGAGTGATCAATAAAAACAATTACTTTAGATAACATAATATATGAACAAAATTTATCACAAGCAAAAATTATGGCTAAGAGCTCTTGTTAAAATTTCTCAAGATGATCAGGGAGATAGCTTTAATATCAAGTAAAACTTTCAAAGCTATCAAGATGACACCTTGATCAAGCAGAAAACGGGAACCAGGCGCAGGAACACTCAACCATAAACCAAGCTCAATAATCAAAAACAATAGAAGGCAACAACAATTCATGTATTATCAACAATCTTCTTTACAATGTAGAACATACATGACGAGACATGATTCGTCGATGTATAAATGAAGAGCATACAAACAAAGCAACAACAAGCCGGGAGGACTGCCTCAGATACCACCGAGATCGCCAAGAATGCCAAGTTTCTACTACACCGAACTGAGCTACGGAGTCTGCATAGACCACAGACAACCTGTTATTCTGCTGAACACCTTTGTCCTCTCTCTACAAGCTGCCTGACAGCAGAAGTAGCCTAGCTTCCAGAGTCCGCGAACAAGCCACTGTCGAATTGAATAATAGACTGCCGAGACCGGCAGACAACTTATTGAACTGGGAAAGCTGAAGGAAAGAAGATTGGTTGGCCGCAACCACGTCCAGCTGCAAACCGCTGATTGATAACCGCAAGCTCCACTCATCCATGACCGTAGTCAGCACCAAAAACCTGGCTTCTTAGTGCTAGCCGCACAACCTACAAATAGCAAACCGGTTAACCTTCTCAAACCGCGCGAACAGAAAATTTGAGGCCGCAGCAATTAACCCATGCTCAACTTACTGTTCATTCAGTTTTTTATGATATCACAGAGGGGGTCCTATTTATAGGCACGGAGAGGAGTGTGGACACTACCCTAGTAGATAGAAACACCACTCCAACTCACAACTAACACAGAGCAGTCCGCCTAATCTTCATGGACAAGCCCGGACACCAGCCTATCCGCCTCACATCAAGGAGGGTGGATAGAAGCCAGTCCATATCCTAGCGGACACTTAGATCAATCTGAACTTGTCACAGATTGTGACCAAGTACAGAGAACTACTAGTGCGAGCTCTACGGACACGAACACAGTCCGCTAGCTCCAAAGTAGTCCGCCAACCCGCGAACTTGGCGGTTACCTCCTAACCGCACCACCAAAATAGGAGAACAAGGGCACAGGCTAATGCCGATCTCCCGAGCTCCAAGAATAGTCCGCACAGACCGCGGATATTCAAACTATCCGCTCAGCTGCCACACACCACTAGGCCGTAACATCAGACCACTAAGGCCGCACCTCAGTCCGCAAGATTGTCCGTCCAGGCCACGTGGTCTGCCTGATCAACCCACACTTTCACTTCAACAATTTCAACACCCCCCTTAAAGTGAGAAGTGTTGACCAAACCCGGCAATCCCTGTAGCCGTTCAGATGACCCGTTCGATAGTGGTATAGTGAAATTATCCACGATGTTGTACTCACTCTGCACATGCTCAACCATAAGAGACCCCTCCAACACCTTCTCCCGAATAAAGTGGTGCTCAATCTCTATATGTTTGGTACCCGCGTGACAAACTAGATTATTTACTAGTTTTAGGGCACTCACATTGTCACTGTGAAGCAGAGTTGGAACTCGCACTTCTTCATGGATGTCCTCTACTAGCCTCCTCAGCTAGATGGCTTCACGAGCTGCCAAGGACGAAGCTTTTTAATCCGCTTTCATAGTAGAGACGCACACTGAGTCTTGCTTTTTACTGCACCATGAAATACTCACTGATTCGCATGTGAAAACATAACCAGATGTTGAATTCCGATCGTCTGAGTGTCCCCTATAATCAGTATCAGTGTAACCATACAGAGAAAAGCCTACGTCCCTCCTATACAGGAGTCCCATATCAGAAGTAGCCTTCACATACTTCAGAATGTTCCTCGCCACTACTAGATGAGGTTTCCTTGGTTACGCCATATAATGACTAACTTGGTCTATAATATAAGTAATGTCTGGCCTTATAATCGTCAGGTAAATCAAGCTCCCAACCAGAGCTCGGAACACTAAGGGATCAGGAAGAATCCTCCCCTCATCTCATCGAAGATTCAAGCCATAATCCAGAGGAGTAAAGCTACTCTTTCCCTGCCTCAAGCCAAATCAATGAATGATCCGCTCAACATATACCCTTTGAGAGACGAGTATCCCGCTCTTCTTCCTCTCAACCTCGAGTCCAAGGAAGTGATGGAGATCACCCAAATCCTTCATCTCGAACTGAATAGCTAGCTCAGCCCTGATCCTAGCTACCTCCTCCTAAGAGTTCCACATAACAATAATGTCGTCCACGTACAACATCACTAAGACATGAAGCCCCCCTGCTTCTTTATGAACATGCTTGAATCTGAATTAGAGGCAAAATATCCACAGAATTGGAGGTATTCTATGATCTTCTCATATCATGCCCATGGAGCCTGCTTCAACCCATAAAGAGCCTTTTGAAGCTTTCAGCCGTAGTTTGGATGATCTTTAGATACGTAACCTGGTGTTTGAACCATGAAGATGTCTTTATCTATCTCCCTGTAAATAAAAGCATTCTTTACATCAAGTTGCCACATCTTCCACCCTTGGCAAGCAGCATAAGTGATCACCACCTGCACCAAAGTCATCTTGGAAACTGGACTAAATGTCTCTTCAAAGTCTTTTCCATACTATTGGGAGAACGCCCGAGCAACCAGATGAGTTTTATATCTTTCGATACTTCCATCAGCCTTCTTCTTCAGTTTGTACACTCACTTACACGTCACAGGAGTAACGCCAATGACCTTAGGCACAAGGTCCAAAATCTCGTTCCTTCTGAGGGCTGCTATCTCCTCATCCATAACGTCATCCCACTCCTTGACTCCAGTGGTGTCTTCAAACTTTGAAGGCTCCTGCTCATCCATGGGGCCAGCGAAGAAATATGAGACAAAGCTCACCATGTTTCCTTCGCTGTAACGAGCTGGTGGTTTAATGGTCCTCTTCGATCTCCGAAGGGCCTGACCGTTACTAACCACCTCTGCTGCGTCTTTGTATTATCTCCATTCTCTGGCAAACTTGGAGCAACGCTCCCCTGCTTCCTAAACTAGAAGCCTCTGCCCCTGAGCTTGAAGCACCTGGAGCTCTGGGTGACACTGATAGCTCTACCAGAAGATCCTTAGCAGTTTCCACCTACCCATCATCACACCTGCTCTCCTGCAGCTGAATAGAGCTACCTCCATATGATGCCAGTTCATCAACGACAATATCTCATGATACAAGAAACTTCTTTGTCGCAGGATCCGTACACTTCCATCCCCTCTTCCGATCATCATATCCCACAAAGACAAGCTTCCTCACCTTTGCATCAAGCTTGGTCCTCAGAGCATCTGGGACATGTACGTAGCAAGTTGATCCAAACACCCAAAGGTGTTCAACACTGGGCTTCTCCTTGAACATCAGCTCATGAGGAGGCTTTGTGTTGATTGGACTCAAAGTCATCCGATTGATGACATAGGTTGCGCAGGCCATCCCTTCCGCCCAAACAGACCTTGGAATGCCTTTTGCATGAAGCCAGCATTTGCAAGTTTCCGTCAAATGACGGATCTTCCTCTCCGCTACTCCAATTTGTTGTGTAGTATGTGCATAAGTAAGCTCCCTCTGGATGCCTTCCTTTTGGCAGAAGTTAGAGAACTCAGTTGAAACAAACTCACTTCTGTTGTCTGTTCTCAACTTCTTGATCTACAGGCCAAGCTGACCCTCCACCAGCTCCTTGAACTCCATGAACAACCAGAAAGCATCTGACTTCTCCTTCATGAAGTACACCCACGTGTATCTTGTATAGTCATCAATCAACACGAGCATATACCTGCTCCCTCCAAGACTGGCAGTGACAGTTGGTCCTATTAGATGACCATGAACACACTCCAATGGCACTTTAGACCTGGTTTGTGACTTGTAAAATGGAAGGAGATGTGCCTTTACATATTGACATCCATCACAAACATGACCATCACCGTAGGATGATAACTTAGATAAGCCTTTCACAAGGCTCCTCACCTCCATGGCTTTCAGCTTGTCCATCACTACGTGCCCCAGCCTTTCATACCAGATAGTCACACTATCATTAGCTCTCATCAGATCAATATAGGAGCTTGTTGATAGAACAAACAAGTACTTTACTCTCCTTCTAACATGAGCAACATCAGCCTATACCGTTGATACATTATGGTGAAATCTCACTTCTGTTGGGATGAATAGAACGTGATAGCCTGCATCAACTGTATTGGTCACAGAGAAGAGATTCTTCTTCATGCCTGGTACGTAATAAACACTCCTTAACGTGAGTAGACCCTTATCACTTCCCAAAGACACAACTCCTTCCTTCTCGACTGTATGCACAAAATCATCAACAATAATAATAGCATCATTACCTGAGAAAGCCTGCAGTGAAGAGAACTTTGACTCATCACTGGTTAGGTGATGATTGCACCCAGATTCAATAATCCAATCATCTTGGTAGTTGATGTAGGACAATGCACGGACACACATGCCCGTCATGAAAGCATTCCCCCAACCAGCTCCCTCAACACTGGAACAAGCCTCCTCCTTGCCTGCAACATGACCCGGATGAAGTTTCACCTTACAGTCATGTTTGAAGTGACCCGGCTGATTGCTCCTATAACACCTTTGTCCTTCTTTCTTCTTCTCATCATGCTTAGAAGAGTAACTCTTCTCTTGCTGATATGAAGTTGATGGACCATCACCAATAGGTTTCTTCTTCTTGTCCCATAACTTCTTCTTCCCTGAAAAGAGAGCCTCACTGTCTCCTCTAGAGATAGTCATACCAGCCATCTACCTTGCTAGGCTCTCTTGCAAAGCCAACAAGTTCTCCAGCTCTAGCAATGATGGTTGAGTGGCCCAGCCTTGAACAGAGGTCATGAAGGCCACATACTCCTTCCGCAAGCTACAAAAGATGTGCCTCTTGATCTTCACCTCTGAAATAGGCTCATTAGGGTCCAACGCTGATATCTCAGCGCACAAGTTCTTCATTTTCAGGAAGAAAGATGAGATAGACAAGTCTCCCTGAGTGGCTCTCGCCAACTCATTCTCTAAGAATTGTAGCCGCGCTACATTCTTCCTGTTGAACAACCCATCAATGGAATTCAAAATCTCAGCAACTGATTGACATCTAACGATGTGATCAAAGATCTCTGATGAGATAGCCCATTTCAGAGTAAACTTAGTCCGTGCATTTGTTTTCCTCCAAACTCTCACCTGTTCATCATCCCCAGTATCAGCAGTAACTTCTTGCTTGTCGTCACCACAGACGACCTCCCAAAGATCCTCACCTAGAAGATAGCTTTCCATGCACGACCTCCACTTCTTAAAGTTGGTTGGCATTAAAAGCTCAATACCAAGACCTCTTGCTAACCCATCTTCAATTTCAACAACCACAGATCTATTATCTTCCAGAAGCACCGAGCATAACTGATGGTTGATCACTGCTAAAACCTCTGTTCCTTCTGATACCAGGTTAAAATTTCTCAAGATGATCAAGGAGATAGCATTGATACCAAGTAAAACATTCAAAGCTATCAAGATGATACCTTGATCAAGAGGAAAATGAGAACCATGCGCAGGAACACTCAACCATAAACCAAGCTCAATAATCAGAAACAATAGAAGGCAACAACAAGTCTTGTATTATCAAAAATCTTATTTACAAAGCAGTACATACATGGCGAGACATGATTCGCCGATGTACAAAGGAAGAGCATACAAACAAAGCAACAACAAGCCGGGTGGACTGCCTTAGAGACCTCCGAGACCACCAAGCTTCTTCTGCACCGAACTGAACTACAAAGTTCGCGTAGACCGCGGATAGCCCGTTATTCTGCTGAACACCTTTGTCCGCTCTCTGCAAGCCGCCTGACCGCAGAAGTCGCCAAGCTGCCAGAGTCCGAGAACAAGCTGCTGTCGAACTGAAGAACAGACCGCCGAGACCGGAGGACAAGTTATTGAACTGGGAAAGATGAAGGAAAGAAGACCGGCTGGCCACAACCATGAACTGCTTAAACCATTGATTGTTAACCGCAAGCTCCACTGATCCCTGACCGCAGTCAACACCAAAAACCTGGCTTCTCAGTGCTAGCCACACAACCTACAAACAACAAATCGGTTAACCTTCTCAAATCGTGTAGACAGAAAATCTAAGGCCACAGTAATTAACCCACGCTCAACTTACTTTTCATTCAGTTATTTATGATGTCACAGGGGGGGTCCTATTTATAGGAACAAAGAGGATTTTGGATACCACCCTAGTAGATAGAAACACCACCCAAGCTCGCATCTAGCATAGAGTAGTCTGCCCAGTCTGCATGGATAAGCTCGGACACCAGCCTATCTGCTTGACATCAAGGAGGGCGGATAGAAGCCAATCCGCATCCCAGCGGACACTGAGATCAAACTGAACTTGTCACAGATTGTGACCAAGTCCAGAGAATTACTCGCACGAGCTCTGCGGACACGAACATGGTCCGCCAGCTCCAAAGCAGTCCGCCAACCAGCGAACTCCGCGGTTACCTCCTAATCGCACCACCAAAATAGGAGAATAAGGGCACAGGTCAATGGCGATCTCCCGAGCTCCAAAAATAGTCCGCACAGACCACGGATATTCAACCTATCTGCACGACTATTACACACCACCAGGCCGCAACATTAGATCGCTCAGTTCGCACCACCAGTCCGCAAGATTGTCCTCCTAGGCCGCGCGGTCTGCTTGATCAACCCCCACTTTCACTTCAACAATTTCAACAACTCTTTTTCGATATTGGTGTAATTTTCTTGTGCGGCGACAACTGTTTTGCTCGCTTAATAAATAGCATGAAAATTCTTATTTATATGTTGTCCTAAGACTCCATCTACGGTAAAATTACTAGCGCCACACATAATCTCAAATAGGAGATCCACATTGGGAGCTATCATAATTGGCGCGTTTATGAGTTTATCTTCAATAATAAAAAAGAGTGCAAAGAATTTTCATCAAAAATAAAAGGTGCATCTTTTTCTAGTAAATGAGTGATGGTCTTCAGAAATTTTGAAAAATATTTAATGAAGCGACGATAAAAGCCGGCATGCCCTGAAAACTACGAACAATCTTAATATTAGAAAGAGAAGGTAGTTTTTCGATTGTTTTGATCTTAGCCTTGTCTACCTCAATTCCTTTACTCGATATTTTGTGACTAGCACTAACCCTTCTCGTACCATAAAATGACCCATTTCCCAATTTAAGGCTAGATTTGTGTCCTCGCAACTTTGGAGAACATGAGAAAGGTTGTCCAAACAAAAATAAAACAAATTTCCGAAAACAAAAATCTTCCATGAAAATGTCCATGATATCCTCCACTAGTTCATCAAAAATCGTTAACATATATCTTTGAACAGTAGCTGGTGCATTGCATAACTCAAATGACATCCTCCGGTAGGCAAAGGTGCCAAAAGGATAAGTAAAGGTAGTCTTCTTTGGGTCCTTAGGCGCGATCAGGATTTGTAAATATTTCGAGAGACTTTCAAAAAAACAATAAAAAGAATATCTTGATAACCGTTCAAGGACTTGATCGACGAATGACAAAGAAAAATGATCCTTGAGGGCAACATCATTTAATTAATGATAGTTATGCATACTTGCCATTCGGTAATAGTTCTAGTAGTAGTTAATTCATTTTTATCGGTAGGAACTACCGTAATTCCTCCTTTCTTAGGCACCACTGGGACAAGACTAACCGAAGTACTATCCAAAATTGGATAGATAATTCTCGCATCTAACAATTTAATTTCCTCCCCCTTAACTGCCTCATTCATATTAGGATTTAAGCAGCATTGAGTTTAAAAACTTTATGAGAATTTTCTTCCAATAAAATTTTATGTTTACAAAATAAGGGATTAATCTATTTTATATCTGATATCTTCCACGCAATTGCGAGGCAATGAATTTTTAAAACATTTAATAATTTAAAAATTTCTTCAACATTAAGAAATGCCAAAACAATAACAGAAAATTAGAATCCTCATCTAAAAATAAGTATTCTAAATGATCATGTAATTGTTTTAATTATAACACAAGAGGTTCTTCATAAGATGTTTTGGGACGATCAATACCTAATTCTAAAATTTCAAACAAAGGTGCATGAGTGGTCGTGTTGTCACTATTTCCATGAGATAAATTATTAAGAGTCTCAAAATCCTCATCATGAAAAGAAGATGGCGAAATAAATTTATAAAATAAAATGGAGTCTTCATTATGTGAAGCCTCCAAAAAGAAACATGTGTCATCATTAGAAAGCGTATTTTTCATATATGAGTTAATAGAAAATGTAACTTCATCATCTTCAACTATAAGGAGAAGTTTACCATTACTAACATCAATAATAGCGCACGAGGTGGCAAGGAAGGGGCGACTGAGAATAAGTGGTACGTAGACATCCTCTTCTATGTTAAGGATGACAAAATCTACCAGAAAGATAAATTTGTCCATCTTGACAAGCACATTCTTAAAAATACCCATGGTGTATTTTATAGTCTGATCCGCTAATTAGTTGCTCATTCTAGTAGGATTAGGTTCCCCTAATCCAAATTTATTAAAAAGTGAATAGTACATCAAATTTATGCTAGCGCCGAGATCGTCCAAAACATGCTTGACTTTTAAATCGTCAAATAGACATGGATAGAAAAACTACCCGGATCGATTAATTTCTTTGGAAATTTATTAAGCAACACCACCGAACAATCCACATTCAATTGAACGGTAGAAATATTCTCAAGTTTATTTTATTAGATAAAATATCCTTGAGGTATTTAACATACTTCGACATTTGGGCGATGGCTTCTCAAAAAGGTAAATTAATATGAATTTGTTTAAATAATTCCAAGAATTTACCATAGTGCTCATCCCTAATCTTTTTTAATTTAGATGGGTAAGGAAGAGAAGGTTGAAATTTCTTAATTTTATTTTGAATTTGAATTTAAGGAGGAGGAGATGGTGAAAAAATTATTACCTCCAACTCAACCGGCTTATTAGGAGTAGTTAGCTCTTTCCCACTCCATAACGTGATTACCTTGGCTTGCTCCTATGGGCCAGGCTCCGTATTGCCCAATAGTTCTCCTTGTTGGTGATCGGAGAGCATCTTTGCAAGTTGCCTAATTATGTTCTCCATATTCCGGACGGATCTGGTGAGATTCTGAATATTGACATTAGTACTTACTGCATAATTAGAGAAAACCTCCTTGAGAAAGGGGGGGGGGGGGTTGGAGCCTGTAGTGGTGGAAATTCGGCTGGATATGCATTAACCGTACCGTCAGGCGATATCTCATAAAAACCATTTCCTGCTTCAGGAAACTTGGGGCATTACAAATCTTTCACACTTAAAAGAATTTCGTCCTGAAATTACGCCGTGCAGGAAATTATAGAAGTAACAACAATATAATGGGCACCTCAAATAAATAGCTCGAGGAACTTGTCTCTCATGGTTTGCTCGCGCTCCCATGATAGCTCCTCATGGACACAGTTGTCGCAATGGACCTTGACCATCCTGATAGACTTATTCCAAAGTAGCTTGACTTACATGTCTTCGATACAAATGACCTTGACGTTCGTTGTCAACCCACCATCAATCAGCACCTAATCCACAACAATCACCTACGTCAGCTCTAGCACCGCCTTCCGCAATACCGATATGTGGAATACGTCGTGCAGAACAGTAAGTTATGTTGAAAGTTTCAATCAATAGGTGGGTACACCAATGCTCTCCAATATCTCAAACGACCCAAGGCATCTCGTACTTAGCTTTTTCAAGCGTCGAATCCTTGATACGCCCTTGAATGATTTGATCTTCAAATATACCCTATTGCCCACAACGAACTCGACATTTCTATGCATGGCATTATAATACTTAGCATGCCTATCCTGAGCGATCAAAAACCGCTCCCAGATTGTACGAATAACTGAAGTCGAATCTTCGACTTCCTTCCGCTTAAATAGCTTTGATTCGCTTGTATCCAGCCACGACAAAGGAGTACAAAACTTCCTACCATAAAGGGCCTAGAAGGGCGCCATTTAAATACTTGCCTGGTAACTGTTGTTGTAGGTGAACTCGATCAAATACCGGCGATCCTCCCACCTCTTCCTGAAATCTAGGGCACACATGCGAAGAATTTCCTCCATTGTCCTGTTTACCCTCTCGGTCTGACCATCCGTCTACGGTTGAAAGGTCATATTGAACTTCAGTTTGGTACCCAATAGTTGATGTATAAGCCTTCAATCATTAGACGCAGAGCACCCATCTCGGTCACTTATGATGCTATGGGGCACACAGTGTAATCATTCAACATTATCCATGTAAAGCTTTGTCAGTCTTTCCACCGAATCGTCCTTACTATTCGGAATAAAATGTGATACCTTTGTTAAATGATCAATGACCACCCAGATGGCGTCATTCCCCTTCTGCGATCTCGACAAACCGTGCACAAAATCCATAGATATGTCGTCGAACTTCCATTTCAGTATAGGCAAAGACTTCAAAAATCCACTGGGCTTTTGATATTTAGCCTTCACTAAGGCACATGTATGAACCTTTGCCACGTATAAACCTACGTCGTTTTTCAATCCTGGCCACCATAATAACTTATTCATGTCTTTAAGCATCTTCATACTCCCCGGGTGGATTGAGTACTTAGTGAAATGTACTTTGTACATCAACTCCTCCTGTAACTTGCCAACCATTGGTATGCACAACTGACTGTCCTTACACAATAAGCCATCATTTAGGATAAATTGAGCATTTGACCCATCCAAAGACTCCGCCATATAGAATTTCATACTGCCATCTAGCTCCATCACCCGCCAAATTCGGTCAGTGAGGTCACACTGCACTTCTGTCCAGTTCAAATGTGCTTCAACACTAGACCTCCTATCAACACAAGAGATCTCCAAGGCCTCCAAATATCGAATAAGACCCTAGTCGTGCATCTGTATCCAATTGACATGTGCGGAAACCCTACGACTTAACGCATCCGCAATAGCATTACCCTTGCCAGGAATATAATGTATCATGAAGGTGTAGTCCCCAAGGAACTCCATCCACCTCCGTTGGCGCACATTCAAGTCCTTCTGATCTAATAGACACTTCAGGCTCTTATGGTCTATATAAATATTGACCTTTACGTCATACAAGTAGTTCCTCCATAGCTTCAGAGCGAATATCACGGCCGCTAACTCCAAATCGTGGACCGGATAGTTCCTCTTGTGAATTTTCAATTGGCGCAAGCCATATGCTATTACTTTCTTATGTTGTAGAAAAACGCAGCCTAAGCCACTACCTGAGGCGTCACTATAGATCTCATAGCCTTCCGATCCACTTGGAGAGCACATGATATGTGTCGTGGTCAAACAACTTTCAACTACTCAAATGCTTGTACACATGCTGGCGACCAGACAAACTTCTAATCCTTCCTTATTAAGGTCGTGAGGGGTAACGCTATCCGCAAGAAGTTCCGCATGAAGCGCCCATAGTAGAAAGAAAGTCCCAGAAAACTCTGGACTACTGCCACAAAAGAAAACACAGACCACTCCCATTTCGCAACAATCTTCACCGGATCTACCGCGATTCCCTCTCCACTAACAACATGATCAAGGAATGCTACCGAAGATAGCCAAAACCCACACTTAGAGAACTTGGCGTACAGCTGATTGCTCTTCAAGGTTTCTAATACTATGCGCAAATGATTTGCATGATCATCCTTAGACTGGGAGTACACTATGATATCGTCAATAAAGACTATCACGAACTAGTCCAAATACTCCCTGAATGTCCGATTCAACAAGTCCATAAACACGAACAGCGCATTCGTTAGTACCAAAGGCATGACAGTGAACTCATATCTCCTTATCGTGTACTGAATGCCGTCTTAAAAATGTCACTTTCCCTGATTCTCAACTGATAATACTTAGATTTCAGATCTAGCTTTGAGTACATAGTCGATCCGACTAGCTGGTCGAGCAGATCATCGATCCTTGGAATCAGGTACTTGTTCTTCTCTATCAGCTTATTCCATTCCCGATAATCGATACACAACCGCAAACTTTCATCCTTTTTCTTCACAAAGAGAACTGGTTTGCTCCAAGGTGACGAACTTGGATGTACATAACCTCACTCTAACAGTTTTTGAAGCTGTACTTTCAACTCTGCCATTTCCCACGGTGCTAAGCGGTATGGAGATCACGATATAGGTTTGGAACCTGGCACCAACTCAATGGTGAAATCGATCTCTCTCTAGGGTGGAGCTCCAAGGAGATCTTCAGGGAAAACGTCTACAAACTCCAACACCACGGGAATACTGAACAACCCAGTCTTGGGCTTCTTAGCCTCTAATAGAGTGAAGAACAACTCTGTACCCTCATAAACTGCTTTGACTACTTGGAGAGCAGACATCAGCATCTTACTCGATCCCTTCATACCAGAGAAAGTAGTATCTAGTCCTGTATTCAGACCCAGTTTGACCATCTTTAGACCACAATCGATGTATGCACATTGCTCCGAGATCCAATCCATGCCAAAGATCACACCAAACTCTACTATCGACAGTAGTGATGCTTCCAAGTCAAACTCTTGACTTCTTATCAGTACCTTAATGCAATATACTCTATTTGCGCGCATCAAACACCAGTTAGGCAACTGCACATCCAGCCTATCCTTCTCCACGGAGGAAGGCACTCTGATATGCATTATGAAATCTTCTGATAGAAAGGAGTGTGAAGCTCCTATATCAAACAGTGCTCTTGACAGACAATCCGAGATTAAGACAAAGCCTAAAATATGACAATCATACGACAAATGTGTTAGATTGTGTGGTGATGATGCATAATTTGACTTAAGTTATTAATACAAAAATCTAAATAATATAATATAAAAATATAGATATTGTTAATTTTATTCGTTAAATCGTATCTTTTTATAATTCTATCCTAACCACGCTTGTTTTCCTATTTTGTAGGATCTTGAGACAAGTTGCATTATCAATTCTACAGAACACGCCTTCAGATAGGGCATGCCAAATTAAATGTCGAGTGTAGTCATGCTACTGTGTTACTAAACCATGTTCAAGAAGGGAATGCAGCCACAATGGTCCGATGAGACATTTTCTCCTAAGTATGAAAGTGGCTAGCCACCTTTGACTATATATTCAACATGTGTTCATAAAGGAAGCTTCTTGGAAAGAGAGAAAGCTACCTAAATTTTATCATGCTTTTCATGACAAGTATGAAAGAGGCTAGCCACCTTTGACTATATATTCAGCATGTGTTCTTAAAGGAAGCTTCTTGGAAAGAGAGAAAGCTACCTAACTTTTATCATGTTTTTCATGACAAGTGTAAAAAGGAGTAGCCATCTTTGACTTTTAAATAAACATGTGCTTTTTGACCAACGGAAGCTTCATCCTTATGCCAAATTCCAACTCCACCCCTTGGTTTTGGCCCTATAAATAGGCATGAAGGAAGGGGGGAAACATCATCCTTTATCCTCCATTTGAGACTTCTAGAGAGCTATTGAGAGTTTATTTTTAGAGTATTTTAGCTTAATGTTTTCATGTTTTAATATTTTTGCAATCTCTTTTATCGCACTTGCGATCTTTTTATAAACTCTCTTTGTAATGTCTCTATGCCCTTTTTTGTAACTTCTTTTCAATAAAATAAACTAGTTTGTTATTCCCCTTCTCTCTCACTCACTCTCTCTGTCTTATTATGCATATTCTTAACATGATTTTCATTTCCTACACTATTATGAGTAACTAAACTATGTTTAGTACTTGATCGAGATGATCCGAGGAATGAAATGATCTCATTTTCTTAATCCTTATATCATTCTCTTTTAATAAATGTTTAGGATTTACCCTTGATTAATCTCTAAAGAGGTCATATCATCGATATATGATTAGTCTCTTCTGTTTTCGTACTCTAGTAGCCGAAAGGATCATGTGTATGGATTGATCACTCACGGGTAAAGGGAGTTGAATGCAATCCTTGAAAGAGGATGGCGTAAATTTCCCGGATTGGAGTCAAATTCAATAGAGGGGTTCACCACATAAAGCGAGTTTTAGGGGTTTCAATTATGGAATGAAAGTTCAGTTGATCAACCTAAACTCAGTTGGGCATAGCCTTGAAAGAGGTGCGTTCATATTTTGGGAACCTCCACGGTCCAAGCATCTTCGTTAAAGAGAATTAGGGATTAATCTATTTTTGGTCATTTTCATTCCAAGGTGATTCAAGATCAAGTATTAACCTTTTAAATTATTGCTTAATCATCCTCTTTTATCATATAACCGTTCTCTTATTTGCAAACCAACTCAAAGTATCAAATTTATAAAATAACAAAAATCTCTTTGAAGTAGAAGTAATCGACGCGCCTTGGTTCTAATACGACCTTGATATTATATCCTATACTATAAGCGATAAGGTAGACTTGCCTTTATCAAATATAGATTCAGAGAACATCATCTTCATCTTCATCTTCTATCTTTCATAAAACACCTCCGAGATTTTCTCCTTCAAGTTTTTGGCGCCGTTGCCGGGGACTTGCGTCGATATTTCAAAAAAAGGAATAACTGATAATTTTATTGTTTTTCTTTTTCTAAAAAATATATATATCTTAATAAGATACCTAAAACTGCTTAAAAAGTACAAAACCAAAAAAAATTCCATTAATAATTTTTAAACTCATCTTTAATCATTTGTCTCTCTCTTCTTTTTTCTTCTAGTACATGACCCAAGCAAGTTCTTCGAATTATCCTAAATCCCATTTTGATCCAGAAATTGAGCGCACCTTTAGGCGACGCCTTCAATCTCGTGGATAGGATTTACCAATTATTCTCGAAGAATCTATCGGAGATACTAATATAGCAACTATGGGTGGCCCCAATCCTAATGAAGCCCAGCAACGGACCATGTCCTATTATGCACGACCGAACTTGGAAGGGAGACAATATAGTATTGTTCACCCTACTATAGCTAATAATAATTTTGAGATCAAGTCTAGCATCATCCAAATGGTGCAACAATCGGTTACTTTTGATGGTTTACCAGACGAAGATCCAAATAACCATCTTTCAAATTTTCTTGAAATCTGTGATACCTTCACAATCAATGGCATTACTGATGACGCCATTCGATTACAACTATTTCCATTCTCTTTGCGGTCAAAGGCCAAGCAGTGGTTAGGCTCTATTCTTAGAGGATCTATCACTACATGGGCCGAAATGGCTGAAAAATTCATGACTAAATATTTTCCTCCTACCAAGATAGCCAAATTACATACTGATATCTCTACATTTATGCAAATCGACTCGAAGACTCTCTACAATACATGGGAGCGCTTCAAGGAGCTTTTGCGTAGATGTCCTCACCATGCACTTCCTACTTTGCAACAAGTACAAAATTTTTATAATGGCATAAATTCCAAACAAGGCAGATGATTGATGCAGCCGCCGGGGGTACTCTCAATAATAAAACCCTAGAGGCCTCTCAAGAGCTTTTTGAGGAAATGAGCATGAATGCCTATCAGTGGAATGTGCCCCGAGTGCGCCCTAGCAAGCCGGCTGGACTTTATAAAGATGATATGACAGCTAATTTAGCTTTACAACTTGAACGTTTAATCAAGCAAGTGGATGAAATGTATGTTTCCTCCGCTACTCCTTCTTGGGCTAATAATAATAGTAATACTTTTATTGAAGAACAAGTTGATTTCATGGGGAATCTTACTCGGCCTTCCTTCAACCCGAACAACGCTCCGTATAACAATGCTTACAATTCGGGTTATAGGAACCACCCGAATTTCTCATGGAGCAACCAAGGTATGCCCAATGCTCGCCTAATATGAACCCACCTGGTTTCCTTCCACCACCACCAAAGCCCTCTTCGCTTGAAGAGGTATTTTCTAAATATGTTGCCTCGAACGAATCCAACATCCGGAATCTCACCGGATCTGTAAAGAACTTAGAGAATTAAATTGGCCAGCTTGCCAAAATGATTGCCTAGCGCCCGCATGGAGCTTTGTCGGGCAACACTGAGACTAATCCAAGGGAGAATGCAAATGCCATCACCCTCCGCAGCAGAAAGGAGGTAACCTATCCAAATAGGATTGAGCCCGAGGTAATTGTTTCAATTTTACCCCCTCCAGTATTATTTTCTAAGTCTCTGAATGCTTAAAAATCTCCTCTTATTTCTACTTCTGCACCCCCTTATCCATCTAAAATTAAAAATGAGCGAGTATAGGAACAATAAAAAAAAATTAGAAATTTTAAAACAAATTCAAATAAATGTTCCCTTCTGTGAGGCAATCTCTCAAATGCCTAAATATGCGAAATATCTCAAGGAGTTACTCTATAATAAAAAGAAACCTAAAGATATCTCGCGGGTTTCCCTCAATGCAGAATGCTCGGCACCTTTATTAAATAAATTGCCTCAAAAATTGAATGATCTAGGACGGTTTTCTATCACGTGCCTCTTTGGCAATTTATTAGTAAAGCATGCCCTCGCCGACCTAGGTGCTAGCATAAATCTAATACCCTACTCTCTGTTTAAGAAATTAGGATTAGGAGATCCAATCCCAACAAAAATAAGTATACAACTAGCAGATCATTCTGTTAAGTATCCAGCATGGGTAGTGGAGGACGTACTAGTCAAGGTTGACAAGTTCATCTTTCCGGTGGACTTTGTCATTCTTGACATCGAAGAGGATGTCGAAGTACCCCTTATACTCGGCCGCCCCTTCCTTGCCACCTCCCACGCAATAATAGATGTGAGTAATGAAAAGCTCCTCCTTCGTGTTGGAGATAATGAAGTTACTTTCAATATCAACCCCTTCATGCGAAATTCTCTTTCAAATGATGATTTTTGTTACCATCTAGATGCATCATTTGAAGAAGATTTTTCTTCATTTTTTTATTCTGGTCCCACATCTTGTAATGATGCAGAACATGCTAAATTATTTTGTTTTAAGGAATTATCTCGTTCTTCGCCTCCTGAGCCAATTGGCTTAGAGAGTATTAAAATTACGGCCTCTTACGAAGTACCACCAACTCTTGAGCTTAAGCAACTTCCAGAGCACCTAAGATATGTCTTTTTAGAAAAAGACTCTAAAATGCCGGTCATCATTTCTTCTACTTTGTGTGATTCAGAAATTTCCGAATTAATTCAAATCTTAAATAGGCATCGCCGAGCCATAGCTTGGCAATTATCTGATATTAAAGAGATA
Organism: Platanthera zijinensis; assembly: GCA_039513925.1. Taxonomy (NCBI): domain Eukaryota; kingdom Viridiplantae; phylum Streptophyta; class Magnoliopsida; order Asparagales; family Orchidaceae; genus Platanthera; species Platanthera zijinensis. The sequence continues at coordinate 98,582,593 of CM077095.1, read as the reverse complement.
AGCCCCTCCTTCTGCACACACAAAATATTACTTGAAGATAATTCTCGCGATAGTGTACAGCCTCAGCGACGACTTAATCCCAACATGAAAGATGTCGTTAAGGATGAAGTAATTAAGCTGTTAAATGCGAGAATTATCTACCCGATTTCGGATAGCCCGTGGGTTAGCCCCGTGCAAGTAGTACCAAAGAAAGGCGGCATGGCGGTAGTGGTTAATGAGAATAATATACTAATTCCTACTCGTACTGTTATGGGTTGGCGGATGTGCATCGACTATAGAAAATTAAATGATGCCACCCGAAAAGAGCACTTTCCCTTGCCATTCATCGATCAAATTTTGGAATGCCTTTCCGGTCACTCCTACTATTGCTTTCTTGATGGTTTATCAAGATATTTCCAAATCCTAATCTCACCCCAAGATCATGAGAAAACAACCTTTACTTGTCCCTTCGACACCTTCTCTTATAGAAGGATGCCATTTGGCCTTTGCAATGCACCAGCTACATTCCAAAGATGTATGTTGGCCATCTTTGATGAGTTGGTTGAGGATGTGATGGAAGACTTCATGGATAACTTTTTCGTATTTGGAAATTCTTTTAAATCATGCTTAGCTAATCTTGATCGTGTTCTTCAATGTTGTGAAGATACGAATCTAGCCCAAAATTTGGGGAAAATGTCATTTCATGGTTTTATAGGGGTTGGTCATCGGTCATAAAATATCGAGTAAAGGAATCAAGGTTGATAAGGCCAAGATCGAGATGATTGAGAAACTTCCCCCTCCCACAAATGAAAAATCTATTAGAAGTTTCCTTGGTCATGCAGGTTTTTATTGGCGATTTATACAAAATTTTTCCAAAATTACAAAGCCGTTAAAGCACTTGTTAGAAAAGGAGTCTTCTTTCATTTTTGATAATGAATGTTTAGCAACTTTTAATATTATCAAAGATAAGCTTATCAACTCGCCAATTCTAGTAGCACCGGATTTGTCCTTTCCATTTGAGATAATGTGTGATGCAAGTGATATTGTTGTAGGTGCAGTGTTAGGCCAATGGGTGAACAACTTTTTTCACCCAATTTATTATGCAAGTAAGACACTTACATCCGCATAGGCAAATTACACCACTACAGAGAAAGAACTTCTCGCAATTATTTTTGCGTTTGATAAGTTTAGGTCTTATAGTACTCTCTCTAAAGTCACTGTGTTTAATGATCATTCTGCTCTTAGGTACCTACTAAACAAGGAAGACGCAAAGCCCCGATTATTAAGATGGATCCTCCTGTTGCAAGTATTTGACTTGGTGATCCGGGACAAGAAAGGAGCGGAGAACTTGGCGGCCGATCATCTCTCACGCTTAGAGAACCCTGCTGCCGATACACTGGAGGAAGCCGACATTGATGATAAATTCCCTAAAAAGCGCCTTCTCGCCATCGAAAAATTAACGAATTCTTCTACCCCTTGGTTTGCAGATTTGGCCAACTATCTAGTGGCTCGGGTCCTGCCAAAAGGTTTTTCAAGTCAGCAAAAGAAGAAATTCTTTTCCGACGCAAAGATCTACTTTTGGGAGGACCCCTTCTTATTTCGTATCTACGCAGTTCAAGTGGTAAGAAGATGTGTGTCGAGCGAGGAAGGGTTGCAAATATTACGGCACTGCCACGAAGGACCAACCGGTGGACATTACCAAGCAAGTCGGACCGCAAGGAAAGTGCTGGAGGTCGGTTTCTACTGGCCCTCGATTATTAAGGATGCTCACTCTTTTATAAGTGGATGTGACAGCTGCCAAAGGTCAGTTAACATATCTCGTCGAGATGAAATGCCCCAAAACTCCTTTTTCGAGTGTCAAATTTTTGATCTATGGGGTATCAATTTTGTAGGTCCTCTCCCTCCCTTATTTAATAATAAATATATTCTCGTTGCGGTCGACTATGTGTCGAGGTGGGCGGAAGCACAAGCTCTCCCAACCAACGATGCAAGAGTCGTCGTCAAATTTTTAAAGAAATTATTCTCTCGTTTTGGCACACCTTGCGCTATAGTTAGTGATAGGGACACACACTTCTGTGATAGCTAGTTTGCTAAAATTTTAGCAAAATATGGCGTTACACACAAACTCTCCACCGCCTATCACCCATAGACTAGTGGCCAAGTGGAGGTGGTGAACCGCGAACTCAAGAGAATTTTGAGAAGACTATCTCTTTTAATAGGAAGGACTGGTCATTGAAGCTCGATGATGCTCTATGGGCTTATCAGACGGCATACAAGACTGCCATCGGTTGTACATCGTACCGATTAGTCTACGACAAAGCATGCCACCTTCTAGTTGAGTTAGAGCACCGCGCCTATTGGGCGCTGAAATTCCTCAATCTTGATTATACTTTGGCCTCCGAGCAAAGTAAATTCCAACTGAATGAACTAGATGAATGGCGTACTAACGCCTATGAAATAATAAGTTTTATAAGGAGCGTTCAAAGTTCTACCATGATCAAAATATTAAAATTCCTAAATGTTTTTCACCAGGGGATCTCGTCCTTCTTTATAACTCACGCCTTCATCTTGTTCCTGGTAAATTAAAATCCAGATGGTCCGGCCCCTATGTCATCAAAGAGGTTTGGCCATATGTGACCATTCTTATTTCCCACCCGGAACTCGGCTCCTTTAAAGTGAATGACCACCGGCTAAAATTTTATTTTTCTAACGATACTTTGGTCACCAATATTAAGACCCTCTCCATATAATCTTCCATGTTAATTAGTCATGCTACGCGACGGTAAACAAAGTGCTTTTGGGAGGCACCCCAAACTTTTCTTCTTATTACAATTTTCTTTGTTTTAACATGTTTTTGCAGGTTTCCATCTAACCTCCTCAATTTCACCATCAGGGATGTCCTCTTTCCTCACTTCTTCTTTTATTGCATTTTTATTGCTTCATTCTTGGTTTTAAACATTGGGGATAATGTTTAACTTTAAGTATGGGGGTATAATTGCTTAATTAATAATAATTTTAAAAATATAAATTCCAAAAATTCAAAAAATATATATATTTCTTTCCTTTGTCTTTAATATATTTAAAAGTATATATATATTTATACCAAAAAAGGATAAAACTTATATAAAATAATTAAAAATTTGAGTTAATCTTTGCTAGATCATTTAGTACCCCATGACTTTGCATTTTCTTGTTTTTAATCATTTATGTACTTGTTTAGTTGAAATAAAGTAAATTAAATTTCATTTTGTCTATGTTTCATGAGTAATATGTTGACTCATGTAGTGTTTCTAATTAAGGTAACATGTTATTTTTGAAAAACTTTCTTAAATATTTGCACTTTTTCATAGCCATTTTTTATGTTTTTCACTTTTATAAAATCTACCATCCCTTGTTTTCTCTTTTGAAAATCTTTGAAATGATTGATTAGTGTTAAGTATAGTAGATGTGAACTAATCTAAGACGCTTATTATCTTCATTTTTCATGAAAAGTCAATTATCTTTATTTTCTATCTAGAATTTGCGTCTCTTGAATTTTTTAATACCTTGCTTTAAGTAGATTTAAGAGCATGAAGATGATCTAGGCAACTTGTTGATTAGTTTGAGCTTTTGCATCTCGAACCTTAAATTCCTAACTATTGCTAGCCACGTTGTGCCTTTTCCATTTTCTTTTATAAGCCCCACTTATTTTTTGCCAGAGCCATATAGCTTACCCATGTTGCACACTTAAAACTTTTTGAGCTTTATGTCACTTGTGTGTACTATATTTTGTGAAAATGGTGGATATTTGTATTATATCTCAATTGCTACAAAAGGGAAAAAAGTGAGGGAAAAACTCAATTGATTCAAAAGAAGGAAGAAGATAAGATATATATATATATATATATATATATATATATATATATCTATATATCTATATATATATATATATATATATATATATATATATATGCAAAATAAAGTTTATGAATGTCATTTTAACCCCAACTTTATATTGTAAAATTACTTGGGGTGTCAAACTTTTATTTTCTAGCAACAAGTTCTTTGCAAAGCACTTCTTTTTGTTTTGAGTGTGCTTTACCCTTCATGTTTATCTTTTGAACTCCACACCCTTAAAACCTAAGACAAAAAGTTACACCTAACAAAAGTCCTTATAATTTATGCTTCTAAGGTTTACCTTTAGTACGGTAGCGAGAAAGTAAATTGAGTAAGTTCTAGGTAGTAGTATTGATCTTTGAATTAGATTGATATGACTATAAAATGTCTCTTAGATTTTAGTAGCAACTCAATATCCTTTTCATTTATCACATTACTTAATTTTTAGTTTTGCTTTAAAACATGGGATGATTTATTTTTTATGCTAGTGAAAATTGTAAAATTTTGTGCCAAGACTAAGTAAAAATGTTTTGTTTTCTTTTCATAATTCCCCTACCTTAATTTCACGGCATACTTATGTTTGGCATAGCCAATTTTTTTGGTTGGTTTTTTTTTATTTTTCCTAACTCATATGTCTTTGCTTGAGGACAAGCAAAATAATAAGTCTGGGGGAATTTGATGATGCATAATTTGACCTAAGTTAGTAATACAAAAATCTAAATAATCTAATATAAAAATATATATATTGTTAATTTTATCCGTTAAACCATATCTTTTTAAAATTCTATCCTAACCACGCTTATTTTACTATTTTGTAGGTTCTCGAGACAATTTGCATTATCAATTCTACAGAACACGCCTTCAGATAGGGCGTGCCAAATTAAATGTCGAGTGCAGTCATGCTACTGTGTTACTAAACCATATTCAAGAAGGGAATGCAGCCACAATGGTCCGATGAGATATTTTCTCCTAAGTATGAAAGTGGCTAGCCACCTTTGACTATATATTCAGCATGTGTTCTTAAAGGAAGCTTCTTGGAGAGAGAGAAAGCTACCTAACTTTTATCATGCTTTTCATGACAAGTATGAAAGAGGCTAGCCACCTTTGACTATATATTCAGCATGTGTTCTTAAAGGAAACTTCTTGGAAAGAGAGAAAGCTACCTAACTTTTATCATGCTTGTTGGGTATTGCATCCACAATAACCCAGATTTGTATGAATTCACCCTTGAACTAAGATGAATTAAGTTGTATTTGATCTTCTATTTTAGTTATGTGTTTGCAGGTTCTATTACTAAGTGTAGGCCAATGTTACTCTACAGTGGGTCATAAACACAGGACCATACAATGTAATCCCTCATTATGTGATCCAAGGTGTTGACTCATGTGTATCCTCTCTATTGGGATACACTTCATATTCAAGAACTTGTATTAATGAATGAAGAGTTGGTGATGATTGGATTCAAGAAGAAAAAATTTCTTAAGTCAGAAATTTTCTAAGTCTTTTACTCGAGAAATCAGCTTAGTACTCGAGTAGAAGAAGTAGAAGCACTCGAGAAGTCCGCTTAGTACTCGAGTATAAGAATTGGTTCTCGAGTAGTTCTATTCTAGTTCTCGAGTAACCAAGTCTAGTACTCGAGTGGACTTTGCCTCTACCTCTCGAGTGTTTAGGATTTTATCCCAAAAAATTTCTAAGTATAGTACTCGAGTAATCATCGTGTACTCGAGTAGTTGATAGTATGTCTCGAGTGACAGAAAACTTTCTAAGTCTAGTTCTCGAGAAGTAAACTATGTACTTGAGAATCGATACAGAAAAAGCGTTGACAGCGTTGAGTGTCGAGACCTGACTCAACACCTTTTGAAAGTTCTAGAATTTCGCTAAGTATAAAAGCAATGACTGCGAAGGGCTGACTCAACGCTAAAAACAAGTACTTGAGAAGTTCAAGACAGTACTCAAGATCACTCAACAGTGAAAGCGTTGAATGTCGAGAGGTGTCTCAACGCCATCTGAATCTGGATTTCTTCCAAGTCTAAAAGCGTTGAGAGTATTGAATGCTAAGAACTGACTCAACGATATTGGCTACGTTATCTCGAGAAGTCAAGCTAGTTCTCGAGAAGCAATTCCTAGTTCTCGTGTAGTATTCTTCTCTCTCAAGAACAGGAGTTCAGTTTTGCTGAAATTTTCGCTAAGTCCAGATTTGACGGGATTTTCAAATGACATGATGTGATTGGTCCACGTGTACGTCATTAAGGATAATTTTGACCATAAAGGGAGATCTTATATAAAGGTCTTGCCAAACCGACTAACTCTAACAAGCTGTTAATTATTATTCTATGTATTTTCTGCATCTCGCTCTCTCTCCAAAAATAGAAGCCGCTGCCACCGATCTTCTTCGTGTAAGCGCTAGGGTTTTCGATCCCAAGATTAAGATCAAGATTGACTTCCAGATCGAGATTATTGTCCATTCTTCATCATCTCTCAGATCAGGTGAAGTCAAAAAAAAATTTCAGATCTAGTTCTTGTCGAGTTCCTTCTTCAACATTTCTGATAAAGACGCAAGTTCAAAGAAGAGGATCTAGGCCGTCAGATTCCAGATCTGAGAATTATTGTTTGTATTTTTAATTACTCTCAATTTAATTCTTGTAGGAGATTTCTCTCTGAGTTGTATGAAGTTTTATCTTCTTAGTGTAGATCCTTGTTGTGGATCAAGGTTGTTGGAACTTTGTTCCGGGGCGTAGGATCGTTTTGATCTGAGATTAGTATAGTAGCCGAGTCTAGTGGTTTGCTAGATCGGTGAGGGAAAGTGGATGTACCCAAGGTTGGGGAACCACTATAAACATTTTGTCGTCTATAATTGCTTGGTAGATTTGTGTGCATAGTTCGTTAAATTATTTTTATTCCGCAAAAAGACGCACAACTCAACTATTCACCCCCTCTAGGTGATTTAGGTAGACAACTGGTCATTTTCAATTGGTATCAGAGGGAGGTTCATCACTAAAAGGTTAATACCTTGATCAGATCCGTCTCTAGTTGTCTCTTGAGATTTGCCAAGCATGGACAAGGCTAAAGATTTTGCCAAGCTTCCTTTGTGCACCAAGAATAACTTTCCCATGTGGAAAGAAAGAATCAGATTTTTCATGGAAGCTGTGGATCCTAGGATCTTCATGATCGTTGAAGAAGGTCCTTACATTCCCATGACCGCCTCCACAATAGATCCAACAAAGAAAGTTCCAAAGAAATTAGTGGATCTAGACAAAGACGAGATTGCACTTGTGTCTTTAGATAAGAAGGCCAAGAATATAATAGAAAGAGCAGTCATTGACTCAATGATGCAGAACTTGATCCATTGCCAGTCTGCTAAGGAGATATGGTAGTCCCTTGTCACTTTGATGGAAGGCACAGAAGAAGTGCGGGATGACAGAACATCCCTTCTAAATCAGAAATATGAAGCCTTCTGACAAGGACACAAGGACACCATCGCTGACACCTTTGAGAACTTCTTCAAGATAGTCAACAGCCTCAGGGTCTATGGCCGAGTCTTCACAAACGGAGAACCGAATGACAAGTTCCTAAGATCCTTAACCAAGGAATGGGATAACAAGGTTTGTGCTATTCGGGAATTTGGAAAGCTAGCTGAGACAGACTCTCAGAATCTCTTCGGAAAGCTAATGTCGTATGAGCTTCAACTCAACACAAGGAAAGCTGAAGAACAGAAGAGCAGGTCTGCATCCAAGGAGAAGTCTGTTACTCTAAAGGAAGACTGAAAGACTGTTTCAAGAGCCTAAACACCTAGAGGGGGGGGGGGGTGAATAGGTTCTTCACTTTTTAAGTCTCTTTATTATTTTTAGGCAAACAGATATTTATCTCCTTTCAGCACAGATTAATATATCTATAGAAAATTAACACAACACAACAAACACCAGATCTATAGTGGTTCCCCAAGATATGGGTACATCCACTTTTCTCATTCGCCTATCCAGCAGATAACTGGATTCAGCCTAACTTCCTTCCACTGGCTCAGATACGCCGATCTTACAATCTCAGAATCCAAAAGGTTCCTACACCTCAGACTTTACACAAGTCCTACCTCAGATTCTTCCCCAGAATCCTACCTTAGGCCTCAACCCTACCTCAGCCTTTATAATCAGGCTTACAACTCAGACTATCCATAACTCCTACCTCAGGCACACAGCCCTACCTCAGCCTTTATAATTTAGGCATACAATCTCAGATCTAATAATAGATCCTGCAAGAATTTGTTAGTATAAAGTATCTGAAAACTTCACCAGCTAGATTTCTCTGTTGATGTTGTCTTCTTGATCAGTTCTTGCATGGACTGATCCTTCTGATCCAACCTAACTTAGCTTTTCAAACCTTCTTGATTAGAACAAATAAGGTGGATCACCTCTTGATGTTGAAGTTGATCTTTAGTCAGCTTCTTCTTAAGATTCAGATTGAACTCTGAATCCTTCTTGGAGACAGCCCTTGATCTGTCAGAATTCTTCTTAACGATCCAGAGATCCTTCGATGCTTAGTTTTTTTCTATCGATTCTGATCGGTCTCTTATATAGAGCTTGCTCCATGGTTACCGGCTGATCCGGTTCATAATAGATTTCTGACAGTTCTGACAGTGGTGTCAGACCGGTTAGTTATGATAGCTGTCAAGTCACCAGTCACGTCACCAGGTTCTTCAATGTCTTTTCAACTCAGCACACAACACTCAACAGACTGCTTCACATGTGTCAACACATATAGGCTAAGTGTAGACACAAGTCTTTAAGGTGTCGACACAAATACTCCAAATGTCGACACAGTCATATTTCTGCTTCTCGACACTGCTTTTTGTTGTATGTGTCGACACAAGTCCTGTGTGTCGACACAGCAGCTTCTTGTCTCGACATTTCTGTTGCAGACTGATGGCGTTGAATGTTTGTCAAATGGAGTTGAGTGAGTGTCGACACAAGTCCTGTGTGTTGACACAATTACTTCTGAACTCGACACAGCCTTTTGAGAGTTGGTGTATCGACACAAGTCCTGTGTGTCGACACAATTGCTTCATATGTCGACATAGCTCCTGAGTGTCGACATAGCTGCTGTTTTAAGTGTCGACACTAGTCCTTCTTCAGATGTCGACAAAAGTCTGGATGTCGACACAACTGCTTCTTTAGGTGTCGACACAACTTCTTTATAAGTGTCAATACATTTTGCCAGTGTGTCAACACAGCCTGCCTGAGTGTCGACACAGCTTCTGGGTGTCGACACAGCTTCTTTATAAGTGTCGACACAATTTGCCTGTGTGTTAACACAGCTTTCCTGAGTGTCGACACAGTCTCCCTGAGTGTCGACACAGTTTCTTCATAAGTGTCGACACTGGTACTTAGAAAATTTTCTTCAAAATTCTTAAACATGCACAATGAAACTTAAACTTCTATCAAATACAAATTGATGCATATCATTGACTAAGTTGTGGCTTCACCAAATCTGGTACACATTTTCCAATGTACCCAACAATCTCCCCCTATTTGGAGAAGTCATAACCCTTAGTCAAAGATATACATCTCTTAAGATAAAACCAAATTATAAATAGATGTAAAAACATTTCAGAGCAGGTTATCAAAAAATCATTGTAAATAACAAACACTTCATATTGAAACAACTTTCATTAATCAGTAAAACTTTGGTTTACATGTATTTCATATAGAACAAAAGAAACAAAATGGTACATTGTTCTATTACATAAACCTAGTAATCCTATTACTGACTAGGCTCTTTAATAATTATGCCTTTGCCAGGCTTGATTTTAGCCTGCACAGAAGGTTTAGCATCCTCCGCTGGATTTTTTCCTTTGAGAGCTTTCTTCTTCAATTCTTCAGCCTTGATCTTCTGTCTTTCAAAATAGTGGAAAGGTTTGGGGAAGTACTTACTTGGCTCTTGTGCATTAGCAGGTAGCTTCCCAGCCTTAACACTTCTTCTATGCTGAAGAATTGCTTCTTGTCTAGCTTAATACTTATTCCACTCTTACTCAGAATACCACTTACCCCTGTCATGAGTTTTATCCTTAGCAGCTTTCCAGGCAGTAAGTATGATATTTCTAGAGGTTGAGCTCCACTGCTCAAAAGTTGGCTTTAGCTCAGCCTACTCTCTGAATCTTTTCTTGGAAAGTTGAGCCTCCTTTTGAGCTTCCAATGCAGCCTCTGACATTTCAACCTTTTCCAGAATTATATTTTGTGCCTCTGATGGAGGACTATACATTTTCTGCACCTCATCCAGAATCATCTCAAAGTCTGCTGGGGGGTAGATCACCTGAGCAACTTCAGGCTGATCTCCTTCAAAATAAGCAGGTTGAATCCCAGACTCAGCTACATTATCATCATCATAAAGTGGAGGATATCCAAGAGTAGCTCTGATGCTATTTGAAGTCCACTTAGCATGGTCAAAACTGGCTTTGACTAACAATCTCTCCCCCTTTATGACTTCTCTTGTGACATGGTCTCTCAAATATTCTTTTTGGAATCGAACTTGACCAACTATATATTAAGTTCCTTCTTTAAAATAAGCTCTGAACTTTGTCAAGAAAGCTTTAATCTTCTCCTGAGACACTTCAAATGTGACTTTGATAGCAGATATGTCTTCCTGGATTTGCTTAGATATTGCAGCCTTCAGAGCAGTGCTTGAATCAGTGAGCTTTGTCAATATGGCATGATGTGAGTCCTTAAGGTTCTCATTCATTCTAAGCTGATTCTCAAGCACATAACCTTGCTTTACTTCAATTTCATCCACCTTAGCCTTTATATCTTTCTGTTGTTGTGCCAGGAACACCACAACATTACCTCCTTTATGGAACCAATCTGTCATCTCTTTCTTGTTTTGATTCACTTCAAACCTGATGGACTTGATGTCCTGGGCCAACTGAAACTGTAACTCCTTATGTGTTTCATCTACATATTTCTCTATAGTTTGTCTCTGATTATCTAATTTTATCTGCATTTGGACCAGTAAAGAACAGAATTCCATGCTAGAGGTAGATGGTGTAGCTCCCAATTGTAAAGCTTTTTTATATCCAGAACTCTTTTTCTTTCAGACAGACAGCTTTCTTTTCTTAGCCAATATGGCTTCTTCATCTTCAGAAGATTCAGAAGTAATTTTAATATCAACAGTCTTTTTTTCAGCTGGGGTATCCTTGGATAACTCCCCCTCAGTCCTTGGAAGTTCTTTTTCTTTTTCAATTTCCTCTCCCACAGTCCTATCAGTAGGAAGATCAGGAAACAATTCTTCCATTGTAAATTCCTGCTGTATCTGTACAAAAGGAATAAGATTAGTTTTTTTTAAAGTACTACTTAAAAGACTAATACTACTTGAAGGACCTCTTTTGTTGTGTAAACAAAAGTGTCCCTGTTGGAACACCCTATTACTAATTTGGGCAAGGATCACTATGTTCTTAGGAAATTGTTTTGACCTTATTGTATAGTCTTAAAGGTCAATTAGAATGAGTCTAAGGGTTAGGACTTAGGTTGAGAAGCTGCCCCCAAGACCTCCTAGTTCAGAGTTCAAATGCAGAAAGTTAAAGGGAATTATCGTCGAGCTCAGATCGACGAGGCGTCAAACTCAGTTCGACTATCTCTGAGCTCAGGTCGACGATGCGTCGAACTCGGTTCGATGATCTCCGAGCTCAGATCGACGTTTTCTGTCTCTAGTCTAAATCCAGATCTCTGAGCTCAGGTCGACGATAGTCGAGCTCAGATCGATGATTTCCTGTGAGATCGACGATTTCAGGATTTCAAAATCAGTCAGTTATGGAATTCAATCTGATTCATATTCAGCATTTATTTCAAAGGATTTTATAGCAGTTTTCAATTAATTTGGGGCAAGTTTCAAGGAGATTAAAAGAGAATGTTTCTTAAGACTTTCCTCCAGAGACAGTTATCAATAAAGGAAGTCATTTATGACTATGCAACGGCTATCTAAAAGAATGATTTTCAATATATCATTTTCAGACAAGAGACAAGATAAAGAATAATAAGTGAACAGAGTTTTTCAGACACACAAGAACTATAGGATTACTGTGTTTGAGAATTCATTCAGAACACATGGAATAGAATAGTGAAGGAGATCACCACACAAAGAAGAAATCCTTCTATTCTTTCTAATCTCATCTGATTCCAGTGTCCAAGGCTTCATCATTCAAGACTCCAGACATCTCACATTTCAGCCTTTGCTGAAATCATCTTTTGCTGGAGATCTTCATCTCTGAAGTCCTATCACCCTGTGCAAAGCTTTTCTTCCTAAATAACTGCAAATCTCAGGGGGAGCTTTGACATCAACAATCCACTAGTCTTCTCTTTGACTGTTGACAGAGAAGAACAACCTACACTTTCTTTTTCTTCTTTCTGATGTAAAAGGGTTTCTCAAAACTCCCTTCAAAAGTTTTGTGGTTGGTTTTTGAGACCTTGTCAAAACTCAGTGGTGGCAAGACACCTGATCAAAAAATCTGGTTTGGTTTTTGAGCACCTTGTCAAAAGCTCATTGGTGCCCAGGACACCATATCAACTATTCCTGCAGTGGATTCCTACCTAGGGTGGTAGAAGAGTGGATGTACCCAGGTTGATTGGGGAACCACTATAGATCCTTGTGTCTTCTGGTTGCTGTGTTTTGTTTTGCTATGTGCTTTGTTTTTATATCTTGTTTTAGTTTATTTCATTCTCTGAAAGCACAATACACATATAAATAAATTAAGTCTTCCACTGTTAATTAATTTTAATTTGCAAAATTATTTTAAAATACTCTATTCACCCCCCTCTAGAGTAAAGGTAGATCTTACCCTCACTTTCAATTGGTATCAGAGCCAGGTTGGTTACTCAACAACTGAATCTTCATCAGATTGGTTGTTTTTACAGGCTAACACCTAAAACAAAAGATATCTGATAAGATCAATCTTCTATAGAGGGTTATTATTTGTATTATATTTATTTTCATATAAAACCATGGCACATAACAAAGATTATGCTAGCACCAGACCTCTAGTATGCAACCTTTCTAAGTTTGCACTTTGGAAGGCAAGGATTAGATTATATATGAATTCTATTGATGAGGACATCTTCAATTCTGTGTTGACAGTGTGTCCAAGACCTCCAGAAATTACAAGTACAAGTGTTGTTCCACCCTTCAGGAACAGATGCAGAAATCAAAAAGTGGAAAGTTGCTGATGCTAAGGCAATGAACATATTGGCTCAGACTATGTCTGATGAGATATTTCAAAAAGTGGCTCAATGCAACTCAGCAAAAGAAATCTGGGACAATCTATCTGAGCTTGTGTCAGGATCAGCTGATGAAAGAAAGGATAGAAGATCCCATCTCATAACCCAGTATGAGAATTTCAAAAAGGGAGAAACTGAGTCAGTTGCTGACATGTACAATAGACTCAGTATAATTGTCAATGAACTGAAAACATTGGACAAGGAGATCTCATTGACTGAACTCAATGATAAGATCCTAATGTGCTTCCCCAGCACTTGGGACTCAAGGATTTGGCCAATCAAGGATGCCAGAAGCCTAAATGAGATCCCCCCTGAAGCTCTATTGGTCAAGCTCAAGTCTTATGAGCTGCTCATTAAAAATAGAGAGGAAGAGCAAAAGACAGCTTCTCCAGCAACAAGGAAGGAGAAGACAATTGCATTCAAAGCTACAGAAGAACAGCCTGAGGACAAGGTCCCAGACAATGAAGAGCTAATGAGTCTACTAGACAAAAGATTTTATAAGATGGCTAGAAAAGATTTCAGAAAAAGGTCATCCAGAGGGCATGAAAAGCCAAGGTATGACAAGTCCAATAATAAAGAAATTATTTGTTTTGGATGCAGGAAACCAGGCCACATTGTGCTTGACTGTCCAGAGAATCAGAACAAGGACAAGAAAGACAAGAGAGAAAGGAGAAAAGACAAAGACTCTAGGAGGAATAACTATGATAAATCCTCCTCCAGCAAGAACAAACGCACCAGGAAAGGTTTTGTAGCTGAAACCTGGAGTGAAACTAAAGAAGAATCAGAGGCTTCATCAAGCTCAAGTGATGATGAAGATGATGCCCAAGAGAAGGAATTCTGCATGATGGATATCAATGCCTCTCAACATAATTCTGATGTAGAACAAGAGTCAGAATCTGAATCTGAACATGAAGCTGAAGAAAATCAGGTAATAGATTCTTTTGACTTTGAATCAGAGGACTTTAAATTTGAGTTTAAGGCACTGTGTTTAGACCTACTCAAGTCTGAGAAAGTGATTGTCTCTCTCAGAAATCAATTGTCTGAACATAGCACTTTAAAGTCAGATAACCTCAAACTTTCTGAGGAGTTAGAATGTTGTAGGGAGGAGATAGCTTCACTGAAAAGTGAACTATCTATGGCAAAGAAGTTTGAAGAATCCCTCAATGGGAGAAGCATCAAACTGATGGACATCACAAGTACGGTGAACTCAAGTCTTAATAGTACACTGGGCTTGGGTGCTTCATCCAGCCAACCTATAGTGTTAACAACCCCAATTAAGTTTATTTCAGATAAAGGAAAGGGAGTTGTAGAGGTGGCTAGGAAGAATGCTGATTTACCTAACAAAAACAAAGTTCAAGAGAAATCGTCGAACAGAGCTCGACGATCGTCGAACAGAGCTCAACGCTTTCATGTTGAATCGTCAAACTCAGGTCGATGATCTCTGAACTCTGAACTCTGGCAAAGCCGATCTTCGAACGAAGCTCGATGATCTGACCCAAGATCGTCGAACTCAGCTCAGCGATTGTCGAACAGAGCTCGGAGCTTTGAAAAGTTCTTCAAGGGTAAGTCAGACTTCAATTCCAGAGGTCCTTCATCCCAAAACTTTAACCCTTATACTAAATGGATAATACCTCCTAGGAGATATCATCCTGAATGCTATAAGAGTCAACCATGGATGTCTTTTATTTCAGAATTTAAAGGTTATCAACCTAGGCCCAAGGTAAACTGGGTCAAAAACAATTAAGTTGTTTATGTGCAGGTGAAGACCTATCCAGCAATGAACCAATAATGGTATCTGGATAGTGGGTGCTCAAAGCACATGATAGGGAGCATGGATAATCTTACATCCTTCAAAGCCAAGCTTGGACCCAAAGTAATGTTTGGAGATTCAAACTTTGGACAAACAAAAGGATTTGGTGCTGTCCATATTGGCTCAGTCACATTCAAGAAGGTGGCTTATGTGGAAGGACTGAAGCATAATCTAATCAACATCAGTCAACTATGTGATGAAGGCTACTAGGTGACATTCAACAAATCCTCATGCAAAATCAAATTAGAGGATAACACAACTGTGTTAACAGGTAAAAGGAAAGGTAACATTTATCTTGTAGATTTTCTTTCAACTAAGATAGATATTTGTTTATTCAACTCTGTTAGTAAATCAAATGACCTATGGCATAAGAGATTAGGACACATAAACCATAGAACCATTGCTAGGCTATCCAAGGACAACCTTATTAGAGGACTACCTTCTGGCCCCTACAAAAAGGAAGGACTCTGCAGGGCTTGTCAATTAGGCAAGCAAACTAAAAGTAGTTTTAAGTCACTTAATAAGAGTGATTCACCTAGGATCTTGTATCTGTTACACATGAATCTTTTTGGACCCATTATAGTACAAAGCCTAGGAGGGAAATCTTATACTTTAGTTGTTGTAGATGACTTCTCTAGATTCACATGGGTGTTCTTGCTGAGGAAGATGTCTGATAATTTTAAGTGTTTGACAGAGTTTCTCAAATGCATACAGATTGAGTTCAATACTCACATTGCCCTGATCAGAAGTGATCATGGGACAGAGTTTGATTCTCTTCTTATGCAAGAGTTCTGTCAGAGTGAAGGGATCAGGCACACTTTCTCAGCTCCTAGAACTCCTCAACAAAATGGGGTAGCTGAAAGGAAAAAATAGAACCCTTATTGAATCTGCTACTACATTGTTGACAGATGCTCACCTTCCTCTATCCTTCTAGGCAGAGGCAGTGAATACCTCAAACTATGTGCTGAATAGAAGTTTGATACATAAACTGAAGGGCAAGACTCCCTATGAATTACTCAAAGGGAAGAAACCTAAAGTAGACTTTTTCAGAATTTTTGGCTGTATTTGTTACATACACAATAATGACAAGAAATACATAGCAAAATTTCAAGCCAAAGCTGATGAAGGAGTGTTTCTGGGATACTCCAAGATCAGTAAAGCTTATAGGGTGTATAACAAATCTTCTCTTAAAATTGAAGAATCTGTACATGTATCTTTTGATTAAACTAACATGTCTTATAAGGAGAAGATCACTTCTACCATAATTGAAAAGGGTACAACATCTTCACCTATCCAACAAAGAGGTGAAAGCAGTGAAGATGAAGAAGACACTCAACATCTTGGTAAGAATCTCATTGAAGAGCCAGTTGTTGTTCCACAAGAGGAAACAACAACACAGGTTGGTGAACAATCAACACCCCCTATTGATTTAGTAACACCAAGAGATCGTCCTATCTCCCAAGTGATTGGAGACATCTCAGCTGGTGTGCAAACCATAAATCAGGTCAACCAAAACGTGATGCACACTTGCTTTTTATCTCAAATTGAGCCTCAATCCATACAAGATGCAGAACAAGATCCACACTGGATCATTGCAATGCAAGAGGAGTTAAATCAATTTGAAAGAAACAAAGTTTGGGAGCTAGTGCTAAGGCCAAAGGATCATCCCATTGTTGGAACAAAATGGGTTTTCAGAAACAAGCTGGATGATCAAGGAATTATTATAAGGAACAAGGCAAGGTTAGTTGCACAAGGATATTCTCAAGAAGAAGGAATAGATTATGACCAGACTTTTGCACCAGTTGCAAGGTTAGAGGTCATAAGAATATTTCTAGCCTATGTAACACGCAAGAAATTCAAAGTTTATCAAATGGATGTGAAGAGTGCTTTTTTAAATGGAGAAATCAAGGAAGAAGTCTATGTCAGACAACCCCTAGATTTTATCTCTCCAACTCATCCTGATCATGTTTTTAAATTGCATAAAGCATTATATGGTCTCAAGCAAGCTCTTAGAGCATGGTATGAGACCTTATCATGTTTTCTTTTGAAAAATAATTTTATAAGGGGTAGAGTAGACCAAACTCTTTTTATTAGAACCCATAAGTCCAATATCCTACTAGCACAAATTTATGTAGATGATATTATTTTTGGATCTACTGATTCAAACTTGTGTAAGAGGTTTTCCAACCTAATGCATTCAAAGTTTGAAATGAGTAGCATGGGCGAGCTTTCCTTCTTTCTAGGTTTGCAAGTCAAACAGCATGCTGATGGCATATTTATTTCTCAAACCAAGTATGCAAAAGAATTGGTTAAGAAGTTTGGTATGTCTGAAGCATCATCTATGAAAACACCCATGCCTACTAATGCTGTAATAGATGTTGATTAACATGGGAAACATGTTGATCAGACAACATATAGAGCAATGATTGGCTATTTATTATATCTTACAGCTAGTAGACCTGACATAATGTTTGCTACATGCATATGTGCTAGATTCCAAGTAAGCCCTAGAGAGTCACACCTAACATTAGTAAAAAGGATTCTTAGGTATGTGAAAAGTTGTCCAAATCTAGGTCTCTGTTATCCAAAAGACTCTGAATTTTAATTAACTGGATTTTCAGATGCTGATTACGCTGGATGTAGAGTAGACAGGAAAAGCACCAGTGGAACTTGCCAGTTTCTTGGTGGCAGACTTGTCTCCTGGTTCTGTAAGAAACAAACATCTGTGTCCACTTCAACTGCTGAAGCTGAATACATGGCAGCAGGTATTTGTTGCTCACAGATTTTGTGGATTCAAAACCAGCTTTTAGACTATGGTTACAACTTAGAAAGGTCAAAAATCTTTTGTGATAACACTAGTGCTATTTCTATAGCCCAAAATCCAGTCCTCCATAGTAGTACAAAACATATAGAGATTAGGCATCACTTTTTAAGGGATAATGTGGAAAAGAATAAAATTGAACTTCAATATATCCCAACTGATTTGCAAAGGGGAGATATTTTCACCAAACCTTTGGATGAAAAGAAACACACCTTCTTCCTGAATCAGTTAGGAATGTTTGATGGAGAAAGTTTAAATTAAGATCCAAGATTTTAAAACTCTAAAATTGACAAAGACTAGGCTAAAAACTTGTCTTTTTCTAGAGTCTATAGGTTCTTTCTGATCTCTGAACTGCGCTCGACGTTTTTCCTAACAATCGCCGAACGGAGATCGACGCTCTCCAGAAAGCGTCGAATGGAGCTCAGCGTTTTTCAGATAGTGCTAGACATCTCTTTCCGGTCAGAGAACGTCGAATGGAGCTTGACGCTCTCCAATAACGTCAAACGGAGATCGACGTTGTTGAAGACCTTTCAGATTCCTTTAGAAGCCCAGATCGTCGAACTGAGTTCAACGATCTTTCCTTTTCAGCGTCGAACCCTAATATAAAATCATTTCTCGTCCGTCGTTCTCCTTTTGCGCATTCATACCTTCTGCAGAATCTTTCTTTCCCTCCAAATCTTCTCTGCACTTGGTCTCGTTTGTTCGTTTTTGCAGGTATACAATGGCCGTTTCTGTTGCAATTCTAGCCGCAATGAAATTTGATACTAGATTTGATATAGACATGGACTCATTTGACGGCAGTGACCAAATCTTCAAAGATATACTAGAATTATTCAAGGAACAGCAGTTGGTGAATATCATGTCCACAAGGATGAATCTTGTTGCCGATGAAATTAAGGAGTGGGTGTATATGGCTCATAACCTAGATCAAAATACAGTAGTTGGTACTATAGCCGATTCTCAGGTATCTCTAACTCCTGCCCTCCTTACAGAAGTTTTTCAATTAAGCACTGGGCATGATTCAGTTGAATTATCTGGAGAAGAATTTGATAGTATGTTAGATAGAATGGGACACTCAGCAGGAAACCCTAAAAAATTGCTTAAGAAAAATCTGTCTGCAAACTATAGATTTTTAGCAGATGTTGTGGGCAAGGTCTTGTTAGCCAAGCACTCTGCTCATGATACCATCTCAAGTTATCAATTTTGTTTGATGGATGCTTTGGTGGATAAGAAACATTTGAACTGGGGAGAGATTTTCTTTAATTTAATCAAGAAAAAGGTGAATAAGAGTTTTGTTAATTTTGGGAGAATACTAGGGCTACTTTTGCATAACAGGTGCCCTCAGTTGCTTGTTTCCAGTGGGATGCACATTAATGCCTCTAAGAGGTTGTCCTGTGCCCTATTTGGAAAATGGGACATGCAGATTGTCAACCCAAGCAGAGCTGCTGCAGCAATCTTAACTTCAGGCACCAGGACTGTTCAAGTCACTTCCCCACAGGCAACTGCCCCATTGGAAGAATTGTCTGCCTCCTCCTCATCTCCACCATCTCCACCCATTGTTTCTTCAACCATTCCAACACCCACCATCACTACCTCAATCTCCTCCCCCATCACCATCTCATCTCCACTCTCAATTCCTTCACCACCACTAGCAACAACTTCTGTGGATCATTTCCAACCTCTACATTACTATCCACCACTTGATATTGACTCATCCATTCCATCTTTCAATCTTCTGGATGATTCCTACATAGATGATTCCCATTCCTTACCTTTTGAGCCCCCTTCATCCTCCACATCTTACCAACAACTACTCCATGATATTCTTTCTCAAACATCTTTCACCCCATCCATTTCCATTCCAATAACTTCCATCACCACCATTCCCATTTCTCAACCATCCATCCTACCATCCACATCTTCTATTTCTACTTATGCAACTCCTTCTACACCAATCTCTGTCACTCTCTCCTCTAACTCTACTCAAGTTTCACTTGAGCAAGTAGACCTTCCTGCCCTAGTAGACAGGCTGTATGAGATGCTGGATCCCAGGCTAGCACTTCTGCTGGAGACCTCCATGGCTCCACTCCTGAAATCCATCCAGGAGTTATCTGTTAGGCTCTCTTCCCTTTCTCCTCCTCAGGCAATCCCTTCTGTGGGGTGCCTTGATCCAGTTAACACTGAATCTAGGCAGAGGGAGATGCCTCATGAAGAAGAGATGTTGCCTGTTTCAAAAGGTATTTTGACAGATACTTTGAAAATTCTGCCAGAGACTCAAGCAGTTCCTGTTAGTCTGCCAGAGATTCCAGCCTCAGTCCCAGTTCTAACAGTTGATCTCATGTCACTGTTACCAGTTTCTAATACACTTCACTTCAGCTGTCTTCCAGTTCAGGAAGTTGAAGATCTCACTAAGGCCATTATGCCTATTGCCAGCTGTGAGCCCATCTTGATTTCTTCATATATCAAGTCATTCAAGGCTGTGGAAAGTGTTCCTTCTGTTGATTCTGTGGATACTGATCTTGCTGTTGCTACTGATGATGTTCCAGAATCTGCTGCTACTGAAGTTTCTGTTTCTGTTGTTCTTATTGCCCTAGTTGTATCTGCTAGTGCTGCTTCTGTCACTGCTACTGTTGCTGCTGATATCTCTACTAGACAATCAAAACAACAAAAGGAATACATTAAAAGGATTGATGAAATATATGACAATCCTCAGAGTTCAGACAGTGACAAATTCAAAACTGATTATGATGACTCCTCTGCAACCATTACAAGGAAGAGGAAAGCTAGAAGCAAAGCATTGAAAAGGGTACCTCCAGAGAAAGCAAAAGATGATAATGATATTTCATACTATATTCTTCATGACTGCCCCATCTCTGAACCATGGATGCAATATTCAAGGAACCAGCTCAAGGCCATTAAGAAAAAGAGGAAGTTTGATAAGTATGATAAAGGATCTTCTCATTTTAATCCTCCTCCTCCTCCTCCAGATTCAGGAACTGGTGGAGGTTCTGCTTCTCAGACCCCATCTGCTTTAACTCAAGGTTCTTCTCAGATTCAAGATAAACACCAATACAGTGGACAATATCAAAGAGGTTATCAATCAAGGAGAGGTCAGTTCAGAGGAAACCAAAGAGGACATAGAGTATACTCCAAAGGTCAATCAAGACAACACCCATATCAAAGGGAAGGACAAGGACTCACTGATTCAACTTCTGGTCCTTTCCCTTATAAGCTGAAAGATACTGTTACTTCTAGAGGTCCTCCTGATGATTCAATGAACAGATATGAACCTCCTATTCCCTTTGAGGACCCAGAAAATAATTCCCTATCTTAGACTGCCAGAATGAAAGAGCTAGCTGCTTTGGACCAGATAAGGAAAGCAAAAGAACAAGGTCAAGACACTTCAAACATCACAACCTAATCTGAGCAAAGAAAGAAAGAACTAGAAAGATACTCATCCAGAAAATTCTTTGATCTTGAAAGCTATATAAAGCTGCACCCAGAGGGTGGTTCCCAGGCCCAAATCTCAAACCTCCTTAGGTGCTAATGATGACAGGAGATCAAAGAAGGAAGCTCTCAACCCTAACAGAGAAATCTTATTCAAGAAGGGCAATGAAAAGAAGTAAATGTGTAAGCTGACAATTTATATCTAATTCTGACTGTCTGCTGTGATTCTATCTGTGCTTCTGCAATGCTGCAAATTCTTTTCTCTACATTGTTGTTTCTGCTTTTTAATTTTGTTTGTATGCTTGTTATTTCCTACTTGTCATGTAAATAGTAATCCTAACCCAAATAGGGGGAGATTGTTGGAACACCCTATTACTAATTTGGGCAAGGATCACTATGTTCTTAGGAAATTGTTTTGACCTTATTGTATAGTCTTAAAGGTCAATTAGAATGAGTCTAAGGGTTAGGACTTAGGTTGAGAAGCTGCCCCCAAGACCTCCTAGTTCAGAGTTCAAATGCAGAAAGTTAAAGGGAATTATCGTCGAGCTCAGATCGACGAGGCGTCAAACTCAGTTCGACTATCTCTGAGCTCAGGTCGACGAGGCATCGAACTCGGTTCGACGATCTTCGAGCTCAGATCGACGTTTTCTGTCTCTAGTCTAAATCCAGATCTCTAAGCTCAGGTCGACGATAGTCGAGCTCAGATCGACGATTTCCTGTGAGATCGACGATTTCAGGATTTCAAAATCAGTCAGTTATGGAATTCAATCTGATTCATATTCAGCATTTATTTCAAAGGATTTTATAGCCGTTTTCAATTAATCTGGAGCAAGTTTCAAGGATATTAAAAGAGTATGTTTCTTAAGAATTTCCTCCAGATACAGTTATCAATTAAGGAAGTCATGTATGACTGTGCAACGGCTATCTAGAAGAATGATTTTCAATATATCATTTTCAGACAAGAGACAAGACAAAGAATAATAAGTGAACAGAGTTTTTCAGACACACAAGAACTACAGGATTACTGTGTTAGAGAATTCATTCAGAACACAAGGAATAGAACAGTGAAGGAGATCACCACACAAAGAAGAAATCCTTCTATTATTTCTGATCTCATCTGATTCTAGTGTCCAAGGCTTCATCATTCAAGACTCCAGAAATCTCACATTTCAGCCTTTGCTGAAATCATCTTTTGCTGGAGATCTTCATCTCTGAAGGCCTATCACCCTGTGCGAAGCTTTTCTTCCTGAACAACTGCAAATCTCAGGAGGAGCTTTGACATCAACAATCCACTAGTCTTCTCTTTGACTATTGACAGAGAAGAACAACCTACACTTTCTTTTTCTTCTTTCTGATGTAAAAGGGTTTCTCAAAACTCCCTTCAAAAGTTTTGTGGTTGGTTTTTGAGACCTTGTCAAAACTCAGTGGTGGCAAGACACCTGATCAAAAAATCTGGTTTGGTTTTTGAGCACCTTGTCAAAAGCTCATTGGTGCCCAGGACACCATATCAACTATTCCTGCAGTGGATTCCTACCTAGGGTGGTAGAAGAGTGGATGTACCCAGGTTGATTGGGGAACCACTATAGATCCTTGTGTCTTCTGGTTGCTGTGTTTTGTTTTGCTATGTGCTTTGTTTTTATATCTTGTTTTAGTTTATTTCATTCTCTGAAAGCACAATACACATATAAATAAATTAAGTCTTCCACTGTTATTTAATTTTAATTTGCAAAATTATTTTAAAATACTCTTTTCACCCCCCCCCCCCCCCTCTAGAGTAAAGGTAGATCTTACCCTCACTTTCAGTCCCTTTGACCAATTTTTGAGGAGAATACTATCATACATCACTAGACTGTGGAGAAAATACTTACTGGCTCATTTGAAGCATAATTCTTATCAGTTTCTTCAGCTGCAGTGTTGATTTCAGATACAACATCCATTATTGTGTCTGCAGCTAAGTCACTATCCAGGATAGCATCATCAATACCTCCTCCTTGGGCAGGCAACTCAGTTTCTTTTTCTAGGTTTTCTCCCCCCTAGAGTAGATTCAACTTGTTGCTCCTGATGCTAACTGTCCTTTGCTTGAGCATGAACATCTTGTTATTGTTGGTCTTCATCAGAACTAAAGACTACTGCCTCCTCAGAATCACTAGAGGAGTCAACCTGTACCACCACTTCCTTCTTCTTGTTGTTTTTCTTAGTGTGCTCCTTAGGAGCAGGGACTTCTTTGGTCAGAACTCTGTCCCACCTAGACAGTATCCTTACATCCATCTTCCTCATATGATTTATCTTGGAACCATTTGCATGTTTCAAAACATCAGGAATTACTGATATTAAGTAAAGACTGAGAATCCTTCCCAGGTTGGGTTTCTTGATTCCTTCTTATATTTTATCAAACACAACTGCTACCCAGTCAGTGTTTATCTTAAATATGATTCTTACCATCAGATTGAACATGTGGGCAGATATCCTATCATGTCCACCAGTCTTGCATATGATCACCTTTCCAACAACTTCAGAAAGAAACTTTCCTTGGGAATTCATCCCTTTTCTATTGATTGATGATCCAATCTTAATGCTGGGACTCAGTCCACACCAGCTTAATGCTTCAGTTATTTGGGAAGGAGCAATTTCATTTGTATCCTTAATCAATGGCAGATGTAATGCTTTCCTGATAGATTTCAAAGTGAGCTTCACTCGGGTATCTTGAATGGAAGCTTTGATTTTCTTTCCTTCAGGGTCCACAGTAGCGGTTGTGTAGAACTCCATAACTTACTTTTTTATATATCTTGGTTTATTCAGAGACCAAAAATTCTAATCCATTTTCAGAAATTAGGGCTATAACTCCCTGAATTTCACTAGAAGCTGTCGTGAAACCGTCACAAACCAGTTCATACCCTTCGTTAACCTTATCTTCTAGGTGTGGGGCCATTATCATTAGTGCTTAGGGGAGAAGAGAAGATAAGGCAAAATCTATGTTGACAGAAGGTGTAGAGACAAAATTTTTGATAGCGTAGTCGACCAGATTTTGGAATGACCTATTTATAGTACTTGTGTCAAGGGAAGGTCAAAAGACGGGCCTAAGTCGACAAGTCAGTTTTCGTGTCGACATACAAATGATCTAGGTCTTGACAGAACTTAAGTTGAGTCGACATAACTATGTGTCGACATACTACTGTCTAAGTCGACAAAACATATTTTAAGTCGACACATTTATGTGTCGACATACTTGAGTCTGTGTCGACATACTTGTGTTTGTGTCGACACTGACAACTTTAGTCTCGACAAAGTTATGTCGACACCAACTTTTTGTGTCGACACAAATATCCTCTCGACATATAGTCTTGACAAGGTTGTGTCGACACCTATTCTTCTGTCGACATAGATACTATTTCTGTGTCGACATATCCTTTTTCTGTGTCGACACAACACACTGAGTGTGTCGACACAAACTTTGTACTTAGACAAATTTCAAGAGAAATTTGGTGTTTACATATGCTACTTGTGGAAATTTATGTAAACCTAATCTAGGTTCAACATACCTAATTCAATTTTGAAATTATTGAATTTAGTTTCATCCAGTGGTTTTGTGAAAATATCAGCTATTTGATTATCAGTTTTTACAAACTCTAGACTAATATTTTCCTTCTCTACATATTCCCTGATAAAATGAAACTTTATTTCTATATGCTTGGTTTTACTGTGTGATACAGGATTCTTAGCAATAGAAATAGCACTTGTAGAATCACAAAATAGTGAAATTCTACTTACCTGGATGTCATAATCCTTTAGTTGATGCTTTATCCACATCAATTATGCACAGCAGCTACCAGCAGCTATATACTCTGATTCAGCTGTTGAGATAGCTACACTGGTATGCTTCTTGCTGCTCCATGACACCAGCCTCCCACCAAGGAACTGACAGGTTCCTGTGGTACTTTTTTGTCTTCTTTGCATCCAGCAAAATCTGCATCTGAGAAACATGTTAATAGAAAATCTCTATTCTTAGGGTACCAAAGGCCTAGATTAGGTGTGCCCTTAAGATATCTCAATATTCTCTTAACTGCAGTAAAATGCGATTCCTTAGGGCATGCTTGATACCTAGCACAGACACATATTGCATACATGATGTCAGGTCTACTAGCATTCAAGTATAATAGGGAGCCAATTATTCCTCTATACAAAGACTCATCAACAGGTTTCCCTGCTTCATCTTTGCATATAGGCATACTTGTTCCCATAGGAGTTTTCATAGTAGAAGCTGAGTCCAAACCATACTTCTTAATCAACTCCTTGGTAAACTTAGACTGGGATATGGACAACCCACTCTCAGTCTGTCTAACTTGAAGTCCCAAGAAGAACTTCAGCACACCCATACTGCTCATCTCAAACTTCCCTTGCATAAGTTTGGCAAACTTCCTACAAAGGTTGTTTTCAGTAGAACCAAAGATAATGTCATCCACATATATCTAGACTAGTATTATCTTGCCTTTTGATTCCCTATAGAATAGAGTTTTGTCTATCTTTCCTCTAGAGAATTTATTCTCAATGAGGAAGGCAGACAAGGTTTCATACCAAGCCCTTGGAGCTTGTTTCAAACCATATAATACTTTTCTAAGCCTATATATATAATCAGGAAAGTGAGAATCTACAAAACCTGAGGGTTGTTCTACATAGACTTCTTCTATTAAATCACCATTCAGAAATGTTGATTTCACATCCATCTGATATACTTTAAACCCTTGATAGGCAGCATAGGCCAAGAACAGCCTTATAGCCTCCAGCCTTGCTACTGGAGCAAAGGTTTGATCAAAATCAATACCTTCCTCTTGCATGTAGCCTTTTGCTACAAGTCTAGCCTTATTCTTGACTATAGTGCCATTCTCATCAAGCTTGTTCCTATAGATCCACTTAGTTCCTATTATGTTGTGACCCTTAGGTTTTTGCACCAGTTCCCGGACCTTACACCTTTTGAACTGACTGAGCTCTTCTTGCATTGCATCAATCCAGTTGGTGTCTTGCATTGCTTCTTCAATCTTTTTGGGTTCTATATGAGACAGGAAACTAGAACATAGAACTGTATTCATGCTCCTGCTCCTTGTTAGAACACCCTGACTTGAATCACCAATGATCTGGTGAGCTGGATGATCCTTCAGGTGTCTCCTTACTGGAGGAATTCTGTCAACATCATAGATATTTCCTGATTCCTCATCTTGATGCTCCACATTTTCTTCTCCACCAGAGGGTCTTGGTCTACCCCTGGATAGCTGGCATCTTTATCCTCATCCAGTCCAGCAGGAACAACTTCATTGATGGTCAGCTTGTCCAGCTTATCTATTAGACCTGTAGAACTAACTGAAGAACTAGATAATTCAATGTTAATAAACATTGACTCATCAAATACAACATGCACAGATTCTTCTACAACTTGAGTAGTAAAGTTGTAGATTCTGTATGCCCTACTTTGATTGTTGTACCCAACAAATATCCCTTCTAGGGATTTGACAGCAAACTTAGTTTGGTAGTGCTTACCATTGACTAGTACATAACACTTACTACCAAAGATTCTGAAATAAGAAATGTTTGGTTTTCTGCCTTTCAAAATCTGGTAGAGAGTCATCTTGTGTTTCTTGTTGATGGAGGCCCTATTGAGCAAATGACAAGCAGTATTTACTGCCTCAGCCCAGAAGTATTCAGGGAGAGTAGTGTCATTCAGTAGAGTTCTACTGGCCTCAATTAGAGTCCTATTCTTTCTTTCAGCAACATCATTTTGCTGAGAAGTTCTAGGTGAAGAGAATTCCTGATAAATCCCAAGTTCTTCACAGAATTTTGTCACATTCAGACTGAAATTCAGTTCCATGGTCACTTCTGATTTTGACCATTGAACTGTTGTATTTATTCTGTATTTGTTTGATAAAAGACTGGAAAACAGTTGGAGTTTCAGACTTCTGCCTCAAGAAGAAAACCCATGTGAATCTAGAATAGTCATCCACAACAACAAGTGTGTATGCTTTCTTACCAAGACTATGAACTAGCATAGGACCAAACAAGTCCATATGCATGAGATACAAACATCTTTTAGAATCTTTGATGTCAAGTGACTGAAAAGAAGACTTAGTTTGCTTGCCTTTTTGGCAAGCTGAACACACACCCTCTTTAATGCACTTAACTTAAGGACCATTCCTTTCCTAGTGCCAGTCAAAATGATCTCTTGATCACTTGACCTTTTTACTAGGCACTCCCCTTTGAGGAAGGAAATATCATAACCTAGATAACTAAGTTGACTTATGCTAATCAGGTTATTTTTAAACCCTTTACATAAGCTACTTTAGTGATAGTAATTGAATCACAAGAGATGTTACCAAATCCTTTTATGATTCCCTTTTTTGATCCACCAAAGATAACTTTGGGTCCATTATGTCACAACCCACATTTTTCTCATTAATAAATAAATTAGAGCACGAGAAAACTACGAACTGTGATGCCACGTCAAGCAGGGGATAACTGATGACGCTCAGGCAACACTCTAATCCTTCAAATCATAAGTTAAAATGAATAGAAAACTGATTTTAAATTAATTAGCCGTATCCCTCGGTTTAGTGGATCAGATAGTCCACGGTTTGAAAACTATTTTTATACGTAGCGGAAAATACTTCATTTATGTATGACATCCTAAAAGAGCGCATAAGTGTCCTAAGAGGACAACTTACACTATGCAAGACCCTAGATTTCCATTTATAATATTTATAAAGAAAACAATCTTTTTACGCATTTGGAAAATAATGTTTGAGCTTTTATAAAACATGCTGATCATGCAATACATATAGTAGTTCTGATAGGTTTTAAAGTAACTAGCAACCTAGCATAAAACATTCCCAGAGAGCAAGTGAAACTACCACAAAACAGGTAAACTAGCAGCTAAGCAAAGACTTAGTATCACCAAGGAAAATCACCAACGAGCGTCAACAACCTGACACGAACTTGTTGGCGAGCATGTATGTCTGTACTACTACAAAGCTAAAGAACTACCTCAACAGGTGAGGAAAACACTGCCACCACGCAGTCCACAAGGAGACTCCTGAAATTAGCCGTTCAGCCGGCTACAGACCTGAACCTGAGGCATTCAAAAGAAGAACACCTCAGCAAGAAATAATAAAACAAGTGGCAAAGAAACATCAGATAATAATCGAATGAAAAGAGCAGAAAGAAAAGGGTTACCAACCCTGCAAGAGAAATGCTGAAAATCTCAGCTAAAGGATCCAAAAAGGGACAAAATGTAAGTATAACAATCAGTAAAGTGAGAGAAATGCATCAAGTACTAAAACGTACCAAACTCCGCTCAAGCCTGCAGAGACAAAAAGGAAACCAATATGCGTCAAATGAACAGTATGAAAGGAACTAACAGTCCTAAACTTGTAAATCGTTAGCACTGGCACAAATCCCAAACCTGTGTCGGAGACTAAGAATAGTCACAACCGAACAACCAGGTCCATGTGTCTCAAGAGTACTAAAGGGGCCGCCACAGGGTCCACACACATAGAGTTCCAACCTCTTACAGGAACCCAAAATGTCCAAAGGAGGGAATGGTGGTGGCCACGGCTCGAACTCCCATGGTACCATACTCCCTCAGAAACCCAGCTACCACATGCTATGGATCCACGATTCGGCGCCAAAACTAGCCGACAACACCACTTAGAAACTACCAAGTTCTACAACCAAAACCCGCCAAAATAGACTTAACCTAAATTCGGCGATACCCGCCGAATTATTTCCCACTACCCGCCGAATTATTTCCCCCTACCCGCCGAACTCAACTTATAATAAATTCTGATTCCTTCCTAGTTTAGGCCGACTACAAGCCCTAACCTAGGAATATTTCTAATCTCACCTATACTACTCTGGTATTCTACGACAAGGAGAGATAACAAGGTGAAATACAACCCATGGAGGCACGCAAGAGGGGGGAAATCCTGTAACGCCCCCGATTTTTCTGCGATTATTTTTATTCTCGTTTGGCGTTACGGTGACGCATTTCCGTGGCTTGTGCCATTTGGGGAGTGTGGTTTAGCTCCTTAAGAACTGAGTGCCATATTTAGTAGCCTATTGGCTAGATCTCCCTAGCAAGCCGAGTCGTTTTGGGTGACCCGGTGTGGCCTCTCGGGTGATATTTGTGTTTTGGCTTCATATGGGTATAACTCGAGTTCTGTTCGTCGACTTCGCCGTTGTGTTCGTAGCGTGGGTATTTAGCTACGGTGTGAATTTCGTCGAATTCCGAGGTAAATTCGGTTTTCACGTCATTTTGGTGTGCTAATAGTATATGTAATTACTTGATTTGAATAGTTGGTCATGAAACCAGCAGTTAAGGGCTGAAGCGTTTGATCTTGCGGCTGAATTTTATTAAGCAGTTATTACTCGCTTAGGTGGCAGCCTAGTATAGGCTAGACTTATTGGAAGTTCTCTTAATTTAATAAAGAGAACCGTCGGCTAGGCTTCGGTTACGCCGAATCGGTGTATTAAAGCTATTATAAAAGCTTTGTTTAGAAGTGGCGGTCCACTTCTCTTTCTTCTTCCTCTTCCCGAAAAGAAACCGTCGCCTGCACTTGTTCACGGAAAACAGAGGAAAAACCGCCGTTCCTGCTACCCCTTCGGACGGTGATTCCGGGAGTGTTCGTGGACGGATTTTGATTCCAAAAGCGGCGTTGTCTTGCTCTCTCTTAGATCTTCATTTCGACGGTAAGATATTCGATTTTCGTAGAGTTTTAGGGAGATTTGGGATTTCGGTTTGGAGGTTTTTCCGCCATTAATGTCCGGGAGAATGTTTTTAGGTGTTGCTCCTTCTAGTGCAGAGTGAAGAGGAGGGAAAGCCGTCCAAAGCTTTGCCAAAAATTGAGGCAAGTGGTATTCTTGCCCTTGCCAATATTCTTCTTTTTATATATCTTCTTGCTGTATTGAAAATCCCGGTTAGCCCTAAGGTAGAGGCCAAGTTGTTCTTTTATCTTGCTAAAATTTAGGGCTTAGATTCTCCTATGAGCCCCCCTCATTGTGCTGTTTGCTCAACCTGCTAGTTGTGTTCACCATTTAAAACTCCAAATTTGTAGTTCCAGTCTGGTTGCTGCTTACGGGTGAAGCCGAGAGAGAGTGTTAGGAGGGGGTGCTTGCTGTGTGTTTGGGAAAAAAAGTGGCCTGATGATGGTCTGGCCGGCGTTCGACTATCGTCGATCTCTGAATGGAGATCGTCGATCTCTGTATGGTCTGGCCGACGTTCGACTATCGTTGATCTCAGAATGGAGATTGTCGATCTCTGTTTTGTCTTCCCCCGTTCGACTATCGTCGATCTCTGAATGGAGATCGTCGATCTCTGTTTTGTATTAACTCCGTTCGACGCTCGACGATTTCCGGGAGGATGAACGTCGAGCTCAGTTATTGTCTTAAGCCGTTCGACGCTCGATGATTTCCGGGAGGTCGATCATCGAGCTTCGCTTTGTCTTTAGCCGTTCAATGCTCGATGATTTCCGGGAGGATGATCGTCGTGCTTCGTTTGTCTTCAGTCGTTCGACGATCGTCGACCTCCGTATGACGATCGTCGAGCTCCTTATTGTCTTAGCGGGTCTGTCACGCCCGTGTCCAATTTGTCACGCACGTGACCCCCCCTTCGTCGATCGTCGATCTCCGGAGAGGATCGTCGAGCTCTGTATTATCGATAGAGGTTTGTCATGCCACTTTCTCTGTTTGTGGTTAGTGCCTGTTTTGGCATTGAGTGAGGCTAGCTCACTCAACGCCAAAGTTGTTCTTGCTGGAGGCGTTGTGTGAGTGGAATTCACTCAACGTCCTGATTGTTCTGGTGCTGAGTGAGGCTAACTCACTCAACGCCAAGTTCTAGGTAGGCATAGAGTGGGTCTCACTCAACGCCAAGTCGTGTTGATTCATTTCAACACCCTTCTTCTACCTCGATTTTCGTTCCCGAGAGAATTTCTTGTTATATTTTTGTTTTGAGTTTCTTGTCGGCCGTTCCTTTTCTTTCTTTCCTAAAGGCCGAATCGTGGGTCGTGGTTAGTAGTGGCGTGTTGAAGCTCTTCATGGGGGAGGTGTTGTGTAATTTAGCCAAGGCCACCCTTGTTATTATATCTTGCTCCAGGTACGGGCTGGGCAAGAGGGTGGAAGGTCCCTTGTGCTTTCACATGTAGACCCTCGAGCTTGTTGGCTTGGAAATGGTGCGTGGGGGACTGAGTTTGCCTCCAACCCGGATCCTCATTGTTTGTTTTTGCTACTACCACCTCCCACAGCTTAGGGTGTTAGACGTTTCTTCCTTGGTAGATTGCAGCACTTGGGGCTCTTGGTAGCCTAGTGGACCCTGCAGGATGTAGTTTCTGGACAGGGTTGTTGCTGTTTCCTTGCACGTAGTGCATTTCTTGTTGTCCTGCTTTGGACAGTTGTGACTTTTTCTACTGCATGTTTTCTTCTTTCATTTACTTTTTCCCCCTTGGTTAACTCTTTCATGCAGTTTTTCCTTGTTTTTCTTGCTGAGGTATTCTGTTTTTTTTTTGGAATGCCTCAGGTTCTGAGCTATAGCCAGTTTGGTGGCTAGGTTGCAGTGGTGTTGTTGGTGGTCTCTTGGACTTTGGAGATCCGTTTGCTTTGTTGGTGAGGTAGTTTTCTGGACTTTCTTACAGACATACATATGTGCCAGTGGGTTCGTGTCAGGTTGTTGGCCCCCACTGGTAGTTTTTACCTTTGTACTGGATATATTACTTTTGCTGCTACCATTTTCTGGAGATAATCTACTTGCTCTGAGAAGGATTTATGCTAGGTTGCTAGTTATTTTTAAACTATAATTATTATTATAAGTAAAGCTCATGATCAGCATGTTTTATAAAACCAAATCACTATTTTCCAAATAACGTATAAAGATCGTTTTCTTATATATAATATAAATTAAATGTGGGGTCTTGCATAGCATAAGTGGTTCTCTTAGGACTCTTATGCACTCTTTAGGATGTCAAACCTGAATAAAGTGTTTTTCCGCAGCGTATAAGTATAGTTTTTCTTCTGTGGACTAGGTGATCTACTGAGCCGAGGGA
The DNA here is from genome assembly GCA_039513925.1 of Platanthera zijinensis. Lineage (NCBI taxonomy): Eukaryota > Viridiplantae > Streptophyta > Magnoliopsida > Asparagales > Orchidaceae > Platanthera > Platanthera zijinensis. The sequence continues at coordinate 98,550,331 of CM077095.1, read as the reverse complement.
TACGGCCTCTAAAATATAACTGATTTTCTATTCATTAGACTCATGATTTTCTTTCATTAAGTTGGTAGATGGTTTTGCCTGAGCGTCAGTAGTTATCCCCTGCTTAACGTGGCATCATGACACGTGTTTTCTCATACTATGATAATTCCTAAATTCGGAGAAAATGTGGGTTGTGACAGTTGGTATCAGAGCGGCAGGTTTGCTTGACAAGTTAGTTGAGCAACCTTCCTTTGTTTGCTTTTAGTAGTTCAGCATCATGTCATTCACACACCGATATGTCATCAGCACGTCTTGGCAAAAGCACGAACACTACACTCATAGCATAACATGAAGTATACGGGCATATTATGTAGTATGGGATGCATAATATGTGTTCGTATATGGATCCACCATAGGGGCAACATGTGAGGGTTATGTAGTATGGGATGCATAACCTCACCACATGACTGTGACTAGCACGTTTTCTTTTTTCGTTGCATGAAAATGTTATGTAGTATGGGATGCATAACATTTTCATGCGTACGCCACTCATAACATGCATTAGGGCCTTTTTAGAATGCATAGCACAAACATGCATAGCATAACATTGCATAAGCACAACGTGCCAAGCTAAAGACTGGCAGGATGACATATGTACACACATAAGTTTTTTGAGTCAAAAGTAATATAAAATCATGCATTCCCGATCTAGGCACAAGAGTTAGTAGGGTGGTTGTTAATCATCCTAGGTTAGGGCATAACATCAATTTTTGTAAAAAGATAAACTCCCCGAGCAAGTTTAGCAGCTTTAAATTTATATCTACATATGTATTGCCTGTACTTGTAATTGGTTCTAGTCGTTGTATTAGGATCTGATTGGTGTTGTTATGATTTTAGAATGGCAAGGCGTCCTGCGACTCGATCGACTCCCCTGTCTGAGGGTGAGTCATCTGGAGCTCAGAACGATGCGGTGATCGAGAGCCTGCGTCAGAGTAGCGATTCCATGAGCAGGCAGTTGGAGGAGGTGCGAGCTCAGATTCAGTCTTTGGTGGCAGTTGTGGCAGGACAGGCTCAGGGAGTGCAAGTCCCTGTAGGGGGGTTAGCTGTTCCTCCTCCTCCTGCACCCTTAAGACCTCCAGTGGTGGTGCCAGCAGAGATGGCCTTCATCTCGCAGTTGTAGAGGCTGATCCCTCCCACTTATGACGGGAAGGCAGATTTCATAGTCATAGATGATTGGCTGATCTCCATGGAGGAGATTTTCTCGTACTCAGGGATTGTAGATGATCAGAGGGTGATGATAGCCGCCTATCAGCTTAAAGGTTTGGCTAAGAGTTGGTGACTGAGAGAGAAGGAGAGCTTAGTAGCTGGATGCTCTTGGGAAGTGTTCAAGGAGATGCTATTGAGGAAGTTCTTACCATCGGTTGAGCGTGACCGCCTCATGAATGACTTCCTCCATCTAAAGCAAAGGCAACTCACGGTGGGTGAGTATGAGATAGAGTTCAGTAAGTTGAGTCGTTTTGCCCCTGGATTGGTCAGCATTGAGGCTGATCGGGTTAAGCGATTTCTCGGTGGTTTGAGGAGCGAGGTGCAGCAGTTGACCAGTGCTTATGGGTCAGAGACTTATGGAGGAGTAGTAGAGGCTGCTCTGAAGGTGGAGGCTATTGAGACCGCGAAGAGCAGAGGCCAACAAATGAGGAAGGACAAGAGGAAGTCTGTGGAGGAGAAGAAACCCCTGATACCCGGTGCTACTCCGGGAAAGAAGAGCAAGGTGGTGTGCAGCTTCTGTGGCCGGTCAGGCCACCCTGTCGAGAGATGTTTCAAGAAGGCAGCAGCTCAGAGGAAGGAGCAGGTTCATGCGATTCAGGGTGCTCCTAGGAGAGATGTCTCCTGTTCTGTTTGCAAGGGACCCGGGCATGATGCGGCTCAGTGTTGGTCCAAGGATAAATTCTGCTTTCAGTGTGGGTAGAAGGGTCACATCAAGGCTAGGTGTCCTCAGGTCCAGCCAGCTCTTCCTGCAGTTCCATTGCAGGCATTACCTCCACCTCAGCGTGTGGACAAGGGAAAGGGGAAGCTGAATATGATCTCTTTCGAGGAGGCTCAGGCTTCGACTCAGGTCATCTCAGGTTAGTAGTTTTTCCAGCCTGGAAGTTTTATTTACTTAAATGCTTGTAGTATTGTTGTGTTAGTTCCTTAGTTTTATATGCTCCTATAGGGAAATTTAATGTGAAGAACCGCTGGGCGCGTGTTCTGTTCGACTCTGGCGCTACCCACTCGTTCATGGCTAGAGCCTTTGTGGAGCGACATCGGTTGACTTTAGATCGAGTTCGGGATACCTTATGTGTCAAGTTTCCCTCTGGTGAATCTGTGTTGTCAGATTTGGGCATATTAGATTGCCCTGTTTTGTTGGGGGACTTTCTTGCGAAGGCGGACCTGAAGATGATTGATCTGGAGGACTTCGATGTTATTTTGGGAATGGATTGGCTGTCTAGGTATGATGCAGTCATTCAGTGCAAAGGAAAGCGCTTGGACTTCATCAGGGACGACGGTCAGCCCGGAAGCGTGTATGCTGATCTATGCCAGGATTCTCCTGTCATTTCTGCGGTATGTGCTCAGAAGCTGTTTCTTTCGGATTGTTTTGCTTGTTTGGTCTCGATGGTTGAGACCGCTGTTAGTGGACCACGCTTGGAGGAGATTCCAGTTGTTCGTGGCTTCGCCGATGTTTTTCCGGATGATCTTCCTGGTATCCCTCCCGAGCGGGATGTGGAGTTTGTGATTGATTTAGAACCGGGTACGCGTCCTATTGCTAAGGCGCCATACCGGATGGCCCCTCGTGAGTTAGAGGAGTTGCGAGTTCAGTTGGATGAGCTGTTGGCTAAAGGATTTATCAGGCAGAGTTCGTCGCCTTGGGGTGCTCCTGTGTTGTTTGTAAAGAAGAAAGATGGGTCAATGCGGCTTTGCATCGACTATAGGGAGTTGAACAAGGTCACCATTAAGAACAGGTACCCTCTGCCGAGGATCGATGATTTATTTGACCAGTTGCGCGGTAGCACGGTGTTCTCCAAGATCGATCTTCGTTCTGGCTATCATCAGCTCAGGATTCGTGAGGCAGATATTCCACGGACTGCGTTTAGATCAAGGCATGAACACTTTGAGTTCTTGGTGATGTCATTTGGTCTGACCAACGCACCATTAGCCTTCATGGATATGATGAACCGGGTGTTCAAGGATTTCCTAAACAAGTTCGTGGTGGTCTTCATCGATGACGTGTTGGTTTATTCTCGCAGTGCTGAGGAGCACGAGCAGCATCTGCACCTGGTTCTATCAGAGTTGAGGAATCACAAGTTATTCGCCAAGTTGAGCAAGTGCGAATTTTGGTTGCCTCAGGTCTCATTTCTAGGCCACGTGGTGAACAAGGATGGGATCTCGGTCGACCCAGAAAAGATCGCAGCAGTGATGGATTGGAGTAGGCCGAATACGCCTAAGGAGATCAGGAGTTTCCTAGGGTTGGCTGGCTACTACAGGAGGTTCGTGGAGGGTTTCTCTTCCCTAGCTGCACCTTTGACCAAGCTGACTCAGAAGAACGTTGCTTTCGTTTGGAGCGAGAAGTGCGAAGAAGCCTTTCTGGAGCTAAAGAAGAGATTGTGCACTGCTTCCGTTCTGACCCTGCCTACTGAGGGCGTGGGTTATGATGTATACGTGGATGCTTCGCTTGTAGGTCTGGGATGCATATTAATGCAGGTTGGAAAGGTGATTGCCTATGGGTCAAGGCAACTGAAGACTCATGAGAAGAATTATCCTACGCATGACCTCAAGTTTGCAGCGGTAATCTATGCGTTGAAGTTGTGGAGGCATCTACTTTATGGGGCTCAGTGCAAGATCTTCACTGACCATAAGAGCCTGAAGTACGTGTTCACCCAGAAGGAGTTGAATCTGCGCCAGCGGCGGTGGCTAGAGTATGTGGCTGATTATGATGTAGAGATCCAGTATCATCCATGCAAGGCCAATGTGGTGGCCGACACCCTGAGCCGAAAGACAGGAAAGATCTTTAACCTCTCTGCCGATCGTTTAGTGGAGGAGTTCCTCCTTATGGATATATCAGTGGGATGCTGTGGTTTGTAGAGTAGTTTATCAGTGGCAGAGCCGACTTTGATTTCTTTGACCAGACTGCACCAGAAGGATGATCCGGATCTTTTGCACTTATTCATCAGGACAGAGAAGGGGGAGTTGCCAGATTTTGCTATCAATGATGCGGGTACTTTGAAGTACCGCGGCAGGTTTTGCATCCCCGCTGTTGGGGACATTAGAAGTATGATTTGCAGAGAGGCTCATGGATCCAGCGTTGCCTACCATCCAATATCTACGAAGATGTATCGTGACTTAAAGCAAATTGCCTGGTGGTACGGCATGAAAGGTGATATAGCCCAATTTGTTGCTGAGTACCACACTTGCAAGCGTGTGAAGGCCGATCATGGAAGGCCTGGTGGCAAGTTGACTCCGTTAGAGATTCCGACTTGGAAGTGGGAAAGTATTTCTATGGACTTCATTACGGGCTTACCGAAATCCCCGAGGGGATTTGATTCTGTTTGGGTTATAGTGGATAGATTGACGAAGTGTGCTCACTTCGTGCCATATAAGATTGATTACTCGATGAAGAAGATAGCGGAGTTGTACTTGAATGAAGTCATCCGACTCCACGGTGTGCCGGTTAGCATCATTTCTGATCGAGACTCCCGGTTTACTTCTCGTTTTTGGCAGAGTCTGCAGGAGGGTTTGGGTACGGATCTGAGGTATTCTACTGCTTACCACCCACAGACCAATGGGCAGACGGAGCGGGTGAACCAGATAGTTGAGGATATGATCCGATGCTACATTTTAGACCATAGTGGAGCGTGGGATGAGCGGTTGAGACTTATGGAATTTTCATACAACAACAGTTATCAGGAAAGTTTGCAGATGGCTCCGTTCGAAGCCTTGTATGGGAGGCGCTGCAGAACTCCGTTATTTTGGGCTGAGGCTGGTGAGAGGCCTTTGCTGGGTCCCGATGCGCTGGAGGAAATGGAAGTCGCAGTGAAGCTTATTCGGGAGAACCTTCGTGTAGCTCAGGAGAGGTACGAGAAGAACGCCAATCGGCGTAGGTCTGCCTTGGAGTTTTCTGTAGGGGACCTTGTATTTCTTAAGGTTTCCCCGATGGTTGGTGTAAAAAGGTTTGGTAAGAAACGAAAATTGGACCCAAGGTATGTGGGCCTATTTGAGATTTTGGAGTGGATTGGCGTGTCAGCTTATAGATTGGATTTGCCAGCAAACTTCCCAGGTGTTCATAATGTTTTTCATGTAAGCCAATTGCGGAAGTGTGTGCGCAGCAGTGGGCAGGTCTTGGACATTGTGCCCCAGTTGGAGCCCAACCTCTCTTTTGTTGAGGTGTCGGTCCGTATTTTGGATACTCAGGAGCGAGTGCTGCGAAAGAAGACCATTCCGATGGTGAAAGTTCTATGGAAAAATCAGGGTTTGGAAAGCGCGACATGGGAGCTAGAGTCAGCCATGAGGGAGGCTTACCCTCACCTGTTTCCCTGATTTGATCGGTATGTTTCCCTTCTTGTAACTCCTATTTGTTACTTTTCCTTCTTTAGTAGGAGTATTGTGCGTAAAGTTTCGGGACGAAACTTTCTTTTAGGGGGAGTGACTGTAACGCCCCCGATTTTTCTGCGATTATTTTTATTCTCGTTTGGCGTTACGGTGACGCATTTCCGTGGCTTGTGCCATTTGGGGAGTGTGGTTTAGCTCCTTAATAACTGAGTGCCATATTTTGTAGCCTATTGGCTAGATCTCCCTAGCAAGCCGAGTTGTTTTGGGTGACCCGGTGTGGCCTCTCGGGGGATGTTTGTGTTTTGGCTTCATATGGGTATAACTCGAGTTCTGTTCGTCGAAAGTTAATTTCGACTTCGCCGTTGTGTTCGTAGCGTGGGTATTTAGCTACGGTGCGAATTTCGTCGAATTCCGAGGTAAATTCGGTTTTCACGTCGTTTTGGTGTGCTAATAGTATATGTAATTACTTGATTTGAATAGTTGGTCATGAAACCATCAGTTAAGGGCTGAAGCGTTTGATCTTGCGGCTGAATTTTATTAAGCAGTTATTACTCGCTTAGGTGGCAGCCTAGTATAGGCTAGACTTATTGGAAATTCTCTTAATTTAATAAAGAGAACCGTCGGCTAGGCTTCGGTTCGCCGAATCGGTGTATTAAAGCTCTTATAAAAGCTTTGTTTAGAAGTGGCGGTCCACTTCTCTTTCTTCTTCGTCTTCCCGAAAAGAAACCGTCGCCTGCACTTGTTCGCGGAAAATAGAGGAAAAATCGTCGTTCCTGCTACCCCTTCGGACGGTGATTCCGGGAGTGTTCGTGGACGGATTTTGATTCCGAAAGCGGCGTTGTCTTGCTCTCTCTTAGATCTTCGTTTCGACGGTAAGATATTCGATTTTCGTGGAGTTTTAGGGATATTTGGGATTTCGGTTTGGAGGTTTTTCCGCCATTAATGTCCGGGAGAATGTTTTTAGGTGTTGCTCCTTCTAGTACAGAGTGAAGAGGAGGGAAAGCCGTCCAAAGCTTCGCCGGAAATCGAGGCAAGTGGTATTCTTGCCCTTGCCAATATTCTTATTTTTATATATCTTCTTGCTGTATTGAAAATCCCGGTTAGCCCTAGGGTAGAGGCCAAGTTGTTCTTTTATCTTGCTAAAATTTAGGGCTTAGATTATCCTATGAGCCCCCCTCATTGTGCTGTTTGCTCAACCTTCTAGTTATGTTCACCATTTAAAACTCCAAATTTGTAGTTCCAGTCTGGTTGCTGCTTACGGGTGAAGCCGAGAGAGAGTGTTAGGAGGGGGTGCTTGCTGTGTGTTTGGGAAAAAAAGTGGCCTGATGATGGTCTGGCTAGCGTTCGACTATCGTCGATCTCCGAATGGAGATCGTCGATCTCTGTATGGTCTGGCCGGCGTTTCACTATCGTCGATCTCCGAATGGAGATCGTTGATCTCTGTTTTGTCTTCCCCCGTTCGACTATCGTCGATCTCTGTTTTGTCTTAACTCCGTTCGACGCTCGACGATTTTCGAGAGGATGAACGTCGAGCTCAGTTATTGTCTTAAGCCGTTCGACGCTCGACGATTTCCGGGAGGACGATCGTCGAGCTTCGCTTTGTCTTTAGCCGTTCGACGCTCGATGATTTCCGGGAGGATGATCGTCGAGCTTCGTTTGTCTTCAGCCGTTCGACGATCGTCGACCTCCGTATGACGATCGTCGAGCTCCTTATTGTCTTAGCGGGTATGTCACGCCCGTGACCGATTTGTCACGCCCGTGCCCCCCCCCCCCTTCGTCGATCGTCGATCTCCAGAGACAATCGTCGAGCTCTGTATTGTCGATAGAGGTTTGTCACGCCACTTTCTCTGTTTGTGGTTAGTGCCTGTTTTGGCATTGAGTGAGGCTAGCTCACTCGACGCCAAAGTTGTTCTTGCTGGAGGCGTTGTGTGAGTGGACTTCACTCAATGTCCTGATTGTTCTGGTGTTGAGTGAGGCTAGCTCACTCAATGCCATGGTCTAGGTAGGCATAGAGTGGGTCTCACTCAACGCCATGTCGTGTTGATTCATTTCAACACCCTTCCTCTACCTCGATTTTCGTTCCCGAGTGAATTTCTTGTTATATTTTTGTTTTGAGTTTCTTGTCGGCCGTTTCTTTTCTTTCTTTCCTAAAGGCCGAATCGTCGGTCGTGGTTAGTAGTGGCGGGTTGAAGCTCTTCATGGGGGAGGTGTTGTGTAATTTAGCCAAGGCCACCCTTGTTCTTCTATCTTGCTCCAGGTACGGGCTGGGAAAGAGGGTGGAAGGTCCCTTGTGCTTTCACATGTAGACCCTCGAGCTTGTTGGCTTGGAAATGGTGCGTGGGGGACTGAGTTTGCCTCCAACCCGGATCCTCATTGTTTGTTTTTGCTACTACCACCTCCCACAGCTTAGGGTGTTAGAAGTTTCTTCCTTGGTAGATTGCAGCACTTGGGGCTCTTGGTAGCCTAGTGGACCCTGCGGGATGTAGTTTCTGGACAGGGTTGTTGCTGTTTCCTTGCACGTAGTGCATTTCTTGTTGTCCTGCTTTGGACAGTTGTAACTTTTTCTACTGCATGTTTTCTTCTTTCATTTACTTTTTCCCCCTTGGTTGAATCTTTCATGCAGTTTTTCCTTGTTTTGCTTGCTGAGGTATTCTGTTTTCTTTTGGAATGCCTCAGGTTCTGAGCTGTAGCCAGTTTGGTGGCTAGGTTGCAGTGGTGTTGTTGGTGGTCTCTTGGACTTTGGAGATCCGTTTGCTTTGTTGGTGAGGTAGTTTTCTGGACTTTCTTACAGACATACATATGTGCTAGTGGGTTCGTGTCAGGTTGTTGGCGCCCACTGGTAGTTTTTACCTTTGTACTGGATATATTACTTTTGCTGCTACCATTTTCTGGAGATAGTCTACTTGCTCTAAGAAGGATTTATGTTAGGTTGCTAGTTATTTTTAAACTACAATTATTATTATAAGTAAAGCTCATGATCAGCATGTTTTATAAAACCAAATCACTATTTTCCAAATAACGTATAAAGATCGTTTTCTTATATATAATATAAATTAAATGTAGGGTCTTGCATAGCATAAGTGGTTCTCTTGGGACTCTTATGCACTCTTTAGGATGTCAAACCTGAATAAAGTGTTTTTCCGCAGCGTATAAGTATAGTTTTTCTTTTGTGGACTAGGTGATCCACAGAGCCGAGGGATACGGCCTCTAAAATATAACTGATTTTCTATTCATTAGACTCATGATTTTCTTTCATTAAGTTGGTAGATGGTTTTGCCTGAGCGTCAGCAGTTATCCCCTTCTTGACGTGGCATCATGACGCGTGTTTTCTCATACTCTTATAATTCCTAAATTCGGAGAAAATGCGGGTTGTGACAAATCCACTTGCCTCAAATCATTCTTGAAAACGTCCACCCAAAATACTCCACCACGTAGATCCGTCCAAAAGAGGGCGTGCGGAGACGAGATCTACAAAAAATGGGCGAAATAACGGTTAGGGTCTAAGAAATAGATGGCGAAAAGGTCGACGAAATGGGAGAAACTTACCGCGATCTCAAAGCTCTCGCCGAGAGCTTTCCAACGCCGCGATCGGATCGAGATTCCGTCCACCGGCTCGGCGGTGGCGGCCGCCGGAAAACTTGGAGGGGGGGCGATCGGTCTGGCTGCTTAGTTGAGGAGAAAGAGGACTTATATTTTGATTTTATTATTTATATACATATACTTATAAATATTTACATTATATAATAGTTATTATACTATTATTATTATAATTAATATAACCTTAACTAAAAGCTTAAAATTGACGGGATTCCTGCTTGGAACAGTAATCCGGGGGGGAATACACGCCGATCAGCGGCTATCAAGGCAAAAATTTATCATTTTTATTTTTCTTATTATTTTCATTTTATGATATTTTATTTAATTTAAAATAACGCTATAGTGAACTGTCATTACGGAGGGTCTAACGCGCGCCGATTCGAACAAAATTCGCACCATAGGCGAATGACGACGCTACGAAATCAACAGCGAAGTTGAAATCGAATTCCGACGCACTGTTTTCGAGATATTAATTTCTAAAGTTATGGCGTACGTAAAAAAAATATACAAAACTTCAAACGCGCGCCGAGGCTCCAAATTTGCTCGGAACGCGACGAAACTTGACGAGCAAGTCTAAAATTAGACGATCTAATTTCCTAACGTAAAATTTTCCACTTCCGGCGCAAATCCCAAAATTTGGCCGGTCAAACCTAACGGACGCAAAACGCGCTAACGACAAAGTCGGTATCAAAATCCGACGAACAAAAACTCGGGCAAATACCTCCCGAAGCCAAAACACAAGCATTCCCCAAGAGGCTCCACCGAGTCACCAAACAGACTCCGGCTCGCTAGGGAATCTTGCTACCAGGCACCACCAAGCCACACAGGAAAACCTAAAGAGCTAAGAGCACGCTCTAACAGCGTCACATGACCAACACGCGCTAACATAACGCTCTGGCGTCATAATACGTCAAATAAGAAATTAAATAAATCACTGGAAAATCGGGGGCGTTACACATTCTCTATGGGCACATAGTCCCTTAGCATTCTCCTGGTTCCAGTCATGTGTCTGGAATAGCCACTATCCAAGTACCATATAGGGGTATGATCACTTGGATTCACCTGCAACAAATAAAATATTACTTTCCCTTAGAACCCAACTTGCTAGTTTGGTCCTACGTCCTTGTTAGTATGAAATCATGTAGCTGATCTAACAGGAATCCTACTTTTGGTTTTAACACTTGAGTTAAACCAGCAATCCATGGAAAAGTGTCCCACCTTGCCACAACACCAACACTCAAACATGTTATACCTATTCTTAGGTACAGGCCTTCTTACTTGGTTGCCAGTTGACTTATTAAGTGTTAGTGCTGGAACAACATTCTTCAAGAATTCTTCTTGAATATGATGGGCATTCCTATAGAATGGTCTATTGACATTTGCACCCTTGCTCATGTGATTCTCATGCTCACAGTTACCATGTGTAGTGTCATGATCATACCTGTTAGTAGGATTCACTACCTTCTTAAAGAAAATAGGGGGATTAGCAGCTTGAGGCTGAACTGGGGCTTTACCTTTTTTATGAGAATTGGTAGCCCTAGTTCTTCTCTTGAAGCCTAGACCAGTATTCCCTTTTGGTGAAACAAAATTATCTATCAAGGGTAAAACTTATTTTGGCTTGGAGAATTTAGCCACTAGCTCTTTCTCTTACTGGAGCTTTACCTCCAGTTTCTTGATGTGAATCTCTTTGAATGAGATTGTACCCATTTGAATAACTGTAATGTTTTTTCAATTTGGCAACCTCATTCAGTTTTTGATCCAGCAGTTTTGCTGAATCAGCTGCAGCCAGTTTGAGAGACTCAATTTCTTTTGCTCTTTAACAAGAAACTTGCTCTTCTTTAGAGCAAGCAACAACCCACCATACTCATCAATGAGTTAGTGAACATCCCCCTCAGACTTAGATCCATCCACTTATTTTGAAGTAGATGCTTCTGATTCTGATCTTGTAAAGTAATCTGAGGCTGGAGAACAATTGTTTACCTTACTTGGTCCAGGCTGATCCTGACACTTTTCTTCTTCAGAAAGAGCCATCGGCCCTTTACAGTAATATTCTTCCTCTCCATTTATGGAGTTCAACATCTGTAGGAATTCTAGTTCCATAGAATCCTCCTCTGTTGAGAAGAGTCCAATATATGCTTCAGCCTCTTCTTCTCCAGATTCTGAAGATGAAGAGTCTGTCCAACTCTTCTCTTTCTGAGCCACTAGAGTCTTCTCCTTCTTGCCTTTGATTTGCTGCTTTTTCTTGTCCTTTCATTCCTTTCTTTTGTCAGGACAGTCAGCTATGACATGCCCAAGCCTGTTGCAGTAATAACACACAATCTTAGAATTATATTGTTTACCATGTTTAGATGCATACCTGTCCTCCTTAGGACTTTTCTTCTTCCTGTAGTATTCATCCTTGGAATAGGATGTTGATGAAGGCTTGGTTCTCCATTTCTTTTTCTTCATGAACCTTTGGAATTTTCTTGTGAAGGCAGCAAAGTGTTCATCAGATGTGTGACAATCTGATGTACTTGATTCAGGAACTCCTTCTTCTGCTTCAGTACTCCTTCTAAGTGGAGAAGGAGATTTTCTCCTACCCTTCCTTGAGCCCTCAGCCTTGAAGGCTACTGACTTTTCTTTATGTTCAGATATGCTGCCCTTCTCTTCCTCTTTCCTAGCAGTAAGCTACATTTCATATGAAAGCAACTTTCCAAAGAGTGTAGGTGGAGGTGTGTCAGCCAATCTGGCCACTTCCTTGATGGCACATATCTTAGTGTCTCAATCCTTTGTTAGAGATCTAAGAAACTTGTCATTCAGTTCATAGGTACTGAAGACTCTTCCATATGTCATCAGTTCATTCACTATTCTGAAAAAAATTTATAGCATTCTGCTATGCTGTCAGTTTTAGTCTGCCTAAAACTCTCATACTCCTGATTCAGCATAGACTTTCTATCTTCTCTGACTTCTTCTTTGCCTTTCATATAGACAATCAATGTATCCCACATTTCTTTGGAAGTTTTACAGTGCACAAGATTCTGGAATGTTGCATCATCTATGACACTTACAATTATATTCTGTGCTCTTTTATCTAGTGTAGCCAAGATGATTTCATCCTTAGTCATCTCTGAATAACTCTTTAGAGTCTGAATGTTTGCATCAAGAATTGATACCTTCATTGGGATGAAGGGTCCTTCCTGTACTATGATATAGATTCTTGGATCAGATGCTTCCATAAACAGCCTGACCCTTTCTTTCCAATTACCAAAAGATTCTTTCCTGCAAATGGGCAATTTCATAGATCCAAATTCCTTTTGATTTTCACTTGAACCCATTCTTGTAATCTGTTATTTGTCTTGGAGAAATCCTCTGATACCACTTGAAAGACTTTGTTTCGAGAGCCTAAACACCTAGAGGGGGGAGTGAATAGGTTCTTAACTTTTTAAGTCTCTTTATTATTTTTAGGCAAACAGATATTTATCTCCTTTCAGCACAGATTAATATATCTACCGAAAATTAACACAACACAGCAAATATCAGATCTATAGTGGTTCACCAAGATATGGGTACATCCACTTCCCCTTTCGCCTATCCAGCAGATAACTGGATTCAGCCTAACTTCCTTCCACTGGCTCAGATCCGCAGATCTTACAATCTCAGAACCCAAAAGGTTCCTACACCTCAGACTTTACACAAGTCCTACCTCAGATTCTTCCCCAGAATCCTACCTCAAGCCTCAGCCCTACCTCAGCCTTTATAATCAAGCTTACAACTCAAACTATCCACAAGTCCTACCTCAGGCACACAGCCCTACCTCAGCCTTTATAATTAAGGCTTACAATCTCAGATCTAACAATAGATCCTACAAGAATTTGAGAGTATAAAGTATCTGAAAACTTCACCAGCTAGATTTCTATGTTGATGTTGTCTTCTTGATCAGTTCTTGCATGTACTGATCCTTCTGATCCAACCTAACTTAGCTCTTCAAACCTTCTTGATTAGAACAAATAAGGTGGATCAGCTCTTGATGTTGAATTTGATCTTCAGTCAGCTTCTTCTTAAGATTCAGATTGAACTCTGAATCCTTCTTGGAGACAGCCCTTGATCTGTCAGAATTCATCTTAATGATCCAGAGATCCTTCGATGCATAGTTTTTTTTTCTGTCGATTCCGATCTGTCTCTTATATAGAGCTTTCTCCATGGTTACCGGCTGATCCGGTTTATAACAGATTTCTGACAGTTCTGACAGTGGTGTCAGACCGGTTAGTTATGACAGCTGTCAAGTCACCAGTCATGTCACCAGGTTCTTCAATGTCTTTTCAACTCAGCACACAACACTCAGCAGACTGCTTCACATGTGTCGACACATATAGGCTAAGTGTCGACACAAGTATTCAAGGTGTCGACACAAATACTCCAAGTGTCGACACAGTCATATTTCTGATTCTCGACACTGCTTTTTGTTGTATGTGTTGACACAAGTCCTGTGTGTTGACACAGCAGCTTCTTGTCTCGACATTTCTGTTGCAGACTGATGGCATTGAATGTTTGTCAAATGGCGTTGAGTGAGTGTCGACACAAGTCCTGTGTGTCGACACAATTACTTCTAAACTCGACACAGCCTTTTGAGAGTTGGTGTGTTGACACAAGTCCTGTGTGTCGACACAATTTCTTCAGATGTCGACATAGCTCCTGAGTGTCGACACAGCTACTGTTTTATGTGTCGACACTAGTCCTGCTTCAAATGTCGACACAAGTCTGGATGTCGACACAACTGCTTCTTTAGGTGTCGACATAGCCTTGAGTGTCGACATAACTTCTTTATAAGTGTCAACACATTTTTCCAGTGTGTCGACACAGCCTGCCTGAGTGTCAACACAGCTTCTGGGTGTCGACATAGCTTCTTTATAAGTGTCGACACAATTTGCCTATGTGTCGACACAGCTTGCCTGAGTGTCGACACAGTCTCCCTGAGTGTCGACACAGTTTCTTCATAAGTGTCGACACAGGTACTTAGAAAATTTTCTTCAAAATTCTTAAACCTGCACAATGAAACTTAAACTTCTATCAAATACAAATTGATGCATATCATTGACTAAGTTGTGGCTTCACCCAATCTGGTACACATTTTCCAATGTACCCAACACAGACACCTCAAGGAAGTCAAAGGCTACCTCTCCTTCCCCAGCATAAGAAGAAAGTTAAGAGGAGTCATCTGAGCCAAGCACTTCAGTCTCAGAGCTATCTAAAGGAGAGTTCTCTCTACTCTCACAACAGTTCAAGAAATTCTTGAACAAGAATATACAATGGAAAGGCAAGGATGCCTCCTACAGAAGATCACGACATGATGGTGATCGCCATAGAACAGACTCAAGCAGCCATGAAAGGTATGGTTCTAAATCTGACAAACATATTTCGACTAACATCGTTTGTTACTGTTGTAATAAGACAGGTCATGTCATTACTGATTGCCCCCACAAGAAGGAGGGTGGAAAGAGAGAAGAAAAGAAGTCCTCATACAGTAAGAAGAGGATAGAGAAGAGCCTGATAGCCAAGAAAGGCAAATCTCTTAATGACTCTGACTCATCTGAATCGAGTGAAGAATAAGAAGCCTACTTTGGGCTTATGGCTCAGTCAGATGATGAACAAGAGCCCCAGTTCACTGGGAAGGTAAACTCTCACACTCCTCTTTCAGAATCTGAAGTTTCTGAGCATGATAATGAGGACAGCTCTTCTGACGATGAGTCTGAACTCATGGCCCAGTACAAGGATTTAATCAAGGCTTACGACAAATGTCGATGTGTCGTGAAAACTCAAGCTAAAGAGATAAAGTCTCTAAAAGCTGAAGAGAGCACCTTGAGAGAGGAAGTCGCTAAGACTGACACACTCAAAGAGGACTTCAATACTACTATATAAGAATATAATAAGGCTCTAGAGCACCTTAACTTAAAGGAGAAAATCATCAAAGAATTGGAAGAATAACTCGCTGCTGAGGAGAAACTTGTTGAAAGTTTCTCAAAGCCCAAGACTGTCCTTCCACTCATTGTTGAATTCTCAGCTAAGGCCAAGGGTGCTGGGCTACTCCATTTGGAAGCTCCTAGTAAATCTTATAGGAGGAATAATGCTCAAAGAATAAGGCCGCCAAGAAGGCCTTGGACAAAGAAAAAGGGAAAGCCCCCCAAAATCAGACTTCCTTTAAGAAAGTCATATTTCCAACTAATGAGCTTGATCTTGACTCTTCATATGGTCACTTAACTAGGTCTACTTATGTAGAGCCAAAGTCCTGTTACCAAGGATGGACTCGCCCTAGAAACTTTGGTGAGAGTGCTTTTAAGGCACCTTATGAAGAAATCACTCTTTAGATCTATGGTCCTTATAATCATGGTCATAACTTCAAGAAAGCACCAAAAGAAAAGCCCATTGTGGAAAAGCCACAGAAGGAGAAGACATCATGTGATTGCCATCACCATGAAGCTTCTTCCTCCAAAAATGTTGCCCCTGCTAGACCACTATCTCCAAAAATCAAGCAGGAGAACATGAGGCAAAGATACAACAAGTTCGACTGCTGGTGCTGTGGCAAAATTGGTCACTTTGCCATAGATTGCTGGTTTAATCCCAGAAATTTTGTTACCCCTCAGATTAACAATATGAGAAAGATCGCTCATAATGCTAATACATGTAGTGGGAGCGTTCTAAAATGAGACCAAGGACCCAAATGTGTTTGGGTTCCTAAGGAAAACTGATTATGATTGCAGGAATGTCCAAAGGCCACCAAAATGCCTATCTGGTATTTGGACAGTGGATGCTCTCGGCACATGACCGGGACTAGAAGCCTACTTCAGAACTATTCTCCAGTCTTGAACGGACCGAAGGTCATATTTGGAGGTTCAGACCGAGGAATCACTAAAGGCTATGGTATGATCACTAACGGTAGTGAATCCTTTTCGGATGTGGCTTATGTTGAGGGATTGGAACACAATCTCATAAGCATAAGCCAATTATGCGATAAAGGATACATAGTTGAATTTCTTGCTGACAAGTGCTTGATAAAGTCTGTTGACAATATGGAAACGATTCTATCAGACACTCGAAGCAGAAATATATTTTGTTTAAATTTCATTTATATAGACTCTTCTACACCAGTGTGCTTTTTAGCCAAAGATAGTGCATCTCTTGGTGACCAATGGCACAAAAGATTAGCACATATTAATTTTAAAACTATTAATAAATTATTTTCTCTAAACTTAGTACATGATGCCCCAAATGTCAAGTATGACAAAGACAGACCTTGTCATGCATGCGTAAAAGGCAAGCAAACAAGGGCTATCTTTAAAAGCGTTATTGGCAAAAATTTCAATAGATGTCTACATCTACTTCATATGGACTTATTCGGTCCACTGTAAGTTAGAAGTTTAGGAGGCAAGGATTATACGTTGGTTATTGTTGATGATTACTCGCGTTTTGCGTGGGTGTTCTTTCTGAAACATAAGTCAGATACCTTCGACATCTTTACTAATTTTTTCAGGCAAGTCTAGAATGAATACAACTGTTCCATAGTCAAAATCAGAAGTGATAATGGAACAGAGTTCAAGTCTGGGGCCATGATAGAATTTTGTGAAAGCTTGGGTATCTTTCATGAGTTCTCCTCTTCTCGTACTCCTCAACAGAATGGAGTGGCTGAGAGAAGGAATAGAGCACTCATAGAGGCTTACAGGACCATGTTGAGTGATTCCTCACTGTCAGAATATTTCTGGGTTGAAACTGTCAACACTGCATGCCACGTGCAAAATCTAGCACTTATAAATAAGAACCATGATAAAACACCTTACAAACTTCTAAAGGGCAGGAAACCGACTGTCTCATATTTTAGAATTTTTGGTTGTAAATGCTTCGTGCTTAACAATGACATGTATCATACTACCAAGTTTAGCCAAAAGAGTTTTGAAGGTACTTTTGTAGGTTATAATAGCCATAGTAAGGCATACATGATTTTCAATAAAAAAAACTCTGGTTATAGAAGAATCAATACATGTTGTATTTGATGAGACGAGCTTACTACAAAGCAACTCTTCTAGTGTGTTCATTGAAGATGCAGGTACAAAGTTGAAAGAAATTAGCTTGGATGAACTGAATGAAGATAAAGGTGAAAAGTTCATCAAGATCATCACTCCAACCCTTATTGGAGAGATAGATGATCAAGATGAAGAAATCACTCAAGTTGATGAAGTCACTCCTGTGATTGAAGAAGCTCCAGATGCCAGGAATCTAGAGCTCAGACATCTGAAGGATCACCCCATGGACCAAATCATCGGAGATCCCCGGGATGGTGTCAGAACTCGTAAAGATTTTGCAGGCAGTTGCTGCGCACAACTACTATGGATAAAGAATCAATTTGAAGATTACAACATGAAGTTTCAGAACATTCTATTATTTTGCGACTCCTCCAGCGCAATAGCAATTTCCAACAACCCAGTCTCGCACATCCAGACAAAGCACATTGATCTAAGATATCACTTCATCCGGGAGTATGTGGAGCAAGGGGACGTAGATCTACAGTATGTTCCAATAGGTAGGCAAGTCGCAGACATTTTTACGAAGCCGCTGGACGAGACCAAGTTCAACTTCTTCAAAACTGAGCTTGGTATGCTCAACAAAGAAGAATAGACTAGGTGGTATCATCTCAAGGCTCAGAAATCGAGGACAAAACAAAAAGGTTAGAAATTTCTCTAAGTGGACTTCACTTCTCGAGACATGGAATGACTACTCGAGAACTAATGTCTGTCTACTCGACTAATCCCTTTACCTCTCGAGAACTAAGTACTTTCACTCGAGTGCCATCACTCGAGTAGTGAACTTCTTCTCGAGAAGTAAGGCAATCACTCGAGAACTAAGAATCTGCTTCTCTAGTACTAAATTCCTTCTCTCGAGTACCGTACATCCACTCGCGAAATAACCCGACACATTTCGTATTATTTTGATTTCTTCATTTTCGCAACCCGCCTAATTTCTGTCGTAATCTAAGGCATGATATAGTGTAATTAGACTCCTAATCTTCAATTCTAGGTTTATATAAATAGAAAATCTTAGACTTCATAAACCTACTCGAGTTTCAAACCCCTTTTTTCTCGAAAACCTCTTCGCCTTCCGCCGCTGACACAGAGCAACCATCGTCGCCTTCATTCTCCGGCATGTCGGTCATCATTTTCTGAAGATTCAATGGCGTCGCAGTCCAAGATTGGTGTTGGCAGTGAGTTAATGATTGCAGGAATCGCAGAGTTATCGGACGATTTCAAGAACTTGTTGATTTTACTCAATAGCGCCGGTTTATCCTTTGTTCTACAGCAACCCTGCAAAATCCCTTTCCCGAGGTTGAAGAATTCTTCCAGAATATTAAGGTAAGGAGAAATTGTATAGTTTTGAAGTAGAGGGTGAAGGGCATTAAGATCAAACTGAACAAGACCATTGTGTCTCAACTTCTGAAAATGACGATTGTTGATGAAGAAGATAATCTCACCGTAGAGGACAATGAAAGGGCTTATGGATTCTGTGGAATTTCTACTGAGGTTCCTGCTGTCAGAAGGCCTGATCTGAATGCTGAAAGCAAGCTGCTAGTGGATATCATTCGAAAAGTTCTCTGGTGCAAGACCTCTTCTATAAATTTCATCTCATATGACTTATTCAATGTTATGACTGCGATAATCTGCCGGAAAAAGTTCTAATTTGGCATGATGATTCTTGATAAGATCAGGGAGAGCATCAAGGTGTAACGACCCCATCCGTTAGATGACGTATAGTAGAAGGTCCGGCCGGGGCCCCACACTATATGCCACAAACAGACGGTGAGGTCACAGGATAATACCAAACCAAATACGAATCCTAACTCAGAGCATTCTAGCGGAAGCTTTAAGTTACAACTTTGAACTCTCAACCGGAATGTCCAATATATAAAACCACATTTATATATATACCACGGAATGTACACAACCACAAGAGTTTGGCCTTAAGGCCTTACAGTTCCTCTGTCCATACAACATGTTTTACAAACTTCGGCGCGCAGGCCGGCCATACATGAGTACAAGAGAAAACAAAACAAAGCCATTCGCTTAGCCTTCCAGGCTAGCCGCAGCAGCAGCAACAACAGCAGTAGGGCTTCAGCCCATCATTTAGCACTTGGCTCTCCAGCACCTGCACGGGAACAAACCACCCAACCGGTGGCAAACAATGCAACGGTCAGCATTCAGCTGACCCAATTATAACAATCCTACCCCTTTCTTGGGGCATGAGCATTCTTTCCCTGCAAGCATGGCATCATCAATAACAATTATGTGCGCGCAGGCACATTCAAGCCATCACAACCATCGGCCACCCGGCCCGACAGTCCGTGCACTCAGGGCACATTTTCGGTGTACCGGAATACCAGGGTCAACACCACCGTCTACACGGTATTTGAGCATTTCAGTCTTTCCGGCGCGCGGGCCTAAGACTCTCATTAGGCGCTCCAACAAAACCTATACCAGGCTTCCAAGTCGGACGGACCTAACGCAGGTACGGATCAGCCACCCCCCGTTGCTCAAGTCGCCGAGCCACCTCGAATACGGAAGTATCCATGGCATTTTATAGGCGCGGGTCGGTTTCACCTTTCCTGTTCGGCAATCTGCCTTTCCATCGAGTTGCAGCCCAACGGCTCAACTACTCACAAAGTGGCAACGCACGGCCACAAGAGTTGCCGCCAACCCTCTTCATTTCCTGGACATCGTCCAGTACTTCCTGCCGCACCAAGCAACAGGTAGGAACAAGGCATCACAAGCCATAGGCATCACAAGCCATTATCACGGAGCCTTCTCCGATATGCAAACAAGCATCACCAATCCAGATTACATCCAGATGGGCTTCACACAGCATGCCTAGATCCGTACTCCAATTCCGGACTCTAACAAGGGGGACTTCACATATCTACCCCAAGGGACACCACAACCCACCGCACACTCGCGGGGAAGGGCTTTCCCTATGCAATGCAGAAAAGAAGGACTTCACATGTCCAAGGAGGGATATCATTACCCTTGTCGATCTCTTCGGTGCCATCGAAAACTAGCCGGTGAGAAAGAACCGCAGCAGCCTTGCCTTCACAACGCCGGCTTCGGATCACGAATCGGACCACGGGAGCTCCGCCGGTGGCTTGCTCTCCTCCTCCTTCTTCTCTTCCTCTCTCTTTCTCTCTTCCTTAAGCCAAATGAAGAATGACCTCTTCATTCCTCTCTTCTCGTAATAACCCAGCCAGGAAACCACCTGGACCCTTGGATCAAAAGAGAGAAAACTGAACGGCCAAGATTTTCCCAAAAATTCACTTTTTGGCCGACACGGCCTGTGACACGCCCGTGTCACAGGCCGTGTACCCCTTAAGCGGTACACACAGTTTGAACCGACTGCACAACACGGGTCATCGACACGCCCGTGTCGGACCTGACACGCCCGTGTCAAACCTGAGACACGCCCGTGTCTCCTGCTCCATCGAGCTGCAACCAGTACACGGGTCGGAACACGGCAGCTGACACGCCCGTGTCCAGCCTAACACGCCCGTGTTCAAGGCCGTGTTCAAGGCCGTGTCCGGCTCTGACTTGAATAGGCCAAATTTGCAAAATAAATCGAACACGCCCTGGGACACGCCCGTGTCCCAGGCCGTGTACACCCGACACGCCCTGGGACACGCCCGTGTCCCAGGCCGTGTAACCTGACCTGCTACTCAAACTTCAAGTTGAGTCTTTTGGGGTCTTTTGGGGTGTTACAACCCTCCCCCCCTTATTAAAATTTCGTCCCGAAATTTGCACGGTAAGGAAACAAAACCAGCAATGCTATAACTCTGTTATAACAAACAGTACACGGTCTACAGTTTATACAAATAACTCGGGAAACTCAGCTCGCATGGTCTGCTCTCGCTTCCATGTTAGCTCTTCACGGCCACAATTGTCCCATCGGACCTTGACCATCCCGATCACTTTGTTCCGCAACTATTTCTCGGCTCGATCCTCGATCCGAATGGGTCTAACCCTCGTCGTTAGCCCATACTCGACCGGTACCCGATCATTCTCCACTACTTGAGCTGGATCCTTCACCGCCTTACGAAGGACTGAGATGTGAAACACATCATGTAATCCACCCAAGTCCGCTGAAAGTGCTAGTCGATAAGCAGCTTCCCCAACCCGCTCCACCACCTCAAATGGACCAAGATACCTCGGACTTAGCTTTTTCAAACGCCGAATCCTGGACACACCTTTGAAGGGTTTGATCTTCAAATATACCCAATCACCCACCGCAAACTCCACGTTCCGGTGCTTGGCATTGTAGTACTTTGCTTGACGATCTTGGGCTATCAATAGCCTCTCCCGAATAGAGCGTATGAGCGAAGTAGCTTCTTCGACTTCCTTTTTCCCATTCAGCTTCGATTCGCCTGCTTCTGCCCAAGCTAAGGGTGTACGGCATTTCCGACCATACAACGCCTCAAATGGTGCCATACCAATACTCGCTTGGTAGCTATTATTATAGGCAAATTCGACGAGAAATATATACTCTTCCCATCTCTTACCAAAGTCTAGGGCGCACATGCGGAGCATGTCCTCCATCGTCCTGTTGGTTCGTTCAGTCTGGCCATCCGTTTGGGGATGAAAGGCCGTACTAAACGCTAATTTTGTACCCAACATTTGATGAACGAGCCGCCAATCATTCGATGTGAACCGCCCATCACGGTCACTAACGATGCTCCGAGGAACACCGTGCAGTCGAACAACCTGCTCCACATACAGCTTGGCCAAGGTTTCCACTGAATCGTCTCTTCTGTTTGGAAGGAAGTGCGCCACTTTCGTCAACCGGTCCACAATCACCCAGATTGAATCATGACCGCGTTGAGATCTCGGCAACCCGTGCACGAAATCCATCGAAATATCATCGAACTTCCACTCCGGAATAGGTAACGACTTCAGAAACCCGCCAGGCTTCTGGCATTCTGCTTTCACCAACGCACAGGTAGTGCATTCAGCCACATAACGAGCCACATCTTTCTTTAGTCTGGGCCACCAGAACAGCTTTTTCATGTCCCTGTACATCTTTGTGCTCCCTGGGTGAACTGAGTACTTTGCAAAGTGCGCTTCGTACATCAACTCTTCCCTCAATTTACCCACACTTGGGACGCACACTCGACCATTTCTCCGTAACAACCCGTTATCCCAAGAGAATTGGTCCTCCGGCCCATCTTTAGCATAGCGCTGGAGACTTCCATCAAGCTCCGTTGCTCGCCGAACTCTGTCCGTAAGGTCATATTGCACCTCCGTCCAGTTCAAACATGCATCGGTTGACGCACCCTTGTCAACACATGCTATCTCCATTGCTTCCAATTCCTGGAGCAAACGCTGATCATGCCTCTGCAACCAGCTAGCCCGTACCGGAGTCTTCCGACTCAAAGCATCAGCGACCACATTTCCCTTCCCGGGGGTATAGTGAATCTCGAAGGTGTAGTCCCCGAGGAACTCCATCTATCTTCGTTGTCGCATATTCAGATCCTTCTGATCCAACAAATACTTTAGGCTCTTGTGATCCGTATAGATATCCACTTTCACGCCATATAGATAGTGCTGCCACAACTTGAGCGCAAAGATTACCGCCGCCAACTCCAAATCATGGACGGGGTAATTCCGCTCATGCACTTTCAACTGACGCGAGCCATAAGCAATCACTTTCCCAAACTGCAGAAGAACGCAGCCTAAGCCGCTCCCTGATGCATCACTATAGATCTCATACCCATCGGTACCACATGGCGATGTCAACACCGGCGCCGTGGTCAAACGACTCTTCAAGTCTTCAAAAGCTCGCGCGCACTCCGGCGTCCAAATGAACTTTTGATCTTTTCTCGTCAGCGTGGTGAGAGGTAAAGCAATCCGTGAGAAATTTTCCACAAACCGTCTATAGTAGCCCGCAAGTCCAAGGAAGCTCCTGACCTCGGCCACTGAAGACATCACTGGCCAATCTCGGATGGCACTTATCTTCAACGGATCCACCGCGATACCCTCTCCGCTTACCACATGGCCTAAAAAGGCTACTGAAGAGAGCCAGAACTCGCACTTTGAGAACTTGGCAAAAAGCTTATTCCTCCGCAGGGTATGTAAGACCAACCGCAAATGGTTTGCGTGATCCTCTTCCGACTGAGAGTATACTAAGATGTCATCGATAAACACAATAACAAACAAATCCAAGTACTCTCGGAACGTTCGATGCATTAGGTCCATAAATACCGAAGGCGCATTACATAGGCCAAACGGCATTACCGTGAACTCATAATGACCGTAGCGTGTTCCAAACGCTATCTTGGGAAAGTCACCTTCCCGAATCCTTAGCTGATAATATCCCGATTTCAGATCCAACTTGGAATAGACCGTTGATCCCGCCAGCTGATCAAAGAGGTCATCAATCCTCGGAATCGGATATTTGTTTTTCTCCGTCAGCTTATTCAACTCGCGGTAGTCAATACACAACCGTAAGCTACCGTCTTTCTTTTTCACAAAGAGAACAGGCGCGCTCCAAGGTGACATACTTGGGCGTATATATCCCTGCTCCAACAACTCTTGCAATTGGACTTTCAACTCAGCCATCTCTTTTGGCGCGACGCGATATGGAGAGCGGGCCACAGGTTTCGCACCTGGCACCAACTCAATAGAGAAGTCAATCTCCCGCTGGGGTGGTAACCCAGGAAGATCTTTGGGAAACACGTCGGCAAACTCTGATACAACTGGCACTTCACCGACACTGGCCTTTGGCTCAACAGCCTGAATTAGCGTGAAGAATAACTCCGCGCCCTTCCGAACAGCATTGATGACATGGAGTGCAGACAACAGAGTCCCGCCAACTCCTCGCATACCAGCGAACTTCGTCACAAGCCCGTTATTCTGGCCCAGTGTAATCTCTTTGGAGTTGCAATCAATAAAGGCACGCTGCTTCGAGAGCCAGTCCATACCAAAGATCACATCAAACTCCGATAACGGTAGCACAGCTGCACTCAAACCGAAATCCCGACTTCCTATTTGCACATCCACATCGCAAGCCCTATCCGCAAGCATCATACAGCCATTCGGCAATAGCACCCTTGTACTATCCACCGTCACATGACTTGGTACCCCAATGCGAGATACGAAATCCTCAGACAGAAAAGAATGCGAAGCACCCGTATCAAACAGGGCTCTCGCTAAATTATTCCGAATCAGGACAAAGCCTGTGACGACGTCACTTTGCTTAATTTCTTCCTGTTGGCCAAGTTGATAGATTCGGGGCTGCGCCTGGGAAGCAGAGGAATCCACCACCGCTTTGCCCTTCTCAGCATACGACGCACCCGTCTTCTTTTCCCCTTTGGGCTGCACAACCCGACAGTCACGAGCTATATGCCCCACCCGGCCACAGTTATAGTATGTACGAGCATCCGGCCTTGATGTCGCTCCCGACACAACGGTCGTAGTCACTTGCCTCGATGGCTTGGACCTCTTGCCCCCTTTCTTCTGGTAAAACGACTTGCCTGGGCGAGGTGCTTGAAACTCTGGCTTAGACACCACCAAGCCCTTATTCCCTTGCACTCGCCTCATGTCCTTCTCCAACGCGCACGCAGTATCAACCAACGCCTGAAACCCTTGGCTCACAGAACTCGAAAGCAGGAATCGCAACTCATCCCGCAATCCTTCATAGAACCGATTCGTTTTCCTTTGGTCATCCGCGAAGATTGTTCCCGCATATCGTCCCAACCTGGTAAACTCGTGCAAGTAGATATCCACACTATCTTCCCCTTGCTTTAACCGTTGGAACTCATTTTCCATAGCAATACGTTGCGCCGCTGGGACATGTTTCGCCAGAAATAGTCGAGAGAACTCCTCAATCGACACTTGTGTTAATTGTCTGCCCGCCAAATGGTGTAGCTCAACCTCATCCCACCACAACCGCGCCTCCCCTTCAAGCATGAAGGTGGCTAAGGTGACCTTGAGAGTTTCCTCCGCCCTGATCGCTGTCATTATCCTCTTGACACGCGATAACCAATCTTCCGCCTGCGTTGGGGATCCCATTCCCGCAAACGTAGGAGGACTGAAGCTCATGAATTGCTTCAACTGTCGGTCAGCTGCTCGTGGATCTACAGCCTCAACCGGCTCGGGTCTTACATCAACACGAACTGGCACTACCGCCGGCTGCGCTTGCCCGGTCGGCTGAATCATGGCAAATAGCGCCTCAGCCACTAAGCGAACAGTTTCCGCAGATGGAGGAGGTGTTGGCACCTCAGCTGGTGCCGCACTCTCATCAGAACGCTGGGGCTCAGACTGCCCAGCACCACTACGTGTCACCTATAGGTGGACAAGACACACATTAGCGAACGTATGCAAGCAAAACAACACAAAAAGGAACGCGCAGATTCCTCAAACAAGATTTTGTACATTCCTTAATGGACATTCCAGAGTTCATTAGCGTTACAGCAGGTCGCACAAACACGTGCTCGCCACCCCACAAAAGAATTCGACCACGAATTCGAAAGAGGAAGACCGACAAAAGCTGATACCATAATGTAACGACCCCATCCGTTAGATGACGTATAGTAGAAGGTCCGGCCGGGGCCCCACACTATATGCCACAAACAGACGGTGAGGTCACAGGATAATACCAAACCAAATACGAATCCTAACTCAGAGCATTCTAGCGGAAGCTTTAAGTTACAACTTTGAACTCTCAACCGGAATGTCCAATATATAAAACCACATTTATATATATACCACGGAATGTACACAACCACAAGAGTTTGGCCTTAAGGCCTTACAGTTCCTCTGTCCATACAATATGTTTTACAAACTTCGGCGCGCAGGCCGGCCATACATGAGTACAAGAGAAAACAAAACAAAGCCATTCGCTTAGCCTTCCAGGCTAGCCGCAGCAGCAGCAGCAACAGCAGTAGGGCTTCAGCCCATCATTTACCACTTGGCTCTCCAGCACCTGCACGGGAACAAACCACCCAACCGGTGGCAAACAATGCAACGGTCAGCATTCAGCTGACCCAATTATAACAATCCTACCCCTTTCTTGGGGCATGAGCATTCTTTCCCTGCAAGCATGGCATCATCAATAGCAATTATGTGCGCTCAGGCACATTCAAGCCATCACAACCATCGGCCACCCGGCCCGACAGTCCGTGCACTCAGGGCACATTTTCGGTGTACCGGAATACCAGGGTCAACACCACCGTCTACACGGTATTTGAGCATTTCAGTCTTTCCGGCGCGCGGGCCTAAGACTCTCATTAGGCGCTCCAACAAAACCTATACCAGGCTTCCAAGTCGGACGGACCTAACGCAGGTACGGATCAGCCACCCCCCGTTGCTCAAGTCACCGAGCCACCTCGAATACGGAAGTATCCATGGCATTTTATAGGCGCGGGTCGGTTTCACCTTTCCTGTTCGGCAATCTGCCTTTCCATCGAGTTGCAGCCCAACGGCTCAACTACTCACAAAGTGGCAACGCACGGCCACAAGAGTTGCCGCCAACCCTCTTCATTTCCTGGACATCGTCCAGTACTTCCTGCCGCACCAAGCAACAGGTAGGAACAAGGCATCACAAGCCATAGGCATCACAAGCCATTATCACGGAGCCTTCTCCGATATACAAACAAGCATCACCAATCCAGATTACATCCAGATGGGCTTCACACAGCATGCCTAGATCCGTACTCCAATTCCGAACTCTAACAAGGGGGACTTCACATATCTACCCCAAGGGACACCACAACCCACCGCACACTCGCGGGGAAGGGCTTTCCCTATGCAATGCAGAAAAGAAGGACTTCACATGTCCATGGAGGGAGATCGTTACCCTTGTCGATCTCTTCGGTGCCATCAAAAACTAGCCGGTGAGAAAGAACCGCAGCAGCCTTGCCTTCACAACGCCGGCTTCGGATCACGAATCGGACCACGGGAGCTCCGCCGGTGGCTTGCTCTCCTCCTCCTTCTTCTCTTCCTCTCTCTTTCTCTCTTCCTTAAGCCAAATGAAGAATGACCTCTTCATTCCTCTCTTCTCATAATAACCCAGCCAGGAAACCACCTGGACCCTTGGATCAAAAGAGAGAAAACTGAACGGCCAAGATTTTCCCAAAAATTCACTTTTTGGCCGACACGGCCTGTGACACGCCCGTGTCACAGGCCGTGTACCCCTTAAGCGGTACACACAGTTTGAACCGACTGCACAACACGGGTCATCGACACGCCCGTGTCGGACCTGACACGCCCGTGTCAAACCTGAGACACGCCCGTGTCTCCTGCTCCATCGAGCTGCAACCAGTACACGGGTCGGAACACGGCAGCTGACACGCCCGTGTCCAGCCTAACACGCCCGTGTTCAAGGCCGTGTTCAAGGCCGTGTCCGGATCTGACTTGAATAGGCCAAATTCGCAAAATAAATCGAACACGCCCTGGGACACGCCCGTGTCCCAGGCCGTGTACACCCGACACGCCCTGGGACACGCCCGTGTCCCAGGCCGTGTAACCTGACCTGCTACTCAAACATCAAGTTGAGTCTTTTGGGGTCTTTTGGGGTGTTACACAAGGCTCCTAGTTTTGTAAGGATAATATCTTTGATGCTTCATGAGATTAATCCTCAAGTGTTTGATATTTCCAAAGGTACTCCTATACATCATATGAAGAAGGTATCTATCTCTTCTATCCAGAGAAGGGAATTGAAGCTGAAAAATCCAACTCAAGCTGCTAAGGTTCGTGAGGTTTCTCCCTCAGAGGACAAGATTCCATCTCCTTCTCAACATCAGTTTGCTGGCACTTCTGGTGTAGTATTTGAGGGGGAGCCTGCTCCTTCTGTACAAGACAGAATTCCATCTCCTGCACATTCAGAATAGCCAGATAGGATTCCTACTCCTCCAAAACCATCCTTCCAACCAGCTACTTCAGCAGAACTTCATTCAGATGCACAGGCACTAGAAACTATACTTTCCACCAGTGATGATATAAACAAAATGATTGAGGAACTCTCCTCTGATAAACCTTTTCTCCCTCTTCAAAAAGAGCAGCCTGCTGATCAACCCAAGCAACCCACTCTTATTTATTCTCCAGCAACTTCTCCATCACCTGTGCAGTCCCCTCAGTCACCTACTGCTCAATCCCCAGCTGCTAAGAAAGACAACCATCAAACAATTCTTCTATTAGATGACAATACAAATTCTCCAGAACCTGTAAATGCTCCTTTGAGGAACTTAGACTTCTCCCTTCTCACCTTCACTGGTGAGGAAGAGGTTGTTTTTGACCAGACTACAAGAGCTAAAAGCTCAGTAGTTCTTGTATAAATTATTCCATGGAAAGCTCCTCCTCCTCCTCCAGCTCCAGTTCATCCTACTGCTACTGTCACTGTTTCACCTCCAGAAGCTTCTTCCGATATTATTGGAAAGATAGAGTAACTGCTGTCAGAATAGAGAAAAAACTTTGATGACTCCTTGAAGATAGTTCAAGCCAAGGTAACTGATTTAGAGAAAGAGATGAATAGAGGTTTTGCTGAGATCCAGCACAACACAGATCAGCTTAAGCACCTCTTCAGAATAGGTGGTAAAGCCTTGGACCACACTATTACTAGTGTTGGTGAGGTTATGAATCAATCTCTCACTTTGGCCAATAATCAAATTGAACTTGAGAAGAAAGCCCAAGAGCATGTAATGAAAGTCTATGAAGGAGTGGGCCTCTTCAAGGATGAAACTATAAATAAACTTTGTCTAGAAGTCAGAAAGGGGGAGAATTTAGTAAAAGAACAAGTTGAAAAATATGCTTCTAATGTCCAGACCCTATGGACTGAGAAAATAAAGAAAATCAATCAAGATGTGCAAGCTCAAATACAGTCAGTGAAGTTCTACACTTATGACACTACTTTTTGGATGCATAATCAAATCTTTCCAGAGTTTCAGGCTGATCCAAATATCATTCCACATCATCTAAATCCTCATGCTGAGGGCCAGCCAGTTCCTGCTTAGATGCCAGCACAAATGCCAACTTTTTCTCCCAGGCCTGATAATGTAACTTTTCCTCCAGAATCCTATTCTCAAGCTTGAGAATCTGACATCCCCAAAGATTTACCAGAAGTTTAGATCCCCAAAAGAAGGAAATATGGAGAAGTTCCCTCTACTAGTAAGTAAGTTCCCGGCTCAGTATCAGAAAAGAGAAAAGCTCAAGAATTTGCTGAAGTTTGGAGCCCCACTTCAAAGACCTTGATTCTAGATACTCTGAAACATATAATGGACTTTAATGAAAGCAGAGATCTCCATTACAGTTCTTCTGAATGGGATTTTTATGAGAAGTCCATGACAAAGAGAAGAATTTATGATAGGGAATATGGCAGGAACAACCCTAAGACACCTCCAAGACCTCTTAGATATTATCCAAAGCCATTCAGCTATCAGAGGAGGCAACATGAAAAGTTTGATAAGCAACATCATCAACAGCATCAGAGCCAAAACTGAATTTTTTGATTGTTGAAATTGAGGATTGAATGCCTGTAGAAATGAAGTTTAAAATAATTCTAATTATATAATCTCTTGTTTTGATGATTATGTGTTTAATTCTCTATTTCTTGCATTTTTTCTTGCTCTTAACTTTTCATATCTAGTTCTTTCTCTTGTGGTATAATTCACCTTAGTATAGAGGGTTCTGACTTCTACAAATAGGGGTAGATTGTTGGGTATTGCATCCACAATAACCCAGATTTTCATGAAGTCACCCTTGAACTAAGATGAATTAAGTTGTATTTGATCTTCTATTTTAGTTATGTGTTTGTAGGTTCTATTGCTAAGTGTAGACCAATGTCAGTCTACAGTGGGTCATAAACATAGGACCATACAATGTAATCCCTTATTGTGCGATCCAAGGTGTTGAGTCATGTGTAGCC
This sequence comes from Platanthera zijinensis, assembly GCA_039513925.1. NCBI lineage: Eukaryota > Viridiplantae > Streptophyta > Magnoliopsida > Asparagales > Orchidaceae > Platanthera > Platanthera zijinensis. The sequence continues at coordinate 98,520,256 of CM077095.1, read as the reverse complement.
TCTCTATTGGGATACACTTCATATTCAAGCACTTGGATTAATAAATGAAGAGTTGGTGATGATTGTATTCAAGAAGAAAAATTTTCTAAAGTCAGAAATTTTCTAAGTTTTTTACTTGAGAAGTCAGCTTAGTACTCGAGTAGAAGAAGTAGAAGCACTCGAGAAGTCAGCTTAGTACTCGAGTACAGGAATTGGTTCTCGAGTAGTACTATTCTAGTTCTCGAGTAACCAAGTCTAGTACTCGAGTGGACTTTGCCTCTACCTCTCAAGTGTTCAGGATTTTATCCCAAAAAATTTCTAAGTATAGTACTCGAGTAATCATCTTGTACTCGAGTAGTTGATAGTATGTCTCGAGTGAAAGAAAACTTTCTAAGTCTAGTTCTCGAGAAGTAAACTCTGTACTCGAGAATATATACAGAAAAAGCATTGACAGCGTTGAGTGTCGAGACTTGACTCAACGCCTTCTGAAAGTTCTGGAATTTCGCTATGTATAAAAGCATTGAATGCGAAGGGCTGACTCAACGCTAAAAGCAAGAACTCGAGAAGATCAAGACAGTACTCGAGATCACTCAACAGTGAAAGCGTTGAATGTCAAGAGGTGTCTCAATGCCATCTGAATCTGGATTTCTTCCAAGTCTAAAAGCGTTGAGAGCGTTGAATGCTAAGACCTAACTCAATGCTATTGGTTGTGTTATCTCGAGAAGTCAAGCCAGTTCTCGAGAAGCAATTCCTAGTTCTCGAGTAGTATTCTTCTCTCTCGAGAACTGGAGTTCAGTTTTGCTGAAATTTTCGCTAAGTCCAGATTTGACGGGATTTTCAAATGACATGACGTGATTGGTCCATGTGTACGTCATTAAGGATAATTTTTACCATTAGGGGAGATCTTATATAAAGGTCTTGTCAAACCGACTAACCCTAACATGCTGTCAATTATTATTCAAAGTATTTTCTGAATCTCGCTCTCTCTATCCAAAAATGGAAGCCGCCGCTGACGATCTTCTTCATGCAAGCACTAGGTTTTTCGATCCCAAGATTCAGATCAAGATTGACTTCCATATCGAGATTATTGTTCGTTCTTAATCATCTCTCAGATCGGGTGAAGTCAAAGGAAATTTTAAGATCTAGTTCTTGTTGAGTTTCTTCTTCATCATTTCTGATAAAGTCGCAAGTTCAAAGAAGAGGATCTAGGCCGACAGATTCCAGATCTGAGAATTATTATTAGTATTTTTAATTACTCTCAATTTAATTCTTGTAGGAGATTTCTCTCCGATTTGTAGGAAGTTTTATCTTCTGAGTGTAGATCCTTGTTATGGATCGAGGTTGTAGGAACTTTGTTCCGAGGCGTAGGATCGTTTTGATCAGAGATTAGTATAGTAGCCGAGTCCAGTGGTTTGCTAGATCGGTGAGGGAAAGTGGATATACCCAAGGTTGGGGAACCACTATAAATCTTTTGTCGTCTGTGAATGCTTGGTAGATTTGTGTGCATAGTTCGTTAAATTATTTTTATTCCGCAAAAAGACGCACAACTCACCTATTCATCCCCTCTAGGTGATTTAGGTAGACAACTGATGATTTTCAATGCTTTTCATGACAAGTGTAAAAAGGAGTAGCCATCTTTGACTTTTAAATCAACTTGTGCTTTTTGACCAAGGGAAGCTTCATCCTTATGCCAAATTCCAACTCTATCCTCTTGGTTTTTGCTCTATAAATAGGCATGAAGGAAGGGGGAAAGCAGCATCCTTTCTCCTCCATTTGAGACTTCTAGAGAGCTGTTGAGAGTTTATTTTTAGAGTATTTCAGCTTAATGTTTTCATGTTTTAATATTCTTGCAATCTCTTTTATTGCACTTGTAATCTTTTTATAAACTCTTTTTGTAATGTCTCTATGCCCTTTTTTGTAACTTCTTTTCAATAAAATAAAATAGTTTGTTATTCCCTTTCTCTCTCTCTCTCTTTCTTATTATGCATATTCTTAACATGATTTTCATTTACTACACTATTATGAGTAAATAAACTTTGTTTAGTACTTGATCGAGATGATCCGAGGAATGAAATGATCTCATTTTATTAATCCTCATCTTCTTTTTTTCTTTTAACAAATATTTATGATTTATCCTTGATTAATCTCGAGAGAGGTCATATCATCAATATATGATTTGTCTCTTCTATTTTCGTACTCTAGTAGCCGAAAGGATCATGTGTATGGATTGATCACTCACGAGTAAAGGGAGTTGAATGCAATCCTTGAAAGAGGACGATGTAAATTTCTCGGATTGGAGTCAAATCCAATAGAGGGGTTCACCACATAAAGCGAGTTTTAGGGTTTTCAATTATAGAAAAAAAGTTTGGTTGATCAACCTAAACTCAGTTGGGCGTAGCCTTGAAAGAGGTGCGTTCATATTTTGGGAACCTCCACGGTCCAAGCATCTTCGTTAAAGAGAATTAGGGATTTATCTTTTTTGGTCATTTTCATTCCATGGTGATTCAAGATCAAGTACTAACCTTTTAAATTATTATTTAATCATCCTCTTTTATCGTATAACCGTTATATTATTTGCAAACCAACTCAAAGAATCTAATTGATAAAATAACAGAAATCTCTTTTAAGTAGAAGTAATCGACGCGCCTTGGTTCTTATACGACCTTGATATTATATCTTATACTATAAGCGATAAGATACACTTTCCTTTATCGAATATAGATTCGGAGAACATCATCTTCATCTTCATCTTCTCTCTTTCATAAAACACCTCCGGGATTTTCTCCCTCATGTGGACAACCTTTGAGGGGGGTGAATAAGGTTTTGTGCGTTAATTGAAAATTTGAAATATTTTGGTCTATAAAAACTAGTTTTGGAAGCTACCGCGGGGCGTTAGCTTGCTAACCTGTGGCGGTAGGTCACGGACCTCATTTTCCTAGGCAACTTTCTCCTTAGAGATCTACGTACCCTTTAGAGAATCACCGACTAACATCCACAATGTTACGGGCAAGGAAAAACTTCAAATGAATTTTATTTAAAATAAATCAATGGAGTGTTTTTACAATTACAAAAGATTGATCTCCATGACCCCGGAGATCGGAGGCAGTGAAAATCAAATCATTTTTTTTTGTTTTCTATACCGACCCACTATCTGAACTAGTTGGATCTCTCCCTTTCACTCCAAGAAAGGTCTTCGATCTGACTCGTCCCTTACATCCGGATAGAACTAGAGGTATAGACTGTGTCACCCTCATAAAATTTCAATCTCAGTTTCCTGGTCTAAAATGGACTTCCAGAAATTGGTGAGCCCAATATCACATATTGACTCAACCAAGCATGGTCATGCATTTATTAGTCTCATTCCATCAAGGGGCCCATCGATGCAACTCCTGTCATATAGGAGGACAAATCCCATCTCTGCTCACACACAAACACCCAAATGATTTGTATCATACCCAATAACCACCTTTATCATCCAACTTTCTCAAGACTGGACTTTTGATAGCATCAAAGCACGCTCTTCCTCACTCGATGAATGCTATGACTTTAGGTCAAAGGACCACAAACACCATTACAACTTGAGCCATACTTGTGACATGTTTATATAGCAATCCACAAAGTATTCTCATGGTGGGTCTGTCTAGTACAACTTATTCACTAACAAGTACCCATGTGATGACTTGATATCATAATATCATGACCTATGAGAACCGGTCATCAGTCAAAGCACATGCTAGTCTTAATGCGTCATCATTGCCCTTAGCTTCTAAGATGATACTTGACCAGGGACTATTTAAGAATGAAGCTTCTGATAATATAGCCGCTCACATTCAAATCACTACTTTACTCCTATGGAAGCAAATATTCTAAGGGTATTTATTATGTTAAATTACTCTATCATAATAGAAATAAATTTACAAATAAAAGAAATTGCCAAAATATATAAATGAAATGTATACAGTACTCTATTCATCAAATGAATTATTACACCCAACAACATATAATCCACAAGACTCCAACTAGAGCTGATCATTAAGGTAACGTATACCCAAAGATCAAACATGACCATCATGCTTTCTCTGTGTGAGAGGCTTTGTTAGTGGATCCACAATATTCTCCTCAGTCGGCACTCTGCAAAGCTCACATCTCCTCGATCGACAATCTATGGAATTAGATGGAACCGCCAAAGTATATGCTTGGAGCGCTGATGAGATCTAGGTTTCGAAGCAAGTGCAATTGCACCGTTGTTATCACAGTAGAGAACTACAGGATGAAAAATGCTAGAAACTACATGTAACTCGCCAATGGATTTTCTAATCCATTCAACCTCCTTCATTGCACTTGCTGTAGCGATATACTCGGCCTCAGTTGTAGAATTTGCAACTGTCTCCTACTTGGAACTCTTCCAGCTAACAATACCTACATTTAGGCAAAATATGAACCCTGACTGAGACTTTGAGCCGTTCCTATCAGTTTGGAAGTTAGCATCTGTATAAGCTCTTACAACGAGCTCTTCCTCTCTGCCAAATACCAAGAACGTATCTTTAGTCCTTCTCAAGTACTTTAGGATGTTCTCGATGGCTATCCAGTGACTATCACCGGGATCAGACAGATACCTGCTAGTCATGCTCAAGGCATAAAAGACATCAGGTCGAGTACATATCATTGCATACATGATTGACCCAATTGCCAAAGCATATGGAATCAACTTTATACGGTCCATATCTTAACAAGACTTAGGGCACTGGTCCTTAGAGAGACTCATACCTGACATGGGTAAGAATCCTTTCTTGGACTCAAGCATGTTGAACTGCTTCAACACCTTATCAATGTATATACTTTGGGTCAAACTCATCAACTTCTTCGATCTATCTCTATAGATCTTAATACTAAGTATATAAGTCGCTTCACCCAAGTCCTTTATAGAAAAGCAACTCCCTAGGTTGTTGTTAATAACTTGTATGGTCAGTTTGTCATTCCTGATCAGCAATATATCATCTACATATAATATCAGAAAGACAACAATGCTCCCACTAATTCATTTGTAGACACACGGTTCATCCTCGTTCTTGAGAAAACCAAACTCTTTGATCTTTTCATCAAAACAAAGATTCTAACTTTGAGAAGCTTATTTTAATCCATAAATGGATCTCTGCAGCTTGCATATTTTAGTGGCTTCACCTGGAGATACAAAACCCTCGGGTTGAATCATATGCACTTCCTTAAGGAGGTTTCCATTTAGGAAAGCCATTTTGACATCCATATGCTAGATCTCATAGTCGTAATATGCAATAATAGCAAGCAGAATTCTGATGGACTTAACCATGACAATAGGGGAAAAAGTCTCATCATAGTCAATACCATGAATTTGCTTGAAACCCTTAACCACCAGTCACCCTTTGAATGTCTGTACATTCCCATCCATGTCGGTCTTCTTCTTGAAGACCCACTTGCACTCTATGGGCCGTACCCCTTCAGGTGGTTCCACCAAGGTAGGTTGCCACTTCTCAGAGTCCGGCCCACTCATAGCCTCTTGATAGGTTGCAGACTCATCACTATGATCCATAAGCAACACATTACCTATTTGAGACACGAGAAATACATATCTCTCAGGCTCAAACCTTGGTCTACCAGATCTACATGAAACTTGTGTTTCCTGAGCAGGCTCTCTAGCTATAATAACTTATAGTCCTAGCTCAGGTTCCAATTCCGGTTCATTTATAGTTTTTGGTTCTTGAACTTCTTCAAGTTCTACCCTGACAGTCTTTCTACTTAAGAACCTTTCTCAAGAAAGACACAAGTCCTCGTGACAAACACTTTGCCCTCAGACGGTAGGTAAAAATAGTACCCTTTAGTTTCCTTAGGATATGCCACGAGATATCACTTATCTGATTTGGGTTCCAGCTTGTCAAGCATTTGACGTCTTACGTAAGCCTCACAACCCAAAATCTTAATAAACGACATACTAGGACACTTCCCAGTGTAACGCCCCCGATTTTCCTGCGATTATTTTTATTCTCGTTGGTGTTACGATGACGCGTTTCCGTGGTTTGTGCCATGTGTGGAGTATGGTTTAGCTCCTTAGAACTCAGTGCCCCGTTTTGTAGCCTGTTGGCAAGATCTCCCTAGCAAGCCGAGTCGTTTTGGGTGACCCGGTGTGGCCTCTCGGGGGGATGTTTGTGTTTGTCTTTGTTTGGGAATAACTCGAGTTCTGTTCGTCGAAAGTTAATTTTGACTTCGTCGTTGTGTTCGTAGCGTTGGTATTTAGCTACGGTGCGAATTTCGTCGAATTCCGAGGTGATTCGGTTTTCGTGTCGTTTGGTGTGTTAATAGTATTTGTGATCAATTAATTAAATTGATTTGGCTTGTCCTGTAGCCTTTCGGTTTTGACCGAATAGTAAATTCTGCGGGAGATTTTATTTAGGCAGTTATTGCCTTGCCTTGGTGGCAGCCATATATTGGCTTATACCTATTTTGGTATTTACTTAATGTAATTAGGTGATTAGGCGTTTTAGGGTTCGGTTATTGCTGAACCGGCATTTAGCTTTTATATAAAAGCTTTTCTTAAGAAGTGGCGGACCACTTCTTCTTCCTTTTCCTGAGAGAGAAACTGTCTGCTTGTTCGCGGAAAACAGAGGAGAAAACCGCCCGTCCTATACCTCCTTTGGTCGGCGATTCCGGGCTTGTTCATGGACGGAATTCGATTCTAAAAGCGGCGTTGTCTTGCTCTCTCCGAGATCTTCGTTTCGACGGTAAGATATTCGATTTTCGTGGAGTTTTGATGAGATTTGGGTTTTCGGTTTTGGAGTTTCCGCCATTAATGGCCGTGAGATTTGTTCTAGGTGCTGCGGCTGTTCGTTCTGTTTGAAGAGGAGGAAAGTCGTCCAAGCTTCGCTAAAAATTGAGGCAAGTAGTATTCTTGCCCTTGCCAAGTTTCTTTTATATTATTCATGCTGAATTTGAAATCCCTGTTAGCCCTAGGTTAGAGGCCTTGTTGTTCTTTTTTTCTTGCTAACTATAGTAATTAGTTCTTCCTATTGACCCCCCCCTGCTTGTGCTGTTGGAACCCAACTTTGCCGGCGTGATGCCATTTATCTTTGTTCAGATTTGCTCTGGTTTGGGTGTAGCCGAGAGGGAGTGTTATGAGGGGAGGTGAGTTCCCGAATTTGTTAAGTGTATTACTCGAGCTTTGGAGTAAGTTACTCGTGAGGTAGAGGTAGTTTACTCGGGTTTTAGTTTTGGAGTACTCGAGTAGGTGGTAGTTACTCGGGTTTTAGTTTGGAGTACTCGAGTAGGAGGTATTTACTCGAGTATGAGTTTTGGTTTACTCGAGTAGTAGGTAACTACTCGAGTAGGGGTTTTGGGTTACTCGAGTAGTGGATTCGAGATACTCGAGTGAGTGGTTTGGTTTACTCGAGTAGTAGGTATCTACTCGAGTGCAGGAATTTAGACACACAAGTAGTCGGCAACTACTCGAGTAGTCGAGTAACAGGCAACTACTCGAGTTCTAGATCTTCTGCCTTAGTCGTTCGACTATCGTCGAGCTCTGATCGGAGATAGTCGAACCCGATTTAGTCTGTGAGTCGTTCGACTATCATCGATCTCTGAGCGGAGATAGTCGAACTCTGTATAGTCAGACTGTCTTTCGACTATCGTCGTGGAGAAAGTCGAACCCGGTTTAGTCTGACTGTCGTTCGACTATCGTCGTGGAGATAGTCAAACTCTGTATAGTAAGACTGTCGTTCGACTATCGTTTTAGAGATAGTCAACCTCCGTTTAGTTAGACTGTCGTTTGACTATCGTCGTGGAGATAGTCGAACTCCGTTTAGTTAGACTGTCGTTCGACTATCATTTTAGAGATAGTCGATCTCCGTTTTGTCTGGCAGCCGTTCGACTATCGTCAAGATAGTCGACCTTCGCTTGTCTTCGGCCGTTCGACTATCGTCGACCTCCGTTCGACTATAGTCGAGCTCCGAGTAGACTTAGCGGTTTTGTCATGCCCGTGACCTATTTGTCACGCCTGTGACCCCCCCATTCTGTCGATAGTCGATCCCTGGAGACGATTGTCAAGCTCCGCGTTACCTTAGTGGGTTTGTGGGTAGTGACTTTATTTTGGCATTGAGTGAGGCTAGCTCACTCAACGCCAAGGTTTAGGTAGGCACTGAGTGGGTCTCACTCAACGCCTTGTCGTGTTGATTTTTTCAACACTCTTCTTTATCTTGATTTTGTTCCCGAGTGGATTTTCCGGTTGTATTGCTGGGTTTTCTTGTCGGGCGTTTTCTTTACCTTCTTGGAGGCCAAATTGTGGGTCGTGGTTGGTAGTGGTGGTTTGTAGCTCTTCAGGGGGGTGGAGTTTTGTGATGTAGCCAAGGCCACCCATGTTTTTCTTGCTCCAGGTACGGGCTGGGCATGTCGGGTGGAAGGTCCCTTGTGCTTTCACGTGTTGACCCTCGAGCTTTTCGACTTGGACATGGTGGATTGGGGGACTGCGTTTGCCTCCGATCCGGTTCCTCGTTATTTGTTTTTGCTACTACCACTTCCCACAGTTTAGGGTGTTAGAAGTTTCTTCCTTGGTGGTTTGCAGCACTTTTGGCTCTTGGTAGCCTTGTAGGCCCAGCAGGATATTGTTCCTGGGTTGGGTTGTTGCTGTTTTCTTGCACGTGGTGCATTTTTCTGTTGTCCTATTTTTGGACAGTTGTGACTCTTTCTACTGCATGTTTTTCAGTTACTTCTTCCTTTTGGTTGACTCTTACATGCAGTTGTTTTTACCTTGATTTGCTTGCTGAGGTATTCTGTTTTCTTTGGAATGCCTCAGGTTCTGAGTTATAGCCGGTCTGGTGGCTAGTTGAGGTGGTGGTGTTGGTGGACTCCCGGACTTTGGAGTTCCGTTTACCTTGTTAGTGAGGTAGTTTTTCAGTACTTTCTTACAGACAGACATGTATGCCAGTGGGTTCGTGTCAGGTTGTTGGCGCCCACTGGTAGTTTTTACCTTGTATTAAATATATTACTTATGCTGCTACCATTTTTTGGAGATAGTCTACTTGCTTTGAGAGGGTTTTATGCTAGGTTGCTAGTTACTTTTAAACTATAAATATTAATATAAATGAAGCTCATGATCAGCATATTTTATAAACTTAATCTCTATTTTCCAAATCACGTATGAAAACCATTTTCCTATATATTATATAAATTAAATATAGAGGCTTGCATAGCGTAAGTGGTTCTCTTAGGACCCTTATGCGCTCTTTAGGATGTCAAACCTAATTAAAGTATTTTCCGCAGCATATAAATATAGTTTTCTTTTGTGGACTAGGTGATCCACTGAGCCGAGGGATACGGTCTCTAAAATATAACTGATTTTCTAATCATTAAACTAAGGATTTTCTTGCATAAAGTTTGTAGGTGGTTTTGCCTGAGCGTCAGCAGTTATCCCCTGCTGGACGTGGCATCATGACGCGTATTTTCTCATACTCTGATAATTCTTAATTCGGAGAAAATGCGGGTTGTGACAGTTGGTATCAGAGTCAGGTTATTTCAGGTTAATTGTTTGTTGTTTTTCTAGCCTGGTAGTTTTATTTGCTAGATTGTTTGCGGTATTGTGGTGGTAGTTCCTTAGTTTGTGTGTTCCTATAGGGAAATTTAAGGTGAAGAACCGATGGGCGTGTGTTCTGTTTGACTCCGGCGCTACCCACTCGTTCGTGGCTAGAGCCTTTGTTGAGCGACATCGGTTGACCTTAGATCGTGTTCGGGATTCCTTCCGTGTCAAGTTTCCCTCTGGTGAATTTGTGTTGTCAAATTTGGGCATTTTGGATTGCCCGGTTCTGTTGGGGGACTTTCTTGTGAAGGCGGACCTGAAAATGATTGATCTGGAGGACTTCGATGTCATTTTGGGCATGGACTGGCTCTCTCGGTATGATGCGGTCATTCAGTGCAAAGGAAAGCGCTTGGACTTCATCAGAGACGACGGTCAGCCCGGCAGCGTGTATGCTGATCCGTGTCAGGATTTTCCTGTCTTCTCTGCGGTATGTGCTCAGAGGTTGTTTCTTTTTGGTTGTTGTGTTTGTTTAGTCTCGGTGGTGGGAGCCGCTGTTAGCGTACCACGCTTGGAAGAGATTCCTATTGTTCGTGGTTTCGCCGATGTTTTTCCTGATGATCTTCCTGGTCTTCCTCCTGATCGGGATGTTGAGTTTGTTATTGATTTAGAGCCGGGTACGCGTCCTATTGCGAAGGCGCCGTACCGGATGGCCTCTCGTGAGTTAGAGGAGTTGCGAGTTCAGTTGGATGAGCTGTTAGCCAAAGGTTTTATTAGACAGAGTTTGTCGCCTTGGGGTGCTCCTGTTTTGTTTGTAAAGAAGAAAGATGGGTCGATGCGGCTTTGCATCGACTATAGAGAGTTGAACAAGGTCACTATCAAGAACAGGTACCCTCTGCCGAGGATCGATGATTTATTTGACCAGTTGCGTGGTAGCACGGTGTTCTCCAAGATCGATCTTCGTTCTGGATATCATCAGCTCAAGATCCGTGAGGCGGATATTCCACGGACTGCATTTAGATCGAGGCATGGAAACTTTGAGCTTTTGGTGATGTCATTTGGTCTGACCAATGCACCATCGGCCTTCATGGATATGATGAACCGGGTGTTCAAGGATTTCCTCGACAAGTTCATTGTAGTGTTCATTGATGATGTGTTAGTTTATTCTCGCAGTGCTGAGGAGCATGAGCAGCATTTGCGTTTGGTTCTGACAGAGTTGAGGAACCACAAGTTATTCGCCAAGTTAAGCAAGTGCGAATTTTGGTTGCCTCAGGTTTCTTTTTTAGGCCACGTGGTGAATAAGGATGGGATCTCGGTCGATCCAGAAAAGATTGCGGCAGTGATGGATTGGAGTAGACCGAGTACGCCTAAGGAGATCAGGAGTTTCTTAGGGTTGACTAGTTATTACAGGAGATTTGTGGAGGGTTTCTCTTCCCTAGCCGCACCTTTGACCAAGCTGACTCAGAAGAATGTGGCTTTTGTTTGGAGTGAGAAGTGTGAAGAAGCTTTTCTGGAGCTAAAGGAGAGATTGTGCACTGCTCCTGTTCTGACCTTGCCTACTGAGGGTGTGGATTATGATGTTTATGTGGATGTTTCGCACGTAGGTCTGGGATGCGTATTAATGCAAAATGGAAAGGTAATTGCCTATGGGTCAAGGCAACTGAAGACTCATGAGAAGAATTATCCCACGCATGACCTTGAGTTTGCAGCGGTAATCTATGCGTTGAAGTTGTGGAGGCACCTACTTTATGGGGCTCAATGCAAGATCTTTACTGACCATAAGAGCCTGAAGTACGTGTTCACGCAGAAGGAGTTGAATCTGCGTCAGCGGCGGTGGTTGGAATATGTGGCTGATTATGACGTGGAGATCCAGTATCATCCGGGCAAGGCCAATGTGGTGGCTGATGCCCTGAGCCGAAAGACGGGAAAGATCTTTAACCTCTTCGCCGACCGTTTAGTATAGGAGTTCCTCCTTATGGATATTTTAGTGGGATGCTATAGTTTGCAGAGTACCTTGTCAGTGTCAGAGCTGTCCTGGATTTCTTTGATTAGGCTGCACCAGAAGGACGATCCTGATCTTATGTACCTTTTCACCAGGACTGAGAAGGGAGAGTTGTCTGATTTTACTATCGATGATGCGGGTACTTTGAAGTACCGCGGCAGGTTTTGCGTTCCCGCTGTTGGGGATATTAGGAGGATGATTTGTAGCGAGGCTCATGGTTCAAGCGTTGCCTACCATCCAGGATCTACGAAGATGTATCGGGACTTAAGGCAAATTGCCTGGTGGTATGTTATGAAAGGAGATATAGCCCGATTTGTTGCTGAGTGTCACACTTGCAAACGTGTGAAGGCCGATCATGGAAGGCCTAGTGGTAAGTTGACTCCGCTAGAGATCCCGACTTGGAAGTGGGAAAGTATATCTATGGATTTCATTACGGGATTACCGAAATCCCCGAGAGGATTTGATTCTGTTTGGATTATAGTGGATAGATTGACGAAGTGTGCTCACTTCGTGCCTTATAAGATTGATTACCCGATGAAGAAGATAGCGGAGTTGTATTTGAATGAAGTTATACCGACTCCACGGTGTGCCGGTTAGCATCATTTCTGATCGAGACTCCCGGTTTACTTCTCGTTTTTGGCCGAGTCTGCAGGAGGGTTTGGGTACGAATCTGAGGTATTCTACTGCGTACCACCTATAGACTAATGGGCAGACGGAGCGAGTGAATCAGATTGTTGAGGATATGATTCAATGCTATATTTTAGACCATGGTGGAGCGTGGGATGAGAGGCTGCGACTTATGGAATTTGCTTACAACAACAGTTATCAGGAAAGTTTGCAGATGGCTCCGTTCGAAGCCTTGTATGGGAGGCGCTGTAGGACTCCGTTATTTTGGGCTGAGGCTGGTGAGAGGCCTTTGTTGGGTCCTGATGCGCTGGAGGAAATGGAAGTCGCTGTGAAGCTTATTCGGGAGAAGCTTCGTATAGCCCAGGAGAGATATAAAAAGAATGCCAATCGACGTAGGTCTGCTTTGGAGTTTTCTATAGGGGACCTTGTATTTCTTAAGGTTTCCCCGATGGTGGGCGTAAAGAGGTTTGGTAAGAATCGGAAGTTGGACCCGAGGTATGTGGGCCCGTTTGAGATTTTGGAGCGGATTGGTGTGTCCGCTTATAGGTTGGATTTGCCAGCGAACTTCCCAGGTGTGCATAATGTTTTTCATGTTAGCCAATTGCGGAAGTGTGTGCGCAGCAGTGGGCAGCTCTTGGACGTTGTGCCCCGGTTGGAGCCCAACCTCTCTTTTGTTGAGGTGTCGGTTCGTATCTTGGATACTCAGGAGCGTGTGCTGTGAAAGAAGTCCATACCGATGGTTAAAGTTCTTTGGAAAAATCAGGATTTGGAAAGCGCGACTTGGGAGTTAGAGTCGGCTATGAGGAGGGCTTACCCTCACCTGTTTCGTTGATTTGATTGGTATGTTTTCCTTCTTGTAACTCCTATGTGTTGCTTTTCCTTCTTTAGTAGGAGTGTTGTGCGCAAAGTTTCGGGACGAAACTTTCTTTTAGGGGGAGTGACTGTAACGCCCCCGATTTTCCTGTGATTATTTTTATTCTCGTTGGCGTTACGATGAAGCGTTTCCGTGGTTTGTGCCATGTGTGGAGTATGGTTTAGCTCCTTAGAACTCAGTGCCCCGTTTTGTAGCCTGTTGGTAAGATCTCCCTAGCAAGCCGAGTCGTTTTGGGTGACCCGGTGTGGCCTCTCGGGGGGATGTTTGTGTTTGGCTTTGTTTGTGTATAACTCGAGTTCTGTTCGTCGAAAGTTAATTTTGACTTCGCCGTTGTGTTCGTAGCGTTGGTATTTAGCTACGGTGCGAATTTCGTCGAATTCTGAGGTGATTCGGTTTTCGTGTCGTTTGGTGTGTTAATAGTATTTGTGATCAATTAATTAAATTGATTTGGCTTGTCCTGTAGCCTTTCGGTTTTGACCGAATAGTAAATTCTGCGAGAGAATTTATTTAGGCAGTTATTGCCTTGCCTTGGTGGCAGCCATATATTGGCTTATACCTATTTTTGTATTTACTTAATGTAATTAGGTGATTAGGCGTTTTAGGGTTCGGTTATTGCTGAACCGGCGTTTAGCTTTTATATAAAAGCTTTTCTTAAGAAGTGGCGGCCCACTTCTTCTTCCTTTTCATGAGAGAGAAACCGTCTGCTTGTTCGCGGAAAACAGAGGAGAAAACCGCCCGTCCTGTACCTCCTTTGGTCGGCGATTTCGGGCTTGTTCGTGGACGGAATTCGATTCCAAAAGCGGCGTTGTCTTGCTCTCTCCGAGATCTTCGTTTTGACGGTAAGATATTCGATTTTCGTGGAGTTTTGATGAGTTTTGGGTTTTCGGTTTTGGAGTTTCCGCCATTAATGGCCGTGAGATTTGTTCTAGGTGCTGCGGCTATTCGCTCTGTGTGAATAGGAGGAAAGCCGTCCAAGCTTCGCTAAAAATTGAGGCAAGTGGTATTCTTGCCCTTGCCAAGTTTCTTTTTGATTATTCCTGCTGAATTTGAAATCCCTGTTAGCCCTAGGTTAGAGGCCTTGTTGTTCTTTTTTCTTGCTAACTATAGTAATTAGTTCTTCCTATTAAACCCCCCCTGCTTGTGCTGTTGGAACCCAACTTTGCCGTCGTGATGTCGTTTATCTTTGTTCAGATTTGCTCTGGTTTGGGTGTAGCCGAGAGGGAGTGTTAGGAGGGGGGGTGAGTTCCCGAATTTGTTAAGTGTATTACTCGAGCTTTGGAGTAAGTTACTCGTGAGGTAGAGGTAGTTTACTCGTGTTTTAATTTTGGAGTACTCGAGTAGGTGGTAGTTACTCGGGTTTTAGTTTGGACTACTCGAGTAGGAGGTATTTACTCGAGTATGAGTTTTGGTTTACTCGAGTAGTTGGTAACTACTCGAGTAGGGGTTTTGGGTTACTCGAGTAGTGGATTCGAGATACTCGAGTGAGTGGTTTGGTTTACTCGAGTAGTAGGTATCTACTCGAGTGCAGGAATTTAGACACACAAGTAGTCAGCAACTACTCGAGTAGTCGAGTAACAGCCAACTACTCGAGTTCTAGATCTTCTGCCTTAGTCGTTCGACTATCGTCGAGCTCTGATCGGAGATAGTCGAACCCGGTTTAGTCTATGAGTCGTTCGACTATCGTCGATCTCTGAGCAGAGATAGTCGAACTCTATATAGTCAGACTGTCGTTCGACTATCGTCGTGGAGATAGTCGAACCCGGTTTAGTCTGACTGTCGTTCGACTATCATCGTGGAGATAGTCGAACTCTATATAGTTAGACTGTCGTTCGACTATTGTTTTAGAGATAGTCGACCTCCGTTTAGTTAAACTGTCGTTCGACTATTGTCGTGGAGATAGTCGAACTCCGTTTAGTTAGACTGTCGTTCGACTATCGTTTTAGAGATAGTCGATCTCCATTTAGTCTGGCAGCCGTTCGACTATCGTCGAGATAGTCGACCTTCGCTTGTCTTCGGTCGTTCGACTATCGTCGACCTCCGTTCGACTATAGTCGAGCTCCGAGTAGACTTAGCGGTTTTATTACGCCCGTGACCTATTTGTCACGCCCGTGACCCCCCCCCCCCTTTCTGTCGATAGTCGATCCCTGGAGACGATTGTCAAGCTCCGCGTTACCTTAGTGGGTTTGTGGGTAGTGACTTTATTTTGGCATTGAGTGAGGCTAGCTCACTCAACGCCAAGGTTTAGGTAGGCACTGAGTGGGTCTCACTCAACGCCTTGTCGTGTTGATTCTTTTCAACACTCTTCTTTACCTTGATTTTGTCCCCGAGTGGATTTTCCGGTTGTATTGCTGGGTTTTCTTGTCGGCCATTTTCTTTACCTTCTTGGAGGCCGAATCGTGGGTCGTGGTTGGTAGTGGTGGTTTGTAGCTCTTCAGGGGGGTGGAGTTTTGTGATGTAGCCAAGGCCACCTATGTTTTTCTTGCTCCAGGTACGGGCTGGGCATGTCGGGTGGAAGGTCCCTTGTGCTTTCACGTGTTGACCCTCGAGCTTTTTGACTTGGACATGGTGGATTGGGGGACTGCGTTTGCCTCCGATCCGGTTCCTCGTTGTTTGTTTTTGCTACTACCACTTCCACAGTTTAGGGTGTTAGAAGTTTCTTCCTTGGTGGTTTGCAGCACTTTTGGCTCTTGGTAGCCTTGTAGGCCCTGCAGGATGTTGTTCCTGGGTTGGGTTGTTGCTGTTTTCTTGCACGTGGTGCATTTTTCTATTGTCCTATTTTTGGACAGTTGTGACTCTTTCTACTGCATGTTTTTCAGTTACTTCTTCCTTTTTGTTGACTCTTACATGCAGTTGTTTTTACCTTGATTTGCTTGCTGAGGTATTCTATTTTCTTTGGAATGCCTCAGGTTCTGAGCTGTAGCCGGCCTGGTGGCTAGTTGAGGTGGTGGTGTTGGTGGACTCCCGGACTTTGGAGTTCCGTTTACCTTGTCAGTGAGGTAGTTTTTCAGTACTTTTCTTACAGACAGGCATGTATGCTAGTGGGTTCGTGTCAGGTTGTTGGCGCCCACTGGTAGTTTTTACCTTGTACTAGATATATTACTTATGCTGCTACCATTTTCTGGAGATAGTCTACTTGCTTTGAGAGGGTTTTATGCTAGGTTGCTAGTTACTTTTAAACTATAAATATTATTATAAATGAAGCTCATGATCAGCATGTTTTATAAACTTAATCACTATTTTCCAAATCACGTATGAAAACCATTTTCCTATATATTATATAAATTAAATATAGAGGCTTGCATAGCGTAAGTAGTTCTCTTAGGACCCTTATGTGCTCTTTAGGATGTCAAACCTAATTAAAGTATTTTCCGCAGCATATAAATATAGTTTTCTTTTGTGGACTAGGTGATCCACTGAGCCGAGGGATACGGTCTCTAAAATATAACTGATTTTCTAATCATTAAACTAAGGATTTTCTTGCATAAAGTTTGTAGGTGGTTTTGCCTGAGCGTCAGCAGTTATCCCCTGCTGGACGTGGCATCATGACGCGTATTTTCTTATACTCTGATAATTCTTTATTCGGAGAAAATGCGGGTTGTGACACCCAGTCCATATCTCATATGATGTCCTTAGAATCTCTTTTGTTGGAGCACGATTTATTATAAAAGTAGTAGTTTCTAGTGGAAACCCTAAAAGGATACAAACAGATCTGCATAACTCATCATTGACCATACCATGTCTAACAGAGTACGATTCCTCTGCTCAGACACACCATTATGTTGTGGTGTTCTAGGTGGAGTGAGCTGTGATACAATACCACACTCTTTCAGATGTTCATGAAACTCATGACTTAGGTATTTGCCGCCTCGATCAGATAGGAGTGCTTTAACCTTCTTGCCGAATTGGTTCTCTACTTCGTTCTTAAACACTTTGAACTTTTCAAAGGTTTCATAGTTGCACTTCATAAGATACACATATCTGTATCTACTGAAATCATCAGTAAATGTAAAAAGATAGAAATACTCATCTCTAGCCATAGAACTCATGGATACACATGCATCACTATGTATTATACCCAAGAGATCATTAGCCCTCTCATTGAAACCAATAAAAGAGGCCTTAGTCATGTTGCCTAACAAACAAGATTCACATCTGTTGGGTCCATTACCCACAATGTTCCCTATAGTGAATTTGAAGAGGCATCACAATCAATACTAAGAGCATAGTTACATTTGATGTTATTTAAGCTCATCTTGTGTCGGATGTTCCATGGAACAAAACTAGAGAGATTGTCTAAGTGATGTGACAGGTGGTCATAAGGCAGAAAGGTGGACACCAAGAGAGTATGTTGGAAAGGCAGGAATTTGCCTAAGTCAACAGGCGTTGAGCGAGGTAAGCTCACTCAATGCCAGAAGTTAAGAAGCAGTTGACAATGCAGCTAAGTCCACAAGCATTGAGTGAAGCAAGCTCACTCAATGCCAGAGGTAAGAAAGAATGTTGGCAAGCTGGAAATGTGGCTATATCCACAGGCATTGAGTGAAGTTGACTCACTCAACGCCATACAGCCATTGGCAGAAATATGGCTAAGTAGTTTGGCGTTGATTGATGAAGACACACTCAACACCATACAACAAAAAGCTGTTAGTTGAACTCAGTTCAGAATTCAAAGAACTGAGTTCAGAGTTCGTCGAGCTCATCTTACCATTCGTCGAGCTAAATTCAAAACTTGAGATTCTGAGCTCATTGAGCTCAGTTCAAAATTTGTCGAACTGAGTTCAGAGTTTGTCGAGCTCAGTTTACTATTCGTAGAACTCAGTTCAAAGCAAGGCAGGCTGAGTCAGTCAAAGCCTAAACTTAAGAGGCAGAAATGTGTCTAAGGCCATAGGAGTTGAGTGAAGGTCATTCACTCAACGCCATAGCCTCATAAGTGTTGAGTAACACTCACAGTCTAAGACAGTATTTTTAAACACAGAAAATTAGCTAAGGCAGAAAGCGTGGAGTGAGGCATGCTCACTCAATGCTCTCAATGCCTAAGATACTGCAGATGCATAAACATGGTTAAGGCAAAAAGCATTGAGTGGAGGTTGCTCAATCAACGATGTCAACGCCTAGTGGAGACAAAATTTTGTTTAAGGTGTTTTGCGTTGAGTGATGCTCACTCACTCAACGCCAAGCAGTAGAAAGTTGATAAAGCAAGTTGGTGTTGAGTGAAGCTGAATCACTCAACGCCTAGAAATAGAATTATATTCTAAGTAGTTTGGCGTTGAGTGAAGGTTACTCACTCAACGCCAAGAGACAGTAAATCTATCTAAGTGATTTGGCGTTGAGTGAAGGACCCTCACTCAATGCCTATACTAATGTTGCTTGATTTTTGGCTAAGTCCACAGCTGGTGACGTCAGCAAGTCAAGAAGTCAACATATTTTAAATTAGTGGCGGGATGGCTACAGTATGCGACAAATGTTGCCGCAGACATACTATACGACAGTTGGCGTTAAAGCAAGGTTGCTGCTGGCCATTAATTATGTGGGGCCCACTACTCAAGAGCCGTTGGGTCAAAAATCAATAAAAGGAAAAGGCTTTTACAGAGAAAGAAAACTTTTCGAAAAAAACAATCAGGCAGATCTTCTTCTCTGCCATTGTTATGGAGCTGAAGAATAGGAAGCTCAAGTCAGCAAGACGAAGAGCAAGTTAGCTGTTGGTATCAACATCTTCAACAACAAGATAGCTGGTGTGATCTTCATCTACACCAACAAGTTAGCTCAGAGGGATTCTCTGAGAAATAGGTAGTAGCTTAGGCCGACCTTTGCTGCAAGTGCTTCACAGACCCATCTAACAAATCCTAAAGAACATTCTCTTGGGGAGCTGTGAAGAAGGAGATAGGGCTGAGCAGTAGGCTCAGTTAAGTAAGGGGCTTAGAAGCTGACCTGCAAGTTACTCCCAGCACAGGCCAAAGAAATATCTTTGTCCTTATTGTTGTGAAGAAAGGAGTTGGGCTGGGATTCTTCCAGCTCAGGTTTCAGTAAGATCTACTGCAGTTACTTCTCTAGTTCCAGCTGGATAAAATCCATGGTGCTGAGAAGAGGAAGTTAGGTCTAAGTATTTTCTTAGTCCAGATAAGTAGACTCAGGAAATATATTTCCTGGAGTCAAGGTTGGGCTGAGTTTATCTCATTCTAGGTAGATTAGCACAGTGAAATTTCACTTGTAGCCAATCATCACTCCAACCCACTTTCATCCTATAGGATCCAAGTGTGGATCTGATCTGTAGGGCTTAATTGCCTGAGGTAGGAGAGTGTTGCTCTCTGAGTATAGGGCCTTTGTGCCTAAGGTAGGTGATTAATTAATCACTGAGTTGTAAGTGCCTGGAAGGGCACTGAGGTAGGTATTTGCTGAGTACTGAGCTGTTGGAGTGCTGCAGCACTCTGAGAGTAGGGCTTTATGCCTGAAACTGTAGGGCTGAGAAGCCTGAGTTGTAGGCCTTTATATAAGGCTGAGGTAGGTGGCTTGAGGGTCACTGAGTGTAGGAGCACTGCAGAGCTCTGAGTGTAGGATCCTTTGTGTATCTGAGGTAGGGCTGTCCTCCCAGCCTGAGTGTAGGGCTTAACAGCC
Organism: Platanthera zijinensis; assembly: GCA_039513925.1. Lineage (NCBI taxonomy): Eukaryota > Viridiplantae > Streptophyta > Magnoliopsida > Asparagales > Orchidaceae > Platanthera > Platanthera zijinensis. The sequence goes on along the minus strand of CM077095.1, from coordinate 98,500,633 downwards.
TGAGGTAGGTGGTCTGCTGACTACTTAGTTGTAGGCTCCTTGTGGCTAATAAGTAAGTCTTTGAGGAGACTTAGAGATCCCGAGGGATCTGAGTTGTAAGCTCTTTGGAGCAAATTTTGGAGAAGTGTCTAGTCCAACAAGATAGTTTGATAGGTGGGAGGGAAAGTGGATGTACCCTAGTTAGGGGAACCACTATAAATCTGTTTTTAGGCGTTGAGTGATTTAGCTTCACTCAACGCAAACTTGTTTTATTAGCTTTCTACTGCTTGGCGTTGAGTGAGTGAGCATCACTCAACGTCAAACACCTTAGACAAAATTCTGTCTCCACTAGGCGTTGACAGCGTTGAGTGAGCAACCTCCACTCAACGCTTTTTGCCTTAACAATGTTTTTGGAGCTTGGATATACGTTTCTCATTTATATGACCCAAATGACAATGCTAAAGGTACGTAGGGTTCAAGTCATTCGTTTTTAGTCTTTTAGTATTCTCTATATTATAGATTTGATGGTGTAAGTTCAAAACATATAAACCATTAAACATTTGGGCTATAACATAACAAATATCATTCTTAATTATCGAACAACAATTGTTCTTAATAACAAAAGAAAATCAATCATGTCTAAGGATGAAATGGATATAATGTTTCTAGATATAGAACGAACATAATAACAATTATCAAGTTCAATTACAAGCCCTCTGGGCAAAGAAAGAGGGTAAACTCCTACGGCGACTGCAACAACTCTTGCTCCATTGCCAACACGCAGGTCCACCTCTCCTTTACTCAGCAATCTTCTCCTTCCTAGTTCCTGCATATTTATACAAATATGAGAACCACATTCGGTATCTAATACCCAGGATGAAGTAACGGAAAGGTTTATCTCTATAACATAGTTACTTGAAGCGGAAGTCATACCTCCCTTCATATTTTGCAAACCCTCAATGTACGAAGGACAATTCCTACTCCAATGGCCAGCCTTGCCATAGTGGTGGCATTTCCCTTCTTTTGTCAAGCCTTTCTTTTTCAATGCTGAAGACTTAGGCTCTAGAGCAGACTTAGGTCCTACCTTCATCTTCTTGAAGTCCTTGGCCTTGCCCTTGCCTTTATGCACCATCAGTATGAGGCTAGCAGGATTGACCTTCTTCATATTAATCTCGACAGTTCACAACCTGCCTAGGATCTCAGGTAGTGTATTCTCTATTTCATTCATGTTATAATTCAAGACGAACTGCTCATAACTGTTTGGCAACAATTACAATATCAGGTCTGTGGCCAACTCTTGGCCTAGAGGAAAGCCTAGTCTCTCAAGGTTCTCAATATATGCAATCATCTTGAGTATGTGAGCCCCTACTAGGTCTCGAGCTCCCATCTTACACAGGAACAATGCCTTAGTGACGTCAAACTCTCTTGACGAGCTTGCCCTTGAAATATTTTCTTGAGATGCTCGTCAATTTTCTTGCAACCCATGTTCTCATTTTACTTTTGGAGCTCAGAGTTCATGGTTGCTAGCATGAGGCATTCAACATTTAAAGAGTCGTCAAGATAGTTCTTATAAGCATCCTTATCAGAATGGGACGCATTCCCTGCAGGCTCTTCAGGGGATTCCTCTTCCAAAATATAGATCTTCTGCTCTTTCCTGAGAATAATTCTCAGATTCCCGTACCTATCCAAATAATTTGTACCACTCAGCTTCTCCTTCTTAAGGATGGCTCTGATGGACAGGGTGAAATTCTACAAGGATTCAACAAAGTAAAATCAATACTACATTTCAAAATACATTTTATTTATTTCAATTAGGATTTTAATCAAAATACTCCCACTATTTTTATCAAACTGATAAACCTCGATATCTATTTGAAGAGTTTATGTGAGTAACTCTCTTAGTGGACAAGATTCATATTTCACCAATACTATGAGTCAACTTTGGCTTTTCTCTCACAATGTAGTTATTTAGGTAGCCAACACTTGCCAATTGCCTCACTATGCAACTCCTGTATGGCTGGTGAATAACTCTTTATTCGCATACATCATATGGTGCATGTCAACCCTATGCCTCTAGGCACTCAACCTTTGAGGTCACCCAATTAAGTTTGATCCGATGTCGACTGTGGGATATCACAATTTTTCGATCGCACCCTTACCAAGATAGATTAATGCACCTTACTTTGGCAAGCCCACACTTCATTGATCGAGGAAGGAAGAGTGTCATCTATCGGAAGACATCCGAATGCTTAATATTACTTAAGAGATTTTAGATTGTTGATTAAAACTTAATCATGGTTAACAATTAATCAATGTGCACATCCATAAAATAAAACTACAACATACATAATCTAAATGCATCTCATATGTGTACAAGAGAAATCATCAACACTTGATGAACTAGGCTAAATCTGAACATCTAGACCTTTCTAAATCTTCATATTTACATGCACTGGACATGAGCAACACAAACACCACTTAAATAATAGATAAACCCGTCTCTCCATGTGAGATTCAAAATCAAGCACATACTTGGTTTCACAAACCAATAAGAGTGACGGTTACTATTAAGGAGTAACAAGGAGAATAATAAAGAAATCACATGCGTTCTTGGTGGGGCTAAGAATAGATTTGGGCATTTTAGAACATTTCAAAATTTCCAGATCTACACGCCATGGATTTAGTAACTTTTGAAACAATGAATATCACTCAAACCTGGCTTTGATACCACTGTTGGGTTTTTCTATATGACATAACACTTATGCGCAATGGAAATAGAGGAACAAGAAAAGCCCAAAATAATTCGGATCTAGTGATATACATTGATCAAGAAAAAGGCTGTAAAATAAAATTAACTTTGCGAGATTGAGTCGATACTCAACCTAGATGATCCAAAAGATCCGTCGATCAATTAACGGCAAGAGTCCTTAGTGCAAAATAGTGTTCGCACCTCTACAATAGATCCACACAAATGGGAGAACCTGTAGAGTCTTGTCAAACAAGATCTAGGTCGGGAGAGGGCACTCAGCATCTTCACGGACTGCTAGGTCCGTTACAGAAGAGGCGGCGGCGGAGACACTCACCGAAATCAGGACTCAGCGACAGCGACAGGATCGGCGAAGTCGGAATAGCTTCCATCGGCCTTTTAGGTCTTGGGTTTTTCGCATAGTGCGGCTCTAATGATTATTTCTCCACGCTAGCGCGTGTCTCCAAATGATGAGGCAAGTGTACCTATCGTTCGAAGTATATAATCAAGTGTCGTATATCGACTCGGGGCTGACGAGTACTTGTACTCACAAGAAAAGCTATTATCTTATCGGACAGAAAAGTTGCTTTATGTTTATAGAACGGAAAAGGAAAAGGTAAGCGTTAAACTAAGAAAGAGAAATACGAATTAGGGAAGCTAGCACTTGATCTAGAATTTCCTTGGGATAAAATAAACCTTCTTGTAATGCGATTTCTTAAACTACTCACTCGACCGTGGAGGTTCCTAGCATACAAAGCGTCTCTCTCAAGCTCATGTTTTTGACTAACCTTAGGTTGATCGATTAAGACCTCTCGGCCAGTCGAAACCCCTAAGCTTGCTTTAGGCGGTGAACCTTACTATTGGATTTGACTCCAATCCGGAAGATTTATGTCGTCCTCTCTCGATAAGTGCATTCAACTCCTTTTATATTTGAGTGATATCCTCGTCCGCAACCTCTCGGTCATTTAGGATACGGATCTTAGATCGAAGATCATATACGCGTAATATGAATTCAATGAAATAGAAATCAAAGATAAATCGTAGCGAGAAAGATTAAGAACAAGATATTTGATAAAAAGGAAAAGTTTATTTTATTCCAAGCATCATCATAATCAAGTGCTAAATGAAAACTTAGCTACTCATCATCATTAGGGAAATAAAAGCTAAGGTAGGGAAAGACATGATTAAAATGAAAAGGAAAATTGAATTGAAACTTACATAAAGTAAAACTAAGTTAAGAAATGGAAAATACAGTAAATAAAATAGCAACTATAGGATTCCTACTCCTAAAATTTGATTTTTGAGCTTCTGAAGCTGTCTGGAATTTATAGCAAAAGTTTCTGGATGGTCACGCCCTAGGTCACGCCCGTGACCTAGGGCGTGTCAGGCTCGGAACCGTCGTCTTGAAACCACGGGAACGTTGGAGGAGAAACTGCCAAAATATGTTAAATAACGGGTCACTCCCCTAGCTCACGCCCGTGACCTAGGGCGTGTCTAGTCTGTTATAGGAAACGGCGGGAATGAGAAACAGCGGGAAGTAATTCTTGCGTTGCTGAAGGGGTCACGACCTTGGTCACGCCCGTGACTTAGGGCGTGTACTGACCGGGTCAGCAAACGGCTGTAAAAGGTATAATTTGGGATCAATTCGGCAGTTTCGGGTAGGTCACGCCCTAGGTCACACCCGTGATAGGGGGCGTGTACTTGGGAAATGTTCCAGAATTGTTCGGGGAAGATTTCTGGAGAAAACTGTTTTTTTGAACTTGACACGCCCGTGTTCATGCCTAGACATGCCCGTGTCTGAGGGGCGTGTACTTGTGAAACTCTCCAGAATTATAGAGGACGTCGTCCTCTTTCAGTTGACTGGTTGCACGTCCCGTAACTCTTCCTTGTTTGAAAGTTATGACCATTTGAAGTTCAGCTATCCGTGACCAAAAATGTTCATTTTCTCCGTTTCAACTCCTGATCACTCCTGCAAGCTCCAAATTGCTATTCGCAGCCCAAATTGACCTGAAATAAAAAAATAAAGCAATTAGAACATAATTACTAAAATATAATTATAATTTTATTATTAATTAAATAAAAACTATATAAAAATAAATATAATTAGTGACTTATCAAATACCCCCATACTTATCTGTTTGCTAGTCCCGAGCAAACAACTTCATATAGGGGGTAGAGAAATTTTAAATGTTAGAAAAGAAAATTGAAGCTAAGGAGTAAAATGCGAAGTCTTATGCCTATGTTTGTAGATATTTTTGTAGAAAGACTTACTCATCATACAAATTAGGTTTTTACTTTTCTTAAAATGTATTTCCACTATTATTTTTACTTTTTAAAATGAAAATCCGGAAAATCATATAATTAAATTCAGGGAGAGTGTAGCATGTGTACTAAGATAACATTGCACGAAGGAAGATCGAGATACCCTCCAAAGAAATCCATCAAATGTCGATGGTCATAGGCTTGCCCTTTCACACTCTCGCCACAGCACTAATTTAACTTAAAAACATAAATCACTAGGACTTAATTAGGTTGAAATGTAGGCTTAGGTTTTTGGTGAGGGTGGTCAAAGATATAAACAATGGCTAGTCACACCAAAACCTAGAGAGAGCTTGAACACAAATCTTTGCTATGGCTTTAAGAACGTAGCCAAATTTCTAATCCTTTTGTTCTTTTTTCTTATTTTTTTCAACTCTCTTATCATGTTGAAAATTTTCTTCTACCTCTTCATTTTTTTCATTAAAATTCCCATTTTTATTCATTTTAATTTTAAAAAGGGAAGAAGAATCAATCATTTCTTTTTTTATATAAGAAAAGAGCCACCAAAAATAAAAAGGCTCCTAATTACTCACAAACCATATTTGCATAATTATGTTCTAGCTTGGTCTTAGGTGTGAAATTAGGTTGTTTTTTAGGCTTTGGTAAAATATTTGGTGGAGCTAAAACAAAAAGATAGGCTCAAAATGGCTAAACAAAGGTAAAAATTTTAGGTGCGGGTACAAAAGCTCAAACTGGCCAAAAGACGTGCCTAAATCATATTTATGCTAATGAGTCTAACTTATGCAAAGTCTTGAGAATAGCTAGAGGGCAAGTTCTAGACATCGAGAAAGAATACATCTTTCTTGATCCGCAAAATATCTCTCTAGTAAACTTCTACATACTCACTTAAATTATTTTAGATTTTACTGGTTTTCATAATTAAAGTAAAATAAAATATTTCCACGCATTTAGAAAAATGAAAATCTAACTATATGCTGAATATTTAGATCTACTAAAAATTCTACTTACACGTGCATTTAACTAGAAACACAACATGGCCAACAGTTTTATTCCAAAATTCAAAATGCAATTAAAACATTAAAATTCTCTAAACATTATAAACAAGTTGAATTACTAGGAATTTTGCATGTGAACAAATATAGAACTAATGATTTCTCTAATTAAAAATTTAATTTTTGATTTTTTAATTTTTTTGTGTTTTTGATAATAAAAAGAAAACAAAAGATTTTTTTTAAAAATTTATAAAGATTTATATATATATTTTTTTTATTTTAAATAAAAACAATAACTAAGAATCCACCCCCATACTTAAAAATAAACATTGTCTCCAATGTTTATAAGTCAAGTACGAGGGGGGTAAGAAAAACAAATTGAAAAATAATTTAGAAGAAAAGAAAATAAATGCATAAAAATTAAAGATAAGCAAGGGGTGTCTCCCAAGAACGCTTTTCTTTTTCCCGTCTTTAAGCTAGACGGTATTGGTTAGGAAAAAGGGAAATAAAATTTTATGTGTAAGGGCAACTCCCTTAATTCCTACTTGGGTGAATACGCCGAAGACGCTCGCCAAGCCACTCCTCCGCTTGTGTCTTGATTTTTCTTCCTTGAATGATGGACTTGAGGATGTAAATTCAAATCACCTATACATACCTGAGGTGATGTGGAATTTTTGTAGATGAGCGGCAAAGGGATCGTTGACGACATTGGATTGCAACGGCTCATTGTCTACATGAAAATCATTAGAGTAAGAAAAATCAAAAATACACGTATTAGAAACAATTTCTAACGGAGGAGGGTCGTGTGAAAGAAATTGATCAAGCTCCGATTATTTATTTTCTAAAATTAGTTTTTCTTCCGTAGATTGATTTAAAATTAAATCATCGGACGCATCAGGTTCATAAATTTTTGCTCCTAAATAATTATAAAATGTGTCTGAAAATTAATAAATAGGAGAACAATTGGGAGTAGTAGGAGGAGAAATATATTCTTCTTCTACTCCCCCATCGCGTCCATACACTTAACAAATTCTTGAAATAAAAGTTTTTCTTCTTCTTCGGTATAAGAAACTAAAGGAGAACATGAAGAGTCATGTTCCGCATTAGCAACATTAGCCGAAGAAGGAGAAAAATTGCTAAAATTAATAAATCTCTCATCCAAATTTTGGGGAGAAGAATCACATGAAATTTGAGAGAAATCCCCAAAATTAGGAGAGAAAACTTGCGGCTCTGAAAAAGAAGAACAAGAAGACGGATCTAAATAAAAATCCACATTACTCTGGAATCTTTCCGGGTGATCATGCCGGAAAGCAACATCTGAGGAAGAAGAAAAACTATTAAAATCAGAAAAATTGTTCTCATTGAAGCTTGAAAAGGTATTTTCACCAAAATTTGAATAATTAATTTCATTAATATTGGAAAAATTATTGGAAAAATTATTTTCATGAAAATTCGATAAAGGTTCTCATTAAAGTAAGAATAATTATTTTCATAATTATTGTGAAAATTATAAGAAAAATTTTGATGATACAAATAATAACATTCATAACTTCGATGAGGGGCACTGCAAAAATTACACAAAACTTTGCGCTGTCTTGCGGCTTGCAAAAGATTAACTTTGTGTTGGAGCTCGGCAATTTTAGCGGCCAATTGTGATAACATATTTTTTATTTTAAGAAAAAAATAAAACAACAGGTACTTAATAGAATGGAATTAGAAATAAAATAAAAAAGATGAATAGGGGTCAAGAAAGAGAATGATAAAATAAAAGTTTTAAAATTAAAAATTTATAAAATAAAATTTCCCGGACTTCCCAGGGGCTACCCAATGATGGGTTCGCAAGGTACTAGGCGGTATTGCGGGATGAAAACCCGGCACGGCCCTTTCGCAAGAAACTTTAATTATAAAGAATTAAAGTTAAAACTTTTAAAGAAAACAAACAAAATAAAAAAAATGATAAGATTAATAGATTCTTGCTTTCAAAATATCGACAAAGAAAATCCCCGGCAACGGCGCCAAAAACTTGATGATTATTTCTCCACACTAGCGCGTGTCTCCAAATGATAAGGCAAGTGTACCTATCGTTCGAAGTATATAATCAAGTGTCGTATATCGACTCGGGGCTGACGAGTACTTGTACTCACAAGAAAAACTATTATCTTATCGGACATAAAAGTTGGTTTATGTTTAAAGAACGGAAAAAAGAAAAGGTAAGCGTTAAACTAAGAAAGAGAAATACGAATTAGGGAAGCTAGCACTTGATCTAGAATTCCCTTGGGATTAAATTAACCTTCTTGTAATGCGAGTTCTTAAACTACTCACTCGACCGTGGAGGTTCCAAGCATACAAAAGCGTCTCTCTCGAGTTCATGCATTTGACTAACCTTAGGTTGATCGATTAAGACCTCTCGGCCAGTCGAAACCCCTAAGCTTGCTTTAGGCGGTGAACCCCACTATTGGATTTGACTCCAATCCGGAAGATTTACGTCGTCCTCTCTCGAGGAGTGCATTCAACTCCTTTTTTCTTTGAGTGATCTCCTCATATCCGCAACCTCTCGGTCATTTAGGATACGGATCTTAGATCGAAGATCATATACGCATAATATGAATTCGATGAAACTGAAATCAAAGATAAATCGTAGCGAGAAAGATTAAGAACAAGATATTTGATAAAAAGGAAAAGTTTATTTTATTCCAAGCATCATCATAATCAAGTGCTAAATGAAAACTTAGCTACTCATCATCATTAGAGAAATAAAAGCTAAGGTAGGGAAAGACATGATTAAAAGTAAAAGGAAAATTGAATTGAAACTTACATAAAGTAAAACTAAGTTAAGAAATGGGAAATACAGTAAATAAAATAGCAACTATAGGATTCTTACTCCTAAAATTCGATTGTTGAGCTTCTGAAGCTGTCTGGAATTTATAGCAAAAGTTTCTGGATGGTCACGCCCTAGGTCACGCCCGTGACCTAGGGCGTGTCAGGCTCGGAACCGTCGTCTCGGGAACGTTGGAGGAGAAACTGCCAAAATATGTTAACTAACGGGTCACGCCCCTAGCTCACGCCCGTGACCTAGGGTATGTCTAGTCTGTTACAGGAAACGGCGGGAACGAGAAACAGCGGGAAGTAATTCTGGCATTGTTGAAGGGGTCACGCCCTTGGTCCCGCCCGTGACTTAGGGCGTGTACTGACCGGGTCAGCAAACGGCTGTAAACGGTATAATTTGGGATCAATTCGGCAGTTTCGGGTAGGTCACGCCCTAGGTCACGCCCGTGATAGGGGGAGTGTACTTGGAAAATGTTCCAGAATTGTCGGGGGAAGATTTCTGGAGAAAACTATTTTTTTAAACTTGGCATGCCCGTGTTCACGCCTAGACACGCCCGTGTATGAGGGGCTTCTACTTGTGAAACTCTCCAGAATTATAGAGGATGTCGTCCTCTTTCCGTTGACTGGTTGCACGTCCCGTAACTCTTTCTGGTTTGAAAGTTATGACCATTTGAAGTTCAGCTATCCGTGACCAAAAATGTTCATTTTCTCCGTTTCAACTCCTGATCTGTCCTGCAAGCATCAAATTGCTATTCGCAGCCCAAATTAACCTGAAATAAGATAAAGCAATTAGAACATAATTACTAAAATATAATTATAATTTTATTATTAATTAAATAAAAACTATATAAAAATAAATATTATTAGTGACTTATCAGGCTCGTGTGCTTGGACAAAGTCAACCCGTAAAAACGTATAAGTGAAACCCTAAAATCTTCTATTTATACCCAAAGGAATAAATAGAACTGCCCATCGCTATTCACAGACCCAGGACTTGGAATATAACATTTCGACCAGACAACCCTTGTCTCGGCAAATCATCGAGTATCCATGACATATTCGACAAATCATCGAGAATACATAACATACTCGATGAATCATCGAGTATCCATAAGATACACGACGAAGGCGTTGAGTGAACTCAATGCACTCAATGCTCTCAGTGCCAAACTCGTCGAATCAACATTTGAATCGATGAAGGTGTTGAGTGAACTCAACGCCCTCAAAGCCAAAATGCCAGATTTGTCGAATCAACCTTTGACTCGACGAAGGCATTAAGTGAACTCAACGCACTCAACGCCTGAGAACCACATTCATTGAATCAACACCTTGACTCAATGAATCATTCAGTGAACTCAACGCACTCAACGCTTAAGTACCATACTCGTCGAATCAACACTTTGACTCAATGAATCGTTGAGTAAACTCAACGCACTCAATTCCATCATTCGATGAGTCATCACTTGACTCGACGAAGGCGTCAAGTGGTCTCAACGCACTCGACGCTTTCAAGCCTGGCTGAGCTAAGTAATTTCCACTCATCATATGAGTATATCCAAACTAATCCAACCTCCTAATTTATCCTAACATTCTTATGTGCGGCCCTGATAGGCTCATACTGCGTTGGCAGTGAGACTACATGCTTGATCACTTCCAGTTCATAATGGTAACACCAACAAATTGTTGCTTTTCAATGGTTGGAAACCTGGAGTGTTACACAACCCCTGCTCAACCATAATGTCCTTGACCGTGAATTTTCCATAAGCGGAAGTTCTCGCTACCATCAAATTTCTCCATTGAATATCTAATCAACACTATATTCTTCACTGTCATAGCTGCCCATTGTACTCCTAGGAAATCTGATTAATTCACGGATTAGATCTAGGAGGATAGAGAGTGGACCGATGTTGTCACCTTATGTTGACCCAAACCTAAAACTGGAATGTCCAATCAGTCACTTACTTGGAACTACCCTATAGTACCGCATGTTGTAAAATATGGTACATAATGCACGAGCACTGCTGTAATTAACATAGGGTAAACAAAAAACACATGCAATAATGATGGATAGCTAACACGCTGAGGCCCACATAGTTTATATATTCAACAATATAAATGCAAACAGATACAAAATTAAGTGAAGAAATGACCATCCGGCGAATACGCCATGGATGATCTGGACACGCATGATCCGCGGTAAAATCTGATTTTGGACTGCAATCCATCTGACGGACGTGATAGGTTCACTGGAATCTTCAACGTCGATGTCCGACGTTCAACCCGTAGCCACCACCGAAGAGACCGTACTGTCAAGGCCAACTGCACATGTGCATCAATCCTGCACCTCCATACCACCGTCTCCAACTACTAAACCTAGTCAGGCCCAAGACGGCAGCAACTCCTTCCTCTGACAATACCCCAAAAGCTGGATGGATCATCCTCCTCCACAATGGCACCACAAATGACACCGGAGGGCAAGTCCTCCAAGATCTACGACTCTTCTTCTAATAGGAAAACAAGGGTGGTGGTAGTCCACTACCATACGGGAGGATGCGACCAAGGAAGAAAGGAGGCGATGACATCCTCCTCTCCTGAGATTGGGAGGCAACAACGAACTAGAACGGGTGGCGGCGCTCTCATGCAAAGAGGGCAACACTCTCACAATTTTTGTCTGGGTTCTGCTCCCAGACGGTGATCTCCATCACGGGAGTACAAGATCAGGTAATATATTGCCCTAGATTTCAAAAGAGATCTAAATAATGAACATGATCCAGATCTGAACCAACAAACTTCAGCACTAGAGTTAACAAAATGTAATTTTATAGAGAATATGATAATAAATAATAAGCAAAATTTAACAATTAAACATGATCAAAAGTTATCATCATTGTCTTCAATGGAGAGCTAGCTACGCTTGCAACATACTGATGATAGAACAACAACTACATGTTTTCTCCAAAGAACCAAAAAGAATGAAAATGAAATTCATACTGATAAAGGCTAAGCATGTTTTTTCCAAATTTTCCAAAGTATCCGACATCATGTGAATTTCGAATACAAAAAACTTATTAGTGATAGAACTACTGAACATTAAAAACAAAAAAAAAGTACATGTGATGCTTAAAAACTAGTGAAATTAAATACTTTTAACAACATAGAGCTATGATTTTCACAACACGAGCTTTATCATATGACACTGCTCTTAGTCAAGAAATTTTGTTCTGCCTGCTGTCAAGATGATCAAGATAATTAATGGTTGTGCTCTTGTTGATATAACTAGAGCCTTAGGCGAAGCGGCGTGCGATGCAATGTGACCAAATAGGCGAAAGGAGGAATGAAATATTGCTTTGCGGTTATCAAATTGAGGAATGAAAAATAATGCTTAATTTCAAGTGTGAATAACTAAAACTATAGTGTGAATAACAATCATCATTTTAAAAGCATTTGAATGCGAATCTTATTTTTGGGCAATAACTGCCCATTTAAATCTAGGGTTTAGTAACAAAATAAAGATTTCATTAAGATTTTGTTGAGAGAATCCTGAAACTTTGAAAGATTAACCTTCAAATGATTCTTGACAAGTCAAAATAGAAGACTATGTTTGTTTCTGTTGTTGCTAATGAAAAAAGAGCATATGGAAATGAGTTGTTTTGAAAAAATTGAGTTTGCAGTAAAAATCTATTTATGTAAAATGGTGTTTGCAGATTGTTCGAAAAACAGTGCATAAAACTATTTGTTAAAAATTAAGTTTTGCAACAACAAAAAATCTACTTTCCAATATACTAAAGAGTAAGTTTTTTGCATAGATGTTCCAAACTCTAATAATTCAAAAAAGGGAGACATATTACAGTAGTCCAAATATAATGAATTGTTGTGGAATCTTTTAAAAAATATCGCCTCATTGGGCAGTTCATCTGATGGAAACAATAAATTTTTCTCTCCTCCAAGCATCCCAAGATCTTTCAAAAGTCTGGACATCTGGGACATCAGGAGAAACTGCTTATGCTATAATTTCACAGGCTGTCAACTGTTGATGTTGTATTCATGGATCGATCGATGTTGCTTCAAGAGGAGTCATTACCAGCAAAATGAGACTACCAAGTTGAATTATCCTGCATGCTCAATACCAGAAGAAAATGGCTGCCAAATTATCATGCTTGCATGGCTTGTTCACGGCCACATCACCCATTCCTTGATCTCGCCAAAATTTTGCCAGATTCAACCTGGGGTGGCTGCGAAGTTGCCCTTCGCCCCCTTTCTCAATACTTTTTTTGCATTCTACAAAATTTTGGTGAGCTCGAGGAAGGGGGAGATGTGACCATGAGCATGCTATGGAAGCATGTGAGAAAGCGGGCCGATGGCTACCCAGAAATTGGAGCCGACCACGAGCGAGAGGAGGTGCACACCTTGCGCAGATTTGGGAGGCCAAACAGAAGAACAGTTACGTGTGCCACCTCTCCCGCCAATTATAGATCCACCATTAATGCCCATTTTGGCGCAGCTATTTTTGGAGACCGCTCCAAATATGTAACTCACCAAATCACCGGTGATGGAGGAGAATTTTTTGGCAGAAAATTTATTTCCTATTTTGATTAGAGTTGCCCGGATCCTCTCCACTTTACCCGATTTAGGGATTCTCCAGACCTATAAATAGGTGTGGCCGACTACCCCCTTTGTGTAGCAAAAATTCGAGCAGAGCAGCAGAGAGAACCGTGAGGTGCTTGACCGCCCTCATTCGCCAGGCTGTTAGAGCCAATCTCTCCTTGCAGCTGAGAGTCAGCTTCTTCTTCAGAGTTCTTCTTCCATACGGTGTCTTCTCTCGCCGCTGAAATTGTTTTCTTATTGCATCACATACGGCCGGATCTTGGAGGATTGGATATTTCCATCTTCTTCTCGGTTTATTTTTTCTCCTTCATTTTAGCTGTATTGTATGCTTGAGAAATTAATAGTAAATTTATTTCTGCCTACACATTGGACATACCCAAATTTCAGGGAACCACTTAATATCTGGTGTTCTTCGTTTATGGTGCTTTATTTTGTATATTATTATTTTTGTACACTCATCATTCCTCGTAACCACTCATTTGACTATTAGAGAAATTATTTGGAACATGGTAATTCATTTGCACTCGGACAAATTTTGATAACAAGTGGTATCAGAGTGAGGTTTGATCGGCGACTAATTGGACGTTCCGTTTCAATTTGGGTCAACGGTAGGTGACGACATTGGTCCGCTCCCTGTCCTTCCAATCTTGATCCGTGAATTTATCAGGTAGCCTCAATCTCAGTGCAGGTTTACTCAATTTGATTTCTATGTCATCTTACACACTCAGTGTGAAGTTTAAAGTTACAAAGTTCTATAGAAAGAACAATTTTGGCTCATGGCCGGTTATGGTCCAAGCACTACTGATTAAGGAAGCTTTACACCGTGTTCTATTGAGAAAGACCCACAAGGATGCTAAGGTTACCGATCACATATGGGAGGATTTGGATTTCAGATCACTGTCCACCAAACAACTTTGCTTACATGATGATGTGTTATATAGAGTTCTTTCATAGATGACCTCCTCTAGTCTTTGGGCAAAGCTAGAGGTTATATATATGACAAAGTCTCTCTTCAATTGCATCTACATCAAGCAGCAGTTGTATAAGTTTAACATGAAAAAGGGTTCCTATCTACATGACCACCTGAACAATTTCAATAAACTATTATCTGAGTGTCTCAGCATGGATATTCAGGTGGAGGAAGAGGACAAAATAGTCATTATTATGAACTCTCTTCCAAAGTCCTATGAGGGCATGGTCACCACCCTCACCTATAATAAGAATATTTTAGATATGGAAGAGGTCATTGTAGCCTTACTCTCATATGGCATTCGTAAGAAGTCGCCCGACTCAAGTATTACAGAAAGTTTAACTTTATTTTCTCAGGGTCAGTCTGATTCAGGCAGAGGAGGCAAGTCCAATAAAAGTTCAGATAGTCATTGCAACTACTACAAAAAGAATGATCATGGGATAAAATATTGTTGGAAGCTTCAAAACAATGAGAAAAGAAAGATCCCTGATGATGATAAAAGAAAGTATATCACATCCCTATGCCTTGAGGACGTTGATGAGGATGTTTTATAGTGTTTCTCTCACCTATCTTTTTCCCTTGCCTTTTTTTTGTGTTTTTTTCTTTCGGGCTTCCTGTTTTTTAACCTATTTGTTTTGTTCATATGATATTTATCCCTTCATTTGCTTACATTTTTTCCATCCATTCTAGTCATGTCATCTCTATAATTGTGTTCTTATAACTCTTTTTTGAGTTATTTTTTCCTGGTAAAGAACTCCATTTTGTGAATGCAGTTTGATCACCTTTATTACCTAAGCTCTTTCCTTATTACTCCTTCATTATACATGAGTTATAGTGTGTCTAATAACCATTTAATTAGTTCTCATAGGGGCTCATGCTGAGTTTTGTTTGTTTGCGTTCTTTATTGGCGTGTCTACATTTATTAGTTTCTCTCCCCCGTGCACATCAATGGCCAGAAGTCTTGACAGGTTCAGTTACTTTTTGCTATGGTAGACTATCGTTGGAGGTGGAGTAGTTGAAATTTAGCTTCAAGGTGGAGAGTTTCTGAGACAACCCCGTCAGTCCAGTTTGTGTGCTACTTAGGATTGAAGGAGTTTTCTTATGAATCGTTCTTGGTCGAAGCTCACTCGCTCAGTTCCTTTGGCTTTTGGATCTTAGTGACCGTTGGAGCATTTTGGAGTTATCTCAACCAGGTGGAGCTTGTCATGGTAGAGACGTCAAGGTGGAGATTATTACGCGTGCCACCTCTGTAACGCCCCTGATTTTTCGATGATTTTGTTTGGTTTTGGTATCGTCATATTTTTGACGTCATGGCGTTACTTTTAACGTCGGGTTGACGGCGCATCGCCGATAAGGCATTTTCGCGTCCGTTCGGTCGAGTCGGCCAATTTCTTGGGTTTTTGTCGAAATCAGAAAATATTTCTATGAGGTTTAAGTTGAGTAATTTTAAACTTGCTCGTCAAGTTTCATCGCAATCCGAGCATTTTTGGAGTCTCGGCGCGCGATTGAAGTTTTGAGTATTTATGTCATTGTATTTGGAAATTTTTATCTCAGGAATGGCTCGTCGGATTTAGGTTTTGGCTTCGCCATTGGAATCGTAGCGCCAGTTTTCGCCTATGGTGTGAGTTTCGCTTAATTCGGTGCGTGTATGAGCCTCTGTTCTGAACTCGTGTCCCTTTGTTCAAAAAATTTCATTTCAAGAATTTGCGCTTTGTTATCTCGAGTAGCCCGTTTCAGATTTCGATCGGACGCCATTTTGAGGGTCAAAACGGTGTCGTATCAAAATTTAGTAAACATCAAGTTTGTTCGTCTTGACGATAGCTACAACTTTTATGTTGACCACTTTTTGATTTGAAGCCATCTTAGGCTTCTATTTTTGATTTTCCCAAAACTACTCGTAAATAAGCCGTATTTTTGATTTCTACTCGAGTACCTTTGATCTACACGAGTAACCTTCATTTCACTCGAGCATTTTGCTCTTATACACGAGTAACCTTCATTCCACTCGAGTATTTGCTCTTATACACGAGTAACCTTCATTCCACTCGAGTATTTTGCTCTTATACACGAGTATCCTTCATTCCTCTCGAGTAGTCATGTACAGTCTGCGTTCGGGCACCGGTTTGAGGGTCAAAACGGTGTCGGGTGGAAAAATGTTCAACATAAAATTTGTTCGTCTCGACGAGATCTACAACTTTCATGTTGACCACTTTTCGATTTGAGGTCATCTTGAACCCTTATTCTCATTTTTTCTGCTGGAACTCGTGTATGGTGCTCCTACTCGAGTATATAGACTCCTACTCGAGTATTTGGACTCCTACTCGAGTATTTGAACTCCTACTCGAGTATTTGGACTCCTACTCGAGTATATTTGATCTCTTACTCGAGTAAGTATGCTTCTACTCGAGTATGTAAGCTTTTACTCGAGTATGTTTGCTGCCACTCGAGTAGTCCTTTTCCTGTCAGCGTTAGAGCGCCGTTTTGATGGTCAAAACGGCATCGTATCAAAAAATGGTCAACATGAATTTTGTTCGTCTCGACGAGATCTACAACTTTCATGTTGACCACTTTTCGATTTGAAGCCATCTTGGATGCCTATTTTTGATATTTCCGAGGCTGTCCCTTTTAAGTTGAAATTTTTATAAAAGAAAAAAAAACTATATATATACTTTTCTCTTAGGTTATTAGGATATAACTTCATCTTCTCCGATACTTCTATTCCGAACCATACCAGCGGCGAGAGATAAGTTTCTCCACTTCGTGGATCTTCCGGTGGCCGCCGACGGAGCTCCGGTGCTCGGAATCTTCAACCGATCGTAGATCCGGAAAGCTCTCACCGAGAGCTACGCTATCGTGGTAATTTCTTCCTCTTTCCGTGAGCTTTCTTGTTAGGGTTTTTCGGCCCTAACCCCTTTTCTGCCATTGTTGTTTAGATCTCTACTTCTCCTGAGTTCTTTTGTCCCGATCTACGGCGTGGATCGATTCAGAGAACGTTTCCGGTGCAACCAAGGCAAGTAGTGGTTTTCCCTCCTCCCCTCACGTCCGATTTCGATGGTAACGGTTAAGCTTTAGTTCTCAATCCTTGTGCACTTTTGAGATTCGGTTTAGTATGCTTGTTGAGTCCTCCTTATGAGCTTTCTTGGTTTTTATTTAGTTTTTGGCATGAAAAAAAAAATCTCGTCTTGTGGAGTTGTAGAAATGCGATGTAGGGTTTTATTGTGGGCTTTTATCGCCCTTTTTATCGCGTTAGAAATTACCTAGGGTCGTAAATCGTTTCTAGAGGTTGATCAACCGTGTTTTTAACTTAGAATATATCGAGTAGAATCCGATGTGCCAAATCCTGTGATTTATTTCCTACTGACTCGTTCTTGCGGGTGTTTGTGGGCAAATCCACCGACCGCTAGGTTTGTTTTCCTTTATTAGTGGTCGTGCAACTCTATTGGTGGTTGGGCATCCTGCGGCGATTGGTGGAGTGTATAAGTCTCCCCCGCAATTAGACGTATTTTAACATCTGTGAGGGGTGTGTCCTTATTAGTGAGCACCCTGCCTGTTTAGATAGAGTTGACCACACGCGGCTAATAAAGTTGTTTGTTTTGAGTTTCTTTCTTATGATCTACTCATGCCTTTGTTTTCCCCCTGCCTTGGGTATCTGGCATGATTGGTTGTACGTGACGATTCACGTAAGTTCTATTTCTCAAATTTTGTTTTGTACCTTATTTCAGTACTTTGGGTCCTGGGTTGGTACCCCTTTCGACCTTGTTCATTTGTTTACTTTATTTATTTTCTGGCCGCTACTTGCACCTTCTTGCTGAGGTGTTCTGTTTTTTTTTGAATGCCTCAGGTTCAGAGCAGTAGCAGATAGTGGAGCTAGTTTTGGTTTTCTGAGCAGCAGTGTTGGCTGTGGTTTTGCACCTCGCCATAGCGAGGTAGTTTGTCTTTTTAGTTGTTTTCCTTAGTTCAGACATACCTAATACTGTGGGTTCGTGTCAGGTTGTTGACGCCCACAGGATTGTTGATTTTTGACACTTGTTGGCTGTAGTAGTTTCTTATGTTTTGATTTAGATAACTTGCTCTCTGGGATGATTCCTTGCTAGGACTACATGTTAGGTATTTTGACTTATAAAAAAAACCTATTAATAGTAAAGCATCCATGCAATTTCTTTCAAAACTAAGTCACTACTTTCTAGTTAGCGTAAAGACTTTTCATATACTTATTATAAATCTAGAGTCTACATAGCATGAGTTATTCCTTGGGGACATTTATACTCATGTAGGATGTTAGAGTCAATCTAATCAAATATCTTCCGCAAGCGTATAATTATATTGTAGACCGTGGACTAAATGATCCACTAAGCCGAGGGATACGGCTATCTTCTCAACTTAAACGGGATTTTGTTAATGATAACATATGTTTTCTTTTAAAACTGTAGAGTTTGGAGCCCTGCCTGAGCGTCTGCAGTTATCCCCTGCACGACGTGGCATCACAGCGCGTATTTTCCCTTACTCTGATTTAATCTAATTGTTGGGAAAATGCGGGTTGTGACAGTTGGTATCAGAGGGAGGTTGCTTGACAATTGGTCGGGCAACCTTCCCTTGTTAGTGTTAGTTGTTTAGTGTCATGTCATACACACACCGATGTGTCATCAATATGTCTTGGCTGAAGCATGAACACTACACTCATAAGCATGATTAGAAGTATACGGGGCATATTATGTAGTATGGGATGCATAATATGTATTTGTATATGGATCCACCATAGATGGCAATATGTGAGGGTTATGTAGTATGGGATGCATAACCTCACCACATGAATGCTCATTAGCACGTTTTCTTTTCGTTGCATGCAATATTATGTAGTATGGGATGCATAACATTGCATGTGTACGCCGCTCATATCATACATTAAGGCCTTTTATAGAATTCATAGCACCACATGCATAGCATAGCATAACATAAGCACAACATGCCAAGCTAAAGATTTACTTGATGACATATGTACACGCATGATTTTAAATAAGAGTAAAGGATTCATGCATTCATATCATAGGCACATGAGTCAATAGGATGATAAGATATCATCCTGAGTAGGACATATCATCATCATATAATCCCAGAGCAAGTGGCAACTTTAGCAAGTGTCTTTTAAGTATGGTCTGAACTAGTTTTGTTTGTCCTAGTCGTAATCTAGGATTTTAATTGAGTGATCATTTGTTACCCTTTTAGAAATGCCGCCTAAGCATCCTGCAACGAGGTCGACTCCCCAGTCGGAGGGTGAGTCGTCAGGTGCGCAAAGTGATGCGTTGATCGAGAGTCTACGTCAGAGCAACGAGGCTCTGTCAAGGCAAGTGCTTGCGATGCAATCGCAAATGGAATCCTTTTTGTCTGCCGCCCCTGTGCAGCAACCCTTAGTGCGAGACCCTATTGTGGATCGAGTTGTACCCGATACCCCTGCTCCTCTAGTGCCCCCGGTGACTCTACCACCAGAGATGAATTTTATTTCACACTTCCAGCAGCTGGGGCCTCCTACCTATGACGGAAGTGCAGACTTTATGGTTTTAGACGATTGGATCATCTCTATCGAGGAGATGTTTTCATATTCGGGGATTGTAGAAGCCCAGAAGGTAATGATTGGGGCCTACCAGTTAAAAGGATTGGCAAAGAACTGGTGGATTCGTGAAAAAGAGAGTCTGAAGGAAGGTTGTTCTTGGGAGTCTTTCAAGAAGATGTTGCTGAAAAAGTTTCTACCCTCGGTCGAGCAGGACCGCCTGATGAATAACTTCCTGTACCTGAAACAGAGACAGCTCACGGTGAGCGAGTACGAGATTGAGTTTAGCAAGTTGAGTAGATTTGCTCCAGATTTAGTAGCTTCGGAGGATGGTAGAGTGAAGCGATTCCTTGGAGGACTAAGAAGCGATGTCCAGCAGTTGGCATGCGCTTATAGAGCGGAGAATTTTGCAGAGGCAGTGGAAGCCGCACTGAAGGTTGAGGCGATTGAAAATGCCAAGAATCGAGGAGCTGCAGCGAGAAAAGATAAGAGGAAAGGTGCCGAAGACGGAAGCTCTAGGGCATCTGGACCTCCGTCGAAAAAGAAAGGTGGAGAGATATGCAGTTTCTGTGGTCGATCTGGCCACCCATACGAAAGGTGTTTCAAGAGGACCGCTACCCTGAAGAAGCAGCAGGTGCTTGCCATTCAAGGCGTACCCAAGGGAGAGCTGGTGTGCTCATTTTGTTCAAGGAAGGGTCATGACGTGAGTCGTTGCTGGTTGAAGGATAGAACTTGTTTCCAGTGCGGACAGAAGGGACACCAGAAGTCTGCATGCCCTCAGGCTCAGCCCCCATTGCAGCCTACCCCACTCCGAGCTCTACCGCCGCCACCAAACCAGGACAAAGGAAAAGGAAAGTTAAACGTGGTTACTAGAGAGGAAGCTCAGACCTCTACCCAAGTGATATCAGGTTAGATTCTAACTTGATTTTTACTCTCCTTGTTTGTGGTAGTTTTCGTTTGTTTAGTTACGTATGCTACGATTATAGGGGAGTTTAAGGTGCGGAACAGGTGGGCGCGCGTCCTTTTCGATTCGGGTGCCACCCGTTCTTTCGTGGCGCAGAGTTTTGTAGATAAACAACGTTTGAGCGTGGATCAATTAGAAGATTCCTTCAACGTCAAGCTTCCTTCTGGAAATCTAGTGACATCAAGTCGAGGAATTCAGAGATGCCCTATTTGTCTAGGCAATTTTCTAGCTTTTGCGGATTTGATGGTATTGGATCTGGCAGACTTTGACGTGATTTTGGGCATGGACTGGTTGTCCAAGTATGATGCAGTCATCCAATGCAAGGCTAAGCGGCTGGATTTCAAGATGGGCAACGGCCAACCTATGAGTGTCTATGGTTCTCAAGGCAAGAGTTCCCTCCTTATTTCTGCGATACGTGCTTGTCGAGCTTTAGAGTCTGGTTGTGAGGCATATGTTGTTTCTCTGTCGGCTTTGGAATCAGCTTTTGTTACACCACGTCTTGAGGATGTCTCGGTGGTGCAAGAGTATCCAGATGTCTTTCCTGATAGTCTTCCAGGACTTCCTCCTGAAAGAGAGGTAGAGTTTGTGATAGACCTTGAGCCAGGTACTCGCCCTATTGCTAAGGCACCATACCGCATGGCTCCGCGAGAGTTAGAAGAGTTGCGCGCTCAGCTGGATGAGTTGCTGCAGTGTGGTTTTATTAGACCGAGTTCTTCACCTTGGGGTGCTCCTGTTTTGTTCGTTAAAAAGAAAGATGGTTCTATGAGGCTCTGCATAGATTATCGAGAGTTAAATAAGGTGACCATCAAGAACCGATATCCGTTGCCTCGGATTGATGACCTATTTGATCAATTGTGGGGATGCTCTGTGTTTTCGAAGATTGATCTTCGTTCAGGCTACCACCAGTTGAGAGTCCGTGAGGCTGATGTACCCCGGACGGCTTTTCGTTCTCGGCATGGGCATTTTGAGTTCTTGGTGATGTCCTTTGGACTGACAAATGCACCCTCGGCGTTCATGGATTTAATGAATAGAGTGTTCAAGGATTACTTGGACCATTTTGTTATTGTGTTCATAGATGACGTCCTCGTGTATTCCCGTAGTGTCGAGGAGCATACTAAACATTTGCGCTTAGTTTTGTCAACCCTGAGGGAGCACAAGCTCTACGCTAAGTTGAGTAAGTGCGAATTCTGGTTACCCCAGGTGTCCTTTTTGGGCCATGTGGTGGGCAAGGACGGTATTTCTGTAGACCCAACAAAGATTTCTGCTGTGATGGAATGGAAGAGACCTTCTACTCCTAAGGGGATTAGGAGCTTTCTAGGTCTGGCCGGTTATTATAGAAGATTCGTGGAAGGGTTCTCTGTGTTGTCTTCCCCTCTAACTAAACTTACCCAGAAGAACACCGCGTTCATTTGGAGCGATAAGTGTGAGGAAGCCTTCCAAGAATTGAAAAAGAGATTGTGTACTGCTCCAGTTTTAACTCTGCCTACTGAAGGACTTGAGTATGTTGTGTATGTGGATGCATCACACATTGGACTTGGTTGTGTTTTGATGCAAGAAGGAAAGGTGATCGCATACGGATCAAGACAATTAAAAGTTCACGAAAGAAACTATCCCACTCATGATTTAGAGTTTGCTGCAGTGATTTATGCATTAAAACTTTGGAGACATTTATTGTACGGCGCGATGTGCAAGATCTACACAGACCATAAGAGTTTGAAGTACGTATTCACTCAAAAAGAATTAAATCTGCGCCAGCGTAGGTGGTTAGAGTATGTGGCTGATTATGAAGTGGAGATCCTTTATCACCCGGGAAAGGCTAATGTAGTAGCTGATGCTTTGAGTAGGAAGACAGCTGAAATCTTCAATTTATCTGTGCAATCCCTGGTGGAAGAATTCTTGTTAATGGACATTGAAGTTGGGATTAGTTCGATGCCTTCCAGTTTGGAAGCAGAAGAGCCCTCTTGGATTTCCCTTACTAGAGTGCACCAGAAGGATGATCCTGATTTGTTGCACCTCTGGGTTAGAACTGAGAAAGGAGAGTTACCTGATTTTTCTTTGGATGAGTTAGGTACTCTGAAATATCGAGGTAGATTTTGTATCCCGGCCATTGGTGACATTCGGGCTAAGATTTGTCAAGAAGCTCATGGTTCCAGTGTTTCCTATCATCCTGGATCCACCAAAATGTATAAAGATCTAAAGCAAATTGTTTGGTGGTCGGGAATGAAGGGTGATATAGCTAGGTTTGTGTCAGAATGTTACACGTGTCAGCGTGTTAAGGCAGATCATAGGAGGCCTGGTGGTAAACTGACACCGCTAGATATTCCACAATGGAAGTGGGAGAGTATATCAATGGATTTCATTACCGGTCTACCAAAATCTCCCCGTGGGCACGATTCGGTTTGGGTGATAGTCGATAGGCTGACTAAGTGTGCTCACTTTGTGCCATTTAAGATTGGGTATTCTATGAAAAGGATCGCTGAGTTATATCTTGAAGAAGTTATTAGATTACATGGTGTACCTGTCAGCATCGTGTCAGATCGAGACTCCAGATTTACGTCTCGTTTTTGGAAGAGTTTACAAGAGGGGTTGGGTACTGATTTAAGGTATTCCACCGCCTATCATCCGCAGACGAATGGTCAGACGGAAAGAGTGAATCAGATTGTGGAAGATATGATCAGGTGTTATATTTTGGATCATGGTGGTGCTTAGGATGAGCGTCTCAGACTCATGGAATTTGCTTACAATAATAGCTATCAAGAGAGTCTGCAGATGGCCCCGTTTGAGGCCTTATATGAGAGGCGTTGTAGAACTCCCTTGTTTTGGGCTGAAGTTGGTGAGAGGCCGTTGCTAGGTCCGGAAGCCCTTGAGGAGATGAATTGTGCTGTAACTCATATTCGTGAGAAACTCCATGTAGCACAAGAGCGTTATGAGAAATATGCTAATCGACGAAGGGTCGATCTAGAGTTTGCTGTTGGGGACTTGGTTTTTCTGAAGGTCTCTCCGATGCCAGGTGTTAAAAGATTTGGAAGGAACCACAAGTTGGATCCCCGGTATGTGGGACCTTTTCAAATTCTGGAGCGCATCGGAGTGTCAGCTTATCGGCTGGATTTGCCTGCTACTTTCCCTGGTGTCCATGATGTGTTCCATGTGAGCCAGTTGCGGAAGTGTGTTCGTAATGGTCGTCAAGTCCTTGATTCGGTGCCCCAGATTCAGCCCAATCTTTCGTATGTGGAAGAGCCTGTCCGCGTTTTGGAATCTCTAGATCGAGTGTTGCGGAGGAAGACCATTCCTATGGTCAAAGTTCTTTGGAGAAACCAGGATGTCGAGAGCGCGACGTGGGAGTTGGAATCAGCGATGAGAGAATCTCATCCGCACCTCTTCGCCTAGTTCTGGTATGTTTATATGTTTTAGGTTGTGTTTGATTTCTTCGCTTTTGTTAGATTTTGGATTTGTATTAAGTTTCGGGACGAAACTTCTTTTTAGGGGGAGTGACTGTAACGCCCCTGATTTTTCGATGATTTTGTTTGGTTTTGGTATCGTCATATTTTTGACGTCATGGCGTTACTTTTAACGTCGGGTTGACGGCGCATCGCCGATAAGGCATTTTCGCGTCCGTTCGGTCGAGTCGGCCAATTTCTTGGGTTTTTGTCGAAATCAGAAAATTTTTCTATGAGGTTTAAGTTGAGTAATTTTAAACTTGCTCGTCAAGTTTCGTCGTAATCCGAGCATTTTTGGAGTCTCGGCGCGCGATTGAAGTTTTGAGTATTTATGTCATTGTATTTGGAAATTTTTATCTCAGGAATGGCTCGTCGGATTTAGGTTTTGGCTTCGCCATTGGAATCGTAGCGCCAGTTTTCGCCTATGGTGTGAGTTTCGCTTAATTCGGTGCGTGTATGGGCCTCTGTTCTGAACTCGTGTCCCTTTGTTCAAAAAATTTCATTTCAAGAATTTGCGCTTTGTTATCTCGAGTAGCCCGTTTCAGATTTCGATCGGACGCTGTTTTGAGGGTCAAAACGGTGTCGTATCAAAATTTAGTAAACATCAAGTTTGTTCGTCTTGACGATAGCTACAACTTTTATGTTGACCACTTTTTGATTTGAAGGCATCTTAGGCTTCTATTTTTGATTTTCCCAAAACTACTCGTAAATAAGCCGTATTTTTGATTTCTACTCGAGTACCTTTGATCTACACGAGTAACCTTCATTTCACTCGAGTATTTTGCTCTTATACACGAGTAACCTTCATTCCACTCGAGTATTTGCTCTTATACACGAGTAACCTTCATTCCACTCGAGTATTTTGCTCTTATACACGAGTATCCTTCATTCCTCTCGAGTAGTCATGTACAGTCTGCGTTCGGGCATCGTTTTGAGGGTCAAAACGGTGTCGGGTGGAACAATGGTCAACATCAAATTTGTTCGTCTCGACGAGATCTACAACTTTCATGTTGACCACTTTTCGATTTGAGGTCATCTTGAACCCTTATTCTCGTTTTTTCTGCTGGAACTCGTGTATGGTGCTCCTACTCGAGTATATAGACTCCTACTCGAGTATTTGGACTCCTACTCGAGTATTTGAACTCCTACTCGAGTATTTGGACTCCTACTCGAGTATATTTGATCTCTTACTCGAGTAAGTATGCTTCTACTCGAGTATGTAAGCTTTTACTCGAGTATGTTTGCTGCCACTCGAGTAGTCCTTTCCTGTCAGCGTTAGAGCGCCGTTTTGATGGTCAAAACGGCATCGTATCAAGAAATGGTCAACATGAATTTTGTTCGTCTCGACGAGATCTACAACTTTCATGTTGACCACTTTTCGATTTGAAGCCATTTTGGATGCCTATTTTTGATATTTCCGAGGCTGTCCCTTTTAAGTTGAAATTTTTATAAAAGAAAAAAAAAACTATATATATACTTTTCTCTTAGGTTATTAGGATATAACTTCATCTTCTCCGATACTTCTATTCCGAACCATACCAACGGCGAGAGATAAGTTTCTCCACTTCGTGGATCTTCCGGTGGCCGCCGACGGAGCTCCGGTGCTCGGAATCTTCAACCGATCGTAGATCCGGAAAGCTCTCACCGAGAGCTACGCTATCGTGGTAATTTCTTCCTCTTTCCGTGAGCTTTCTTGTTAGGGTTTTTCGGCCCTAACCCCTTTTCCGCCATTGTTGTTTAGATCTCTACTTCTCCTGAGTTCTTTTGTCCCGATCTACGGCGTGGATCGATTCAGAGAACGTTTCCGGTGCAACCAAGGCAAGTAGTGGTTTTCCCTCCTCCCCTCACGTCCGATTTCGATGGTAACGGTTAAGCTTTAGTTCTCAATCCTTGTGCACTTTTGAGATTCAGTTTAGTATGCTTGTTGAGTCCTCCTTATGAGCTTTCTTGGTTTTTATTTAGTTTTTGGCATGAAAAAAAAAATCTCGTCTTGTGGAGTTGTAGAAATGCGATGTAGGGTTTTATTGTGGGCTTTTATCGCCCTTTTTATCGCGTTAGAAATTACCTAGGGTCGTAAATCGTTTCTAGAGGTTGATCAACCGTGTTTTTAACTTAGAATATATCGAGTAGAATCCGATGTGCCAAATCCTGTGATTTATTTCCTACTGACTCGTTCTTGCGGGTGTTTGTGGGC
Organism: Platanthera zijinensis; assembly: GCA_039513925.1. Classification (NCBI taxonomy): domain Eukaryota; kingdom Viridiplantae; phylum Streptophyta; class Magnoliopsida; order Asparagales; family Orchidaceae; genus Platanthera; species Platanthera zijinensis. Next base: position 98,474,095 of record CM077095.1, on the reverse strand, counting down.
AAATCCACCGACCGCAAGGTTTGTTTTCCTTTATTAGTGGTCGTGCAACTCTATTGGTGGTTGGGCATCCTGCGGCGATTGGTGGAGTGTATAAGTCTCCCCCGCAATTAGACGGATTTTAACATCTGTGAGGGGTGTGTCCTTATTAGTGAGCACCCTGCCTGTTTAGATAGAGTTGACCACACGCGGCTAATAAAGTTGTTTGTTTTGAGTTTCTTTCTTATGATCTACTCATGCCTTTGTTTTCCCCCTGCCTTGGGTATCTGGCATGATTGGTTGTACGTGACGATTCACGTAAGTTCTATTTCTCAAATTTTGTTTTGTACCTTATTTCAGTACTTTGGGTCCTGGGTTGGTACCCCTTTCGACCTTGTTCATTTGTTTACTTTATTTATTTTCTGGCCGCTACTTGCACCTTCTTGCTGAGGTGTTCTGTTTTTTTTGAATGCCTCAGGTTCAGAGCAGTAGCAGATAGTGGAGCTAGTTTTGGTTTTCTGAGCAGCAGTGTTGGCTGTGGTTTTGCACCTCGCCATAGCGAGGTAGTTTGTCTTTTTAGTTGTTTTCCTTAGTTCAGACATACCTAATACTGTGGGTTCGTGTCAGGTTGTTGACGCCCACAGGATTGTTGATTTTTGACACTTGCTGGCTGTAGTAGTTTCTTATGTTTTGATTTAGATAACTTGCTCTCTGGGATGATTCCTTGCTAGGACTGCATGTTAGGTATTTTGACTTATAAAAAAAAACCTATTAATAGTAAAGCATCCATGCAATTTCTTTCAAAACTAAGTCACTACTTTCTAGTTAGCGTAAAGACTTTTCATATACTTATTATAAATCTAGAGTCTACATAGCATGAGTTATTCCTCGGGGACATTTATACTCATGTAGGATGTTAGAGTCAATCTAATCAAATATCTTCCGCAAGCGTATAATTATATTGTAGACCGTGGACTAAATGATCCACTAAGCCGAGGGATACGGCTATCTTCTCAACTTAAACGGGATTTTGTTAATGATAACATATGTTTTCTTTTAAAACTGTAGAGTTTGGAGCCCTGCCTGAGTGTCTGCAGTTATCCCCTGCACGACGTGGCATCACGGCGCGTATTTTCCCTTACTCTGATTTAATCTAATTGTTGGGAAAATGCGGGTTGTGACAACCTCTCCCTCAAATTATGGCTCCACCATTAGCGACTATTTTGGGGCTGCTATTTTTATAGACCACTCCAAAAATGTAACTCCCTAAATCACCAGTGATGGAGGAGAATTTTTTGGTCAAATATTTATTTACTGCTTTGTTTAGAGTTGGTCATATCCTCTCCTCTTTACCTGATTTAGGGATTCTCCCAGCCTGTAAATAGGTGTGGTCGGCCACCCCCTTTGTGTAGCAAGAATTCGAGCAGAGCATTAATGTGAATTGTGAGGTGCTTGGCCACCCTCTTTCACCGACCGCCGGAGCCGATCTCTTCTTGCAGCTGATAACCGACTTCTTCTTTGAAGTTCTTCTTCCAGACGACTTCTTCTCACTATCGAAATTATTTTCTTGCCGCATCGTGTATGGCCGAATCTTGGAGGATTCCGGATTTCAATCTTCTTCTCAGTTTATTTTTTCTCCTCAATTTTAGACGTATTATATGCTTGAGAAATTAATAGTAAATTTATCTCTGTCTGCACAGTGGATGTTCCCAAATTTCGAGGAACCACTTTATATTTGGTGTTCTTCATTTGTAGTGCTTTATTTTCTGTATTATTAATTTTTTGCGCTCATCATTTCTCGTAACCACTCATTTAGCTTTTATAGAAATTTTTTGAAACATGGTAATTCATCTCCACTCAGACCAATTTTGCATAACAAAGAAATTTTGCGCAGAGGGAAGAATCAGGAGGTGAGCGAAAGGAGGAGACAGATGCATCGTTCAGACCGCAACAAAAGGAAGTGTGAGTTGTGGTCGATTTTTGACATATCACCTTTTTTTTAAGAAAGGAGTATGCCAACAACCACGCCCGCAAACAGCTCATTTATGAAAAACCTGGAACCGGACGCCTAAACAAATAAAGCCGAAATTTAAGCAAGCTTTCCAATGTCTTTGTTATTCCAAAGGCCGAAATCTGCTCATAATTACATTCTTAAAAATTAAGAGATCTTATCCATGTTGTCACAAAATAATCCTCAAAACCATAGTGTTGTTTTTCGATGCTAAAAATGCATAAAAATTATACAAACATAACCAAGCGAAGATATTGCAACAATCACACAAATAATTAAACTGACATACATACACTGAAACATACATGGTTGTATGATTCTAAATAAAGTCGACAAAAACAAATATAGGAAATTTGGAAATCACACGAAATAGAAAAACTCACCAAGATCTCACAAGAGTGAATAATGTCCTCAGTCTCTCCAGATCTTGCCGAAAAAGAAAGCTAGATCGAGGAAGCAAATTTGGTCCACCCCTTTGAAAATAGGAAATAAAATAGGGCAACAATCAAGTCAACTATTTTGCTTTAATAGACTGATTTAACTATTATTTTTGGGTGCTGATATTTGTACACCATAAATGACTATTTATAACTCATGGATATTCGTACATCCCAAAATTATATTTGTACCCCAAGTGGTTATTTATACCCCAAATTTTGAAATTATAAAACTAACGCTAAAAGAACAATTGAAAGAAGAATGACTATATGGTTCTCAAAATATATTGTTACATAAAAGTAATAGGCATAAAAGTCAGCATCCATATATTTTCTTCAATATTTAGTCAGCATTTGTATGGTCCCATTGAAAATGTTTTATCTCTGCAAAAAAGACGCGTCAAATTGATAAGTTAATAAAATAATTAAAGCAACTACGCTTAAAAATTGTTACATTGTACTTACTTAATAAGTTGTGTTATATTTGAAGATCCAAAAATACAATTAACCTCAATTTTTCGAATGTGACTCTGCAAAATAACAATAATATTAGGTTAAGATATTGCTAAAATTTTAAGTTATTAAAAATAATAATATAATATTTACATACCTATGGTCAAAATAGTCGTGTAATATTTGCAACTTCCCATTACTCTGCCACCTCTTCATGATATCTTGTCCACACTGGAAATATTGGCGGTTGTGGGCATTCTTCTTTCATCCGCAATTCAACGATGTGGTTGTCATTTATATATCCGATATAAACAACCATTCTAATATCTGGCGGTGTTGAATGTAGTGGTAGAAATGTGAAGGATTGTTGGCTCGAGAATTGAACTAACTGTATGTTATAGCATGATGCAACTACTAGCCCCATGTCAGGCATTGTCGTCCATTTATCTAGTGGTGCTGGTACATTCCAACAATCTAGAGATTTTAGTAATTCCAATCTCCTTGTTGTCCCAAATATTTTTGTGTACAACACTGACATATTATGTAGCTCACTCGCCAGATCATATCGTACTTGCTTCCAACTACGTCCCATATTTAGAGTAAAACTTATCACTCTATATCCAAAATACCCATCTCCCATAACATCAATGACCTCAATGACTTGTGTACGCACATTTGGGGCCATTTGCTTGCGCACATTTTCAAGGAAACCACCCCTTATAACTTTCTGTTTCTTTGTCTTAATGAATTTGACCTTACCAAGTTGTTGTTGTTTTTGTTGTTCCTCTTGTAAAAAATGCTCAAAATGTGAGAGCTCTCTTTTTGTGGATTTATAATCCTCCATAAACTTTTTCGAACTTTTCTTCGGGCTGTCTTTCAATTTTCTTGGCATTTTTGGTTCCTTCATCTGACTTGCATCCAGATTTATGAGATCACGCAATTTTCTTTTAATCTCCTTTCATTGTAGATCTGTAATGGTGATATATTATTTCAATATTCCTTCCATATCGTTCTCTATATCAACACACTCATTTGGTTATTCCTTCACCTTGAACTCATGCTTGCTAATAGTGTTAACTGTTTCCAATGATTGTAGATCATCCATAAAGGAAATGCGCTACTCTCTTTAACGTACATAACAAGCTCATGTGCACAAGGCAATCCAAGCGTATATCTGTTCTTATGTGCACATTGGGCCTGCTCAACATACCCTGATTTTATTGTTTTTTCTTCCATTTTTATCATCTCTAATGCTGCAGTTGGGACGTTCCCAAGTAACTCTGAGTAGAATATAGTTCCAAAACTAGGGAAAACATGCATCTTACTTTATCCAAACATTCTTTTGATTTCTGAATGTTATAAGTTAATCATGTTATCAAAATTTTTCCAAACTGTAGTAAGATTTCCAACAAAAACTTCTAAAAAAAATTTCAACTGACTATGACCCCCCTCGACACGATTGGTGGATGTGTTTCCAAAATGCAAGTATTTATCAACCCATGTAGAAATAAACATCAATTTGTAAGGTTCTAACCATGTTTTTGTAACATATGAAATCACATTCGAGTAACTTGTAGCATAATCAATCATCATTTCATTTAACCGCAAACGAAACTCATTCCCAGTTACTGCATTAACAACATTTTGCCAAACATTCAAAATGCATCACATTCTTTTCCCTTCGTAAAGAATTTTTTGCAATCAGCCAAAATATTACGATGTATATGCACTTAACAAAACACATTCTTAGCATTTGGGAAAATAACTTCAATTGCATTCATCAAAGCAATCTCTCGATCGGTTACAAAAACATTAGGTAGTACATTCCCATCAAAAATAAGCTTGAAGAACTCAAGAGCCCATTTATAGTTTGCTTCATTTCCACTTGACATAAAGGCAAAATAATAATAGAAAGATTGATTCGTAGATGTGACTCCAACAATATAAAGTAGTGGCAAACGGTATCGGTTGGTCTTGTACTTACGATCAATTATAAATGTATTTGAGAACATATTGCTTAGCCGAACTAAAGTAGGATGCGCAAAAAACAAATTTTCCAATTGGATAGTACTCACATTTTCATGCATGAAACTAATATATCCGGATTTGCTAATGCACTTAAACAAATGTTGGATTGGAGTTCCACTCTCAAGTTGTGTTATGTATAACTTCGCTTTCACATTGTAGATTGTTCTAAGTGATGTTGAAGTCTCCGGATTTCTTCTCGTTAATGCGGTTAAAATTTTGTGTCTTACATCCGACATTGAACATCTCCTCCACTATCTTGTACTCATTGTCGTCTAATCTACCGACATATGGATGTGCTTCAATATGAACAAACTTATGGTTGTGTTTACATTATTTAACTACAAGTTTCCATTCATCATTCGCAACTCGTTGTCCTTTTAATGCAAACTTACACCCACAACGTTTAGAACTCGATTTTCTTATGTTTTTCTTGATGTATCCTTTGTTATCATTAGGTAATCCAGCTCTATCATAACCTAACATTACTCTTGGTGATGCTCTGGATGTGATTTTATCAGCTCTCAGAATAATTATAACAAATCTCATATTTTTGGTAGTTTTTCGAGCCCATTCAATTAACGATTCTTTACTTTCAAAACTCAAATTAGTATAAAAGTGCATTGCAACATCGAACTCAGTTTCTTTAGGGAACTCGTCATTACACAACAACAACACATTTTCTGAACTCATTCCACAATCTACACAATAATAACACAAAAAATCATGAGCTCATTGAATCAAATCTTCTTTGCTTTCAGAACTGGTATTTGTACAAACATGCATTCACGTAAACAACCATTCTATTTCTATTACAAAATATGAAACAAAAATAAATAAAAAACGTTGCAACGTTATACCTTGGAGTTGAAGGTGAAAATGAAACCCAGGGATTTAGTACAAGGCACTTCTGGCCCCCTCCCAAAACTGCAGCTTAGATCCTGGGTGTACAAGCAGAACCCTTGTCCAATCCTAGAAACAACCTGAACAGCAGAAAACAATTAAGAAAAATTGTCAGAAATTGAAAAAATAGAGGCGGCAGCCTGTGAACCCTAAGACAAAATGCACAGCGGCCTGAGAACTTCGAAAGAGGGAGAAGCTACTCACACAATACCCTAGCTTGGTAGCGGCGGCCTGAGAACTTTGATGAAAGGCGCGGTAGGATCAGGACGGACGGAATCCAGCGATCGGCGGGAGAAACGCGTAAGGGTGTTTGAGGTCGGGAAAGGTAATGGAAAACTGAAGGAGAAATGGAGAAAGAGGCAGCGGACGGAGGGCTTCGATGAAAGGCACGATGGCCAGGGTGCTTTGATGAAAGGTGTGGCCATAAGGTCAGCTAGTTACGGCTTTGGGAAGATTGAGCGGAAGGCTGCAAGAATTTTGGAATAAAATCACGGGGGAGGGGGGTATAAATATAAAATTATGGTATTAAAAAGAGGAGTTTTTTTTTGTTGGATGGTGTGGGAATAACCATTTTAGGTATACAAATATTAGCACGCTTATTTTTGAGGTCCCGAAACTGAAATTGTTTTATGGAGTTGTTAAGGGCACCACAATTTTGGCTAGGCACACCGCACTTTCTCCTAATTTTTCGTGTTTTTTAGAAATACGTCTTCTACATGCATTTTTAAGAAAAGTGTTCAACATAAAAGTTGTAGATCTTGATGAGGTCTACAACTTTTGTGTTGAACACTTTTCCTAAAAATGCATGTACAAGGCGTACCTTGGAAATACGCCTAAGTTTCACGCTTTTTAGAAATACGCCTTGTACATGCATTTTTAGGAAAAGTTTTCAACACGAAAGTTGTAGATCTTGACGAGATCTACAAATTTTGTGTTGAACACTTTTTTCTAAAAATGCATGTACAAGACGTATTTCCAAAAGACGCGAAAAATTAGGAGAAAGTGCGGTGCGCCTAGCCAAAACTACGGTGCCCTTATCAACTCCCTTTTTTAATGCGTCCTTTCTCTCCATCAGCTCATGAACCAAATTCCCCACATCATTATACGACGAGCCACCTTTCTCCAGCGCCCTTCTCGCCTTTCTCCAGCGCCCTTCTCGCCTTCGCCCCCAACTCTCTTGCCCTCCTCCTCCTCCCATCTGCCTCCTCATCTTTCCCCATCAACCTGCTCACCGCCGCCTCCAACATCCCTGCCGCCACCACCTTTGCTCTGTCACCATCCCATACTCTATCGCCCATACCGCCACCCCAATACCAAGCAAATCTATCAGCTACTTCTCGTTATAAAACTGCTCCGCAAAGAGCGGCCATGTCTCCATTGCCAACCCCACCACGATTCCTTCCAAACACGAGTTCCATCTGCAGTGCGTCACAAACCCTCCGAAAGATGAATGGTTCAGTATAAGCGACTACAACACCCATCCTCTGATCACGATCCCCCTCCCCTGTATCCTCTCCTCAAATCCTTGAGGAACCCAGTCCTCGCCCGCGCTCCTCACCGCCCAAACAAACGGATGTCCAGAATCCTGTTGGAATTTATTTTATTAATATTTTTATGTCTGCAGACATATACCCCAACCCTTCTCCATTTTATTCATGGCGGGTTGTTGAGGTCGGGCCTCTATCCCTTGACCTCCTTTATGAGGGATTTTATTTATCTCCTCATACCCAACTACAGTGCAGTTAGAATAAAATAAAGAAGGGTTGGGGTGTATGTCTGCAGACATAAAAAATTAATAAAATAAATTCCAACAATCCTCCAGCCTATAGCCATCTCCTTCAGCTGCGCGGCAGAGAAATCACTCATGACCCCAAAGCACATGTACATTGCAGAACCCTCCTTCTGGGAATCAAGCCATTTAAACAAATCGTGGGATTCTTCGTTAGTGTTCTTTGTTGAGGATCTTAATACAGAAGACAAAGAAGAGAATGGGAAAAGGCAGAAGCAAGTTCCAAGCACCATAAGTTCCAGGAAGTCAAAGCAGCCACAAGAGGATTTACTGCGTACCTGAAACCGAAGCAGTTTTTGGCATTAATTGCCAATGTATTCCTTATCCTATATAAATCAACGTATGTTGTAATATTTAGATATCAAGTTTGAGAGTAATGCAATGAAATGAATAAGAACTTCCCTTTCTCTATCCCTTTTCGCATTTTGAATGCCGCTACCTTTCCTGTTTTTATTTTTTTCCCTAACAATCTTCATGGTATCAGATCCAGTTTGCCTTTTTGTGTGGTGGCCATCAGAGGGTGGTTGTATGTGATTATACATCATCTCATTGCGCTCATCCCACTTCCATCATCATATGGCAACACCAAATACATCCCACATGTTCCATTTCACCCAAGCTGGTGTTCCCATTTTTGATGGGGAGCACTATGATTTTTGGTCGGTCCATATGCGCCTTGTGTTCTAGTCACAAGGACTTTGGCATCATATAAAGAAAACAGAAGCTCGGTAGCTAGCTGAGACGTCCAAAGGGAAAGAATCAGAAACCACCATCCTTAAAGCAAATCAAGAAGAAGAAAAGCTATAAGCAAAAGCTCTTCTCCTCATCCATCAAGGAGTAAGCAAAGATATCTACCCAAGGATAATGAGTGCAGCAACACCAAAACTTGCATGGGACATCCACCACAATGAGTTTCAAGGCTCGGAGAAGGTAATCTCAATCAAGTTACAACATCAGTGGAAATTATTTGAAAATATTTCCATGAAAGAAACTGAATCAGTAAAGGAGTTTGTAACTAGATTAATGGGAATAGTAAACAAAATTAGGAGCCTTGGGGATAAGTTGAAATACAAAAAAATTGCCCCCAAAATCCTAAGATGTTTATCTCCAAAGTTTAATTCCATTGTCACCACAATTGAGGAAACAAAGGATCTTAAATAACTATCAATTCCAGAATTAATGGGGTATTTACAAGCCCATGAGGAAAGAATAAAGGGAGGAAATAGTGAATTAGATCACACATTTCAAATATCAACATTTGAAAAAAGCTCATCCAGAGCCCCAAAACTATCCACAAGAGGTAGAGGAAGAGGTAGATAAGGAGAAATAAGAACTTTTGAACCAAACAACAACAACCAAATCTTCTGAATCCTATGCAAAAGATCAAACCATACATCTTTTGATTGTTTCTACAAATACAAGAGGTGTAAGAAGCCAACCCACATGCAAAAGGATTGTTGGTTAAAAGATAAAAGGGAGGAAGAAAAGTTTTTAGAAACTACGGAAAAACTATTAATATCTAGAACCAATGTTGATACTCATGACACATGGTTCATATATAGTGGTTGCTCTAACCACATGTACCCCAATAAGAAAATCTTTACCAAACTTAATGCTGCTGAGAAATCACATGTTGTGTTAGGAGATGGAAAAAGTTTGGAGATAGCCAGAACAGGGACAGTTGTTGTCCTATCTAAAGAAGGGAAAATTAAGCACATAGATGGCGTGCACTTGGTTCCTAAGCTATCACAGAGCCTGCTGAGTGTAGGTCAGCTCATGAGAAGTGGGTACACTATCACCTTTGAAGGCGCACACTGTCACATACTTCACAAGGAATCTAGTGTGTGCATTGCCTCAATAAGCATGACCTCAAATAATATGTTTCCTATTAACTTGAATGAACAAAATGACTGTGCATTTTCATGTAGCATAGCACTATCATTGTGGCATCACAAATTTGCTCACCTAAACAACAAAGATTTGCAACTGTTAAAACAAAAAGAAATGGTAGATGGTCTACCAAAGCTTTATGGGGAAGCTACTACATGTGAAGGATGCATTATGCGGAAAATCCACCATCTTCCCTTTCTAAAGTCTGCAATATGGAGAGCTAGAGAACCGTTGGAGCTTGTTTATGTAGATCTTTGGGGGCTGACTACATCTTCCATAGGAGGTATGAGGTACTATTTATGCCTCATTGATGATCATTCCAGGAATGTCTGGATCTTTTTTTGCAGCAAAAATCATACGCATTCACAAAATTCAAAGAATTCAAAGCTTTAGCTGAGAAGGAAAGTGGGCACAACCTCAAATGCCTGAGGACTGATAGGGGAGGGGAGTTCACTGGTCATGAATTCCAAGACTTCTGCAGAAGCCAAGGCATCTCAAGGGAACTCACCTCACCACACTCTCTAGAGCAAAATGATGTGGCAGAAAGAAAGAACAAGACTATCATGGAGAAAGTAAAGGCAATGCTACAACATCATAATCCGCGACAAGAGCTCTGGGCATAGGCAGCTCAGACAGTTGTGTATGTTCTAAACAGATCACCAACAAGAAATGCATCACACCTTATGAGGTATGGAGGAAGAAGAAGCCAAATGTTCAACATCTAAGAACATTTGGATGCCTGGCCTATCGACACATTCCAAAAGAAGGGAGAAAGAAGCTTGAAATGAAGGCAACGAAGGGGATATTCATTGGGTATAGCCAACACTCAAAGGCATATCGCATATAAAATCCCAATACCAAAAAGCTAAGCATATCCAGAGATGTAATCTTTGATGAGAATAATGCCTGGGACTGGGATCAGATTCCAGTTTCAGACTCTCCTTTTACTGAGGTTGCTGATGTTCAGTCATCCAATCCAGTAAAAGACTGCAGTTCTCATAACTTGCCACAAAATCCTGCAGAGCTAGAAGAACAAGTCTAAACTGAGCTTGTTTCAAATTCTGAAGAGGATGAATCATCACATCCCAAGATCAGACCACTAGTAGAGATATACCAACAAACTGATACTGTGTTTTTCACCAAAGAAGAGCCTGAAGACTATAATACATCTTCTGTAGATCCAAAGTGGAGAAAAGCAATGGAAGAAGAAATAGAAATAGTGGAGAAGAATAAAACCTATGTGCTTGTACCAAAACCAAAAGACAAGCACATCCTAAATCTCAAATGGGTCTACAAAGAAAAACAAAATGAATAAGGATAAGTAGTTAAATACAAAGCAAGAATAGTAGCAAAAGGATATGCCCAGCGGCATGGTATAGAATATAATGAAACATTTGCTCCAGTTGTTCAAATGGAGTCAATCAGGGCTTTCGTTGCAGTTGCTGCTGAAGCCAAACTAGAAGTTCATCAGCTCGATATAAAGTTGGCATTTCTTAAGGGAAACATTGAGGAGGAAATCTATGTTCATCAACCAGAAGGTTTTGTGAAGGAAGTAGAAGAAGAGAAGGTTTACTGGCTAAGCAAGGCACTGTATGGACTAAAGCAGACTCCAAGGGTCCTGGAATCAGAAAATTGATTCATATCTCAATTCAAATGGCTTCATCAGGAGTAAAAACGAGCCATCATTATACACAAAGAGGTTTAATTCTTCAAAATTTCTCATTCTATGCCTATATGTTGATGATCTTATCTTCAATGAATCTACCCCAAAGATAGTAGAGGATTTCAAGAATATAATGATGCATGAATATGAAATGAGTGACCTTGGATTAATGAAATTCTTCCTAGGATTTCAAATAAATCAAGAACCAGGGAGAATCTTCATTAATCAAAATCAATGTATAGAAAGAGTATTAGAGAAGTATGGCGAATGAATGCAATCCTTCTCTAACCCCAATTGACAACAAGCGCCAAATTGTCAAAGAATGAAGAATTACTGCCAGCCATAGAAGCTGATTACAGGAGTCTTGTTGGGTCACTTATTTACATTTCTAACACTAGGCCGGATATTGAGAATGTCGTAAGTATCTTGTCCAGATTTTTGTCCAAACCAAGTATTGAACACTTCACATCAGCCAAGCGGGTTGTACGCTATTTGAAAGGGACAAAACATCTTGGCATGTGCTATCAAGAAGAAAGCTCCACTGAACTTTCTGGTTTCTCAGACAGTGACTGGGGAGGAGATTCAGATGACAGGAAAAGCACGAGTGGATACATCTTCATGTTAGGAAGAAAAGTTATCTCATGGTCTTCACGGAAGCAGAAATCGGTGGGGCTTTCAACAGCTGAAGCAGAATACGTAGCAGTCTGTGCAGCTGCCTGTGAAGGGGTAGGCTTAATCGGCTGTTTAGAGACCTTCTAATACAAGAAAGGGAGGATCCAATCAAGATAAGATGTGATAACACAGCTGTAATTGGAATTGCCAAAAACCCTATCTTTCATAGTCGAACAAAACACATAGACTTGAGATATCACTTTCCGAAAGGCCTGGAAGAAGAAAAACTAATCGAGTGGGGGGGGGGGGGTATTGAGGATCTTAATACAGAAGACAAAGAAGAGAATGGGAAAAGGCAGAAGCAAGTTCCAAGCACCATAAGTTCCAGGAAGTCGAAGCAGCCACAAGAGGATTTACTGCGTACCTGAAATCGAAGAAGCTTTTAGCATTAATTTCCAATGTATTCTATATCCTATATAAATCAACGTATGCTGTAATGTTTAGATATTAAGTTTGAGAGTAATGCAATGAAATGAAGAAGAACTTCCCTTTCTCTATCCATTTTCTCATTTTGAATGCCGCTACCTTTCCTGTTTTTATTTTTGCCCTAACAATCTTCATTCTTGTCATTAGAGAGGGAGACCGGGCCAACTCTCCAAGCCTTCCCCCCATCACATTTTGAAAGTACTCAGCGTAATCGGGCTCCAGCTCGTAGAAGCTGTTGACCACCATGCCATAGCTTTTCTGATTAACCTCCAGCGCCTCGTTCCAGATCCGGTACAACGTGGTGTTCTTGGCAAATTCATCCGGATCGGGGAACTGAGACCTGAGGAACTCGAGGCTGTCCGGGAGGCTATGTAAAATAAAGGTTTGGGCATCGGGCGCCAGGTCATGCATGGGGTTTTGCTTCACGTAGGCGTCTTCGAGGAGGCATCGAGTGAAAAAGCTGAATCCGTCGAAGGCCAGCCGGGGCACGCCGTGGGCGAAGGCGACGTCGTAGGTCCAGGGCATGAAGAAATCAGAGATGACGCAATCGAGGCTGAGGTATCTGAGGATCTCATCGAACGGGAGGCGGAGACTGGCGACGGAGTCGAGTAAGGTGGCGAAGTCGTCGGAGACGGTCGTGCCGTTTGTTGTCGGAAATTGCGTTTGACCGAAGTCAACGAGATATATCTTTACTATATATATATATATATATATATATATATATATATATATATATATATATATATATATATGGAAAAACGCGTCCTCCGTTTTTGACAAAAAAACGCGCTACCCCGAAAAATAGAAAAAACACCCCCTAAACATCATTTTTAGAAAAAGTGGTCAACATGAAAGTTGTAGATCTCGTCGAGATCTACAAATTTCATGTTGACCACTTTTCCTAAAAATGCTGTTTAGGGGGTCTATTTTCAAAAGGCGCGAAGGGGGGTCCGCGCAAAAAAAAATTCGTAATAATTACCGGGCGGAACCCCCTTCGCGCCTTTTGAAAATAGACCCCCTAAACAGCATTTTTAGAAAAATTGGTCAACATGAAAGTTGTAGATCTCGACGAGATCTACAACTTTCATGTTGACCACGTTTTCTAAAAATGCTGTTTAGGAGGTGTATTTTCCGTTTTTCCATCAAGCGCGTATATACCCCAAAAAACGCGTGACGCGTTTTTCCAGCGCCCCCATATATATATATATATATATAATATATGTTAATATAAGATTTGGCTGGTATTAAAGTAGGTGGCGTAAATGAATGGCATGCATTAATTATGGAGGCGCGTGGCTTGATTTGATTGACTGGCATTTTCTTTATATAGGCGGAAGATATCAGGATCCCATCAGAAATGGAGGGGATCCATTTCATGGTCAGGATCGAGTACTTTTTGATCCGACGAATTCATCATTTCCCCTCCTTTTATATTTTTTTAAGTCAAAAAATCATGTCCACTTGATATCTTGTGAACTTATCCTCTCCATTAAATGATGAAATGGACCCCCTCCATTTCATCCGAAATGGACCCCCTCCATTTCATCCGAAATGGACCCCCTCCATTTCATCCGAAATGGAGAGGATCCGGATCCACGGAAGACTGTGCAAGGCAAATTCAGCTTTAAAAAAAACAAAGTGCAGCAGCACTTGGTGTCGCTTGCAAATATGGAAAAGAGGCGGCATGAATAGTAAGCGTAGGAACAGTGAAACAAGCACTTTTATTTTGGCAGACAACGCATCAGAAGCCTTGCAGGTAATAGCACGTGAATAGGAGATATTTGAGCTCCTTACGGACAACACCTTGCAGCCATCTTTTGCATGCAACAGTGGCGAGCAGTGAAGTGCATTCAAATTTGCGGACACCTCCATGTTATTAATTAGTTTTTTTAATGTGACTGTTTTTTTAACGTTTAAAAAAAAAAAAATTACAAAACATTCTTTCTCTACCAGTTTTCTTCCACCAAATTTTTTCCGTTGAGCTCTAACATTTGATATCAGAGCCAAGAAGGAGATCGTTCCATTGTGAGGAAGAAACGTTGTTTCTTCAATGGCGGAGACATCTTCAAAGTCGGATGGGTTCCATGGACACTTCAAATACCCGGTGCTCACGAGGAGCAACTACGGCGTCTGGGCTATCAGAATGAGGGGGATCCTCGATGTCCAGGACGTCTTGGAGGTGGTGGAACCAATCGATCCGACGGCGGAGGTGGATGAGAAATAGAACAAAATAGCTTTTTCGGTCATCCAACAAGCTCTTCCAGATGACGTTCTCCAGATGGTTGCGGAGAAGAAAACTGCGAAGGAGGTATGGGACATGCTTAGGATCATGTACCAAGGCGCGGACCGCGTCAAGGATGCAAAGATTCAAACTCTGCAAACGGAGTTTGAGATGCTTCGCATGAAGGAGACGGATTTAATAGATGATTTCACAATGAAGCCTACCACAAACGTCAACATGCAAAGGGCGTTGGGAGGAGAGGTAGCGGAGGTTGCGGTTGTGAAGAAGTTCTTGCGATTCGTCCCATCGAAGTTTGTCCAGATTGCTTCGACGATAGAGCAATTTGGCGACTTCACGACGATGACCGTGGAGGAGGTTGTCGGCCTTCTTAAGACTCATGAAGAGCGTGCTGGTGGGGCTACCAACAAAGACGAGGAAAAACTCCTCTTGATGATGAGAGAGTTTATGGCTCGTGACAAGTAGCCATCCAATGGTGGCAGACACCAAACCGGCGGCCGTGGAGGCCGTGGTCATGGACGAGGGCGAGGCGGACAACATCGCAACAACGATCGACGCGAAGGTCAAGATCGCAACGACGGTGTTAAAGATAAGTCAAAAATTGAGTGCTTCTATTGCCACAAGTTGGGCCACTATGCCTCGGAGTGCCGCTCGAAGAAGAAGGACAACGAGGAGAAAGCGCACATGGCTGAAGCCTTCGAGGATATCGAACCGGCTCTTTTATTGGCGGAGGGCGAAGAAGATCACCCGAAAATGGTATGTTCTAATTTTCTCCTTAATGAAGAGAATGTACAACCGGGCATTTTTCCCGGCGACGTGGAGAAATCGGATTGGTACCTTGATACGGGGGCTAGCAACCATATGACGGGTTGCAAGGATTTCATTTCCTCGCTAGATGAGACGGTGAGAGGCAAGGTGAAGTTTGGCGATGGCTCTTCGGTGGAGATATGTGGTCGGGGAGCAGTCTTCCTCAAAGACCAAAAGGAGCAGCACAAAGTGTTTACCAACGTCTACTACATCCCGAAACTTCACACAAACATTGCGAGTTTGGGACAATTGGAGGAGAACGGATGCAAGATCGTCATGGAGGATGGATTCTTGTGTCTATTCGATCAAGAGAGGCGTCTCTTGGCGAAGGTGGAGAGGTCCAAGAATCGTCTCTACATCCTAAATATGAAGACTGATGCTCCGGTGGCCTTGCTAGCGGAACAATACAAAGACGAGGCGTGGCTATGGCACGCTAGATGGGGACATCTCAACTTTCGGGCACTTCATGACATGGGGCGTTTCAAGATGGTGGAGGGAATGCCCTCCATTGAGCACTCACAAGAACTTTGCGACGGGTGTTTAGTGGCAAAACAAAGGAGGTTACCATTTCCGAGTGTTGCGGCGGGCCGTGCAACAAAGCCTCTCCAACTTGTACATGGAGATTTGTGCGGACCCATCACTCCGCCCACCCCTGGCGGTAAATAATACTTCTTCTTGCTAGTGGATGATCATAGCAGGTTCATGTGGGTGGAATTATTAAAATCCAAGGACGAAGCCTTGGATGCATTCAAGAGATTAAAGGCGCGAGCGGAGATGGAAACGGAATACAAAGTGAAAGGATTTCGTAGCGATCGAGGTGGAGAGTTCACCTCCAAGGGGTTTGATGCTTATTGTGAGGGAGTTGGGATCAAACGATTTCTCACAGCCCCTTATTCCCCGCAACAAAACGGCGTGGTGGAGCGCCGCAATCAAACTGTCATGGGAATGGTTCGAAGTCTTCTAAAGTGCAAACACATGCCGGCGAAGTTTTGGGGAGAAGCGTTGACAACCGCGGTGCATCTTCTTAACCGGGCGGCTACTCATAGTGTTGTTGGGAAGACGCCTTACGAGGCGTTCTACGGAAGGAAACCAAAAGTGCACTACCTTCGCACTTTCGGTTGCCTTACGTACGCGAAGACAACAAAGCCTAATCTTGCAAAGCTAGAAGATCGGAGCACCAAGATGGTACTCATCGGCTACGAGGCGGGTTCTAAGGCGTACAGGTTGTTCAATCCAGAGACGGGCAAGCTCGTGATCAGCCGTGATGTCGTCTTTTTTGAAGAGGCAAAGTGGGACTGGGAAGAGAAAGACGGAGAAATGCTCTCTGGCTATGATCAGTTTTTGACGATAGAAGGAGCAGCAGCTCCTCTCGCTGAACTAGTACCAGCCACCCCCACCGGCGACGGGCCGGCCTCCCCCCACCGCGGCTCACCCGCGGCCAGTGCCTCCCCCACTTCCGAGGCAACTTCGAGCTCTAGCGGACCGATTCGATTCCGGTCACTTGAGGAGATCTACGGCGAAACTGAAGAGATGCAGGAGGAGGAGGCTGGACTCTGTTTCTTCGCTGCAGGAGAGCCAACAACTTATGAGGAAGCTAAAGACGATCAAAGTTGGAAACGAACTATGGAGGAGGAACTAAATTCCATCCGGGACAATAATACTTGGGAGATCACCACCCTCCTGAATGGTCAAAAATCCATTGGACTCAAGTGGATTTTCAAGACGAAGCGGGACCCGGAGGGGAACATTGTGAAACATAAAGCTCGTCTTGTGGCGAAGGGGTATGTGCAGCGACATGGTGTTGACTTCGACGAGGTTTTTGCACCCGTGGCGAGATTGGAGATGGTCCGTCTGCTCATTGCTTTGGCAGCGGAAGAAGGATGGGACATCCACCACATGGATGTAAAATCGGCTTTTCTCAACGGGGATCTAGTCGAGGATGTATATGTTTCTCAACCTCCCGGTTTTGTGATTGTTGGTGAAGAGCACAAGGTGTTGAAGCTCAAAAAGGCGTTGTATGGCCTTCGACAAGCCCCTCGGGCTTGGAACTTCAAGCTGGATCAAAGTCTATCCTCATTGGGCTTTGAGAGGAGTCCGATTGAGCACGCTGTTTACAAGCGAGTTGTGGGAGATTCAATCTTACTGGTTGGAGTCTATGTGGATGATCTCATCATCACCGGATCAAGCGGCGTGGAAATTAACAAGTTCAAAGCTCAGATGAAGGAGTTGTTTTGCATGAGCGATCTCGGATTGCTCACCTACTACTTGGGGATAGAGGTATCCCAAACACCTCAGGTAATCACCCTTTGTCAGTCTGCGTACACATTAAAAATTCTTGAGAAATTTGGGATGGGAGACTGCAATAGTTCTCAAGTTCCGATGGAACCAAGGCTCAAATTGAGCAAGACGGACGATTATCCTTTGGTGGATCCTACGGAGTACAGGAGCGCAATAGGATGCTTAAGATATTTGGTAAATACGCGTCCGGATATTGCATATGCCGTTGGGATAGCGAGCAGGTTCATGGAGAAGCCCAATACCCAGCATTTTGCGGTGGTGAAGCAGATTTTGCGGTATCTGAAAGGTACAATTGGGTTTGGTCTTTCTTATGAGAGGAATCTTCGTGCAGGAACGAAGCTTGTTGGCTACTGCGACAGTGATCATGGAGGGAGCATTGATGATAGGAAAAGCACTACGGGAGTTGCATACTTCCTAGGCCGGAACATCATCACTTGGAAGTCGCAGAAGCAACGGGTTGTAGCCTTATCTTCTTGTGAGGCCGAATATATATCAGCTTCGATTGCGGCACAGCAAGGAGTATGGTTACTCAACCTACTCGATGATATTCGGAAGAGGATTAGGTGCAAAGCAACTCTTTTTGTTGACAACAAGTCGGCAATCACACTAACCAAGAACCCCGTGTATCATGATCAGTCAAAACACATTGATACTCATTACCACTACATTCGGGACTGCGTAGAGCGTGGGATGATCGAGGTCGAGTATGTACATACTAACGACCAGCTTGCTGACATATTCACTAAGGCACTCGCAAGGAACAAGTTCGTTGAAATGCGGGAGCGACTTCGAGTGCGTGACGTGAAGGACAAACTAATTAGGGGTTGAATGTTATTAATTAGTTTTTTTTAATGTGACTGTTTTTTTAACGTTTAAAAAAAAAAAAAAAATTACAAAGCATTCTTTCTCTACCAGCTTTCTTCCACCAAATTTTTTCCGTTGAGCTCTAACACTCCAAATCTTGCAGACAAGGACTCCTTGCGGACAACAAACGAAAGGCAGCAAACTAATTTTGAGAACTGCGAGTAGCTCTTAGTGGACAGTTTTTTTGCGGGCAGCAGCTCTGGAGACACGATTAGAAGTCGTGTAATACCTTCTTTGGGTAGTGTGTTTGATGTGCTGAGTTGTATCTGTGAAAGTCAAATTTATAACTTGTTTTGTAACCTCTAGTTGATATAATAGACACTACACCATTTCCGGCCTTTAGCAACACTTGAAAACTGTTGCCTAAAACTGTAAAGTGTTGCCAAAACATCAAAAACTGTTGTCATAGGGGTGTCTCAAATAGGCGTGTTCCCAAAGATCTAAGGCAACAGCTTTCATACCTTTAGACAACACTATACAAAAACTGTTGCCTAAACCCTTAGAATAGACAACAGTTTTGTGGTTGACCTATTGCAACATTTTATAACTGTTGACATGTACTGTTACAATTAAAAAATGTTGTCAAAAGCTACAAAGGCAACACTTTAAAACTGTTGTAAAAAAATTGCAATTTTTTTTTAAAAAACGTCAATGTCGTCAAAGTATGTTGAGCATAACATATAATGACATGTTTGGAAATCACTAGAAGTGTTTGAAATAGAGGCATATAAATAATCTCAAAACTGAACTGATAAATTCACAAAATTGCATTTAATAAAAGAACTCATAAATTTATTGTACTCCAAAAATTTATATTTGCATATATAATAACTTAAAAGAAGTTATTCACAACACAACACACTGGAACACCACAACAAATTAATAAAATTCTGTTGCAAATCCATATCATCAAAAACACCAATACATGTAGTGGTTTCTGATTGAGATAATTCAGTAGGCTGCGCGCACCCTCATCCATGCTTTTGCGCTAATCGCTATCATCTAGATCTGTGCGTGTTGTACCATCATCCGTGCGGGCAGCACCGTCATTCATGCGGGCTTCCCTCATTCATGTCGGTCGCGCTGGTTATTTCATAAAAAAATTTTGTGCTTGAAGAGATCCTCATTGTTCATTACAACCTTCAATGGAGAGAAATGAAATATCAGTAAAGCAAGAAATATAAGCAAGAAATAAAAAAAATTAATGCTTAAACAAACAAAAATAGCTCAAGCCCTGCAGATTTACTTACTGTCAAATAGATCTTCCTCCCAAGAGAGAGGGAGGGATATAGACATGGACCATCTCAGAGTTTAACTGGATAAGGCCAAAACACATCTCAGATAGTGGCATGGGAGGAGAAACCTTTAACATACTAAGCATGATGCCCGCCTCGGCCAAATACCATCGATGCTTCTCCATCACCAATCTGAGAGCCTCAGCCATTCATCATCTCAGAGTATCCTTCTCCGATTAGAAATGTTAGTACTGCTGGCGAGGAGAAAGACATGTTGCGAGTTCGGCGACGAGGGAGCGGGAGCTGCGTTTCTCAAGGGGGAGCGGGCAAGCGGGCTGCAGTCGGAGGAGGAAGAAATGTCGTGAGATTTTGCTCAACATGATAGGACAAAGTATGTGAAAGTTTTAAGAACGAGCGAGCTGTAGTTGGAAGAGGAAGAAATGTCCTCATGAGGAAAATACCACCAACCTATGCAACAATGATTTTAACCTTCTCTTCTAACTCCACAAACAAATCTTCAGGATTAATACTCTTGAGCTGCAATAGAGAATTACCACAACCATCCAACGCTTTAGGTGGACAACGAATACTACCATCAGCACTTGATCTCCATTGCATAAGTGCATTCAGAATTTCAGGGATATCAGCATTTATTCCAAACTGTCCTTTGTGTCCAGGCAAAGAGCATTCACGAAGCCCTTTGCAGCAAGACAAGCATAAGTCATAAGAGCAATTAGGACAACTTCTATGGTAATCTGCAATTGATGTGCTGCAGTAATTACTGCCATAATACAAGTGCATGTTAAGTTAAGAAAAAAGTTAAACATTAAAGTATCAAGAACATATAAGCTGTAGCAGAGCGAAAACAAACCAGAATACACGTTCATCTTTCTCACAAGGAGCTACTTGTACCTTTATTTCTGTCAATGACAGACCTAGAAATAGGAAATGAGAAACATTAATGAGTAGGTGGAACAATAACAACTCAATATTGAAAATGTGTCGTTTTGTCCATAAAACCTTTATGTCGACCGACATGTCGGTCATGTCGGAGGATATCCACAACACTGCTTGGGAGTGAGCATGCGCAATAAAGATTAGAAAATACACCATTTAGACGAGTATATAAAGTAGTTGAAGGATTAGGCGGGAATAAGGTAGGCCCATAATAGGATGGATGAAAGTTGTTCAAGATGATTTGTGTAGTCTAGTTTAATAATTTGAGAAGCATTCAAAATTAGTTGGGATAAGATAATTGATGATGATGATGATGATAATGTTGATGACAATAAAAATGAGTATTTGGTCATGACCTTATAAATATAAAAAACAAAACAGTTATTTGCCTTTTTTCCTAAAGGTATATAATAAAGCTCCAAAAAAACATGTGAAAGGCACAGAATCATTAATAACCCTCTATTCCAACTAAATAGTTCTCATATCCAAGTTGGCATGAAAAATGTTAAGAATTGTGCGGGAACTCATAGACAGTATAGACTATATATCAGGAAACTTCTATAATGAAAATTTAAAATCTGCATACAAATTGTTTCTTTTAAATGAAAGCAATTAAAGACCCTATAAAAGTTTGAAAGAAAGCCATAGCAAGTCAAAAAGTGATAGGAATATATTTCAGATACTAATAAGGAAAAGCATTGGCTGCATTGCAAACCCACTACAGAATGAGTGAGTTATCTTATGCTTACATAACTATGTTGCATGAAATGCATTAGATATCATTCACTATATCCCTTTTTTGAAAATCTATAGTTTTATCAAGAGTGTATGCAAGCATGTATTTAAGATAATAAGAAAACAACAACGACTGGAAGTCAAAAATTTGAGTGGATTAAAAGAGGCAAATTATGAATACCACACAGAATTCAACTGCAGCCACCTCCCTCCATTCTCACCCACTATCATTCTCACCACTCCCACTCCAATTGCCCCAAAAAACAGATCCATAGCTTACTAATTTTTAACCCCCATTGCTTGAGTTGATTTCTTTAAGTTTTATTTTAAATTGATTTGTTCTTTAAATTGATTTTATAATTAAAATTTCTGTTCTCATAATCGTTCTCCAGGGAACAAAGGCAACTAAGTCCAGTGCATCAATGTGTATCAGAGGATTCTAATTGGCACTAAGGCAACTAAGTCCTATCATGTTGACAGCCTTGTAAGCATGCTTAACAGAAGAAAGGCCAAAAACATGAACTGGGTCCACGGCACACACATATATAAATACACATACACACACACACAAACATATATAAATACACATACACACACATGCAAATACATGTGAAAAAATGGTAAATCCATGACATATGTCTGCAACAATTATTTATAAAACATGATTAAATAAAAGAATTAACCACTGCTCTAAACCTAGCTAAGTGGATTATAACATGATAATATTAATAAAATTTGGGATCTTTGCAATTGGTAAACTAAAGTACAATCATTTACATAAGTTCAGCTTTACAGTAAGGAAAGCAAGTCAATCATAGAGGTCAGTTACTATTATCCGCACTCTTCATTACGAACAGTAAAAATCATAAACTCAAGAAGGGAAAGATATTTGAAAGAGATGCAAAATCACGAAATAAAAATCAGAAATGGAGAGAAGAAATCAAGAGAAATCGAGAAAAAGGGGAGTGGAGGAGTTTTTTTACCGATGATGTCGGTGCCCACTTTGCGCAAGGAGGCCTAACTGCAGCTTTTAGGGAGTGCTGGGTTTGGTGTTGGCGAGGGGTTTTGAAGGATGTCGGCTTGAAGGGCGAGTCGGCGGTCGATGATGTCGTCGGCAGTAGAAGAGTCGCCCTCCAAAGATCGGGAAGAAGAAGGGGATGTTAGGAGCGGGAGGGAGGAATGCGGCGCGTTTGGGTTTCGGGGAGAAAGCCACGGGTTTTATTTTTTTTGCGGAGAAAGCAGCGGGAAGTAGGAGGGCAGAAGAAGCAGAGGCGGGCTGCGCTCTTCGACGCCAGAGATTGGTGGAGCGCCGGAGAGCGACGGCAGCGGGCGGTGTTGATTTCGAAGTCGATGACTGCGGCGTTGGTATAGTGATGGATATGCGGGAGCAATGCCAAGCGAAGGAGGGGATGTCGCGGGCTGCGATGCCCTAGATGAGAAGGAAGAAATGTCACGGGAGGTAGAAATGGCGTGATAGAAATGTCATCCGGGTATATTTAGGATGCAGGAGTTTTTAGGGTTGGGTAGCACGCGGAAGCCTGCGTTTTTTTAGCCTGAAGTGGATGCAATCCGACGGCTGATGATAGGGGAGTGAGATGAAGGGGTAGGATGACTCCAATGTCTTATATAACCTTACACGCTCAACCACTTCGCTGAAAAGAAAAGAACATTTTGGTACTAGTACTTAAGAAATATGATGATGTTTAATGTGATGGACCCGTGATTTTTGTAATAGGGAGAACGGTAGCACAAGATATGTTAGGGTTGAAACCGTGATTTTTGCTAGGGTTATTAATTAGTTAATTAGGGGTATTTAATTAAGGTAATTAAATATCGATTCGAACGGAAAACGGGCAGATATCCGCATATCTAGGAAACCTTGTGTGAGAAACAAGAGGATCTATCGGACCGGAATAATAATCAAAATAATCAGCCACGATTGAACAAGCGCCGCCAAAAAACGTGGCTATTAAATAAAAATTTTGTAGTGTGGAGTCGGGAATGGATTATCGAGGGTTTGTGTATGTGTTAGAAATATTATTTTTATAAAAATAATTTTTTAAGTAATAATTTGGTGTGGGAGAATAATAATTTGGGTTATTCTTAAAGTAATCTTTAGGCAACACTTTTAAAATATTGCAAATTAATTTTTAAGAAGACAACATATCATAATTGTTGCCTATAGTGATTCCTCGTGGGCAACATTTCAAAAATGTTCCCTATAAGGGATTAGAGAACAGTTTTTGAATGTTGCAAAGAAAGTGTTGCTTAAAGATGTAAACCTATTGCAACACTTATAAATTGTTCTCTAACAACGTTTAGGCAACATTTTTATAACTGTTGCCAAGTAAGGTGTTGCTAAAGACCAAAAATGTTGTAGATGGTGAATGCTATGCCGGATTAAGTTCCCAAGTTGACGAAGACTAACTGTGGGAACTAGAGCATCCAAATGAGAGTCCTGCTAGCATCAAAGGAGCTTTGGGAGATAGTTGAGGATGATTATGAAGAGATAACCGCTGAAGCAGAGGTAGCGTTGACTAACGCCCAGAGGACGACGTTACGAGAAGCAAGAAAAAGAGATAAGAAAGCTTTGTTCTTACTACATCGAGGGGTTGATGAAGCAACTTTTGAGAAGATCTCAGATGCTAAAAGTTTTAAAGAATAATGGGAGATCTTGCAAAGCTCCTTGCAAGGAGTTGAAAAGGCAAAGAAGGTGAAACTGCAATCTCTTCGAGCAGAGTATGAAGTTACCAAGATGCAAAACTCTGAGAAAGTTGGTGACTATGTGACTTGTCTGCGGACGCTTGCAAATGAAATGAAGCGCAATGGAGAGACAATTGATGATATGAGTTTCATGGAGAAACTTCTGCGATCTATGTCGAAGAAGTTCAATTATATCGTGGTGGCGATAGAAGAGTCAAAGGATCTCACTCAGATGTCTATTGATGAACTCATAGGCTCTCTGCAAGCCCATGAATACCGTATTCTACAAGATCAAGAGTCAAGTGGCTTAGAGAAAGCACTTCAAACTCAGCTGAACTTTGGAGAGAGTTTAGGAAGAGGAGGCAGCCAGCGAGGCCGAGACTACCAAGGCAGAGGTAGAGGAAGAAGAGGAGGAAGACATCAGAACTTCTAGAGAGAGGTAGAGCAACCTTAAGGTAGAGAGCAGGAAGGAAGAGGAATAGGTCGTGGAAGAGGCCGTGGTGGAATGGCCCAAGTCCAATGTTACAATTGTAACAGGTTTGGGCATATGAGTTATGACTGCAGACTTCCAAGGAGGAAAGAGGAGACCAACCACTATACTGAAGCAAGAAACACTACTGGTGATCCAATGATGTTCTTGACTTACAGAGGAGTTGAATAAGGAAGAAATGAAGTCTGGTACTTGGACACAGGTGCAAGCAACCATATGTGCGATGAGAAGGAGTTGTTCACTAACCTCGAACCAAGTATTGGTGAGGTTAGCTTTGGTGATGCTTCAAAGATCTCTGTAGAAGGAAAAGAGTTTATAGTAGTCACCTTAAATGGTGAAAAGGTACATCTCAATGATGTGTTCTATGTTCCTGGCTTGAAGAGTAACATCTTAAGCCATGGACAGTTGGTGGAGAAAGTCTACTGCATTCAGTTGAAGGATGGTTCGTTGGCTATGTAGAACCATGAAGGAAAAGAGGTGGTGAAGGTAAAGATGACGATGAATCGTCTCTTTACGTTGAAGATGGATGTCGAGGAGATGTCATGCCTAGCAAGAACTGAATAGGAAGAAGAATCTTGATTGTGGCACCATAGGATGGGTCATTTAGGCTTCAGTGGTCTGAAGCTTTTGTCACATGCGAAGATGGCAGAAGGTTTGTCTATGATCTTGCCATCACAGAAGATTTGTGATGCTTGTATGAAGGGCAAGCAGAAAAGATAGTTTTGAAGGAGGAAAGTCTCGAAGAGCAAGGAAACAACTTGAACTGGTTCATTCAGACATTGCTGATCCGTTTGATATTGCCTCAGTTGGAGGAAGCAAATACTACATTACCTTCACTAATGGCTTTAGTCGGAAGTGTTGGGTTTATTTCTTAAAGGAGAACTCTGAGGCCCTTGAAAAGTTCAAGGAGTTCAAAGCGATGGTAGAGAAAAAGAGTGGGCAGTACCTGAAGGTACTCAGAACTGACCGAGGTGGGGAGTACACCTCAAAGTTATTTGATACTTTCTGCAAAGAGCATGTGATTGCTCATCAATTGACAGCAGCATACTCAACTCAGTAGAACGGAGTTGTCGAGAGAAAGAACTTAACGATTCAAAACATGGAAAGGAGTACGATAAAGGGCAAGAAGTTGCAGAAGATGTTCTGGGCTGAAGCAGTACAATGTGCTGTGTACTTACTTAACAGATGTCCGACGAAGAGTGTGAAGTTCAAGAATCCATATGAGGCATGGAGTGGATGGAAGCCAAGTGTTCAAAACTTAAGGGTGTTTGGGTGTGCGTCTTATGCTCACATCCCTAATCAGAAGAGGAAGAAGCTTCATGATAAGAGCGAGAAGTGTATATTTGTAGGCTACGCTCCGATGAGTAAAGCTTACAAGTAATACAATCTTGTGATGAAGAAGGCAATCATCTCTAGAGATGTGCTGTTTGAATAAGATAGTTATTAGAGATGGGATGAGAAGGATAGAAGCGTCAAAGGATTGTTCTATGATGATGATGAAGAAGAAGGTGGTCATGAAGCTGAAGCTGAGGATGGTAGAGCTGAACCACCGTCACCACCGAGCAGAGATTCATGGGGAGCTTCTACTCCTTACTCAAGTAGAGTAAGAACCAACAAAAGTAGTTCTGATGGAGCAAGCACTAGTAAGAGGAGCTCTTAAAGTACTCACCTAGGATGAGAAGGTTGGAGGATATCTACGAGGAGACGGAGCCAATTCATGCTAATTTTTCTTTGTATTGTCTTTTAGCAGATTGTGAACCATACTCATATAAAGAAGCTGCTCAGGAGAAGACGTGGAGAAAGGAGATGGATGAAGAAATAGCATCCATCAAGAAGAATGATACTGGGGAGTTGGTCACTCTACCGGCCGGTCATAAGCCCATTGGTGTGAAATGGATATATAGAGTGAAGACCAACAAAGATGGAGAAGTGGAGAAGCACAAAGCAAGACTCATCGCGAAAGGCTATAGGCAAGTCCAATGAGTGGACTACGATGAGGTCTTTTCTCCAGTGACGCGAATTGATACTATCAGACTGATCATTGCACTAGCTGCTCAGTATAAGTGGAAGATCTGTCAGATGGACGTCAAGTCTGCATTTCTAAATGGTTATCTGAAAGAAGATGTATATGTCCAGCAGCCGCTTGGATATGAAGTGAAAGGCCAAGAGAAGAAAGTCTACAAGCTGAAGAAGGCACTATACGAGCTGAAGCAAGCGCCTCGTGTGTGGAATGAAAGAATAGATGCATACTTTCAGAAGAACGGGTACATGAAGATCCCGCATGAGTATGCACTCTACACGAAGGTGGAGAAGAACGGTGATTTCATAGTCATGTGCTTGTATGTTGACGACATGATATTCACCGACAACAACCCTTTTATATTTGAAGAGTTAAATAATATGATGAAGAAGGAGTTTGAGATGACTGATCTGGGAGAACTCACTTAATTCTTGGGCATAGAAGTGCAACAGAGTGAAGATGAGATCTTCATTTCTTAGAAGAAGTATGTGGAGGAGATTTTGAAGAAGTTCCGGATGGAGAATAACAAGGCTATCACTACTCCTGCAGATTCGGGAGTGAAGCTGAAGAAGGATTCAAAGGAAGAAGCAGTTGACTCAACGTTGTTTAAGAGTCTAGTTGGAAGTCTACGCTACTTGACTTTCACTAGGCTCGACATCATGTATGTAGTTGGAGTTGTCAGCAGATATATGGAAGAGCCAAAGCAAGATCACTTCACAGCAGCGACGAGGATCTTGAGGTATGTGAATGGAACGAGAGATCAGGGTTTGATGTACTCTATTGCAGACGAGTTGAAGCTGGTCGGGTACTCCGACAATGATTATGGTGGTGATGGTAACAACTGGAAGAGCACTTCTAGATACACTTTTCATGTGGGAACATCCGTATTCTCATGGAGCTCGAAGAAGCAAGCAACGATTGCTTTGTCAACTTGTGAAGCTGAGTACATCGCAGCGACAGCTTGTACTTGTCAGGCGATTTGGCTAAGAAATCTCTTGCAAGAGTTGCATCATCCATAGAAGGTTCCTATAACGGTGTATATTGATAATATGTCTGCTATTCAGCTAGCAATGAACCCAGTGTTGTATGGGCGCATCAAGCATATCGAGACAAAGTACCATTTTCTTTGAGAGCAGGTGCAACAAAAGGTTGTGGAGTTATTTTATTGCCCCACAGGAGAGCAGATGACTGATATCCTTACCAAAGCTTTGAAGACAGAAACATTCCTAAAGTGCAAAAGCAAACTCGGCATGTTCTGCCGTGTTTGAGGGGGAGATTTGTTGCCGGAAATTGAGTTTGACCGAAGTCAATGATATATATATTTATATTTATATATAAATATATACATATATATATAATATATATGTTAATATAAGATTTGGCTAGTATTAAAGTAGGTGGCATAAATGAATGGCATGCATTAATTATGGAGGCACATGGCTTGATTTGATTGACTGACATTTCCTATATATAGGCGGAAGACTGTGTAAGACAAATATAGCTTTAAAAAAAACAAAGTGCAGCAGCACTTGGTGCCTTCAAGATCCCCTCCATTTCAAGGGATTCATTTCATGGCCATGATTGATTACTTTTTGATACAACAGATTCAGCATTTTCAATTCTTTTTTATTTTTTTAATCAAAAAATTCTTGTCCACGAGATATTTTTTGGACTTATCTTGTCCACTAAAGAATGAAATGGATCCCCTCCATTTAATTTGAAATGAAGAGGATCCGAATCCCACTTGGTGTCACTTGCGAATATGGAAAAGAGGCCGCATGAATAGTAAGTGTCGGAACAGTGAAACAAGCACTTTTTATTTTGGCGGACAATGCAGCAGAAGCCTTGCAGGTAATAGCGCATGAACAAGAGATATTTGAGCTCCTTACGGACAACACCTTGCAGCCATCTTCTGCATGCAACAATGGCGAGCAGTGAAGTGCATTCAAATTTGCGGACACCTCCAAACCTTGCAGACACCTCCAAACCTTGCAGACAAGGACTCCTTGCGGACAGCAAACAAAAAGCAGCGAACTGATTTTGAGAACTGCGAGCAGCTCTTGGTGGACAGTTTTTTTTGCGGGCAGCAGCTCTGGAGACAAGATTAGAAGTCGCGATTAGAAGTCGTGTTATACCTTCTTTGGGTAGTGTGTTTGATGTGTTGAGTTGTATTTATGAAAGTCAAATTTATAACTTGTTTTGTAACCTCTAGTTGATATAAAGGAGAAGTGTTTTGCTCTTCAACTTGTGTTGTGTTCACTTTAATCGCTTCCAACGGTGATGGGGATGAGGTGTAGGCGGATGGATGAATCTTGGAGTGAGATGAGGGTGGCATTGGCCGGCGTGGAGAGAAGGGTGATGACCACGCCGCGGGGGTCGAAGAGCTGTCTATCTCAACCATGGGGAGAATGTGACCTTTCGTCATGAGGGGGAAGAAGAGCATGTGGAGGTTGCCGCCGGCTTTGGACTCCATTAGGGTTTACGTCGAGGCCTGAAGGATGACTGCTGGTTTTGAAATTTACAGATATTTTAAGAGTCCGTTTTAGGTACGTATTCGCACCTATTTTTAGGTGGGATACGATCGTTGTCGTTGGATTTGGATTCCAATGGCTAAGATACAGTCGTATTTTGATCGCAGTACAACCGAATGTACAACAGCTTAGATACAACCGTATCGAAGTCGTTGAAATCAAGATAAATCAAGATCTAATGGCCTAAATACAACTGTATCGCACCTAAAATTAGGTGCGAATACGTACCTAAAATTTTTTGATATTTTAAAAGAACCTTGGGACGTGAAATTTTGCTTTAAATTATTTTTTGCTTATTATGCATTTAATTAACCCAACATTTGGCACGACGGCAGCTGTCCTGAATATGATAAAACAATTTTATATTGATGTGATTCCCGATATAATGGACAATTTTTAGGTGACTGTTATTAGCACTGCACTTTTGGATATTCGCACTCTATTTACTCTTAATTTTCCGTGCCTTATGAAAATACTATTTGTACATGCTTTTTTAGGAAAAGTGTTCAACACAAAAGTTGTAGATCTCGACGAGATCTACAACTTTCGTGTTGAACACTATTCCTAAAAATGCATGTATAAAGCATATTTCTAAAAGGCGCGAAATCTGAGCGTATTTCTAGAAATACGCTTTATACATGCATTTTTAGGAAAAGTGTTCAACACGAAAGTTGTAGATCTCGAATGAACACTTTTCCTAAAATTGCATGTACAAGGAGTACTTTTAAAAGGCGCGGAAAATTAAGAGTAAATAGAGTGCGAATATCCAAAAGTGCACCTAATTAACCCCACATTTATTATTCCCTATTTAAGCGATATTATGTCTCTTCCTAGCTCAATTCTAGGAAAATTTTAAGCTCTGAAATCCTGTCGGGCCCAAGGCTCCGAATGATTTATAGGAATATTGGTTAATCCAGACTTGACCGACTGTAGTTGAACGACATCAACATCCCCAACCAAATTTTCACGAAAGGCTCCGAATTATCTATGAGAATATTCTACGGTAGGTTGTTGAGCGTCGGGATAGAACCCCTGACCTCCTTTATAAGATGAGACTAACACCACCTCTCAAACCCAAGTGCACTACAGCGATTTGGATATGAGAGGTGGTGTTAGTCCCCTCTAATAAAGGAGGCTGGGGGTTCTATCTCGACTCTCAACAAACTACCGCAAAAAGTTCCTGTAGATAATTTAGAGACTTCCGTGGAGATTTGGTTGGGGATGTTAGTGTCGTTCGACTACAGTCGGTCAGGTGCGGATTACCCAATATTCCCGTAGATCATTCAGAGCTTTGGGTCTGACCTTGTTTCTAACAGTTTGTGACTGTAGCAATATTAAAAGTATGACAATTTTTCATTTCCTAAAAAATTGTTGAACATTTCTATCTATTAGTGCCCCACAAAAAGAGTTCTTGATCTTTATCTATTAGAGTTTTCTAGGGTTAAATGCAATATTTTTTTCATCCAATACTACTGTGTAGTACTGTCAAATTTATGAGTATTTAACTTAAAGACCCCCAGATTTAATAGTGTATATACAAAATACTGTCTCGAAAACTGCACCAACTGTATCTGTAAATAAAATATTGATGTATGTTAATTTTTCACAAATTTTTCCTACATCTGTCATTTATTAGAGAGAAATAAGCTATTAGGTCCATTTTGATCTTTATCTTTTAGAATTTTAAGATTTTATATTGATTATTATTCATCCAATAATACTGTGTAGTATTCTTAAATGTAATTTTTTTTGAATGTTTTGTCATTTCAATTTAGTTTTCTTGCATCCAGCTATTGCCTAAATAAAATTGTGATTTTAAATGAATTTAAATAATAGACTATTGACATTTGTAATTGTAGTAATATTAAAAGCATGACAATGTTTCATTTCCTAAAAATTGTTGAACATTTCTATCTATTAGTGTTTCACTAAACAAGTTCTTGATTTTTATATGTTAGAGTTTTTTAGGGTTAAATGTAATATTTTTTTCATCCAATACTACTATGTAGTACTGTCAAATTTGTGAGTATTTAACTTGAATACCCCCAGATTTAACAGTGTTTGTACAAAATACTGTCTCTAATACTGCACCAACTGTATCTATAAATAGATTGTTGCTGTATGTTAATTTTCAACAAACTTGTCCTGCACCTGTCATTTATTAGAGAGAAATAAGCTATTTAGGTCCATTTTGATATTTATCTTTTAGAGTTTTATGATTTTATATTGATTATTTATTCATTCAATAGTACCGTGTATTATTCCAAAATGTAAAAAAAAAATGACTGTTTTGTCGTTTCAACTTTGCTAGTATTTAACATAAATACTCTCAGATTTTACAGTTTGTGTACAAAAAATACTCTCTAATACTGTACCAACTGTATCTGTATAAATATTGTTGAAGTATGCTAATTTTCCCAAAATTTGTCTAGCATCTATCATTTATTTGAGATAAATAGGGTATTTTCTCCATTTTGAAAAGTACGAATTAGATAGTGATTGCATTGATTTTTTGTGTTGTTTATTATTGTTATTTGTTAATTTAGATAAAATGTAACTGCTAATGTGTATTTGCTATTTTCAGATGAGTCATTCCCAAACATTGAATTGTAGGTGATGTATATATTTTTTCAAAGAACGTGCAAAGCCAATCTTAGATGTCATAAATGAGGGGTCCAAGAAAGATCTTCGCAAGACTGGTATACTACAATTAATTTTCATCCCAGATCTAATGCAAAACATTCCACTGCTCACCATATTGGTGAAAGCTTACTAGAAAAAGCACAAAGCTTTTCTTCTTGGTAATGTTGACGTTAAGTTCACCGCAAATCAAGTAGCGTTGAGTTTAAGTTCGAAAGATGACCATTTGCTTCCTATGAGCAAAAAGATTTAGTTGCTAATATGGAACGACTATCAAAGGCTGATTGGTCAGAAGATATAAAGAAGAGTAGATATTTTGGTAAAATATGTTCATTCCAAGCTACTTTTATCCCTTCATGTTTTAAAAATACCACACTGTATATATATTTTTGGCGAATTAGAATAGAGATATAATTGGCTGATCATAATGCACAAATTTATGCATGCACAGTTCATGTTTTTGAGTCTTAAAGAATCTACCAGAGGTCCTGAGGGGAGCATAAGATACTTAGAGGGATGTTTAGTGCCGTTGTTGGTATGTATTTACCTATTGTTTATTAACTTACATTGATTAGCAATGGAATTTAAGCCCCAACTTTATAATTTATAGGCGTGGTTCTTAGAGTTAACAAAGGTGACAGAAATCTTTGATGACTTGGCTAGACCATGACTGAATTAGTGGTCTTCTACGATTAGCTTTCGCGCTAAGTTTTTTTCATCCTTAAAGTCCATGTTAATGGAGACTCGTAAGGTTAGTGTTCAATCGTTCCTCTTTTTGATACGATTTTACAGTATTAACTTGTTGTATTTATACTATTATTATCATGTTTCAACTTTAACTAGATTTGCAGTATATTTCAAAATGTTCTTCCATGTGAGGAGCAACTTCTTGGAGTTGAAGACAAATGGACTTCTTATTTTGAGAGTTCTTCCAATAAATAAGAAGAAGAAGAAGAAGATCGAGTAGGTAGATGAGGAAACAAAAGAAAGTATTGAGAACCATATACTGAGGTTTGTTGCTAGTAAACTTGGGAAGATTAACGATAGGCAAAGGAAATAATGGAAGAAGGAAAGCAAAGAAGAGAAGAGGAAGGAAATGGATAAGGGTTTCCTAAGAGAGAGGAAGAGTATATAAGTTGAGATGGATTCAAAAGTAAGGCAATGTGTTGATGAAGTACGCCAATATGTTGATCAAGAAATTACTCAGTTATAAAGAAATTGTGACAAAAGATTTGATACGTTAGCATCCATCCATAGGGATCCGACTTAATGCAGCGAGCAATCCCACACTGTATCAACACCAAACCATGAATTAGTAATCCACACACCAACATCCCTACATTCTTCACCGCCGCTGGTTCCTTTGAAGAACCCAGAAACACTACACGAGTGTATCTTGATTAAAGCTATCAAAGAGAGGCCAGACAGAAAGAGAAGTGTATGATTCTCTCCAAGTCAACATGCTTTCAATTTCCTAGGCGATCCTTGGTTTCATCAAAAATTCAAACCATGATAAACCATTTAATACAAAAATACTCGGCTAAGTAAATATACATTGGCCAAATTTCTAACACACAATATTAGATTTTTGCTTACAAAAATTATTGTATTTGTATTCTTACAGTACGAACATCATATTTTGGTGTGAAAATTTGCAGATGTGTCGCTCTGATTTGGAAGCACCATTATGGACTGGATGGCTTAGTGATCTCCACTTAGATGCATATAACGTCGTCTAGAGCTTGCATAATGCTCAACATCCAGATCGTGTGATGCCCTTTCTTTATATATCCCCCACTGTGAGTAAATTTCCCTTCTCATTTCATTTCTTAACAACCATGGAGAATTATTTTACATTAGTCCTTTTGTCATCCTCTACACGACTAATTTCTATAACTTATGTTAGTACCGATAGTATTTGACGTAAATACTATCATAATTAACAGTATTTCTGTAACACTTCTATCCGTCACATGAAATATAACAGAGGGTCCGACCGGGGCCTCACGCCATATTCCACAGACAGCCGACTGAGCTACATGTTAATATCAAGAGACCAAACGAATCCTAAATCAGAGCATTCTAGCGGAAGCTTTAAGGGTTACATTGAACTCAATACATGTAAATGTCCACTATATATAAAAAATAGGAATGTTTACAAAAATACACAAAAGTCATTACGGCCTTAAGACCTTACAATGGTTTTTCTTTACAAAGTGTGTTTTCTAACATCGGCTCGCAGGCCGGCCACACATGAAAACACTAAAAGTTCTTCGCTTTGCCTTCAAAGGATGGCAAAGCAACCAGGGCAGCAACCCACAATTTACAGCTCGACTCTCCAGCACCTGCATAGTGACAATCCACTACAAGGGCAACAAACAAGGCAACGGTCAGCTTTCAGCCGACCCTTTTATAACGAACCACCACATTCCCGGGGCAGTGGTGTTTCTTCCCTGCAAGCATGGCATTAATACATAGATATATCACCAGAAGGCACATTCAATCACCATTCAATATATCACAAACGAGTTCCTCAGTGTCCAAACGTTTCGTGCACTCAGGGAACATTCTTGGTATACCGTTTAGAGGTTCGAGACATGACGGTCAACTTCGATCATTTTAGTCCTTCCGGTGTGCATGCCTTAGACTCTCATTATGCGCTCCAACGATTCCAATAACTTAGGCATTTGAATTAGACAAACATAACACTGGTACGGTTCAGCTATTGCCCGTTACTCAATTTGTCAGTACAATGCTAAGACTGACGCGGGTCAGCTTCCCCTTGCCCGTTCGGCTCATTGGACTTTAAGAGCACACAACTCACACAAGCCACACTGTCTCCAAGATACTGGCTATCAATATGTTATCTGGGAGAACCAAGCAACAAAATTTCTCTTTCTATACCCAGACTTAGACATTACTGGAACATCTGTCTAGAAAACCCTACAACATCTTACAGTGCCAAAAAACTGGTCTTTCACAACAATTCTAGCTCACCAAGAGCTATCGCTAGTGATACTCACTATCGCCGGTGATATCCAATAGTTCTGCAAACAGTTGTATTTTCTGGGTATTTTCCTGGAGTACACCTCTAGTACTTCCTGCTACTCTCAATTCACAGGCATAACCCACAAACCCCGTAAACTACTCGTTTATAAACGGAGTCTTCTCCGATATGCAAAACAAAGCATCACTAATCCAGACAAACTTGTCCAGATGGGTTTCACACAACATGCCTATTCCGTACAACGATTTCCGGATCTATATACAAAATTATCCGAGGATACTACGTATCGACCTATCAGAATTCCCTCGTTCTTCCACCTTTTGGTGGGGGATTCCATGCCTATGCAAAAAGGAGGACTTCACTTGTCCAAGAAGGATGATCGTTACCCTTGTAGATTTTTTCGGAGCCATGAGTACGTCTTCTATCCGGATGGAAAGGAGCGCCTCGTTTCCTATTCACGGATCTTACTTCGGCTCTTGATTTTGATCACGGGATCTCCTTCGCTGAGCTTGCAACCCTCAGCCTCTTTCCCTCAAGAACTTCCAGTACCAAGAGATAGAAAAAAATGAGAATTTATTCTCATGTACAACATATATCAGGAAGCTACCGCCACACAGTATCTACTACCGCCGCACGGTATAAAAGGCGGTTGTTGCTTGGCCCAATCGAAATCACGCTGTCTCTCCAAAAAAGCCTCCACTGACCTGGCACATGACAGTGCTACCGTTGTGGGTTAACGTACTACCACCAAGCGGTACTCTAACTCGAGCTAGCGTCGCACATTAGCTGATTACCATTGCGCTGTAGTCACTCAACGCTTCTTCAAGAGCGTTGAGTGCATTGAGAGCGTTGAGTGCTAGCGCCATGCGGTAACACACTAACGCCGCGCGGTAGGCCTCTCGATGATTCATCATAAGCGTTGAGAGCATCGAGTGCGTCGAGAGCATTGAGTGCTAACACGACGCGCTACCTTACTACCGCCACGTGGTAGTTTGTCGAGCCCTCAGAGAATTTAATTTAATAGCTAACGCTGGCGTTAACTCTACCGCCACACACTAACTTCTAAATCTTCCTTTCCAGGATTTTTGGGGCATTACAAATCTCCCCTCTTTCAAGAGATTTCGTCCCGAAATCTTATGTATTTATTTTCAAAGGAAAACTATACAAAACTATTACAAAAACAACTCGGGAAATTCATCTCGCATGATTTGCTCGCACTCCCATGTCAGTTCTTCACGATCATAATTATCCCAACAGACTTTAACCATCCTGATTGCTTTATTTCATAGTTTCCTGACCTCCATATCCTCGATTCGAATGGGCTTAACTTTCGTCATCAACCCACTATCGACCGACACCTAATCATCAACTATCACTTGCGTTGGCTCTTTCACAGCTTTCCACAGCACTGATATGTGAAACACATCATGCAAGCCACTTAACTCCACCGAAAGGGCTAACTGATAGGCAGCTTCTCCAATCCTCTTAACCACTTCAAACGAACTAATATACCTCAGACTCAACTTCTTTAAGCGCCGAATCCTGGATACACCTTCGAAGGGTTTGATTTTCAGATATACCCAATCACCCACCGCAAACTCCAAGTTTCGGTGCTTGGCATTGTAGTACTTTGCTTGCCTATTTTGGGCCACCAATAGTCACACTCGTAAAGTACGTATAGTCGAATTTGCATCTTCGACTTCTTTTTGCTTAAAAAACAACGACTCGCCTATTTTCGCCCAAGCTAAAGGTGTACGACACTTCCTACCATATAAAGATTCGAAGGGTGCCATCTATTGGGTACATTGGAAATTGTGTACTTGTGCAGGCTAAGGAATGCAGAAAATATTCTAAGTACAAAAGTATCGAGACACTTATAATGTGTTGACACCTTTGAAGGAGCAGCGTCGATACTAGAAGCAAGGCTGTGTCGACACACAGGACTTGTGTCGACATACAGAATTAGAGTCGACAATCGCTGTGTCGACACTCAAGACTACTGTCGACAGACTTAGTCTTGAAGTGCTGACATTAGCAGAAGAATTGTGTCGACACCCAGGACTTGGTTCGACATCAGTTATAAATGGAGAAGCTGTGTCGACACACTGGACTTGTGTGGACACATTCTACAAATGTTGTATCGAGAATGAATAAAGAGTTGTGTCGACAGTCTTTGAAGTTTGTCGACTACATCAAAGGAATTGTGTCGATACCCTGAAAATTGTGTCGACACATACTTCAACAGTGTTGACACATACTATACTTATGTCTCGACACTATCTACTGAGCAAAATACTCTAAGTAACGGGGATTTGACAGCTGCTAGAACTATCAAACTGTCAAAGCTGTCATAACTGTCAGATGTCAGTCATCAACCGGATCAGCCAGTAACCTATAACGGGATCTATATAAGGAGATTTTCTTTCAGAAAACGGAGGGAAGAAACTGATAACAAAAAAGAAAGAAGAACTTCAAAAGTTGACAGTATCTCATTAGATCTGTCAGAGTTTACAAATTCAAATATGTAGGGAGAAAGAAACTGGATTGTGGATCGACTCCAATTTCTCAAGAAAATCAACCTTAATTTTCTATTTTCAAGAAGCTTTGAATAAGCTAAGTGAGCCTGGATCAGATCCTTTGCTGCAAGGATCATAAGGTGTCAGATCATTCAAGATCTGGTCAGGAAGTCTTCACCTCTCTCTCTATCTGGGTGAAGATTTTACAATATATCTTTTCAATTTTATGTAAGATCTATTCATAGATTTGAGTGTAGGAGAGTAATTTCTCTTAGTGGTAGGCCTGCAATTATAAGGGCTGAGGTAGGGCTTGATTGCCTGATTGGTAGAAGTGTGAACTCACTCTGAGGTAGGGTTCTTAGGAAGAATCTGAGCTGTAAGATCTTGAGGATCTGAGTTGTAGGAACTATTTGTGATTCTGAGTTGTAAGATCTGAGGATCTGAGAAAAAGGGAGTTGGGCCGAATCTAGTATACTGCTAGATAGGCGAAGGGGGAAAGTGGATGTACCCATAAATTGGGGAACCACTATAAATCTGTGTACTATGCTATGTATGATGTGGTTGCTGTGATTGCAGATTATATGTGCTGAGATTGATGTAGTTTAATTAGCAGTACTATGTTAGAAATTTTTTTAACTGCCAAAAATTATTGAATTGAACCTATTCACCCCCCCTCTAGGTGTTTAGTGGTTCTTGAAATCAATTCTTTCAAGTGGTATTAGAGGGAGGTGGCTCAAAAAGAGACTTAACAATCTGAGCTGATCTCCAAGACAGTTATTAGAAAGCCAAGTTGGTTCAGGAGAAAATCATAAAGAACTTGGATCCATCAAGCTTCCTATTTGTAGAAAGGAAACTTTTGGCATATGGAAAGAGAGGGTTAGATTATTCATA
Source organism: Platanthera zijinensis (assembly GCA_039513925.1). NCBI lineage: Eukaryota > Viridiplantae > Streptophyta > Magnoliopsida > Asparagales > Orchidaceae > Platanthera > Platanthera zijinensis. Next base: position 98,435,917 of record CM077095.1, on the reverse strand, counting down.
GAAACATCTGATCCTAGACTTTATATCACAGTTCAAGACATCAGTTCTAGATGCAAATATGAAAACTCCAAAGAGTTATTCTGAGATGACCAAAGATGAGATCATCTTAGCCACTTTGGACAAGAAGGCACAAAACATAATTGTTAGTGCCATAAATGATTGTACATTTCATAATTTAGTCCACTGCAAAACATCTAAGGAGATGTGGGACACATTAATTGTCTACATGGAGGGGACATAAGAAGTAAGGGAGGATAGGAAATCTATGCTCAATCAAGAGTATGCGAGTTTCAGGCAAGCCAAGACAGAAAGCATAGCTGAGTGTTATAACCAGTTCTTCAAAATTATCAATGAGCTGAGGACCTATATAAGATTTTTCAGCACATATGAACTGAATGACAAGTTTCTCAGATCATTAACCAAATACTGGGACACCAAAATCTGTGCCATCAGAGAAGTCGCCAGACTTGCAGATACTCATTCGACAACTTTGTTTGGAAAATTGTTGTCTTATGAAATGCAGTTAACAGCCAGAAAGGAAGAGGAGAAAAATAGTAGGTCTTTAGCCAAAGATAAATCAGTGGTCTTCAAAGCTGAAGCCATAAGGAAGGGAAGGAGAAAGACTCCTTCTCCTCCCAGGAAAATTGATGGAACTGACTCAGAAAGTTCAAATTCCAGCACATTAGACTGTCACAACTCTGATGAAGATTTTGTTGCCTTTTCTAGGCAATTCCAGAGATTCTTTAAGAAAAAGAACTGGAGAAGTAGGCCATCCACTTCTTCTTACCCCAAGGATGACTACTATAAGGGCAAGAAGAAATCCTCTAAAGAGGAAAGATATGGTTCTAAAAATGGTAAACAAACTTCTTCTAAAGTGGTTTGTTATTATTGCAATAAGCCAGGACATGTTATAGCAGACTGTCCTGTCAAAAGAAAGGAGACTGGTGAAAATAAGGAAAACCAGCAAAAGGGCAAGAAAGATAAATCTTTTGTTGCTAAGAAGCAAAAAAGCTGGACTGACTCTTCTTCATCAGAGTAAGAAAAAGAAGATAAACCTGAAGCCTACATTGGGCTATTTTCAACTGAAGAAGATTCTGTAGAGACAGAATTCTTGCAGATGCTGGATGCTATCAATGGAACAGAAGACAACCAATGCATAGGTCTGATGGCTATAGGTGAGGAAGGACACAACCAGGAGCAACCTGGTCCTAGTAAGGTACACTTTTCACCTTCTGTGTCTGAGTATGTTACTACTCCAGAATCAAAAGCATCTTCATCAAGAGATGAATATGGCTTTGAATCAGAAGGAGACATCAATCAACTGATTAATGATTATGGTGAGCTCCTACAAGCACTAAAAAGGAGCAGGCTCCTAGCCAAATAGCAGGCAAAGGAGATTGCCTCTCTGAAGTTGGCTGCATCAGACTCAACAAAAGTGCTGGATCTGAAATTTAAAGAGATTAGTAAACTGAAAAACATAACTGTTATTCAGATGGGCACAATTACATTCAAGAATGACCACATTAGGAATCTTGAAGGTAGACTCCAAAAGGAGAGGGAGCTAGTAGAAAAGTTCTCAAAGCCTAGTTATGTGCTACCCTTGATAGATTCCTTCACTTCCCAAAAGGGTAAGAAGAGATTAGGCTTCAAGGGAAGAACAAGAGCTGCCAATTCCAAAAGGAAAGGCAATGCTCCAGTTCAGTCACTAGCCTCCAATTCCTTTTAGAAAAGTGGTTCAACCATCTATTAGGTATAACCATGAAAGCATCCATGGTCACTGTGAGCATGGTAATAAGAATGACAAGGATGATAGTGCCTATAGGGTAGCCCATGAGAAGTACCAAATGGACCATGATAGACCATTTGTGTTTGGTGTACCAGCCCCAACACTCAAGCAGAAGGCAGCTGATCATTTACAAAGCCTGCCAGTCCACAATCAGACTAAAGGAACACTATAAGAAAACAGACTTTTGGCCAGGGTAAATTGCCCTGGCTAAAAGTCCAAAACCGTGGCTAAAGATCTTTAGCCACGATCTATCCACGGAAAAAAAAAACCGTGGCTAAAGTTGGCGTGGCTAAAGAGTTTTAGGCACGGTTCGGCCGTGACAAATAGTGTTAGCCACGAAAATAAACTATCGTGGCTAATACATTGAGGCTTTTGCCACGGTCTTACGCCCTAGCAAAACACTTATACATAACATTAAAATTAAGCATTTGCTACGGCCTAAGCCCGTGACAAATATTACACCTTTTAGCCACGGTTCTACTCCCTGACCAATAGTATCTTGGCATTTTTTGAAAAACTATTTGCCACGGTTTCTAACCGTGGCAAATAATAACTTCAAATTTTTTAAAAAAAATTGACACACCCTGTATAATAATCATTGTTTGTTGGAAACATATTTTACAACATGCATTATATGGAAGCAATACACCATGACATAGAACTCACTAGCAATAAAATATAATTTTTAGTCAGAACACAAAAACAATATTTTGTAAGTATCTAACAACTACGAGAGAATAACACACTTTGTAAACTGCTCACTGAAATTACAATGTCAGGTTTATGAATAAGGGACCCAAGTGAAGGACTTATCAATACATCTGTTATTCCTTGTTGTATGAGTGCATATGAAGAACCAAGTGTACCATTTCCCTAAATAGAGGCTTAGAGATTCTCATAAAGTAAATATTCTATGTTAAAGAAAAGAAAGAATACGAAAAAGATCACATTGGTACTGAAATAATCATGAAAAAAACTAGAAGAAATACATATGCATTCCCAAGCAAGATGTAAATATGACACTAGTGCTGTCAGAATTCCTGACAAGATTTTAAAAATGATTGTTTGCATGACACATGAGTGAAATTAAAGACACAAAGTGATCAATAATATTGTCCATTAAAACAGAAAAAATTGCCCAAGGAATACTGGTCAGAGGCCACTCACGCAACAGTGTATCTGCTAAATCATACATTCAACAACAACAACATAGACCGATGGTTGAGCTAGAAAACTCCATCCAAATCGATTCTAGTTACTTACAAGTGGCTAGTCCTTCTGAACCCTGGTCTGTTGAGTCCAGTCCTAGCTCGTCATCATCATCATCGCCACTAAAGACCTGAAGACTGGAGGAGATTTATCAAAGTAAAACAAAACTGACTTTTCTAGCTTCAACTCCCATCAATTATGAAGAAGCCAGTGTTGAGCCAATATGGAAAACAACAATGCAAGAAGAATGGAATACCATTCAAATAAACAAGACTTGATATTAAAGGAACTGTATAAAGAAGAAAAACTATATTTATTTGCTTTAAATATACTGAAGCCATAAATAGATTGATCAGGCCTTGAGCCTAGAACATGTATAAGAAGAAGAAAATTGAAAATCACTATAGCTCAAATGAAACTCCAAAAACATGTAAAGAAGAAAAACATGCATTATATGGAAGCAATAAGCAAAACAAAAAAAAAACAAGATGCTGGCCTCTCCTCCGGCAACATTCTATGACCTGTAACACACACATGACCACAAGTGCTAGGCTTGTTTTTTTTAATTTCTAATGATTTGACTAGAGAAATTATGTTACTTGAATAAGAGTCTGCTTTATAAACCCTTGAACAGATGTCTAGGAAAAGGTTTGTCATTTTTTCTACCTAAGTATTGAATAGTCAAATAGTTGTCCTCAAGCAAAGGAAGAAGCATCAAACAAATATAGTTAGCATAGAAAATAGACTAGGGGGAGTCCGTTAGTTGAGAAGCATTGGAATCGTTGAAAGGCAACACATTCGTAGAACATTGAGAAGATAATAAAAACACAGAGAAATTACTGAAATCAGGAATTAACCGTCAACTGGTAACAATCGAGCAAGTCTGTCAATCACTGTGTGTCGAGCATATTCCTTAAAAGATCCATTGAAAAAAACAAAACTTGAATATTCAAGCAACACACGAAGACTCAAGGAAGAATCGTCAAACAGCCACCTCAAATTTAGTATCTAAAATCTAGCAGCGACCAACTAATTCAAAACAATGTATGGAATATAGCCATTGTTGAATAGAGTTGTTACTGTAAAACAGAAAAGGAGTATCATTGCACTTCAAGGTCATTAATCATTTTGAAGAAGATCTATCTAATGAAGACTCTTGGCATATAAGATGCAACATCATAAAAGGAATAATATTTCTCACTTCTTTTATCCCGCTCCAGTAGAGAAATACAACAAAGTAAAAAAAACGAGAAAGGTTTAGAAAACACTTGCCTAGTTTTTCAAGCAGAGCAATTGGAGGAGAAATTATCACCGCATTCTTCATTATTTCTAGCAAACATCCATAGAGAGGATCAAGGAAGAAAAAAGGACTCTGCTCTCACAGTAAAAGAGCTCTAAAAGCTCTCATGCAAAAAAGGTAGCTGTTGAAGCTAATACAACTTTCAGAAGGCAGTTTCTTAAAATTTCTCCTAAAAAAGGTGGCTGACCCCGCGTGATGTGGAGGAATCTCAAGACTTGATACCCTTATGAAGGGTGTGCCAATGAACAACCGAAGTGAAAACTAGCTGGCTTAGGCTACCCTAAAGTCTTTGTTGCAAGTAAAAACACGGAGTCATTGCGAAAACACAGTAAACAAGTTGGGAGAATGGCATGAGCTTGTTTTGGTTGGAGGAATTGTTACTCCTCAAGAAGAGAGTGTTCCCACAGTTGTGGAATAGTGGACTACCCAATTGAGGAACTGCTATATTTCCTTGCATCTTGTTTTATAGCTTAGTTTTGCTTATTGCAATTTAATTTCCACAAGCTGGAGTTCGGCAGTAGACTTAGAATTGCATTGTATTGTGTGCGGGTGTTTTTATTAATAGTAGATTCCAGGATTTGGTAGTTTACACTATTCACACACCACTCCCAGAGTAGGTGTTATACAATTCATAAGTTGACACTATTCCATCCAGCTTAATATTCTATGTTTAGTTATAAGTGCCCTCATTTACCATCCCTATAAAAGGTATAATAACTACCCCATGAATCCAATTTAAGTACTCATTGCAATAGAAATATAAATAAAAAAATGGAGTTATCTAATAAAAAATTGAAGTACCAAATTTGTCTAAGAAAACTAAGCGTCCAAACATACATGCTTAATTAGCAATGGGCAGATTAAGCGTGACTTTAGAACATTTAAAAAGTCCAATTTAATTACTAAATAATTTAGTAGCTCACTCAAAATACAAGTTATCATCAACCTGAGCATCATCATGTGTTGCGCATACAATTTTGTAAAAACAAATAATGGTCTACTTCCTTGAAGAATCAATTATTTTCTTAATCTTAATTAGGTCTTTAAAAAACAAAAAAACACAGAAAAAGTGGATCTACCTCAGCTAATCGTAAATGCTTATAAACATCACACGCAAGTGAAGTGCACAACTGAGGATCCTCGTCGTTGTCATCAACATTTGCGAATATACGAGCCACTTCAATGTCAGAACCATCACTCTTCCAAGCATTTTCTAGTAGTAGATATTCTAAACATGTTAAAAATTGCAAACTATATAACTACTGTTATAGGCTGCTTTACGAAAAGTGAAAAGCATACCTATTGAATCAGCATGATCTGAAATGTGGAGGTTATATGTTGCTTGCCTCTCCAATTATTACAACATTTTTTGCAAGGGCAATACATTCGAGTCTCAAAACTATCTGTTTTATTCTGATATGCATAATCTAGAAACTTGTCAACACCATGGATGTATTCAGATGAAGCTCTATTTTGCAAATCAATCCAACTTTTATCCATATTTAATTCCAGAGAAATCTACATAAATTAAAAAAAATTAGGGTTATACAAATAGAGGTCGGACAATGAAAATATATTATTTTGAGTTTAAATAATGTTTGACAAGTAAAAACAATGAAATTGATTATGAAAAACATGTCTTAATCATAACCATACAAATCATGTGCAAAGATCAAATATGATAAAATAGTAGCAGCCAGTCTACAAATTTATGAACAACAAGCAAGAACCATCAGCTCTTTAGGGGATTATTTTTTCTCAAAATGAAATCTTCTTTACAATTCTCTCCATAGCCTTTAAAAGGTTTACATTAATAATCAACATTAACTTAGAACATTAATAACCAGCACTTAACTTAAAACTAAAACATTTAATGAAAACTAAAAGCTATTAAAACATTTTTTTTTTCTAATATTGCAAAAAAGAGAAAAATAAGGAACACAATATGCACACATTGCACATCCATTGAACACAGAAGCACACACAACCATTGATTGCACTAACTGGACACAGAGCACACACACCCATTGATTGCACAGTGGCTATGTTCTATGATGAAAAAAATACAGTTAACTGGACAATTATCCTTGTAAATACAGTTTATGATGAAGTAAATATAGTTAAATGGAATGCCAGGAAAAGTCTGCCAAATTTTATACTTATTTCAAGTGCTGTAATTAAAACTTCCAGGTTTCATTTACTGATTAGAATAAGTATGAGGAAACAGGTCAGTGATGGTACCAAAATGGAATGCCAACATGTTCTACCACCTTTTACAATCAGTGGAACATTTCCAGCCAGTTGAATATCTTCTGCCAGTTGAACATTTCTTATCAATTGGATATTTCCTATCAATTGAACATTTCCAATTTCCATTATTTACAAAGCCCAGTTGAACATTTTTCTGCCCTTTGTTGAACAATTGAAAATATACTTGAATGCAGTTAGAGACATCAAATAAGCATAACATGAAAATATTATACATTTGCCAAGATGGTGCAAAAGGGGGTGCAAAGTGCAAAAGCCCAAGCGCATCATATCGAGTCATTTCGGCCTAGATCATGTATTCATAGACTCATAGTTTATATAAAAAGAAAACGCATGTCAAGACTCTGTTCTTCACGATCTAACCATCCGAGAAGAAATTGAGAAAAGGAGAAATTAAACTTTGTTAAGCAGTAAATTAAACTTTGTCAATCACTTAATCAGAAAAAACTATTTACTACAACTGTAGAATTAATATTGCAATGAAAATTAAACTTTGTTAATCAGAAAAAACTTCAATCTGAAAATAATATTGCAAACGAAGAAGGGGGAAGTACTGGGAGCTCTATTTAAACGATTATTCATGTTTATTAGAGGAAATCTATAGATTAATCTAAACACAGTTAGGTTAATAAAATTGTTTGGAAACCCTCAATCTAAACTTCCATTATCTGACAAAATGAGTGGGAAGTAGCCAAGTAGGGTAGCCCTCAATATGAACGAAGAACTTAATAAATGTCACTGACTCACCAAATCTTTATTAATACAAATGAAGAACTTAATACCCAAAGCGTGAATGCTAATCCGTGAACTAAACTACAAGCAATCAACCATCAGGTCCATCACTGACTCACCTTGCTAGCGCCAGAGTAGCAGGATTCGCCTTTCTCGTTCTGTCGGCGTCGGCCAAGGATTAGGGTTTCACTGTTCGCCTTCCGGCCTTCTATGACTTTCATCAGCTTAAGAAGAGCGTGCAGCGGTGTCGGAGCGAGGGATCAATAGCTTAGGGCACAAGAGTGCGTGACAGGTTTTAACTTTTTTTGGCGATAGAATTAGAGGAGTACAGTTGCTGGGGGGTGAAGATGAATGGTTATGATTGTTTAAATATTAGTTAAAACTAAATATTAGCCATGCTTTTTTGTTTTTCATGGCTAATACAAAGGTATTAGCCATGCTTTTTATAGCCATGGCTAAAACTTTAATATTAGCCACGGTTTTGTGATCATGGCTAATACTAGTGTATTAGCCACGATTTTTGAACCCTGGCAAAAAAATGTGTAGCTAATATTCATTTTTCTAGTAGTGGAAAGTCTATCAGCAGACCTGACTTGGGTATATCGGAAGCAATCAGGAGCTTGCACTCTGAAAAGAAGGCAGCTGCTGATAGGGTTCAGAACATCCCAAGTACCTCAGTTGTCAGACACATCCCTAAGCAAGCTGTGGCTGGAAGACTAAAGGAAAAGGCTGCTGTATCAACTGGTTTAAGAGCTGCTGACAGAAATGTTGTTAGGCCAGTCCTTAAAATAAGGTAAATGTTCATGAGTGTTGGTGTTGTGGCAAAGTGGGCCACTATTCCATAGATTGCTGGCACAATGAGAGTGTCCATAGAAATTATGTTAGCTTACCTGTCAGAAAAACTACAGCTAGGCATGTTCAGTTTCAGTCTGACCTGCACCTAGGACCCAATAAATGTTGGGATCCTAAGGATAGATAATTTATTTGATGCAGGTGAGTCCAAGTGGCCATACCCGTACATGGTACTTGGACAGTGGATGTTCCAGACACATGACTGGAATAAGGAGTATGCTAAAGGAATACACTCTAATTGAGTATGGACCCAAAGTTATCTATGGTGGCTCAAAAAAAGGGGTAACCAAAAGTTTTGGTAAGATAACTAATGGCTTAATCACTATCACACAAGTAGCCTATGTGAAAGGTTTGAAACATAATCTGATTAGCATAAGCCAACTATGTGATCTTGGTTATGACATTTCTTTTCTCAAAGATGAGTGTCAAATTAGGAGGTCAAGTGATCAAGGGGTTATCTTGATAGACACTAGGAGAGGAAATATTTACTGTCTAGACTTTGGGTGTGAAAGTAAGGACTCTCCTTTATGTCTAGTTGCAGATGAGAAAGCTTCTCATTGTGTCCAATGGCACAAGAGGCTAGCTCACCTGAATTACAAGACTATAGGCAAACTCTTTAGTGAAGAGTTAGTGAGGAATGGTACTAAGGTTAAGTGCATTAAGGAGGGAATCTGTTCGGCTTGTCAAAAGGGCAAGCAGACCAGGACTTCCTTCTAAAGTCTTGAAACCAAAGACTCTGTAAGGTGTTTATACCTCCTGCATATGGATCTATTTGGTTATATGCTAGTTCATAGTCTAGGTAGTAAAGTCTATATGCTTGTGGTTGTTGATGACTTTTCCAGATTTGCTTGGATATTCTTTTTAAGGAAAAATCTAAAACCTCTGATGATGGCGGGGATGCCCCGCCATTTGCTCATGCCGACATGGACCTCTCTTTTGATCGTCGCCGCTACATGTTCATGGACATTGATGGTAGTTGCCGCAACCATCGTCGCCTCCACCACATGGATATCTCTTTTGATCGCCGCCGCTACATGTTCATGGACATTGATGGTCGTTGCCGCAACCGTCGTCACCTCCGCCACCGCCGCCACCGACATTTCGTCACGTCATTATGATTATAATGATTATTTCATTTTGAAATAATATTATAATCCTCCTATCTTTATTTTCATAAGTTATTTTCATAAGTCTCTTTATTATGATGTCTTTTATTTCCATTTTTTGATTAAAAAATTATTAGTGGCTAGGATTAGTTATTTTGGATTGAAGGGTTGGATGGAGTGGTGTAGTAAGCTTATATATATATATATATATATATATATATATATATATATATATATATATGGAGATGGAGAGAAAGAGGTAATTTGAAGAAGAAAAAAAAAAGAGAACCCTAAAACTTGCTCTCGGTTTGCCCCAGCCCCTCTCTCGGCCTGGCCGAAACCCGCACCCGACTCCTCCAGGAAACTTCCGATCGGTTGCTGCTGTCGCCCCTATTTGGGTGTACTGTTGCTTCTCCGGCGACCTCCTACCTCCTCCGGTGTGACTCCGAAGAAGGCGGTTCGGTTCTCCCTCATCCGGTGTGACTCCGGTGAATTCGTGGAAGTGTGACTCTTCCTTAGTTCTCTTGTTCATCCTCCTCTCCTCCTCTCTCATTTCAGATTATTGGGTAATGATTTTCTTCCCCTAAACTTGTGTGATCTTCTTCTTGAATTTGTGAGTTAGTGGAGACTTGTGATTTCATATTTTATCCTAATTATTGATTCACATTTGCACTTATAAAAATCTGAAATTTGTATTGTGTTCATCCGAATTTTCCGTGAAGATTTTGCAAGGGTAGGTCACTTTGGACATTTGCAAACCGGGGTTTGTTTAGCCTTTGGTTTTGAATGGATCAAGAGGATTTGGTATATCCTCGTTTGGTTTTGTTTTGAGGGTTGCATTTGGACTATTTTCCGAATCGAAGCTTTAGTCCGGATCACTCTCCATATGGATGGAAATGATGTGATGTGATGTTATGTGTATGACTAGGTAATGAGAAATAGTATTTGCAAGTGTTCGTGCAGGTTTGGACGGGAATTTCCCGCTTGTGAGATCACACACTTACAAATGAAGCTCTGTCAGAATTTTGAGTTTTGCACGCACACAACGTGTTCACTTAAATTCCCCTTAGGAATCCCTAAGCCTTTTCGTGCCTTAATTCCATTTAGGGAGTGGCCTACATCAATTTGGTATCAGAGGGAGGTTAGCCAATTTCTCAACTTGGCAACGATCCGCTTGTTCCGAGCTACCCCCTTTTTGCACTTAGGCACGTTCGTTGGTCTTCTATTTTATGTTTTAGTTAAAAAAAATTTGTGTTTCTTAAAATATATCAAAAGAAAAAAAAGTTTTTACGTGTTTACTTATTTTAAGTTTTCCGTGGTCTGTTATGGCGCACATTGGGAGTCCCCTTCCCTCACTTTCCTTGGTTGGTGCATTTCACAAGGAGATGAACCACCAATGTGATGACATAAAGGGTTTAATAGCGCAACTTAGAGGTCAGCTACTAATGCCTCATCTTGAGCCCCCAGGCAACAGCTTAGGACCCCTGTTCCTAGTTCGATGGTTAGTCAAGCAATTATGACACCACCACCGCGCACCTCTAGGCCCGTTAGAATTCCTGCTTCGACCTATGATGGGTTAGGTGAACCGCGAGTGTTTTTATGTTGGGTGAAGGATATGGAGCGTTATTTTGAGCAATATCATCTTGTGGACCCCCACAGGATTCCCGTTGCGAGACTTCAGTTATTTGGTCGAGCCCGGACTTTTTGCTCAATGTGGAGAGACGCTTTGGGGCGCCCCTCGATGACTTACGTATAGGTTAGCAGATTATGAAGAATTATTTAATGGATGAGTATTACCATACATACTGCCGCTCTCAGTCTTCCGATTATCTGAGTGAATCGCCGCCTAATACATTGAATCAGTACGTCCCCCCGTACTCCCGTACTAGGACATCTCATGTTTTTATTCATTCTTGTCAGGGCACTAGACCCATTTCTGATCATAGGAGTGGCTATAAGCCTCACGCTAGATCCTTGCTCCGCCAAGATCTGACTATTTCGAGCACTTGTACACCTACCGTTATTCAGAAGGAAAAGGTTAGGTCCTCTGTCCGCCACCTGTCATTGTCTCTACTAGGGATGCTATAAAACTGCAGGTTAAGCATAGGAAAATAGTTAAGAGTTGCAAGGAGAACGCTACATGTTATGCTTGTTGAGTGATTGGCCACTATGTCGTGGAGTGCCCCACAAAGCCTAGGGCTTTGGCTCTTTTAGCTTTGACGTCTGAGCCTGCCACTGAGGGCGATGCCGATTGCTCTAACGAATGTAGTGTCGATGAGGAGATTGGATATCCTAGTGACCTGGATGATGATGTCTCCTCTGAGGTACCCCTCCCTGGGATTAACCCACCTCCCCTCGACCATATTTCAGTCCTATCTCCTATGATAGTTGAGGAACCGTACGATGGCCCAGAGTTAGCTGATGTACCTACTGAGTTGGAAGATTTACCTTGCAAGGGAGCCGTACTTTTGGATCGATTAGCGGACTTGTTAGGACACGAATTGATTTTACCTAGTCCGATCCACTTAGTTAAACTGTCGTTATTAGCACCTCCGTTTGATATGACTAGTGGGCTATGTATTAGTGAGTATCCGCCGGCGGGCATGTTTTCATTTGCGACTGCGTATGATTTCATGACGACTGTGCCTATTGATTTGGTGTCTTCACGACATTGTTACCCGCCAAATCAAATTGCACATATCTTTCGTCCATCCTGGTACGAACTGCATGTACACATATCGTTGCCTTATGCCAGTGTCTATGAGTTGCATCACTTTCACGTCCGTTCACCTTCGAGAGCTTCTGACTGCAGAATTGTTGATTCGAATTTAGTCTGGTTAGCCCCCGAGTGGATACCTTCGGGTCCCGTAACAAAATTATTACATTGGAGCGCCGATCCTTTCATGATTTTCAAGAATTTTGGGTTTAATGCAATTCTTTTGAATTTTTACGATGCAATCGGTTTTTCACCGTGTCTGTTGGTACCCTAGTTTGGATTTGAGTTAAGTCTTCTTGTTTAGTCTCTTGACCCAAAGATTTATCTATGGTCAAAGGTTAGTCGTTAGGTTAGATTTCTCTAGTTGTTTAGAGTTGTCTCTTTTCCAGTGAAAATCTGGTTAAGTATTTTGGTTCGACTATAGTCGAACGCCGCTCGACTATCGTCTGTCGTCTGCTCGACGATCGTCTACCGTTTGGTCGATGTTTGCCTGCTCGTTGATAGCTCAACTATCTGGTCTGATAGTTCGACTATCTCTTTGATAGTTCAACTATCTTCCTTGATAGTTAGACTATCTGATAGCTTGACTATCGTGTTGATAGTTTAGCTATTTGTTCTGTTCGATAGCTCGACTATCTTGTTGATAGCTCGACTATCTTTCTTGATAGTTCAACTTCTTGTTAGTTCGACTATCTGGCGTGGTAGTTCAACTATCTGTCTTGATAGTTCAACTATTTCGTTGGTCGACTATCTGTCCTGATAGCTCGACTGCCTGCTTTGTCTCGATAGTTCGACTATCTGTGTGATAGGTCGACTATCCGCTTTGATAGGTCAACTATCTACTTTGATAGTTCATCTATCTGATAGCTCGACTATCTGTTCTGATAGTTCGACTATCTGCCGTGTTTCGATAGCTCGACTATCTGTGTGATAGTTCGACTATCCGTTCCGCTTTGATAGCTCGACTATCTGTGTGATAGTTCGACTATCTGTTTGTTGTTGATAGCTCGACTATCTGTGTAATAGTTCGTCTATCTATTTGCCTGTTTGATAGCTCGACTATCTGTCTTGATAGTTCGACTATCTGGCTGTCCTTGATAGCTCGACTATCTGTGTGATAGTTCGACTGTCTGTCTGCTGTGTGATAGTTTGACTATCTGCCTTGATAGTTCGACTATCTGGCTGTCCGTGATGGTTCGACTATCTGTGTGATAGCTCGACTATCTGGGTGATAGTTCAACTATCTGTGTTGATAGTTAGACTATCTGTGTTGGTCGACTATCTGTCTGATAGCTTGACGTTTGCTGTAGGTCGTTCGACTTTCTCCGAGTGTCGTTCGACGTTTTCTGTCTGCCTTAGTTAATTTTGTATTTATTTTATTCTGAATATTTAATTATTATATTATCTGGCATATTTTATAAAATATATTAGATTGATTTAAAGCTATCATTTCAAAGCAAATCCTTGCTTCTATCTTTATGCTTAAGTCAATTCTCTTTGATAAAGTTGTTTGTCTTATTAGTTGACATATATATTACTTTATCCTGCCATGCCCGCCCTTTATAGCCGTTGGACTCAAAAGTCCTCTTGGCTGTAAAGAGTTTAATCTGATGTGACTTTTTATAACATTCTTTCTATCAGATGGCTTGTTGAAGCTTCTTAGAAAAAGCTTTATTCTTTTTATAGAATATATTGCTGCGGATTTGTTTTGCTCTGTATGATAATTGCAGCCCAGGTCGCTGACTTCGGATGAAGACAAAAGCTCAATCAAATTAGAGTCGTTGCTGCTGCTCTTATTTAAAGAGTTCTTTGAAGAAAGAAATCAACTAGTTCTTAAAAGTTTACAGCACAGCAGCATTCAAGCTTACAGCTTACAGCATTCCTATAGCTTACAGCTCTCAGCCATTCATACATTCAACTGAGAAGAAATTTAGCTCTTCACTCTTCTTCAACCGGAGTTCTCCTGCTTTCAGGAAGATCTGCACTCAGAGCATTTGAAGAAGAAGAAGAAGAAGAAGAAAGCTTGCCAAAGAAGAACTTTTATTTTATATTCTCTAGTCTTCTTCTAGCTTTTCCTTCAGCTATTCAAGACAGTTTTCTGTTGAGAATTCTGAAGAGATTTCTGCACTGAAGCAAGATTCTTCCTGGATATCTTTAAGCCAGGGGGAGCCTTGACTCTTTAGAGCATTCTAGCTCAGTGCAAGTTTATGTGCTTCTCTAATATTGTTTTAACAATAGAGAAGACATTTTAACCTTCTTCCCCCTCCTATAAAAGGGTTGTTTACTCCCTTCAAAAGTAAAGCTTGGTGGCAGGGCACCTGATCAAAAACCTGTGTTGGTTTTTAGACACCTGATCAAAAGTCTAAAGGGTCTCTAGATCTACCTGCAGCAGATCTTGTTGGTGGCAGGGCACTTGATCAAAAACCTGAGTGGATTCCTACCTTGTTGGTAGAAGAGTGGACGTACTCAAGTTGTTTGGGGAACCACTATAAATTCTTTTGTGTCGTCTGGTTGTTTGATTTAATTCTTTGTACTGTGGCTGTGATTAGATTTAACTAGGATTGCTAGTTGCTGATTAGGACCCAAGCCGAAACTGTAATTACAGTTGGCTTCTCTCGTGCACTACACCTTGTGTTAGGCTTTAGGGTTATTCCAATATCTATAATCTTTCATTCCGCATTTAACTCCAAGGGAGTTGGGTAGATAGTCAACTTTGCTAAGTGGCAATTTTTGATTACTCTATTCACCCCCCCCCCCCTCTAGAGTTGGTATCTATCCCTTCACTTTCAATTGGTATCAGAGGGAGGTTGACTGACTGTATAGGCTAACACCTAAGTCACAAGATCCTGATAGATACCTAGTTTATAGATATACACTTTCATGGCCCAGTTCAAGGATTACTCTAGCACCAGACCTCCAGCTTGCAACTTAGCAAAGTTCAGCATCTGGAAGGCAAGGATTAAGTTATATATGAACTCTATTGATGAGAGTATATTTTCTTCTATTTTGACAGGACCTCCAACTCCTCCTGCTGCACCTGCTGTATCCAATGCATCATCTTCAACAGATATGAGTGCAGTGCTTCCTCCAGATTACAATGATGACTACAAGAAGGCAAAGATAGCAGATGCCAAGGCAATGAACATTCTGGCTCAGACTATGTCTGATGAAGTATTCCAGAAAGTAGCTGACTGCTCCTCAGCTAAAGCAATGTGGGACTCACTGAACCGGTTTGTAGCCGGTTCAGCTGACGAAAGGAAGGACAGAAGGTCCAACCTTATATCCCAGTACGAAAACTTCAAGAAAACTGAAGCTGAATCAGTTGAAGCCATGTACACCCAGCTCAGCTCAATCATCAATGAACTGAGAACTCTTGACAAGGATATTTCATTGACAGAGGTCAATGATAAGATTCTTATGTGCTTCCCTAGCACATGTGATCTGAGGATCTGGCCTATTAAGGAGGCCAGAAGCACTACAGAAATCTCAACCGAAGCACTCCTTGGCAAGCTCAAGTCCTTTGAGCAAGTGCTGAAGACCAGGGAAGCTGAGGCTGAAGCAAAGACTCCAACTCCAACAAGAAAAGAGCAATCCCTTGCTCTCAAAGCTGCTGATGCTTCTGAAGGAAGCCAGTCCAATGAGGAACTGATGGCATTGTTTGCCAAACGGTTTCTCAAGATAGGAAGAAAAGAATTCAGAAAGAAATCTTCACGATATGAAGATAAACCAAGGTATGATCGTTCTCCTGCTTAAGAAATAATTTGTTATGGTTGTAGGAAGCCTGGACATATTCTACCAGATTGTCCAGAGGAAAAGAACAAAGAGAAAAGGAAGGAAAAAGAACAGCACAGGAAACACTCCAAGTCTTCCTCCTACAAGAACAAAAGGAAGAAGAAAGGTTTCGTTGCTGAAACCTGGAGCGATTCTGATGAGGAATCTTCCTCCTCAAGCTCCAGTGAGGATGAGGAAGAAAAGAAGGCAAAGGAAATTTGCCTCATGGCAATTGATGCCTGCAGCAATCACTCAGCTGCAGAGAGGTCAGATTCTGATGAAGAAATGCCAACAGAAGATGAGGTATTGTCTTCTTACGATTTTACATCTGCTGAATTTAAATTAGATTTTAAATCTTTGTGTTTAGATTTAATTAGTTCTGAAAAAGAAATCAAAGAGCTTAGAAATAGGTTAGCTGAATCTGAATTGATTTCTATTGAAAATGCTAAGTTAACAGCAGATCTCACTAAGTATAGTGAAGAAATTAGATTTCTGAAAAATGAATTAGCTAAGTCCAAAAGATTAGAAGAATCTTTAAATGGTAGAAGCCTTAAGCTATTAGAAATAACCAGCATGTCTAACACTAGGTCAGGCAATAACAAATTAGGCTTAGGAGCTTCACCTAGTGAACCCCCGATCATTCATAAAAATAATTTTTGAACTCCAGTGAATTTTATTTCATCTAGTGGAATAAAAAACACTGAGCAAGTAAAACAAGTTAATCAAGCTTTAAATAAAGCTAAGAGAGAAAAGAGGAAGCAAAAGTTTAAAGAAATACAAAAAGCGTCGAACGCAGCTCGACGGTCGAAGGCTCAATGGTCGAACGAAGCTCGACGCTTTGAGCATCAACCGTCGACCTCTGATCGACGTTTTCAACATGAATTTCAAAACTTCAACCAGAACATTAGAAACCCGAATGTAAATAGAAACCCTAGGTTCTTTGACCCATCATCTGCATGGAGAATCCCACCTAGGAGATCTTACCCGTTAGGTTATCACCCTCAACCTGCTTATTCATTTATTTCTAGTTTTTCTTATGTGAAAAACAAGGGACCCAAGGTTACCTGGGTCCACAATGTTTAACTGAATTTCTTGCAGGTGAAGACCTATCCTATCACTCAAAATAAGTGATATTTGGATCGTGGCTGTTCCAAGCATATTACAGGAAGCAAGGAAAATCTGTCAAAGTTCAAGGCCAAGCTCGGACCAAAGGTGGTCTTTGGAGATTCAAGTTGTGGTCAAACTGAAGGCTATGGTAGGATTACCATTGGAGCAGTAACATTCAAGAGAGTTGCTTATGTAAATGGACTGAAGCATAATTTTTATATCGGTAAGTCAGTTATGTGATGCTGAATACAAGGTATCGTTTACTAACTCTCTTTGTAATATTACTTTAAATAATAATGTTGTATTAGTAGGCATTAGACAAGGCAATATTTACTTAGTAGATTTTAAATCATCTCATTCAGAAATCTGTCTGTTTAATGAAGTAACTAATAATAACTCTTTATGGCATAGAAAGCTTAGCCATGTTAACCTTAAGAACATATTTAGGTTATCTAAATACAACCTTGTTAGAGGTTTACCTTCTTGCCCCTACAAGAAGGAGAGCCTATGCAAGGCTTGTCAATTAGGCAAGCAAACCAAAAACTCTTTTAAATCTGTAAATAAAAGTGATTCTCCTAGAATCCTGTACTTATTACATTTGGACCTTTTCGGCCCAATAAATGTACAGAGCTTAGGACGGAAGTATTACACTTTAGTCATTGTAGATGACTTCTCTAGGTTCAGTTGGGTGTTCTTTTTGAGAACTAAGGCTGATAACTTCAAAGCTCTTACAGATTTTCTACTATGTGTGCAGACTGAGTACTCTACTCATGTGGCCTTGATCAGAAGTGATCATGGTACTGAGTTTGACTCTCTTCTCATGCAAGAATTCTGTGAGAGAGAAGGTATCAAACATAGCTTCTCTGCTCCTAGAACTCCCCAACAAAATGGGGTAGTTGAAAGGAAAAACCGAACACTAATTGAAGCTGCTAGTACATTGTTGGCAGATGCTAACATGCCTCTTTCCTATTGGGCAGAAGCTGTTAGCACAGCTAACTATGTCTTGAATAGAAGTCTTATACACAAGCTTAAGCGTAAAACTCCTTATGAGTTGCTTAAAGGAAAGAAACCTAAAATAAATTATTTTAGAGTATTTGGTTGTGTAGTTTATATTCATAATAACAATAAAGAATACCTTAGAAAATTTGAAGCAAAAGCTTCAATGGGAATTTTTCTTGGATATTCCCAAGTAAGCAAAGCTTATAGGGTATATAATAAATCATCTTGTAAAATTGAAGAGTCAGTACATGTTTCATTTGATGAATCTCAGATGTATTACAAGGAGAAGGAAACTTCTTCCTCCTCAAGTGCTTTGCAGGTACCCGAATCTACCAAAGATTTGATTCAAGCAATTCTGCCTCTTTCAACTCTTCAGATCACTGAATCAGACAGTGATGAAGACTGTGTAGAAGTAGCTGCTGTACCACCAACAGCAGATCAAATTCCTCAGGAGGAATTAATCCCAACTATTGCTGAAGATCACATCCCACCTGCTAACATTGTCACACTTAGAGATCATCCTACATCTCAAGTAATCAGTGACATAACAGCAGGTGTTCAAACAAGACATCAGTTAAGACAGGATGTGATGCATGCTTGTTTCCTCTCACAGATTGAGCCCCTCACCATAACCGATGCTGAGCAAGATCCCCACTGGATCATAGCTATGCAAGAAGAGCTCAATCAGTTTGAGAGATGTAAAGTGTGGACTTTGGTTCCAAGACCAAAAGGCCAACTGATCATAGGCACCAAGTGGGTGTATAGAAACAAGTTGGATGCAAATGGAATCATAATAAGTAATAAAGCTAGGCTTGTAGCTCAGGGCTACAAATAGGAGGAAGGTATAGATTATGACCAAACCTTTGCTCCTGTTGCACGGCTAGAGGCAATAAGGATTTTTCTAGCCTATGCAGCCTATATGAAGTTCAAGGTCTTTCAGATGGATGTAAAGAGTGCCTTCCTAAATGGTGAGCTAAAGGAAGAGGTATTTGTTGAACAACCCCCGGGTTTATTTCTTCAACTCAGCCCTCACATGTATTCAAGTTGCAAAAAGCTCTTTATGGACTTAAACAAGCACCTCGAGCCTGGTATGAGACTCTAGCTAGTTTCCTGTTAGAGCACAACTTTATTAGGGGAGTAGTTGATAGAACCCTCTTTGTCAAGCACCACAAGGACACCATCCTGTTAGTCCAAATCTATGTGGATGATATTATCTTTGGCTCCACTGATCCCAAACTTTGCAAAAGGTTTTCTGACCTGATGCACTCTAAGTTTGAGATGAGTAGTATGGGTGAGCTGTCTTACTTTCTTGGTCTCCAAGTTAAGCAAGATGTTGATGGCATCTTCATCTCCCAATCCAAATATACCAAGGAATTGGTAAAGAAGTTTGGGATGGCTGATGCTTCAGCAATGCCTACACCTATGGCTACTAATGTTGTCATTGATTCTGATGATCACGGCAAGCCAGTTGATCAAAAGAATTATAGGGCCATTGTTGGTTCCCTATTATATTTGACTACAAGTAGGCCCGATATAATGTTTGCCACATGCCTATGTGCTAGATTTCAGGTCAACCCCAAGGAATCTCATCTGATTTTCCTCAAGAGAATTTTGAGATACCTGAAGGGATGTCCAAATTTAGGACTTTGGTACCCGGCTGAATCTGAATTTGAGTTAATTGGATACTCAGATTCTGACTATGCTGGTTGTAGGGTTGACAGGAAAAGTACCTCAGGTACTTGTAAGTTCCTGGGAGAGAGATTGGTCTCTTGGTTCTGTAAGAAGCAGGCGTCTGTATAAACATCAACTGCAGAAGCTGAATATATAGTTGCTGCTAGCTGTTGTTCACAGATTCTGTGGATACAAAACTAGCTTTTGGATTATGGATACTCACACAATAACACAAAAATCTTGTGTGATAGTACCAGTGCTATCTCTATTGCACAAAATCCCGTGCACCACTCTAGAACTAAGCACATTGAGATCCGACACCATTTCCTGAGAGATTGTGTGGAGAAGAACAAGATTAGTCTTGAGTTTATACCCACTGATTTTCAGAGAGGTGATATATTCACCAAGCCTTTAGATGAGCAGAAGCATCTGTTCTTCTTGCATCAACTAGGCATGATTAATGGAAAAGACTAAGTGTAGTCTGCCTGTGTTGATTACTTGGAAGAAAGAAATAGTTTTTCAATTGCTGATTCAAGTTATATCTGCTGAGCCCTCTTCTCTAAGGGGCCTGAATTCAGTACCTACTGAAATCAGGCAGGGGGAGATGTTTTGAGGAATATGCCTCAGGACTGCCTCCTATTTCTCTTCAGGGGAGATGTTTGTTTGAGGGGGAGATATTTGAGATAAGTTGCCTCAGGATGCTTTATTTATCTTCCAGCTGATCCTCCAGCTGAGTTTGTTTTTCAATTTCATTTTCAATTGGTATCATATGTTTTGAGGAAAGGTTTCAAATTGGTATCAGAAATTTGAGAATATAGTTTTTCAATTAGTATCAGAATTTATATTGGTATCAGAAGTTTCACAAGAAGATTACTCTTGCTAGTTGTTTCAATTGGTATCGGAAAAGTCATCTCCAGCAAAACCTGCTGTGAAAAGCTTCAAGTACTTAAGTCAGCTCAGCCAGCTAAGATAGCTGTGAAAGAAAAACTGGTCTCCACGACAGTTATTGAAGTTACAGAAGTGACAGAATTTCACTAGAGCTTTCATCCTCAATTGATATCAGAAGAAAAAGGACCTAATGTTGATTACTCTAATGGCACAGGATGCCTTAGAAGAAGAAAGAGAGAAAGCTGCATTTGAAAGTAAAAGAGAAAGCTAAGCAAGATGCTCTTGATCAATCAAGAAGAAGTTAGCAGCAAAAAGATAAAAGCAGCTGCTGTTGCTCCTCCTCTAATCCCAGATTGAGATTTTCTTTATGCATTAGTTTTGATTTATCTATTCTGTCTGCTTAGTTTAGTTTATTTATTTTGTTTATAGTTTTAGTTTTTGAGACTTAACCCAAATAGGGGGAGATTGTTGGTACCCTAGTTTGGATTTGAGTTAAGTCTTCTTGTTTAGTCTCTTGACCCAAAGATTTATCTATGGTTAAAGGTTAGTCGTTAGGTTAGATTTCTCTAGTTGTTTAGAGTTGTCTCTTTTCCAGTGAAAATTTGGTTAAGTCTTTTGGTTCGACTATAGTCAAACGCCGCTCGACTATCGTCTGTCGTCTGCTCGACGATCTTCTACCGTTTGGTCGACGTTTGCCTGCTCGTTGATAGCTCCACTATCTGGTCTGATAGTTCGACTATCTCTTTGATAGTTCAACTATCTTCCTTGATAGTTCGACTATCTGATAGCTTGACTATCATGTTGATAGTTTAGCTGTTTGTTCTGTTCGATAGCTCGACTATCTTGTTGATAGCTCGTCTATCTTTCTTGATAGTTCAACTTCTTGTTAGTTCGACTATCTGGCGTGGTAGTTCAACTATCTGTCTTGATTGTTCAACTATCTGGTTGGTCTACTATCTGTCCTGATAGCTCGACTGTCTGCTTTGTATCGATAGTTCGACTATCTGTGTGATAGGTCGACTATCCGCTTTGATAGGTCAACTATATGCTTTGATAGTTCATCTATCTGATAGCTCGACTATCTGTTCTGATAGTTCGACTATCTGCCGTGTTTCGATAGCTCGACTATCTGTGTGATAGTTCGACTATCCGTTCCGCTTTGATAGCTCGACTATCTGTGTGATAGTTCGACTATCTGTTTGTTGTTGATAGCTCGACTATCTGTATGATAGTTCGTCTATCTGTCTGCCTGTTTGATAGCTCGACTATCTGTCTTGATAGTTCGACTATCTGGCTGTCCTTGATAGCTCGACTATCTGTGTGATAGTTCGACTGTCTTTCTGCTGTGTGATAGTTTGACTATCTGTCTTGATAGTTCGACTATCTGGCTGTCCGTGATGGTTCGACTATCTGTGTGATAGCTCGACTATCTGGGTGATAGTTCAACTATCTGTGTTGATAGTTAGACTATCTGTGTCGGTCGACTATCTGTCTGATAGCTCGACGTTTGCTGTAGGTCGTTCGACTTTCTCCGAGTGTCGTTCGACGTTTACTGTCTGCCTTAGTTAATTTTGTATTTATTTTATTCTGAATATTTAATTATTATATTATCTGGCATATTTTATAAAATATATTAGATTGATTTAAAGCTATCATTTCAAAGCAAATCCTTGCTTCTATCTTTATGCTTAAGTCAATTCTCTTTGATAAAGTTGTTTGTCTTATTAGTTGACATATATATTACTTTATCCTGCCATGCCCGTCCTTTTTAGTCGTTGGACTCAAAAGTCCTCTTGGCTGTAAAGAGTTTAATCTGATGTGACTTTTTATAACATTCTTTCTATCAGATGGCTTGTTGAAGCTTCTTAGAAAAAGCTTTATTCTTTTTATAGAATATATTGCTGCGGATTTGTTTTGCTCTGTATGATAATTGCAGCCCAGGTCGCTAACTTCGGATGAAGACAAAAGCTCAATCAAATTAGAGTCGTTGTTGCTGCTCTTATATAAAGAGTTCTTTGAAGAAAGAAATCAACTAGTTCTTACAAGTTTACAGCACAGCAGCATTCAAGCTTACAGCTTACAACATTCCTACAGCTTACAGCTCTCAGCCATTCATACATTCAACTGAGAAGAAATTTAGCTCTTCACTCTTCTTCAACCTGAGTTCTCCTACTTTCAGGAAGATCTGCACTCAGAGCATTTGAAGAAGAAGAAGAAGAAGAAAGCTTGCCGAAGAAGAACTTTTATTTTATATTCTCTAGTCTTCTTCTAGCTTTTCCTTCAGCTATTCAAGACAGTTTTCTGTCGAGAATTCTGAAGAGATTTCTGCACTGAAGCAAGATTCTTCCTGGATATCTTTAAGCCAGGGGGAGCCTTGACTCTTTAGAGCATTCTAGCTCAGTGCAAGTTTTTGTGCTTCTCTAATATTGTTTTAACAATAGAGAAGACATTTTAACCTTCTTCCCCCTTCTATAAAAGGGTTGTTTACTCCCTTCAAAAGTAAAGCTTGGTGGCAGGGCACCTGATCAAAAACCTGTGTTGGTTTTTAGACACCTGATCAAAAGTTTAAAGGGTCTCTTGATCTACATACAGCAGATCTTGTTGGTGGCAGGGCACCTGATCAAAAACCTGAGTGGATTCCTACCTTGTTGGTAGAAGAGTGGACGTACTCAAGTTGTTTGGGGAACCACTATAAATTCTCTTGTATCGTCTGGTTGTTTGATTTAATTCTTTGTACTGTGGCTGTGATTAGATTTAACTAGGATTGCTAGATGCTGATTAGGACCCAAGCCGAAACTATAATTACAGTTGGCTTCTCTCGTGCACTACACCTTGTGTTAGGCTTTAGGGTTATTCCAATATCTATAATCTTTCATTCTGCATTTAACTCCAAGGGAGTTGGGTAGATAGTCAACTTTGCTAAGTGGCAATTTTTGATTACTCTATTCACCCCCTCTAGAGTTGGTATCTATCCCTTCACTTTCAGTGTCTCAATTTTTCGGATTAAATTTTGCAAATCTGGCCTCCACATGATCGGTTTTCTTCGACGTTTCTCTCTTCCACTTCAGAGTCTCTTGGGTTGAGAGGTGAGATTCTTTCCGTGTCACGCTTCCATTTGGGTTTCCTGGTTCTCACATTGGATGGTAATACCTGCACTGCTTTTCTTTATGCTGACACATCTATGATATTTTCTGCTGTTCTTGTGCAGGACAAGTTCTGTTCTATTGCGGATGCCCGCACTGCTTGTCCTACCCCGTGGTTGCCCACTCTTGCTATGCCACCTGTGGATGCTGATGTCCCTTTCTATTCTCTACTTGGAAACTCAACAGGTATGAGTGATTTAGAGCGGGGGAGGATTGATGGCGAGGATGCCCCGCCATTTGCTCGTGCTGACATGGACCTCTCTTTTGATCGCCGCCGCTACATGTTCATGGACATTGATGGTCGTTGCCGCAACCGTCGTCGCCTCCACCGCATGGATCTCTCTTTTGATCGCCGCCGCTACATGTTCGTGGACATTGATGGTCGTTGCCGCCACCGTCGTCGCCTCCGCCACCGCCGCCGCCGGCATTTCGTCACGTCTTTATGATTATAATGATTATTTTATTTTGAAATAATATTATAATCCTCCTATCTTTATTTTCATAAGTTATTTTCATAAGTCTCTTTATTATGATGTTTTTTGTATTTCCATTTTTTTTGATTAAAACATTATTAGTGGCTAGGATTAGTTATTTTGGATTGAAGGGTTGGATGGAGTGGTGTAGTAAGCTTATATATATATGTGGAGATGGAGAGAAAGAGGTAATTGAAGAAGAAAAAAAAAAGAACCCTAAACCTGCTCACGGTTTGCCCCAGCCCCTCTCTCGGCCTGGCCGAAACCCGCACCCGACTCCTCCAGGAAACCGCCGATCGGTTGCTGCTTCCGCCCCTCTTAGGGTGTACTGTTGCTGCTCAAGCGACCTCCTACCTCCTCCAGTGTGACTCCGAAGAAGGCGGTTCGGTTCTCCCTCATCCGGTGTGACTCTGGTGAATTCGTGGAAGTGTGACTCTTCCTTAGTTCTCTTGCTCCTCCTCCTCTCCTCCTCTCTCATTTTAGATTATTGGGTAACGATTTTCTTCCCCTAAACTTGTGTGATCTTCTTCTTGATTTTGCGAGTTAGTGGAGACTTGTGATTTCATATTTTATCCTAATTATTGATTCACATTTGCACTTATAAAAATCTGAAATTTGTATTGTGTTCATCCGAATTTTCCGCGAAGATTTTGCAACGGTAGGTCCCTTTGGACATTTGCAAACCGGGGTTTGTTTAGCCTTTGGTTTCGAATGGATCAAGAGGATTTGGTATATCCTCGTTTGGTTTTGTTTTGAGGGTTGCATTTGGACTATTTTCTGAATCTAAGCTTTAGTCCGGATCACTCTCCATGTGGATGGAAATGATGTGATGTGATGTTAGGTGTATGGCTAGGTAATGAGAAATAGTATTTGCAAGTGTTCGTGCAGGTTTGGACGGGAATTTCCCACTTGTGAGATCACACACTTACAAACGAAACTCTGCCATAATTTTGAGTTTTGAACGCACACAACGTGTTCGCTTAAATTCCCCTTAGGAATCTCTAAGCCTTTGCGTGCCTTAATTCCATTTAGGGAGTGGCCTACATCATCTGATGTCTTCCAGACTTTTGTTAAGCAAATTCAGAATGAGCTAAATAGTACTGTGGTCAAAATCAGAAGTGACCATGGGACTGAGTTTCAGTATGAATGCATGAAAAGATTCTGTGAAGGGTTTGGGATTCATCAAGAATTCTCCTCACCTAGAACTCCCAAGCAAAATGGAATTGCTGAAAGAAAGAACAAAACTCTAATTGAGGTTGGTAGGACTTTGTTAAATGACACTTCTCTCCCAGAATATTTCTGGGCTGAGGAAGTAAACACTGCTTGTCATGTCCTCAATAGGGCTTCCATCACCAAAAGCCTCAAGAAGACTCCCTATGAGATTCTGAAAGGCAGAAAACCATACTTATCCTATTTTAGGATTTTTGGTAGCAAGTGTCATGTACTTAACAATGGTAAGTCTTATGTAACTAAGTTTGCTGTCAAGTCCCAAGAAGGTATATTTGTTGGGTACAACAATAATAGTAGGGCATATATGATCTATAACTTGACTACTCAAGTTATAGAAGAATCTGTCCATGTTGTTTTTGATGAGTCTAAGTTAATTAACAATGAGCTGCCTAGCACTTCATCTAGTTCTACAGGTTTAAAGGATAAGATAGACAAGCTGACCATCAGGGAAGATTTTCCAGCAGGACAGGATATAAAAAATGATAGATGCTGTGCAGGGGAATATCAAGACTCACAAGCTATTGATGAAGAACATCCAACTGAAGACATTGAAGTATAACAAGCTGCAGGAAATGAAGAATAATAAACTGAAGAAAGATTGCCTCCAGGTAAGAGACATCTAAGAGACCATCCAACTCATCAAATTATTGGTTATACAAGACATGGTGTAATGACCAGAAGCAAAAGCTTGAACTCAGCTCTATGTTCAAGCTTCCTGTCACAATTGGAACCAAAGAAGTTTGAAGAGGCTATCCAAGACTCATACTGGATTGGTGCCATGCAGGAAGAGTTGAACCAGTTCAAAAGATGTAAAGTCTAGAATCTGGTTCCCAGACCAAAGGGATATAATGTCATAGGGACTAAGTGGATCTACAGGAATAAGTTAGATGAGAATGACATTATTATCAAAAACAAGGCCAGATTGGTGGCAATAGGCTATAGGCAGGAAGAAGCTATGCCCCATTAGCAAGGCTGGAGGCTATAAGACTATTCCTTGCCTATGCAGCCTTTCAAGGATTCAAAGTCTTCTAGATGGATGTCAAGTCAGCATTCCTAAATGGAGATTTAAAAGAGGAAGTATATGTCGATCAGCCATCAGGTTTTGTAGATCCTCACTTTCCTAATTATGTTTATAGGATTAAGAAAGCTTTGTATGGGTTAAAACAAGCCCCTAGAGCTTGGTATGAGACATTGTCTACTTTACTCATTGAGAACAAATTCTCAAGGGGGAAAATAGACAAGACCCTATTCCTAAGGGAATCCAAGGGCAAGATCATCCTAGTCCAGATATATGTTGATGACATTATCTTTGGATCTACTGAGAACAACCTTTGCAGGAAGTTTGCCAAACTCATGTAAGGGAAGTTTGAAATGAGCAGCATGGGTAAGCTAAAGTTCTTCTTGGGACTCCAAGTAAGACAGACTGATGATGGCTTGTCCATATCCCAGTCTAAGTTCACTAGGGAGTTGATTAAGAAATATGGCATGGAGACTGCCTCCACCATGAGAACTCCAATGGGGTCAAGTATGCCTATAAGCAAAGATGAGGCAGGGAAACCTGTTGATGAGTCTTTGTATAGAGGGATAATTGGCTCCCTTCTATATTTAACTGCAAGTAGGCCTGACATCATGTATGTTACATGTGTCTGTACTAGATACCAGACATGCCCTAAAGAATCTCATTATTCTGCTATAAAGAGAATTTTAAGGTATCTCAAGGGCACACCAGATCTTGCTCTATGGTACCATAGGAATAGAGATTTTCTGCTAATAGAATTTTCAGATGCAGATTTTGAAGGCTGCAAGGAAGACAAGAAAAGTACCACAAGTACATGTCAATTCCTAGGTGGAAGATTAGTGTCATGGAGCAGCAAGAAGCAGACTAGTGTTGTTATCTCCACTGCAGAGTCAGAATACATAGCTGCAGGCAGCTGTTGTGCTCAATTGTTGTGGATTCAGCATCAGCTTGAAGACTATGCCATCAAGATAAGTAGAACTCCTTTATTTTGTGATTCTACTAGTGCTATTTCTATTTTAGAAATCCTATTTCACATAGCAGAACTAAGTACATAGAAATTAGATATCATTTTATTAGAGAACATGTTGAGAAATAAGACATTAGCCTAGAGTTTGTCTCTACTGAAAAACAAGTAGTTGATATTTTCACTAAACCACTTGAAGAAAGTAAATTCAATTGCTTTAAAATTGAATTAGGAATGTTAAATATAGAATAAAGTCAGCCAAGTAGTATACAAGAAAATTCAATTATTTCAAGTGACAAAGTACACAGATTGTGTCATATCAAAATAAGTGTGTCGACACTTTCTACAAGTTGTGTCGACAAAGAGGAATCTGTGTCGACACAACAATAATTTTGTGTCGACAGAAAAAGTCAGTGTCGACACAAAAGTTGTCAAGGCCTTAGGTTTTAAGTGTCGATACACAGATGTTTGTGTCGACACATAGAATTGTCGATTCTTGACCTTAGTAGCCAGTGTTGACATAAGTAACCATGTGTCGACACGCAATATTCTACTATTAGAGCTCATTTTGACCTTCCTTATAGAATATTATAAATAGGAGGCAAGAAGAACTAGTCGACCACGCGACTTGGAACTTTCAAGAGATTGAACCCTGAGTGTCGAGACAAAGAAATCTCCAGTCGTCACTCTTCAACCTTCAACACCTTCAAGTGGTATTATTTCACCTCCAATGGTGCCAAAGATGGACGATACCTTTAACGATGGGTATGAGCTTGTTCGACAAGCATTCGACAGTGCTGCACAAGAAATCAAGAATGTAGTTGACCTAATCCACGAAGTTGGTCTGAAATTTCTTGTTTCTGAGCCTACAAGGATGCGGAAGAAAGAAGTAATCGAATTCTACTCAAATGCTTCCTTGGACTCGAATGGAGGGAAAAATCAAGTCTACTATTCTAGGATCAAAGGTGAAAATCTCGCTCAAAAGTCTAAGCAAGCACCTCCATCTTCCCAGGATCAAGCAAGAAGATAACATTGAGTCATCCATGACTGCTAAAGCACTAAAGTGGTGTGGACTGACCTCATCCACCAAGATTGGATCATCCATGAATAGAAAGGGAATGAATTCCTAGGGAAAGTTCCTCTCTGAAGTAGTAGGAAAAGTTCTTCTCTGCAAGACAAGGGGTATGATAGGATCTCTTCCTACATGTTCAGCCTTATGACAAGGATAATATTCAAGGTGAAGACAGACTGGACAATGGTTGTTTTTGAGAAGATAAAGGAAGGAATTAAGAAGCCTAATATGAGAAGAATTCTCAGTATGTATCTCTTTTCAAGTATTCCAGAAATACTAAACCAAAATGCTAGCTGTAAGATAAATCAGATGAGGAGAATGGACACTAGGATTCTATCTAGGTGGGATAGGGTGTTGTCCAAAGATGCTCCTGCACTAAACACACAACTGAAGGAAATGAAGAAAAAAAAATCTGCAGCCAAGGATGTTGAATCCTCCAGTGATTCAGAGGAAAGGGTAGAGTTTAGTTCTGATGAAGAAGTCACTGAACAACCAAGGAAGTCTCCTAGCCCATCACCTGGTACTGTAGTTCGGATTCAGGGGGAGACTGTTCAAGTGACAAACAACCAAGCTATATCAGTCCCAGGGGGAGATTTCAATGAAGCAACCTTGGACAGTGAGACTGCCAATCTCACTGTCATGGAAGTAGTAATGGAAATCAACACTCCTACAGAAATTTCTGAGAAATACGCATAAGATGTGCAAGTTCCTGCTCAGCCCCAAGTTCCTGAGAAAGAAACTCACATGGAAGAGACAACTGATTTCCAGGGGGAGCAACATGAGGTTAACAGAGAAGAAATTTCTATTGATCAACAAAATGCAAGGGTTGAGGGGGAGGTGTCATACCTAGATCCAAGACTAGATGCAGATGCTCCAGGACATATAATGGAATTTGATAGCACATCTGATTCAGATAATGAGTAAGAAGCCTCTGTCCTTAAGAAAAGAAAATTTATGGAGCTTAGGAAGAAAAGCCCTGGATACAAGAAAGCCTTAAAGGCTGGAACAACATCTCCTACTCCAGTAATGGACTTCAGTTCACTGCTGGTGTAACTGCAAGTTAAGCTTGATGTGCAAAGGCTTGCTCTTGAGAAATATGTGGATGAAAGCCATAAGGAGCTGCAATTACATTTGGCAGAGGACATAAAATCTATAAGATTTTAAGTCAATCTGCTAAAAAAGGAAATGACAATTTGCTTCCTCAAGGGAGGCAATGCTGTAGTCTACATTGCCAAACAACAACAAAACACTAAAACTGAGGTGGATGATCTGGTAGTCAAGCAAGGCTATGTTCTGGAGAATCATAAAAGACTGAATGAGAATTTGGTTGACATACATTCCATCACACTGACAAAATTGGGTGAACAAACCACTGCACTTAAAACATATATGGACACCAAAGTGTCTGCTGTAGAAGCACAGATCAAACTGGATTTGGCAGCAGTAACTACTGTAATACAAACTTCTGAGACTGCCATTTCTACTCAAGTAAAGAAGTTCAAGGACTACTACACCACTGACAACTATCATGTAGTAGATCAGGTCAGGTTTCAAAAGAATGATCTCCGAGATCATTTTGCCAAAGAAGTCATAAAGGGAGAGAGAGTGCTAGTCAAAGCTTGCTCTGAACATGCTAAATGGATATCTAATAGCATTAGATCTACCTTGGGATATCCACCCCTGTGTGATGATTACAACACTGCAGACTCTGCCTGCCAACCTGCTCTCTTGGAGGGGATTCAACAAGAAGTGGCACAAGTCATCTATCCTCCTCCAGAATTTGAAGAAGTTCAGCAGGCAGTCCAGCACATGTACAACCCTCCTCTAAATGCACTGCCTGTGATTTCTGAAGAAGTGGAGATGGATGAATCAGCACTACTAAAAGAGAAAGAAGCCCAACTGTCCAAGAAAAGGTTTAGAGAACAGGCAAAAATAAAACCTAACTTTGAGCAATGGAGTCCAACCTCCAGAAATATCATTTTAACTGAATAGAAGGCAGTTAAGGATAATAAGTATGATAGGGGCAAGTGGTAATCCAAGCAAGAATGGGACAAGTATCTTGCTCAATTGGATGAAATTTACAAGTTCAAGAGGGATCTAAAGGCTGGGATTATTCCTGCAAATTCCATAGAGTCATGCAAATATTTCCTAAAGCCATTTAATTACTTTGAGAGACAAAAGCTTAAGGATGCTCAACTAGAGTCAAAGGACATCAAAGGGAAGAGGCCATCTGTTGATACTGACACAAAAGTTAAAGCTACTGTTCAACCTGACAAGGGGATAGCCATCAAGGAACCTGATCAGTCTTAAGTTTAGATTGACTAGGTTGAGAACTGTGTAACTTTTTGTTCTATTAAAAAAAACCTTGTAATACAAAGTCTGATTATTATGAAATGAAGCATTCCTTGATTGGCTGAATGTATTATATCATCTTTTGAATGATTATGTCTCTAAGTTTCATGTTTTTTCCTTTATGATGTTTCATTTTGGATATTTGTGTATAACATGCTATTTCTGCTTTTCTCTAACCTTGTCTTTGAGATATCTGTGTACATCATATTTATTACCTTTATTGTAATGGTGTATATCATTGACTATGTGTTATGACTTCTCCAAATATGGGGAGATTGTTGGGTACAATGGAAATTGTGTACTTTATTTGGAGAAGCCTCACTTAACTCAATGATATACATTAGTTTGTATTTGATGGTATATTGAGCTTACTTGTGCGGCTAAAGAATGCAGAAAATATTCTAAGTACAAAAGTGTCGAGACATTTATAATGTGTCAATACCTTTGAAGGAGTAGCGTTGAGACTAGAAGCAAGGTTGTGTTGACACACATGACTTGTGTCGACACACAGAATTAGAGTCGACAATAGCTGTGTTGACACTCAAGACTAGTGTCGACACACTTAGTCTTGAAGTGCTTACATTAGCAGAAGAATTATGTAGACACCAAGGACTTGGGGTCGACATCAGTTATAAATGGAGAATCTATGTCGACACACTGGACTTGTGTTAACACATTCTACAAATGCTGTGTCGAGACTGAATAAAGAGCTATGTCGACAGTTTCTGAAGTTTGTCGACTACATCAAAGGAATTGTGTCGATACCCTAGAAATTGTGTCGACACATACTTCATCAGTGTCGACACATACTATACTTGTGTCTCGACACTATCTGCTAAGTAAAATACTCTAAGTAATAGATCTCAAGATTGGGGATTTGACAGCTGCCAGAACTGTCAAAACTGTCAAAGCTGTCAGAACTATCAAACGTCAGTCATCAACCGGATCAGCTAGTAACCTATGACGGGATCTATATATGAGATGTTCTATCAGAAAACGGAGAGAAGAAACTGATAACAAAAAAGAAAGAGGAACTTCAAAAGTATACAGTATCTCATCAGATCTGTCAGAGTTTACAGATTCAAATTTGTAGGGAGAAAGAAGTTGGATCGTGGATCGACTCCAATTTCTCAAGATGATCAACCATAATTTTCTATTTTCAAGAAGCTTTAAATAAGCTAAGTGTGGTTGGATCAGATCCTTTGCTGCAAGGATCATAAGGAGTCAGATCATTCAAGATCTGGTCAGGAAGTCTTTACCTCTCTCTTTATCTGGGTGAAGATTTTACAATATACCTTTTCAATTTTATGTAAGATCTATTCATAGATCTGAGTACAAGAGAGTAATTTATCTGAGTGGTAGGCCTGTAATTATAAGGGCTGAGGTAGGGCTTGATTGCCTGAGTGGTAGGAGTATGGACTCACTCTGAGGTAGGGTTCTTGGGAAGAATCTGAGCTGTAAGATCTTGAGGATCTGAGTTGTAGGACTTGCAAAAGTGTGAGTTGTAGGAACCATTTGGGGTTCTAAGTTGTATGATCTGAGGATCTGAGAAAAAGGGAGTTGAACCGAATCTAGTATACTGCTAGATAGGCGAAGAGGGAAAGTGGATGTACCCATAAATTGGGGAACCACTATAAATTTTTGTGTACTATGTTGTGGTTGCTGTGATTGCAGATTATCTGTGCTGAGATTGATGTAGTTTAATTAGCAGTACTGTGTTAGAAATTTTTTTAACTGTCAAAAGTTATTGAATTGAACCTATTCACCCCCCCCCTCTAGGTGTTTAGTGGTTCTTGAAATCAATTCATTCACCATCTGAATGCTAGCTTGATAGCTATTATTGTAGGGGAACTCGATCATATAGAGATGGTCCTCCTACCTCTTTCCGAAATCCAAGGCGCACATACAGAGCATATCCTCCATTATTCTGTTGGTCCTCTCGGTCTAACCATCCATCTGAGGATGAAAGGCCATACTGAACTTTAATTGAGTACCTAATAGCTGGTGGATTAGCCTCTAATCAGTAGAAGTAAAGTGCCCATCTCGGTCACTAACGATGCTACGGGGCACAATGTGTAATCGTACTATGTTATCAACATATAATTAGCCAATTTTTCAACAGAATCCTCTTTTGTATTCGGTATGAAGTGTGATACCTTTGTCAATCAATCAACGATCACCCACATAACATCGTTCTCGTTTTGAGATCTCGGCAATCAGTGCATGAAATCCATTGATATATCATCAAACTTCCATACCGGAATTGGCAATGACTTTAGAAAACCTCCAGGCTTATGAAATTCCGCTTTTACTAAGGCGTAAGTCTGACACTTCACCACGTAAAGAGCTACGTCTTTCTTCAAACCCGGCCACCAGAACATCTTTTTTAGGTCCTTGTACATTTTTGTGCTCCCTGGGTGAATTGAGTACTTCGTGAAGTGTGCCTCATACATCAATTCCTCCCGTAACTTACCCATATTTGGGATGCACAAACGACCGTCTTTTCTCAAAAGACCGTCTTCGAAGGAGAATTGTGAATTTGACCCTTCTGCTGCATAGCGTTTCATATTCTCATCGAGTTCATTTGCTCGTCGAACCCTGTTCGTGAGGTCATATTGTACCTCCTTCTAGTTCAAACACGCATTTGTAGTGGCATTCTTGTCAACACAAGAAATATCTAAGGCCTCCAACTCCTGGATTAGACGCTCATCATGGATTTGCATCCAATTTGCCCTTACTGGAGTCCTATGACTCAAGGAATCTGTGACAACGTTTCCCTTCTTGGGAGTGTAATGTATCTGGAAGGTATAGTCCCCAAGGAACTCCATCCACCTCTATTGCAACATATTTAGATCCTTCTGATCTATCAAGTATTTCATACTCTTATGGTCCGTGAATATATCCACTTTCACGCCATACAAGTAATGATGTCACGGCTTCAATGCAAAGATCACAGCTGCCAACTCTAAGTCATGGACTGGATAGTTCTGCTCGTGCCTCTCAACTAGCGTTAGCCATAAGCTAACAGTTTTCCAAACTGAAGAAGAACGTAGCCTAAGCCGCTCTCTGAAGCATCACTATAAATCTCATAGCCGTCTATACCACATGACAAACTCAAAATAGGTGTCGTGGCCAAATGACTCTTTAACTCTTCAAAAGCTCGTGCGCACTCAGGCGTCCAACCGAACTTTTGATCTTTCCTTGTCAGTGTAGTAAGAGGTAAGGCTATCCACGAAAAGTTTTCAATGAAGCACCTGTAGTATCCCGCAAGTCCAAGGAAGCTCATGACTTCTGCTACGGTAGTCAACACAGGACACTCCTGCATTGCAACTATCTTCACCGGATCTACCACCATACCTTCGCCACTAACCACATGACTAAGAAAATCCACTAACGATAGACAAAAATCGCACTTCGAGAACTTGGCATAGAGTCTATTTCTTATCAGGGTATGCAAAACCATTTTCAAATGATTTGCATGATATTCTTCTGACTGAGAGTACACCAATATGTCATCAATAAAGATGATCACAAATCAATCTAAGTACTCCCGAAAGGTCCGATGCATCAAGTCCAGGAATACGTATGGCGCATTTGTTAGCCCAAACGACATTATAGTGAACTCATAATGAGCGTAGCATGTACTACACACCGTCTTGGGGATGTCACATTCCCGAATCCTCACTGGCAATAGCCAGACTTTAAATCTAGCTTCAAGTAGACTATTGATCCCACCAGCTGATCGAATAACTCATCAATCCGTGGTAGCGGATACTTGTTCTTCTCCGTCAGTTTATTTAATTTTCTATAATCAATGCATAGATGCAAGCTTCCATCCTTCTTCTTAATAAAGAGGACTTGTACACTCCAAGGTGACATACTCAGACGTATATAGCCTTGCTCTAGCAATTCTTGCAATTGAACTTTCAATTCTGCCATCTCTTCTGGCACTACTTGGTACGGTGAGCGGGCCACGGGTTTCTCACCTGACACCAACTCTATAGTAAAGTTAATCTCTTGCCGGGGCGGTAACCCTGAAATATCTTTAGGAAATACATCAGCATAATTCGATACGATAGGAACGTCACTCAAATGGGACTTTGGCTCACGATCTCTAATAACGTGAAGAACAACTCCGCTCCTTTCAGAACTGTCATGATTACCTGGAGCACAAATATCAACATCTTGCTCTATCCTTGCATACAAACAAACTTATTTTCTCGTTCGGTGTTCAGTCCCAGTGTGACTTCCTTAAAATTACAATCCATACAAGTACGATGCTCCAAGAGCTAGTCCATACTAAAATCACCTCAAAATTAGATATTGTCAGTACAAATGCTTCCAAACCAAAGTCGTGACATTCATATGTGCATATACACCTTTCGATCCGCGTTCACCTTTTATTCTTAAGGCAATATTGTTCCAATCTCATAATTATTTTACAAACACAATCACCAAAAGGAATACATTTCGCCCAATAACAAGACTTCTTGATTAGTTTATGAATAATAGGTTTG
Source organism: Platanthera zijinensis (assembly GCA_039513925.1). NCBI lineage: Eukaryota > Viridiplantae > Streptophyta > Magnoliopsida > Asparagales > Orchidaceae > Platanthera > Platanthera zijinensis. The sequence continues at coordinate 98,400,743 of CM077095.1, read as the reverse complement.
TACATGCGCAACATACATTGTTACATAAAGTAGAAGGTACATCAGTCTATTACATCTACTTCCTTATTCATATTTGTAATAACATTACAGGCCATTTAAGCATTCTCGAGCATAAGACGTTCCTGTCTTGTTTCCCATTCGTGGAAGGCCACTGGTACAATCACGGGCAAACTGTCCCTCTTTGCCACATGTGTAGCAAGTAAGTGGACCTCGCCCTGCCACTGCTCCAGATTTAGCCTTCTTATTAACCTTTGGGCAACCCGACCAACAGTTTTGAGCCACATGACCCACCTTGCCACAAGTATAACATGCAAGAGTGGTTCACCTAGACATTGTTCTAGGCTTAAGAGAAGAAGGAGCTGGTGCAGAAGTTTTAGACTTCTTATTCCACCGTCAATACCCAGACTTTGAAAAACTAGGTACTTTGAACTCTATCATCTGGTGTACTTTTGCCAAGTCCACCTCCAATGATCTAGCTGACTCCACTAGAGTTTGGAATCCCATTAACTTAGGACCCATCAACACAAAATGTAGTTCATCGTGCAACCCATCATAAAAGCGGTTGATCTTAGTTTCCTCAGTTTCAAACACAAACTCTTCATGTTGTCTCAGCACAACAAATGCATGCAAGTACGCCTTGACCGTATGCGGTCCTTGCATCAAACACATATTCAACGGCTGAACCGATACTCTTCCATCTGCTCAAATAAACCAACTAACATTGATGCCACTAGAGGAATAGGGGGCAGCACATGCCTTTCATGTTGGGCATTGATCATTGCGAAGACCACATCAGCTATCCTCTGAACCATCCCTACAAAAGGAGGATGTTGATAGTTTTACTTTCAAGACAACCTAAACACTAGAGGGGGGGGGGGTGAATAGGTTCTAATTGCTTGTAATTACTTCTAAGCAGAATTCAATTAAAGAATTAAAACATTCAGCACAGCAATCACAGAAATTGAATCATCACAGATTGCACAATGTTTTATAGTATTTCCCCAAGGTCTGGGTACATCCACTTTCCCCCTTCACCTATCTAGCAGTATGCTAGATTCGGCCAAACTTCCACTATTCTCAGATCCACAGATCCTACAGCTCAGAACCTAGATAGGTTCCTACAACTCAGAACCCAGAATGGTTCCTACAACTCAGGCTCAATAGCCCTACCTCAGCCTTGTCATAAGGCCTACAACTCAGAGAAGAACCTTCTCCTACACTCAGGCAAACAGCCCTACCACTCAGAGATCAACTCTCCTATCCTCAGCCTTTATAACACAGGCTTATAACTCAGATCTGTGTAAAACAGATCCTACACAAATTTAGAAAAGAAGTTGTACTGTCTTGCCTTTGTTGAGAGAGAAGAGGACAAGATATTTCTTGATCAGCTGATGAAATCAACTGAATCTGAGCTTTCTTCAAAGCTTCTTGAATCTGAACTTAGCTGAGTTGATTTCAAACAGCTTCTTGAGAAACCACAGATGGCTTCCTTCTTCTTCTTCTTCAAATGGCTGGATCCCTCTCTATCCAACACCTTTGATGATTCTTCTGAATTCTTGTTAGAACTCTTCTTTGATCTATCCTGAGATAGTCTTCTTAGATCTTCTGATAAAGATCTTCTTAAGTGCCTTGCACTTTCTTGAATTGATACTTCAATTGGATTGTAATCCTCCTTCACTTTTTCGATTCTTCTCTTTTATTTCCTTCTGAATCTGTCTATTTATAGACCTTATTCATGGTAACTGGCTGATCCGGTTTCTAACTGTTTTCTGACAAGTCTGACAGCTTCAGTTAACCGGTGGCAACCCACAGCTGTCAAGTCTTCAAACAGATCATGTGCCATAGTCTTGGACAGCAAAGTGTCGAGACAGTCTGTCAGAAAGTGTCGAGACCAATCTGTCTATCTGTGTCGACACAAGTGACTTTGGTGTCGACACAGTCTTTAATGATGTCGACTAAGTTGCCTTTAAGTCGACACAGCTTCTTCAGAAAATAACTTGGTCTTGACTCTGTAGTGTGTCGACACAAGTCCTGTGTGTCGACACAGTTGTTGTAGATTCAGAACTCAGTATGTGTCGACTCAGCCTTCAGGTGTCGACACAGCAATTTTTGACTCTGCCACAATGTGTCGACTCACTCTTCTGGTGTCGACATAAGTATAGTCAACTTCTGCCAATATGTGTCGACTCAGTCTCAATGTGTCGACACATCCTCCCAGTGTCGACAAAGTTGAGGTCGACTATCTTCTTCTGTGTCGACACTGCTTCCCAGTGTTGAGGTCGACTATCTTCTTTATGTGTCGACACTGCTTCCCAGTGTTTGAGGTCGACTATCTTTTTCTGGGTCGACTATCTTTCTCTGTGTCGACACTGCTTCCCAGTGTCGACATAAATGTGGTCGACTATCTTTCTCTGGTCGACTATCTTTCTCTGGTCGACTATCTTTCTCTGGTCGACTATCTTTCTCTGTGTCGACACAAATATTCTGAAGTGTCGACACAAATATTCTGAAGTGTTGACACAGTTTCTTCAGGTGTCGACACATGGACTTAAAATATTTTTCTGCATACTTTAATACTTCTTCACCTGCACATGTCAACTCAAAACAACATCAAATACACCTTGATGTATATCATTGAGCTAAGTTGGGCTTCTTCAAATTAGGTACACATTTTCCAATGTACCCAACAATCTCCCCCTATTTGGAGAAGTCATAACCCTTATAGCCAATGATATACACCATTTATAAAAAGTATAAATTGATGATATATGACATAACAAGAATACTTAATATAAACAAAATAATAACAATCCATCATAGAATGAACATTATATGATACCAAACAAAATTTTGTTTATAACTTGGTAATGTTTGATTACAGAGTTTTACATTTAATGATAAAACATTACAAAACAATTTTGGAAAGAACTTAAAATTAAGACTGATCAGGCTCTCTTATGACAATCCCTTTGCCAGATTGGATTTGAGCCTTCACAGGAGCATCAGCAACTTCAGCTGGCTTTTTGCCTTTTTGATCAGTCTTCTTCTGTGCTTCTTCCTTGAGCCTTTGCCTTTCAAAGTAATGAAAGGGCTTTGGAAAGTACTTGCTCGGCTCCTGAGCATCTGGTGGCAGCCTACCCAGCTTGGCTTTTCTTCTGAACTGTACTATTGCCTCTTTCCTAGCTTCATGCTTCTACCATTCCATCTTATTGTACCACTTGCCTCTTTCATGTACTTGGTCTTTGACAGCCTTCCATGCAGTGAGTATAATATTTCTTGAAGTAGGACTCCACTGCTCAAAATCTAGGCTTAAGTTCAGCCTGCTCTCTAAATCTCTTCTTTGATAGTAGAGCATCTTGCTGTTCTTTCAAGTTGGCCTCAGGCTTATCAACTTTCTCAATAACAACATTGTTAACCTCCTTTGGAGGACTATACATATCCTGAACTTGCTGATTAATTATATCAAAATCAGGAGGGGGTATATGACTTGGGCAATCTCTAGTTGATTGCCTTCAAGTAGACCTGTTTGAATGCCTGACTCAGCCACCATATTATCATCACACAAAGGTGGATATCCCAATGTGGCTCTTATACTATTTGTCACCCATTTGGTGTGCTCTGAGCCAGCATGAAGCAATAACCTCTCCCCCTTTATGACTTCCCGGGTAATATGATCTCTTAGATCATTCTTCTGAAATCTGACCTGTCCATCTAGATAATTGACACCTTCCTTAAAGAATGGTTTTAACTTTTGAAGCTTGTCAGATATGTCCTTTTGAGAGGTGGAGATAGCAGTTTTTACTGATGCAATGGCATCTTGAAGGTGCTTATCAAACTCTTCCATCTCTTTTTCTCTTGCTTCAGTCAGCCCTTTAGTAGTCTTTTGCAACTCAAGTAGAATCTGATTATGAGAGTCTTCAAGATTGGCATTCATGTTAATCTGATTAGTAAGTACATAGCCTTGCTTCAGGGCGACATCATCTACCTTTGTAGTAATGGATTGCTATTGTTGAGCTAAGTATACTACAGCATTGCCTCCCTTATGGAAGCAATCTGTCATTTCCTTCTTATGCATGTTAACTTCAAATCGGATGGACTTAATATCCTGAGCTAAGTCAAACTGAAGTGACTTATTATTTTCATCAACATACTTTTCAATAGCCACTCTGTGGTCATCCAATTTAACTTGTAAATCTACCATAAACTGGCTATAATCAAATGCAGAAGGAGCTTGATGTGCTGTAGTCTGTAGAGCCTGCTTATAGCTTTTGCTCCTTCTCTTGAAGACAATAAGTTTTCTCTTCTTAGCCATCCTGGCTTCTTCATTCTCAGATTCAGAAGTGCTGTCTATTAGAACTCTTTCTTTGGGAGGAGGAGGAATATCTGCCTCAGTGCCATGTTGTTCAGCCTCAACATGCACAGGCTCCCCCTCAACCACTTGCTCCTCCTCAATTTCTTTCTCCTTCTCAACCTCTTGCTCGATCTCAGCTTCTTGCTCTATCTCCATGTCTAGGGCCTTCTCAATATCTTGCCCCGCTTCTACTTCATCAGTAGCAATATCAACATTTGGAAATAACTCATCTAGAGTATATTCCTTCTGAGCTTGAATACAAGATGTATCATTCAGATCTTCAATAGTCAAATCTTTGGAGATATCAATTTGTGCTGTCTCTTGCACTAGGTCAGACAGCTTCTCCCCCTGTACTTGTTTAGTATTGGTGATGTCCTGGGCAGGTGAGTACACTTGCTCCCCCTGCACCTGTGCAGAAATAGAAATATTAGAAATGTCTTTTGTAGGAAAATACACCAGCTCCCCCCTGCACTTGTACCTGGTCAGGAGTAGATACATTCTGGGTAGGAGAATGAGCTTGCTCCCCCTACATCTGTGCAGGTATTGTTACTTGCTGGGTTGGAGTAGACTCAGGCTGATCTTCAACCTGTTTTCTCACTAGGTCTTCTTGAAGCTGCTTAGTATCTTGAGCATGAGAAGGGGATTTCACAGGGGTGTCCTGCCTGCTCTCATCAGGCACATCCTTAGACAACACCCTATCCCACCTAGAAAACAATCTCAAGTCCATTTTTCTCATGTGATTGATCTTTGTTCCAGGCAGTTGTTGCATAACCTCAGGAATCACTCCAGTTAGATATAAACTCATAATTCTAGCCAGATTTGGCTTCTTGATCCCTTTCTTGATCTTTTCAAAGAGTACAGCTGACCAATCAGTTGGAATTGTAAACACAATTCTGGTCATTAGGCTGAACATATAGGTTGAAATCCTATCATGTCCACCTAGTTTGCACAGAATCACCTTGCCAACTACTTCAGACAATAATTTCCCCTGCTGATTCATCCCTTTCCTGTTGAAAGCAGCTCCAATCTTCAGGGTTGGATCCAAACCACACCATTGGAGAGCCTCCCTTGACTTAGAAGTGGGGACTTCTTCTTCATTCTCAATTATTGGTAATTGGAGAATCTTCCTTAAACCTCTTGGGGTAATCTTCACTTTAGTCCCTTGAACAGTGGACTTTATCTTGAGACAATTAGAATCGACTGATGCAGAGGTAAAGAACTCATGCACCTCCTTCTTCCATATTTTAGAAGGTTCAGAGACCAGAAATTCTAATCCAGAATCGGAGAGTAGAGTGATAACCCCTTGAACATTTGTCGGGGCATCCGCAAAGGCATGGCGCACCAACTCATATCCTTCATTTACGTTATCTTCAATCTTTGGCGCCATTGATTCGTCGAGAAAGCTTGAAAGAAGTGAGAGAGGGAGAATGTCGACACAGGGTTTCAGTCTCGAAAACCTTGTAAGCGTGTCGACAGAAGTAGTTTTTGACCTATTTATACCTTCTGTTGAAAGAAGATCAAAAGTCGGCAAAAACAGACTATAAGTGTCGACACAGATGGAATGTATCGACACAAGCTTCTATTGTCTCGACATCAAGTCTGTCTATTATGTGTCGACACTAATTGGTGGATATGTCGACACCTGAGATATATAGTAGAGCATCAAAAATTCTGTGTTGACTCTTAGTATAAGTGTCGACACAAAATCTGTAAGTGTCGACACCACTATCCTGGTGAAGTCGACACTACATTCCTGAAAGAGTCGACAATTTGCTTCTTAAGTGTCGACACTTATTCTCTGTGTCGACACAATATCTTTGTCTTGTCGACATTACTTCATTGAGTCGACACATTATCACTGAATGTGTTGACACCATTTTACTTAGCCAATTTCAGTTATTCAAAACAACTTGAAAGTACTACAAAGTACTTGATACTACTTCAATACCATTCCTGATGATTTTGTTAATACACTAATCAATGGTTAACATACCTAATTCAATTTTAAATTTATTGAATTTGGTTTCATCTAGAGGCTTAGTAAATACATCTGCTATTTGATAATCTGTTTTTACAAATTCCAATGAGATGTCTTCTTTTTCTACATGTTCTCTAAGAAAATGGTATTTAATTTCTATATGCTTAGTTCTACTATAAGAAACTGGATTATTATCAATAGAAATTGCACTCTTAGAATCACACAAAAGAGGTGTTCTACTTACTTGAATACCATAATCCTTAAGCTGATATTGCATCCATAATAGCTGTGCACAGCAACTTCCAGCAGCAACATACTCTGACTCAGCTGTGGATATTGCCACACTGGTCTGCTTCTTACTACTCCATGAAATCAGTCTTCCTCCCAGGAATTGACAAGTACCTGTAGTACTCTTCCTATCCTCTCTACAGCCTGCAAAATCTGCATTCTAATAACCTGTTAGTAGAAAATCTCTATTCCTAGAGTACCAAAGGCCTAGATTAGGTGTGCCCTTTAGATATCTCCGAATCCTTTTGACTGCAGTATAATGAGACTCTTTAGGGCAGGCTTGGTACCTAGCACAGACACATGTAGCATACATAATATCTGGTCTACTAGCAGTGAGATATAGTAGAGAACCAACTATTCCTCTATACAAAGTCTCATCAACAGGTTTACCTGCATCATCTTTGCATATAGGCATACTTGTTCCCATAGGAGTTCTCATGGTGGAGGATGACTCCATACCATACTTCTTAATTAATTCCTTGGTGAACTTAGACTGGGATATGGACAAGCCATCATCAGTCTGTCTTACTTGGAGTCCCAAGAAGAACTTAAGTTCCCCCATACTGCTCATCTCAAACTTCCCTTGCATAAGTTTGGCAAACTTTTTACAAAGGTTGTTTTCAGTAGATCCAAAGATTATGTCATCAACATAGATCTGAACTAAGATGATCTTACCTTTGGATTCCCTAAGGAATAGAGTTTTGTCTATTTTTCCTCTTGAGAATTTATTCTCAATAAGGAAAGTAGACAGGGTTTCATACCAAGCCCTTGGGGCTTGCTTTAACCCATACAAAGCTTTTCTAAGCTTATAAACATAATCAGGTTTAAGAGGATCTACAAAACCTGATGGCTGCTCTACATATACTTCTTCTTTAAGATCACCATTCAGAAATGCTGACTTCACATCCATCTGGTATACTTTGAAGTCTTGATAGGCTGCATAGGCAAGGAACATTCTGATTGCCTCCAGCCTTGCTACTGGGGCAAAGGTTTGATCAAAGTCAATCCCTTCTTCCTGCCTGTAACCTTTTGCAACCAATCTAGCTTTATTCTTCACTATTATTCCACTCTCATCCAACTTGTTCCTATAGATCCACTTTGTGCCAATTATGTTGTGGCCTCTTGGTTTAGGAACAAGTTCCCAGACTTTGCACCTTCTGAATTGATTCAGCTCCTCTTGCATAGCATCAATCCAGTGCTGGTCTTGGATGGCTTCTTCAAACTTCTTAGGCTCCATTTGAGACAGGAAACTTGAATGCAGAACTGTGCTTTGATTTCTGCTTCTAGTTTGCACTCCCTGTCTTGGATCACCTATTATCTGATCAGCTGGATGGTCTCTTAAATGTCTTGTAGCTGGAGGAAGATTCCCTTCTGGTTGAACATCTCCAGCTCCTTCATTATGCTGAACCTCTTGGTTTTCATCAGCTTCTATTATGTCTTGTACTCCCTCTGGACAGTAGCCTTCATTTTCCAATGCTCCATCTTCCTTTGAAGCTTCAGCAATGGAGAGCTTGTCCATTCTTTTGCTTATCCTTGTTGAGTCATTTGATCTACAAGACAACTCACAGTTGATTAATCTTGTTTCATCAAACACCACATGCACAGATTCTTCAACAACTTGTGTAGTCAAGTTGAAGACTCTATAGGCCTTACTATTTGTGTTGTACCCAACAAATATCCCATCCTGGGATTTGGCAGCAAACTTAGTCAAATATGACTTGCCATTATTAAGTATATAGCACTTGCTACCAAAGATCCTGAAGTAGGATAGATTTGGTTTTCTACCTTTCATAATCTCATAGGGAGTCTTTTTGTGGCTCTTGGTGATAGAAGCCCTATTGATCACATGACAAGCAGTCTTTACTACCTCAGCCCAGAAATATTCTGGTAGAGAGGTATTACTCAATAGAGTTCTACCAGCTTCAATTAATGTTCTATTCTTTCTTTCAGCAATTCCATTTTGCTGAGGTGTTCTAGGTGAGGAGAACTCTTGGAAAATCCCTAAGTCTTCACATAACTTTGTCATGCTTTCAGATTGAAACTCAGTACCATGGTCACTTCTGATTTTGACCACTGAACTATTCTGTTCATTCTGAATTTGCTTCACAAAATTAAGTAAGACACTTGGGGTTTCTGATTTCTGTCTCAGAAAGAACACCCATGTAAATCTAGAATAGTCATCTACAACCACAAAAGTGTAGACCTTCCTACCTAGACTATGAACTGGCATAGGACCAAACAGTATGCAAGAGGTATAAGCACCTCATAGAATCCTTGTTTTCAAGGCTTTGAAAGGAGGATTTTGTCTGCTTGCCCTTTTGACAAGCTGAGCATATTTCTTCCTTTATACACTTAACTTGAGGATCATTCCTTACTAACTCATTGCTAAAGAGTAGACCAATTGTCTTGTAGTTTAGATGAGCCAATCTCTTGTGCCACTTAACACAATGAGAAGCATTGTCATCAGCTACAAGACAGATGGGAGAAGCCTTGTTCTCACATTCAAAATTAAGACAATATACATTTCTCTTCCTATACCCAGTCAATATGATCTTTTGATCATTTGACCTTTTGATATGACATCCATCTTTAACAAATGAAATGTCATATCCTAAATCACTCAGTTGGCTTATGCTTATTAGATTATGTTTCAAACCTTTTACATAAGCCACTTGGGTGATAGTAATTAGGTTAGAAGAAATGTTACCAAACCCTTTGATGACTCCTTTTTCAGATCCACCAAAATTCACTTTAGGTCCATCTTTGATAGATGAATACTCCTTCAGCAGCCCCTTTGTTCCAGTCATGTGCCTGGAACAATCACTGTCCAAGTACCATATAGGGGCATGGTCACTTGGACTATCCTGCAACACATAATTACTTATCCTTAGAACCCAAGTAAGTCTTGGGTCCTTGGTTCAGGTTAGCATTAATAAAGCTACCATAATCTCTTCTAACAGGTAGACTGTTGTTCTTTGTAACACTTGTGTTATACCAGCAGTCTAGTGCAAAATAGCCTCTCTTGCCACAACACCAACATTCAAACTTATTGTATCTAGATCTAGATACATCCTTGTCAGAAGAATTTCTGTTCATTACTGGTGCTGCAGCAACTTCACCCACTGATTTCTCATAACCATTGGGTCTATGACCATGGGTAGGCCTGCTTGCATTTACACCCTTGTTCTTCAGAACATTAGTCTTAATATGACCTTGAATATTTTCATGATCATATTGGTTCGAAGGCACTTCCATCTTTCTAAACTTTATAGGGACTGAAAGGTTTAGTGGCTGAACAGGAGCTTTGCCTTTCCTCTTGAATCTGCCAGCCCTGGAGTTACCTTTAAATCCTAATCCAGCCTTACCCTTTTGAGTGACAAATTCATCTATCAAGGGTAAGACAGACTTTGGCTTAGAGTAACTAGCCACTAAATCTTTTTCAATTCTAAGTCTGGCCTCCAGACTCTTCACTTGATCATTAGTATAATTAATTGTGCCCATCTGAATAATAGTTATATTCTTCAGCTTGGCAATTTCATTTAACTTTTGATCAATAACTTTCTCTAACTCAGTTGTAGCAACCCTTAGTTCAGCAATTTCCTGAGCCTGAGATTTAACCAGGTTCTTGCTTTTCTTAAGGGCCTGCAACAAGTCCCCATACTTATCTATAAATTGATAGACATCTCCTTCAGATTCAGATGCATCTACATCACTTGATGCAGATGTAGCTGATTCTGCACTTGTACTATAAAAAGATTTATTAGAAGGACATTGTACCTTATTAGGACCAGACTGATTCTGGCATATGTCCTCTTCTGATCCTGCCATCAGCCCCATGCACTGATGATCCTCTTGTTCATAGATGGAGTCTAGCAGCTGCAGAAACTCCTCTTCTTCAGATGCAGCATATAGTCCAATATATGCTTTAGCTTCAGATTCTGACTCTGAAGTTGACTGGTCTGTTAGGCTCTTATCTTTCTTTGCAACAAAGGATTTCTCCTTCTTGCCTTTCTGATGAGTCTTCTTCTTGTCTGAAGACTCCTTTCTCTTATCAGGACAGTCAGCCACTACATGTCCAGGCCTATTGCAACAATAGCAGACAATCTTTGAAATAGTGGCCTTGCTGGGCTTTGATCTGCTCTTCTCTTTCCTTGATGACCTTTTCTTCTGATAATAGTCATCAACTTGCTGTGATGTGGAAGGCCTAGACTTCCATTGCTTCTTTTTCAAGAACCTCTGGAATTGCCTTGTGAATGCAGCAAAGTCTGCATCTGAATCACAGCTTTCTGAACCCTTATCTGAATTTTCATAACTAACTTCTGCAACTTCCTTAGGAGGAGATGGTGATTTCCTCCTATTCTTTCTAGTGGCTTCTGCATTGAATGCCACAGTCTTTTCTCTATGCTCTCCTTTTGAATTCTTTTCCTCCTCCTTCCTCACCATAACTTGCATTTCATAGGATAGCAACTTTCCAAACAAGGTGGGAGGAGAGATCTCTGCCAATTTAGCCACTTCTCTTATGGCACAGATCTTTGTGTCCCAATCCTTTTTTAAGGATCTTAAGAATTTGTCATTCAGTTCATAGGTACTGAAGACTCTTCCATAGGGCATTAGCTCATTCACAATTCTATAGAATTTCTTATAGCACTCAGTTATGCTATCAGATTTTCCTTGTCTAAAACTTTCATATTCCTGATTGAGCATAGATTTCCTGTCCCACATCTCTTTGGAGGTCTTGCAATGAATCAGATTCTGAAATGTTGAATCATCTATGGCACTAACAATAATGTTCTGTGCTCTTTTATCCATGGTTGCCAAGATGATTTCATCCTTGGTCATTTCTGAATAACTCTTTGGAGTTTGGATATTTGCATCAAGAACTGATACCTTCATTGGAATGAAGGGGCCTTCCTGTACTGTGATGTAAATCCTTGGGTCAGATGCCTCCATAAACAATCTGACTCTTTCTTTCCAAATTCCAAAAATTTCCTTCCTGCATATGGGTAATTTCATAGACCCTAGCTCCTTATGATTCTCTCCAGAACCCATCTTCTTGAATCTTGATTCTGCCTTTCAGATCTACCTCAGACTATTAAGTCCTTTTTGAGGAACCTCGCTCTGATACCACTTGATAGTTTTACTTTCAAGACAACCTAAACACCTAGAGGGGGGGTGAATAGGTTCTAATTGCTTGTAATTACTTCTAGGCAGAATTCAATTAAAGAATTAAAACATTCAGCACAGCAATCACAGAAATTGAATCATCACAGATTGCACAATGTTTTATAGTGGTTCCCCAAGGTCTGGGTACATCCACTTTCCCCCTTCACCTATCTAGCAGTATGCTAGATTCGGCCAAACTTCCACTATTCTCAGATCCACAGATCCTACAGCTCAGAACCTGGATAGGTTCCTATAACTCAGAACCCAGAATGGTTCCTACAACTCAGGCTCAACAACCCTACCTCAGCCTTGTCACAAGGCCTACAACTCAGAGAAGAACCTTCTCCTACACTCAGGCAAACAGCCCTACCACTCAGAGATCAACTCTTCTACCCTCAGCCTTTATAACACAGGCTTACAACTCAGATCTGTGTAAAACAGATCCTACACAAATTTAGAAAAGAAGTTGTACTGTCTTGCCTTTGTTGAGAGAGAAGAGGACAAGACAATTCTTGATCAGCTGATGAAATCAACTAAATCTGAGCTTTCTTCAAAGCTTCTTGAATCTGAACTTAGCTGAGTTGATTTCCAAACAGCTTCTTGAGAAACCACAGATGGCTTCCTTCTTCTTCTTCAAATGGCTGGATCCCTCTCTATCCAACACCTTTGATGATTCTTCTGAATTCTTGTTAGAACTCTTCTTTGATCTATCCTGAGATAGTCTTCTTAGATCTTCTGATGAAGATCTTCTTAAGTGTCTTGCACTTTCTTGAATTGATACTTCAATTGGATTGTAATCCTCCTTCACTTTTTCGATTCTTCTCTTTTATTTCCTTCTGAATCTGTCTATTTATAGACCTTCTTCATGGTAACCGGCTGATCCGGTTTCTAACTGTTTTCTGACAAGTCTGACAGCTTCAGTTAACCGGTGGCAACCCACAGCTGTCAAGTCTTTAAACAGATCCTGTGCCTTAGTCTTGGACAGCAAAGTGTCGAGACTGTCTGTCAGAAAGTGTCGAGACCAATCTGTCTATCTGTGTCGACACAAGTGACTTTGGTGTCGACACAGTCTTTGATGATGTCGACTAAGTTGCCTTTAAGTCGACACAGCTTCTTCAGAAAATAACTTGGTCTTGACTCTGCAGTGTGTCGACACAAGTCCTGTGTGTCGACACAGTTGTTGTAGATTCAGAACTAAGTATGTGTCGACTCAGCCTTTAGGTGTCGACACAACAATTTTTGACTCTGCCATAATGTGTCGACTCACTCTTCTGGTGTCGACATAAGTATAGTCGACTTCTGCCAATATGTGTCGACTCAGTCTCAATGTGTCGACACATCCTCCCAGTGTCGACAAAGTTGAGGTCGACTATCTTCTTCTGTGTCGACACTGCTTCCCAGTATTGAGGTCGACTATCTTCTTTATGTGTCGACACTGCTTCCCAGTGTTTGAGGTCGACTATCTTTTTCTGGGTCGACTATCTTTCTCTGTGTCGACACTGCTTCCCAGTGTCGACATAAATGTGGTCGACTATCTTTCTCTGGTCGACTATCTTTCTCTGGTCGACTATCTTTCTCTGGTCGACTATCTTTCTCTGTGTCGACACAAATATTCTGAAGTGTCGACACAAATATTCTGAAGTGTCTACACAGTTTCTTCAAGTGTCGACACATGGACTTAGAATATTTTTCTGCATACTTTAATACTTCTTCACCTGCACTTGTCAACTCAAAACAACATCAAATACACCTTGATGTATATCATTGAGCTAAGTTGGGCTTCTTCAAATCAGGTACACATTTTCCAATGTACCCAACAGATGTGTTGGCACCTTAGTGGATGCATAACTCTCCACCGAGTGTCGGGGTTCCTGCTACCCCGCACCCCTTCTAGTCACATACAATCGTGAAGCACACAATTAAGCAATTACAAATTTTGCAAAAAGCAATTATAGGAACATGCAAGTTCCTCAAATATGTGTATTTGCATTCCTAAGTGGACATTCTTGAGTTCATTTTTGTTATAATGGTAAGCACATACAGGTGCTCGCCACCCATCAAAAGAATTCAACCATGAATTCAGAGAACGAAAACCAAGACAAGCTGATACCAAATTTATAACACCTCCATCCCTCACATGAAATATAATAGAGGGTCCGGCCGGGGCCCCACTGTTGAAACCAAAATTCGGCTTCTGTGGAGTTCAAACCCTTGGGGAAGGGGTGTTCTCGCTCTTACTTCTCCCTCACAAACTCAAAAAACTAGAGACTTAGAACAGGAAATAGACCCAAGGCTCCAGCACGGAGATCCCACCACACACCCGGAAGATCTTAGAGCGCTTCCCCTTCTTAGTCAAGTGTTGAGCTATGGATACCTCAAAAAGGGCAAGAAGACCAGGGCACAAGTAAGCATGCCTTCTAAGGTACCCTCTTGGGTCTATTTATAGTTTTCTGAAAACGGTCTGCCAATAACCAACCTCCGCTATTTCAAACAACTATATACAGTCCAGATTGACCTGCCAACATCGTAACTTCGCTTTTTTATAAGACTATGGGTAGGCTAGCGGGGAAAAATGGTAAAAATACATCATACAACACTGGACGAGTGGCCCTATGAAACCTCCACTCACCTCGGGCGGCGAGCGCTTGATGGAGCTAGCACTCACCGCCTCTTTCTGCCTTCGGCGAGTGCGGGCCTGGTCTATCCCACTCACCCACTACTTGTTGAGACCCTGGGGTGAGTGTGAGCCCTCTTGCTCCACTCGCCCCTCACATATTCCCCCGTGCTTGGGCGAGTCGGCGAGGCCATAGAGCCCTTGCCTCCCTACTAACTCGCCTAGGACTTGTACTGTGTCAAAATGGCCTGACTGACTCTTGCTGACACCGCTCGCCGGATACGCGGTTATACACAATCCCCGCTCTTTACGAGATTGCCCTAAACTCGGAAAGAAACATCTAACCCCAAGAGATCGGCAAGTGGGTCAGCGAGCCCAAGGGAATCTTTTGGTGGGATCCACAAGCGGCTATATAGATTCGCCCGCGTACCTGGGAGACCTTTTCCATTCCCCTTACTCTGACCCTGCCGAGATGCCTCTTTCCAAAGAGCTCCAAGAGAGACTGGACCATGCTCGTGGTTTCAATGCCGCTCACGCTGCCAGTCTGGTCATTGTAACTCCCAGTGCCTTGTCGCGCGAGTCCCCAAATCCTCAGCCTACCAAGAAGGCCAAATCAGCTCCAAAAACTGCCGGGTTGGCTTACCATGATCTGGACCTCACCCCAGATCATGGACTCGCTTCTTCCGCTAGGCCATCCCCCGAACAAAAGGGAAAGGAGATCATCGAGGTCCATGCCAACCCGAACAGTCATCAGACCGACGACGAAGCCTCCACGCCGCGAGTCGACTCCCCCAACGATGACTCGCGACCTCGAACTCCTTATACTACTCACCTACGTGACCCGTTGCCTCCTTTCTGGACCACGGGGCTGGATTCTCTAGGGCTGAAGTCGCCAGCTCACTCACCTTCTCGTCAACCCACACCTGCACCTGCACTCATGAGGGAAATGTCGGGTTCATCCAAATTCCAAGCTTTGAGCTCATCTCCCCAAGAACTCAACTTCCACGTCGCAGTAAGGACCTTGCCTTACCCGCTTCATACAACCTTCGAGGGCAGCTGAGCTCATCCCGTAAGCTCCACTTTCCTTGGACCATCTCACATATTTTTGAAGTACTCGCCAATTATACACTCGCTGGGATTAATTGTCCTTGCAGGTCTCCTAGGCCAATTTGAGATAGAATAATCTTTTGAGCTGGCTCGCCACTCGCTACCTCCTTCCCCTAATGCGATAGAGAACTTCCTGGACATCTCGTTAGACAATGCCGAGATAAGGAGGCGAGTCGTTGAGGTCTACAAGAAGCTAGGATTCGCGCTGTATAGGATCCAGGAGGAGAACGATCTTGCCAAGCAGAGGCTGCAAGCACTGGAACGGGACTACATACTGCTCACGGATAAGGTGAAGCATGGCTCGGCAAGCAGGATGATGTCCCCCACCCCACTCATGGACAGGATCAACAAGAACATGCAGTTTATTCACCAGGATCTGGAGCTATTCCGCGAGTTCAACAACCCGCGCTGACCTCCGGGGATGGGGACGAGGCCGGGGTAGATTGAAATGGATCCCTAGGTGAGCCTACTGGCACTCGCCCAACAGCCCCCAGCTCATGTGTGTTGGAATAACTATTCTTATGCTTGTTGTTGTTGTACTTTCTTTCCTTGGATTGCGAGAACTACTATACGTAATAACTTGAACAATTTTTAGATATGACTGCCTATTGACTCTGCATGAAATGCTGCTCTTTAGATTCGGCTTACCATAGGATAGAACAGGTCGCAGGGTCGGTGATTTAGTGTCGGCGAGCCTGACTGATCGGTCGGCTCGGCCATAAATTCATTTTCTATAAATAGGACCTTTCACCTACCCCCAGACCACCGCCTTTATTGTAGACACACACCCTCTTCTTATTGTCCTTCTCGCCACTTCCACTCATGCCAGAACCTTTGAAACAATGGGCAGGATGCGACCTGATGCCGACGGGAGGTCCAAATATGCTCGACAATTCGCTGAGTACAGCTTCTACGAAGGAAACTGTTGGGTCCATTGCCCACAATGTTCCATAGATTGGATTTGAAGAGACATCTCCATCAACACTAAGAGCATAGTCGTATTTGATGTGGGTTAAGCTCATCATGTGCAGGATGTTCCAAGGAACAAGTCTAGACAGGTTATCTAAGTGATGTGATAGGTGGCCACACGGTGAAGATGCTAGGAAAGGCAGGAAGTAGCCTAAGTGACCAAGTCAGGTAGTCCATGATTGGACAGGTTAACAAGATGAATAGGCTGGAGAATTCAATTTTTTCAAAGCTTAGTTCAGAGTATGAGTCTCATTTTTCGTCGAGCTCAGCTCGCAGTTCGTCGAGCTCAGATCAAAGATCGTCGAGCTTAGCTCACCTTTCCTTGAGCTAAACCTCAGAATCTTGAGGTTCAGAATTTGTCAAGCTCAACCCGAAGATCGTCGAGCTCAGCTCAACATTCGTCGACCTAAAGTCAGACAAATCGTCTAAGGCAAAAACTGTTGAGATAGCTGAGACCGCTGAGAAGAATTTGTTGAGATAGAAGACAGTCACAGCTGAGAAGAAGAAAGCCTCGAGACCGTTGAGAAGAAAGCGCTGAGACAGAAGCTTGTCTCAACTGTTAAGAAGAAACCGTTGAGACTGCTGAGAAAGAACTGCTGAGACAAAGCCAGGAGAATTTGTCCAATTCCAGAGAAGTGAAGTTTCGTCGAGCTAAGCTCACATCTCTTTGAGCTCAGCATAGAGTTCGTCGAACTCAGATTGACGATCATCAAGATCAAGTTAATGTATGAATATACAGAGTTCGTCGACCTGAGCTTACATTTCGTCGAGCTCAGGTTGAAGGTTGAAGGCTCATAGATTCATTGAGCTTAGCACAGAGTTCGTCGATCTCAGATCGACGATAGTCGAGCCCAGTTCAAGTATTTCAGGTAGTTGCGGGAAAGCTACAGTAGCGCCGAAAGCTACTATTGGTCCTCTTCTGAGGTAGGTGGCGCTCACTATACTTAACTAGGCCCACAATCAAATTGTGCCATTGATTCAAATCCTCGGATATAAAAAGAAAAGACGAGATGGAGTTAGGGAAAGGAATCATATCGATAAGGCACAAAAAGAAAAAGGGGCGGCTGGACTTCATCGTCTCCGATGAGCTTGAAAGCAAAAAGTCCAGCATTGCTTGTCTAGAAGAAAAAGAGCAAGTAAGCTGATGGATTAAACATCTCCAACAGCAAGATAGCTGGTGCCATTCTCACCTGCACCAGCAATCTAGCTCAAAAGGATTCTCTGAGCAAAAGGTAGCAGCTTGGGCCAACCCTTGTTGCAGGTGCTTCACAGTCTCATCCAACAAACCTAAAGAACATTCTCTTGGGGAGCTGTGAAGAAGGAGATAGGACAGAGCAG
Organism: Platanthera zijinensis; assembly: GCA_039513925.1. Classification (NCBI taxonomy): domain Eukaryota; kingdom Viridiplantae; phylum Streptophyta; class Magnoliopsida; order Asparagales; family Orchidaceae; genus Platanthera; species Platanthera zijinensis. The sequence continues at coordinate 98,382,935 of CM077095.1, read as the reverse complement.
TTGGCTCAGTTCAGTAAGAGGCAAAGACATAGATCTGCAAGTTGCTTCCAACACATCCTCATCCTTGTTGCTGTGAATAAAGGAGTTGAGCTGGAAATCTTCCAGCTCAGGTGGCAGTAAGAACTACTGCAGTTACTTCTCTATCTCCAGCTGAATAAAATCCCCAGTGTTGAGAAGAGAGAGTTAGTTCTAAGTGTTTACTTAGTCTAGAGAAAGGTAGACTCAGGAATTAATTTCCTGTAGTCATAAGTTGGACTGAGTTTACCTCAGTCTGGAAGCTTAACACTGATAAACATCTCTTGTGTCAAGAATTAACACCAACCCACTTTCAACCTGTAGGATTTAGTTTATCTGAATCTGAGCTATAGGGCACTTTGTGCCTGAGTGGTGGGTGATAAATTTGTCTCTGAGGTATGTGCCTTGCTGGGGTACTGAGGTAGGATCCAAGTGTGGATCTGAGCTGTAGGGCTTAAGTGCCTGAGGTAGAGGAGTGCTACTCTATAAGGTAGGATCCTTTGTGGATCTGAGGTAGGGCTGTCCTCCCAGCTTGAGTGTAGGGCTTAACAGCCCGAGGTAGGTGACTGGAGAGTCACTGAGCTGTAGGTGATAAGTGTGTCACTGAGTTGTAGGCCTTGGAGGAGGCTGATTTGTAAGTACCTGGATTGGTACTGAGTTGTAGGAGTGCTACAACACTCTGAGAGTAGTGTTGTGTGCCTGAATTTGTAGGGCTGAGAAGCATGAGTTGTAGGCCTTAGAAATAAAGCTGAGGTAGGTGGTCAGTGAACCACTGAGCTGTGGGAGCACTATAGGGCTCTGAGGTAGGAACCTTTGTGGTTCTGAGTTTGGATTCTGGAGAAAATCCGTGTGTAAGGCTGAGGGCCTGAGGTGTAAGCTCTGAGGAGCATTTTGGAGGAGTTTGTGCCTAGTCTAACAAATCAGTTAGATAGGTGGGAGGGAGAGTGGATGTACCCAATTGGGGAACCACTATAAATACTTGTGTGTTGTGTTGTGTTTCTTGTTCTTATTGTATACTGCAGGTATTACGGACAAGCTCTAAAACATTACATTAGTAAATAATAAGAAGACTTAAAAATCTCAAAGACCTATTCACCTCCCCTCTAGGTGATTTAGCTATCCTTGAAATAAAGACCTTCAACTGGTATTAGAGGGAGGTTACTCAAAAAGGACTTAACAGTCTGAGTAGACCTCAAAGGATAGCTAAAATGGTTGCATTGATGGGTTCAAAAGAGAATCATAAGGAGTGGGGCTCAATAGAGCCTCAAGTCTGCAACAAGGAGAACTTTGGGTCATGGAAATAAAGGATCAGTCGGATTATGGAAGCCAGTGATCCTAGAGTCTTGGCTTCAATTCTAGAAGGACCCTTTATTCCCATGAGGGTCTCTACATTAGATGCAAGCATCCAGACCCCAAAGAGTTATGCATAGATGTCTGAAGATGAAATCAATTTGGCATCTATGGACAAGAGGGCACAATACATCATGGTAAGTTCCATAGATGACTCCACCTTCCAGATGCTTGTCCACTACAGAACAACCAAAGAAATGTGGGATTCTCTCACTAGCTACATGGAAGGGACATAGAAAGTCAGTCTTTCTGATAGTGGTTCAGAGTCTGAAGAAGAAGAATCCTTTATTAGGCTACTTGCTGCTATTTCAGATGAAGATGAAGACCATCCTATGAGGATAGGAATCAGGGACCCTCTGACACTATCATACAATGAGTCATAGGTGGATGAAGATGTCCACAGCTATAGAGGGCTGATGGAAATGACAGATGAAGAGGGCAGCCAGGATCAGCCTGGTCAAAGCAAGGTACATTCATTGCATAATTCTACTTCTCTGTTTGAGTATGAGACCAGTCCAGATTCTGATGCATTCTCACCTAGTGATGAAGATGGATCTGAATCTGAGGTAGTTGTCAATCAATTGATTGACAAGTATGGTTAAATCTTGGATGCTTTCAGAAAAAGAAAGAAGTTGGCCAAGATACAGGCTGAGGAGATTATCTCTCTTCAGCTAGCTGCTGCCCAGCAATCTGAGACAGCTTCCTTGCTGGATCAGAAGATGAGGGAAGTCAGCCAACTGAAGTCCATCTCAATCATCCAAATTGAGACCATAAGGTAGAAGGACAAGATCAATGTGGATCTTGAAGGGAAACTCCTAAAGGAGAGAAGGGTTGTGGCTGAACTCAACATGCTTAAAGCTGTGTTGCCCTTGATAAATTTCTTCTCCTTCCAAAAGGGTGAGGAGTTAGTAGTCAAGGGAAGCACAAGAGTTGACCTTTCCAAAGGGAAAGGCAAAGCCCTTTCGTGCCACAGTCAACCTTTCATAAGGTAATTCTCCCTTCTCATAGGTATGACCAGGACTGCATGTTTGGTCACTATAAGAATGGGAATTCTTCTTGTAAGAATACAAGTGTATCTTACAATGGGAGAAGAAAGGGTAGGGGAATGAATGCCTTTATGGCTCCCCATGAAAAAGTACAAATGGCCCATGATGGACCATTTATATTTGGTGCCTCAGCCCCAACTCACCAGGGTAAGGTAATGGCTTTCACTCAAGCCCATCCAGTAAGGCCTCATACCAAGGGTCAGTCTACTAGTAAGCCTAAATTGTCCAGTTCTGATGAAATAAATAACATGTCATCTGTACAGAAGATAGCTGTAAATACCATTTAGGGCAAGCAAAGGAAGCATGCTGTAAGAATAACCTTCAGTCAGATCCTTGCTGAAAGGAACTTGAAGAAGGTTGTTGCTCCTCTTCCTTCTATTCAGTCAGCATTTAACCACACTGCAAGGCCTGCTCAAAAAAGAAGATATAATATTCATGAGTGTTGGTTCTGTGGTAAGGTGGGGCATTTTTCCCTAGATTACTGGCACAATCCTTCTGTGTTTAGAGCAAGAGTAAGCCTACCTGTCAGAAATTCTGCAGTTAGGTAAGTCAGATTTCAGGCTAACAGGAACCTAGGACCCAATACCTATTGGGGACCTAAGGTAAGGTAATTCTATTTTTCAGGTTAGGCTTAGTGCCCATCCCCCATGTGGCACTTAGACAGAAGATGTTCTAGAACTTGGACTGGAACAAGGAAGTTATCCTATGGTTCATACACCTAGGAGAAGGAAGTTGTGTACATTCCTGAAGTAGGGTACAAGTGGTATCAGAGCAGCTCCTACCTGTCTATTCATAAACCAAGAAAGAATTGCTCAAGTAGTGATCATGGTGCAAGGGAGCTGATGTGATTAGCTGATGAGAATCCAGCCACTGCTCCAGAACCATAGCCTCTAGATAAGTAGAATTGTTTTATAGTGATATTCTACTAGTATAATCTAAGTTGCTAGGAATCTTGTCTGTCATAATAGGACTATACATGTATATATTAAGTTTCAATAAGGTTGGGTGCATAAGAAAGAACTCAATCCTGAGTTTGTCCTGACTGACATATGGCTAACATGTTTATCATCCCACTAGATGAAGTCAAGATTCAACACCATCTAGATTAAGATTGGGCATGTTGAACTTGGTATAGCTTATGTTGCTCCATGTTTTACTTGTGTTGCATGATTCATTTCTCTTGGAGATAGATAAGCTCTTGATGTGATATCAAGACTATAAAGACCATTAAATGGTATCAAGACTTAGATGGACTCAAGTGTCCAGTAGAGGGAATGACAAGGATGATTCTGTTGAGAGGGAGCAAGCTCAGTACCCTATAAAGGGGGAGCATGTCCAACAGTTGCTGAAACAGGATCAACCTCCTATTGGGAAGAGGCAGACAGCTACTACAGTAGATCAAATGTCACAAAAGATGATCAATTTGTCTTAAGAACAAGTCACAGACCAAGGGTGAGATTATGAGAAGAGGGAGAGCTAGCAACCAGCTCAAGTGGATCCCTGGGTCACTCAAGTGCAAAGGGGGCTGCAGTGATGTGGTGCATCAATGATATCACCATAGGTGGATGCTGATTCTGTAGATACAAAATAAACAAGAGGAACTAAGTGTGCATCAAGCTTAAATGCAGTAATGTTGTGTTGTATCAATATATCAACACAGGAGGTATGACTCCTACTCAAGTAGACTGATCACTAGGATGATTTCCTTAAAAGTATCGACATAGGACTTTGTCTAGGATCAAGAGATAATCTCTCCCATGATATTTTCTACTTCCTCAATAGATATGCCTATTGAAGAAGACAAAAAGGGGGAGATATGTGTGGCAATACATATATGTGTGGTAATACATGTATGTGTGGCAATACATATGAGGGAGATATAGAAGCAATATTTTGCATGACAAGGTCATGTTGAGTAAGTTCATATTACTGGGAAAGATTCTAGTAAGTATGAGATATGCAATGATTGACCACATGTTGAGTCATGATTATGTCAGTGCATACATTGAGGAAAGTGCTTCTAGTGATGCATCATTTAATTATTGAGTGGTATAAAGGAGAGTTCATATTACTTGAGCAATTGCTCAAGTAGTATGAGGATGCACATTGAATGAATGTAGCATAAGCTAGTATGTGTAGCAGATTATAATCTGCAGCTGCATGAATCTATTCTGACTATTTTGGTAATGCCTCTTAGTATTGCTGGGTGTTCTGCCTTTTTCAAATAGGAGGAGATTATTGGGTCCATTTCCCACAATGTTCCCTAGATTGGATTTGAAGAGGCATCTCCATCAACACTAAGAGCATAGTTGTATTTGATGTGGGTTAAGCTCATCATGTGCAGGATGTTCCGAGGAACAAGTCTAGACAGGTTGTCTAAGTGATGTGACAGGTAGTCACATGTACAACCTCGGGCTCGCAGGAGCGGAAGGCTCAAGAAGAAGAGGGGAGAAGACGAGATGGGCCCAAGTGAGAAATAGACTCGCTAGGCGAGTGGATCCCAGGGAAAGGGCCACTCGTTAGGCGAGAGGGGCCCAGGCGAGAGTCGTTTGCTAGACGGGTGGATCCTAGGGAAAGGGACACTCACGGGGCGAGAGATGCTTGATAGGCGAGAAGGCTCTAGGAGGAAGAGCTCTCACCCGTGAGACGACGCTCTCTCCGAGCGTCGGTTCGGCGAGAGGACTGACACCGGTTTAGTGGCTGGTCGAGTGCCGGTTCAGTTGGAATGTGGTTTACCTTTTAGCCCCAGGTGATTTTACACTTTTGCCCTTGGTGGTCTACATATAGCCCTGCAGAACAACGGAGTTTGGCTGTTGGCAGACCCGACCCAGGGTATTTTGGTAATTTCAGGTCAGTTTAGTTTGGTTATTGGCAGTTCAAACTCAGAGGCCTATAAATAGACCGGTAAGATTCCTGGTAAAGGGTTGTTGACCCTTCTTTTTCTTCCACTAAGGCACCTAGCTCAGCATTTGCTAGGGAGGGGGAGAATTGCTAATTCTTCCTGGTAAGAGGTGGGACCTCCGAGCTGAAGACCACGGTCTGTTTCTTTGAGACTATTATCCAGGGAGGAGTTCAAGAAGAGTAGGTGTAAGCTGCAACTTTAGATCCGAACTTTAGGAGGAGCTAGGTTTCCTGGCTCAAATATTTTTGGTGCAGAGAGCGTGGATCGCAGCCTACATAGAAGAACCTTAAACCAATTCATGGCAGGAGATCTTGGAGAAGGAGATGAGGGCGGGTCCCAGAACCCAGGAGGATACGTTGGGAGAGAGGAGTTAATGGCGTCTATTGGAGGCATCATGGACATGCTGCAGCAAATCTCACAGCGAGGTGATTGCGTGACCCCCTGCCTTAGACGTCTGGTCTCGCGCCTCATGAAGGGGTCGTCTTGGAAAGGGTAGGCGAGGACGCGCCAGGGGGACGACTAGGGAAGGAGAAGGTGGTAGAAGGGAGCAGGCGAGACCTGGAGGGCAGAGAGCTCTTTGCCAGTCCAGCGAGTGCTGTCTCTCCAGGGAGATGGTCGCGCGAGTGGAGGTGGCGAGACCTCCGGCGGGAGGGTCCCCCTTTTGTGAGTTGATTCTTTCGGATCCCGTCCCGGAGGGGTTTCGTGAGCTAGAGATGACCTACTACATGGGGAAGACGACCCCCTCCAGCACTTGCAATGGTTCGAAGATGCGGTCTCCATCAGGCCGATGACGGACGCATTCAAGTGCCGCCTCTTCGCCATCACCTTGAAGGACAAGGCTAGGGACTGTTTCATCAACTCCTGGCAGGGTCGATATATGGTTTCGAGGATTGAGTAGGAGCTTACAATTGCGCTTCTCTACCTCGAAGAAGAGGAGGAAGAATTCGGAGTCTATTTTTCTGATCAGGCAGAAGGTCGACGAGTCCTTGGCCCAGTACGTGGACCGCTTCCAGGAGGAAATCCTGGACATTCAAGAGGTGCCAGGATTTGCTCTCCAGATGGCCTTCACCGTTGGGCTGGGGGAGGGCATCTTCATGATGAGCTTGACTAGGAAGGCGTCGTTGTCGTTTGAGGGGTTGATGGAGAAAGCGGCGAAGGAGATAGCGATGGAGGTAGCGAACCTGGCGTTTGCTAGGAAGTTGGCAAGGTTGATGTAGGTGGAGTCAAGGGAACTAGGAGGAGCGAGACAGCAGGAAGGAAGAATGCGGGAGTAGACGAGGGGTCTAGTACACCAGGAGTTGGGTTGGAGGCAACCAGGAGGCCCTGTTCATTGGCAGGGAAGAGGTTTTACCCAAGGGGGAAGGAACTACCAGGGAGGCTCAGGAAGATTCAACCAGCTTGGGTGGGGACATGGTCCTAGAACACTCCTACCCCCGCCTCAGCAAGCTATGGCCATCATCCGAGGGCGAGGAAGAGGAATAGAGAGGGGAAGAGCGGGAGCTGGAGCAGGGAGAAGGAGGAACCACCCGGAGGGGAGACAGGAGGGGGAGGTAGCCTTGCCATATTATGACTTCCACGAGGAGGAAGGTCACGCGACGGCTACCTGCCTGGAGTTTCTGGAGTTGAAGAGGGGTAGAGGAGTAGGGGAGCAGCAACTACCGGTGCGGATAGTAGAGATGACTAGGACCGGGGAGGAGTATCGATGTGTGGACCGATCGAATGTGGGAGATCGAGGAGGGATCGAGGTGATCCATTGGGGGGTGGGGGTGGGGATTGAGGCTACCCGCAAGGCCAGTCTTCATACCATGTATCGTCGAAGCGTTGCCTCGATGTCACAAGCCCCTCCCCCGGATGAAAAAAAATCATTTTCTCTAGGAAGGACTTGCCGGATCACTAGGATCCATTCTACGATGCGTTGGTGATTCAGACCGCCATCGAGAACTTCACTATATCGAGGATCTTGGTGGATAATGGGAGCTCGGTGAATGTCATTTTCAAGAAGGTATTTAACGAGATGAGGGTAGAGGCCAGGAGGGTGTTGGTAGCAGACGGACCATTGTTCGGGTTTTCAGGAGAAAGGAAAGAAGTCGAGGGGGAGTGGGACACCAAGTGACTCTGGGAGGGCTTTCCAGGAATTGCCGCTTTGTGATAGTGGACGCTCCCAGTAGTTACAACTCCATCTGAAAGTGAGTGTAAGATCAACCCTTCACTCTAGAGGGGGGTGAATAGAGTGTTTTTAAAATAATTTTGCAAATATAAAAATTACTTAAGCAGTGGAAGACTTATTTTACTTAGTGTAGAGTGCTTAACAGTAAACAGAATAAAATAACTATAAGAAGCAAATCCACAACACACAGGAAACAAAATAACAAGCAACCAGAAGATACAAGGAAATATAGTGGTTCCCCAAAACCTGGGTACATCCACTCTTCTACCACCCTTGGTAGGAATCCACTGCAGGATAAGTTGATCAGGTGTCCTGGGGACCAATGAGCTTTTGATCAGGTGCTCAAAAACCAAACTAGATTTTTTGATCAGGTGTCTTGCCACCACTGAGTTTTGACCAGGTGTCAGAAACCACAACAAAACTTTTGAAGGGAGTTTAAAGAATCCTTTTACAGGAAAGAAAAAGAAAGGAATGAGGTTGTCTTCTCTATCAACAATCAGAGAGAAGCACAAGTGGATGAGAAGTTGTCAAAGCTCCCCCTGAGATTAGTAAGAGTTCAGGAACTGGAAGCTTTGCAAGGGTGATAGATCTTCAGTAGAAAGAATGCTCCAGCAGAAGATGATTTCAGCTTGAACTGAAAATGTTTGTTGTCCGGAGTGCGAATGATGAAGACTTGAGAGAACTTTTAATCAGCAGGAATCAGAAAGAAAACTTGTTCTATTTCCTGTGTTATTGATCTTTTTTTTCTTTCTATGTCTGTTCTGTGTATGTTGTTCTATATGTTCTTGTTCTTTCTGACTTATAATAAGAAATCCAGTCGTCAAATCATCTTGATAGCCGTTAGCAAGGTCATAAAAACTTTCCTTAAATGTCAACTGTCTCTGGAGGAAATAACCTAAGAACATTCCTTCTTTGTTTCCTTGAAACTTACTCCAGATTTATTATAACGGCTAGAAATATTCTTCAATAAATGCTCTGACTTGAAGACATTTGAAATCCTTAACAAACTAACAAAATTCCAGAAATCGTCGATCTCAAAAGATAATCGTCGAACTGAGCTCAACTATCATCGAACTGAGCTCAGAGATATTGGAATAAATCTAAGACAAAAAATCGTCGATCTGAGCTCAGAGATCGTCGAACTGAGTTCGACGCATCGTCGACTTGAGCTCAGAGATATTCGAACTGGGTTTGACGCTTTGTCGATCTGAGCTCGACGACAAGTTGAATTCTTCTTCTAGACTTCTCATCTGAACTAGAAGGTCTTGGGGAAAGCTTCCAACCTAAGTCCTAAGCTTTAGACCTAGCTAGTTGACCTTTACTCTATACAATAAGGTCAAATCAACAATCCTATAGACATAGTGATCCGGACCCAAATTAGTAATAGGGTGTTCCAACAATCTCCCCCTATTTGGGTTAGGATTACTATTTACATGAGTTATAGGAAATAATATCAACAGAAATAGAAATACAAAAAGCATTGCAGAACCACAGATATATAATTATATCACACCAAATAGTTCAGCAGAGATATAAAATAGTTTTCAGCTTACACCCAGATTAATGCTTATAATCAATTCTGTTCTTGAAAATGATTTCTCTGTTTGGATTTTCTGAATCTTTATTTGATCTGAAGTCATCAGCAGTACCAAGGGTCTTCTGGCTTCCCCCTCTAAGGACTATAGCTTCAGGATGTAGTTGCATGTACTCCTCAGTATTGAAGAATTTCTTGGAGCTATATCTTTTAAGTTCTTGTCTTCTTTGATCTAATAGAGTAGAGATATTGGAAGTATCTTGGCATTTTTCTCTTGCTTTCTTGATTTGATCTAGTGCAGCCATTTCTTTTAGTCTGGCTGTCCAGGAAACTGGGTTATTCTCTGGATCTTCAAAAGGAACTGGTGGCTCATACCTATTGATGGTGTCAGTGGGAGGAGCTTTTGGATGAAAACTTTCTTTGAGCTTATAAGGAAAAGGACCAGAAGTGGAATCACTTGGGCTTTGTCCTTTCCTTTGATAAGGTTGATGCCTGGACTGTCCTCTGGAATAAGCCTGATAATCTCTTTGATTGCCTTTGTACTGAATTCCTCTTGACTGATTTCCTCTTTGCTGATATCCTCTGGATTGAGATCTTCCTTGAAACTGAGTGGATCTTTGAGATGAAGCATTTGAGGATTGAGGAGCTGAGTTTCCACCAGATCCTGCACCTGGAGAAGGATGAGGAGGAGGAGGATTATAATGAGAAGTTCCTTGGTCATATTTCATTTTATTCCTTATGGCCTTCAACTGGTTCTTAGAGAATTGCATCCAGTGCTCAGTTATAGAGCAGTTATGCAGAATATAATATGGTATATCATGATCAGAAGTAGCTTTGGACAATTTAACTCTTTTCATAGCTTTACTTCTAGCTTTCCTCTTCTTTGCAATAGTTCCAGAGGAATCATCAGAGTCTGTTCTGAATTCATCATCATCATCAGAGCTCTGAGGCTCATCATATAAAACATCTATTTGCCTTAATGCTTCTTTAGAAATGGCAGGAGTTGAAGCAGGAGGAGCAGAAACTGAACAAACTGTCTCTACTGGCTCTATAACAGCCTCTGAAAAAGCAACATCAGCAGCAACAGCAGCATCAAGAATCAAAGGGATACTTTCCACAGTTTTAGCAGAATTTATTTATACATTTCTATCAGATTTGGATCACAGCAGGAGAAGGGAACTATAGCCCTGGTTAAATCTTCAGTAGGGAGAGGTGCTGGAAGATAACTACTATAAAATGAATCAAATAGTGATAATAAAGAATGTAGATCTACTGCAGGACTGATGGTTGGAGATGGAGCTGAAACTGAAACTTTCTCTGAAGCTGGAATCTCTGAAGCTAGAACTTCTGATATTTGCCTTTCTGAAACAAAATTATCTGAGGGCAGCACTTCTTCATAAGGCATCTCTCCCTGCCTAGTTTCAGTGACAACTGAATCTAGGCCCCCAGAAGAAGGGATGGCCTAAGGAATAAAGGAGGAAGAGATCCTAACAGATAACTCATGTAAATTCTTGACTAAGGGAGCCAAGGTTGAATCTAGTAAGAGAGTTAGCTTGGGTGCCAACAACTCATATAATTTATCTGCTAGAGGAAGAAGATCTACTTGCTCAAGATTAACTTGAGTAGAGGTAGAGGGAGGGGCTGCAGAAATGGATGGAATTGATGCAGAGAGAAGTGGTATGGATGGTTGAGAGATGGGGATGGATGTTAAGGATGGAGCTGGGATAGTGACTGCTGGTAGAAATGAGGAGATGGTAGGGGAAAGGATGGTTGAGAGATGGTTTCAATGAGGAGGCCTTGAAGAGATGTTGAGGAGGATGGAAGTTCCTGAGGTGAAGATGGAGAAGCATCCATAAAGGAATCATCTAGAAGGTTGAAGGATGGAATCTGATGAGTGGAGTGTATATCTAAGGGGGGAAAGTAGAACAATGGATGGAAAACTTCTTGATGGGTGGCTGGAGAAGGTGAAGAAGCTATAAGAGGTGAATGTATGGATGATGTAACTGGATGAGGAGAAAGAGGAGAGGATATGGAAGGGTATGGCAACACTTCTGCTGGGGCAGTGGACTGAGGAGGAGTGACTGATTCAGTCCTTGTGCCTGAAGAAGCTTTTGCTACAGGAGCCCTGCTAGGTTTGACAATTTGTCTCCACCACTTGCCAAAAAGGGCTGAAGAAAGCCTCATTGAAGCATTGATGTGCATCCCATTGGACACTAACAACTTAGGGCACCTATTCTGCAGGAATAGGCCCAAAATCCTTCCAAAATTCACAAAATTTTTATTTATCTTTTTCTTAAGTAAATCAAAGAAAACTGTTCCCCAATCCAGGTGCTTTATATCCATTAGTGTAGCCATTAAACAAAATTGATGTCTATATATTGTATCATGGGCTGAATGTTTGGCCAATATCACTTTGCCTACAACATCTGCTAGAAATCTATACTCCATAGATAGATTTTTCTTCAGCAACTTATTAGGGTTCTCAGAATTATGACCCATTCTATCTAACATTTCAGTAAATTCTATCCCTGATAGTTCTATGCTATCATTTCCAGTACTTAATCCAAAAACTTTTGTAAGAATGGTTGGGGTTAGGGATACTTGTGTCCCTGAGATGGTTCCAATAACTGTATTCTGATCCAGAATATGGGCAGTATAGACCCATTCTTTTATCTCATCTGCTGCTAACTTGATTCTGGAAGTCATAATGTTCACAAGTTGTTTCTCCTTGAAACGTTCCAGAATGTCCTTGAACATCTGATCAGTTCCTTCAAAAGATTCCATGTCGATATCAAATCCAGTGTCGAACTTCATTGCAGTTAGAACGGCGACTGACACCGACATATTTCCTGTAAAAACAAGATCAAGTGTAGAAAAGTTTGGAGGGAAAGAAAGTTCTTGCAGAAGGTATGAAAGCGCAAAGGAGAACGACGCCTGAGAAATGATTTTATATTACAGTTCGACGCAGAAAAGGAAAGATCGTTGAACTCAGTTCGACGATCTACGGCTCTAGGGGAAACTGAAGGGTCTCAACAACGTCGATCTCCGTTCGACGATAATTGAGAATGCTGACCGAGAAGGATAGTCTAGCACTATCAGGAAACGCCGAGCTCCGGTCGACGATATTTATGAAGAATGTCGAGCTCCGGTCGACGATCTTTATGAAGAACGTCGAGCTCCGGTCGACGATTTTCATGAAAAACATCGAGTGCAGTTCAGAGTTCAGAAAGAACCTACAGACACTAAGAACCTAAAAAAAATAAAAATTTTAACCTAGTTTTTGTCAATTTGTAGGTTTTTAAGATCTTGGAACTTAATTAAGACTTCCTCCATCTAACATTCCTAACTGATTAAGGAAGAAGGTGTGTTTCTTTTCATCCAAGGGTTTGGTGAAAATATCTCCCCTTTGTAAATCAGTTGGGATGTATTCTAGTTCAATTTTACTTTTCTCTACATTATCCCTTAAGAAATGATGCCTAATCTCTATGTGTTTAGTCCTACTATTGAGTACTGGATTTTGAGCTATGGAAATAGCACTAGTATTATCACAAAATATTTTGGACTTCTTTAAGTTGTAGCCATAGTCCAGGAAAAGATTTTGAATACACAATATCTGTGAGCAACAACTACCTGCTGCCATATATTCAGCTTCAGCAGTTGATGTGGACACAGATGTTTGTTTTTTAATAAACCAGGAGACAAGTCTGTCACCAAGAAACTGACAAGTTCCACTGGTGCTTTTCCTATCTACTCTACATCCAGCATAATCAGCATCTGAAAATCCAGTTAAATAAAATCCTGAATCAGTTGGATACCAGAGACCTAGATTTGCACAACTTTTCACATACCTAAGAATCCTCTTAACTAATGTGATGTGTGACTCTCTAGGGCTGACTTGGAATCTAGCACATATGTATGTAACAAACATTATATCAGGTATAGTAGCTGTAAGATACAGTAAGGAGCCAATCATTGCTCTATATGTGGTCTGATCAACTGGTTTCCCATGTTCATCAGCATCTAAAATAGCATAAGTAGGCATGGGTGTTTTCATAGTGGATGCATCAAACATACCAAATTTCTTAACCAATTCTTTTGCATACTTGGTTTGAGAAATAAAGATGCCATCAGTATGTTGTTTGACTTGCAATCCTAGAAAGAAGGATAGCTCACCCATGCTATTCATTTCAAACTTGGAATGCATTAGGTTGGAGAACCTTTTGCACAAGTTTGAATCAGTAGAACCAAAAATAATATCATCTACATAGATTTGTACTAGTAGGATATTGGACTTATGGGTTCTAATAAAAAGGGTTTGGTCTACTCTACCCCTTTTAAAATCATTTTCCAAGAAGCTAGGGTCTCATACCATGCTCTAGGAGCTTGTTTGAGACCATATAATGCTTTATGCAATTTATAAACAAAATCAGGGTGAGTTAGAGAGATAAAACCTGGAGGTTGTTTTACCTGAACTTTTTCCTTGATATCACCATTGAGGAATGCACATTTGACATCCATTTGATATACTTTAAACTTCTTATGAGGTGCATATGCTAGGAAGATTCTTATGGCCTCTAACCTTGCAACTGGTGCAAAGGTTTGGTCATAGTCTATGCCTTCTTCTTGAGAATATCCTTGAGCAACCAGCCTTGCCTTATTTCTTACTATAACTCCTTGATCATTTAACTTGTTTCTGAATACCCATTTTGTTCCAACAATGAGATGATTCTTTGGATTTGGCACTAGCTCCCAAACTTTGTTTCTTTCAAATTGATTTTATTCCTCTTGCATTGCAATGATCCAGTTTGGATCTTGTTCTGCATCTTGTATGGATTGAGGCTCAATTTGAGAAAGAAAACAAGTGTGCATCAGATGTTGATTGATCTGATTCCTAGTTTGCACACCTGCTGAGATGTATCCAATCACTTGAGAGATTGGATGATCTTTTGTTGTTACTAAATCAACAATGGGTGTTGATTGTTCACCAACCTGTGTTGTTGTTTCCTCTTGTGGAACAACAACTGGCTCTTCATTTTGATTGTCACCATGATTTGCCAAAATCTGACTGTCATCTTCATTTTCACTACTTTCAGCTTCTTGTTGAGTGGATGAAGGTGATGGATCTTTTTCAATGATATTCAGCCAGTCCAAATTTTCTAATAGAGAATGTACCTGCAAAGGGTCTATGGTAGAAGTGCTCTTCTCCTTGTAAGACATATTAGATTCATCAAAAGAGACATGCACTGTTTCTTCAATTTTATGAGATGATTTATTATAAACCCTATAGGCCTTACTGATCATGGAGTATCCCAGAAACACTCCTTCATCAGCTTTGGCTTCAAATTTTGCTAAGTATTTCTTGTCATTGTTATGAATATAACAAATACAACCAAAAATTCTAAGATAATCAACTTTAGGTTTCTTCCCTTTGAGTAGTTCATAGGGAGTCTTGCCCTTCAGCTTATGTATCAAACTCCTATTCAGAACATAATTTGAAGTGTTCATAGCCTCTGCCCAAAAGGATAGAGGAAGGTGAGCATCTGTAAACAATGTTGTGGAAGATTCAATAAGGGTTCTATTCTTCCTTTCAGCTACCCCCATTCTGTTGAGGAGTTCTAGGAGCTGAGAAAGTGTGTCTGATCCCTTCCTTCTGATAGAACTCTTGCATAAGAAGAGAATCAAACTCTGTCCCATGATCACTTCTGATCAGGGCTATGTGAGTATTGAACTCAATCTGTATACATTTGAGAAACTCTGTCAAACATTTGAAGATATCAGACTTCTTCCTCAGAACGAACACCCATATGAATCTAGAGAAGTCGTCTACAACTACTAAAGTACAAGATTTCCCTCCTAGGCTTTGTATAGTAATGGGTCCAAACAAATTCATATGTAACAAGTACAAAATCCTAGGTGAATCACTCTTATTAAGTGACTTAAAGCTATTTTTAGTTTGCTTGCCTAATTGACAAGACCTGCAGAGTCCTTCCTTCTTATAGGGGCCAGAAGGTAGTCCTCTAACAAGGTTGTCCTTGGATAGCCTAGAAATGGTTCTAAGGTTGACATGTCCTAATCTCTTATGTCATAATTCATTTGGTTTGCTAAGAGAATTAAATAAACAGATGTCTACCTTAGTTGAATGAAAATATACTAGATAGATGTTACCTCTTCTATTACCTGTCAACACAGTTGTGTTGTCTTCTTATTTGATGATGCATGAAGACATGTTGAATATAACCTGTTAGCCTTCATCATATAGCTGACTGATACTGATAAGATTGTGCTTCAGTCCTTCCACATATGCTACCTTCTTGAATGTTACTGATCCTATTTGGACTGCACCATATCCTTTGGTCTGTCCAAAGTTAGAATCTCCAAACATGACTTTGGGTCAATGTTTAGCCTTGAAGGATACTAAGTTACCCTTGCTTCCAGTCATGTGCTTGGAGCACCCACTATCTAGATACCAATGCTGGTCCATGGTTGGATAGGTCTTCACCTGCACAAATAATAGTTCATTTGTTTTTGACCCAGTTTACCTTGGGTCTAGATTGATAACCTTTGAAATCAGAAATATAAGACATCCCAGGTTGATTCTTATAACCTTCAGGATGATATCTCCTAGGAGGAATTATCAATTCAGTATAAGGGTTGAACCCTTGAGATGTAGGATATCTAGAGTTAACTTTTGATGTACCCCTTGAGAACTGGTCATATCTCTGAGCTCCGTAAGACGATCATGGAACTGAGTTCGACGATCTTGGGTCAGATCGTCGAGCTCCATTCAGCAATCGATCTTGCCTGTGTTCAGAGATCAGAGATCGTCGACCTGAGTTCGACGATTCAGCATGAAATCGCTGAGCTCTATTCGAAGATTGTCGAGCTCTGTTCGATGATTTCTGTTGAACTTTGTTCTTTTTGGGTAGATCAGAATTTTTTCTAGCTACCTCTACAACTCCTTTTCCTTTATCAGAGATAAATTCAATGGGAGTTGTTAACACAATAGGTTGGCTTGATGAAGCACCCAAGCCCAGTGTACTTCTGAATCTTGAGTTCACTATGCTTGTGATGTCCATTAGTTTGATACTTCTCCCATTGAGGGATTCTTCAAACTTCTTGGCCTCAGATAGTTCACTTTTCAGTGAAGCTATCTGCTCCCTACAACATTCTAACTCATCTGAGAGTTTGAGGTTATCTGACTTCAAGGTACTGTATTCAGATAACTGATTTCTGAGAGAGATAATTTCTTTCTAAGACTTAAGTAAATCTAAACATAGTGCTTTAAATTCAGACTTGAAGTCCTCAGAATTAAAATCAAATGAATCAGTTACCTAATCTTCTTCTAGCTCTGGTTCAGATTCAGATCCAGATTCATGTTCTGAATTAGTGTTGTTCTGAGATGCATTGATTGCCATCATGTAGAAATCTCTTTCTTGTGCATCATCATCATCATCACTTGAACTTAATGATGCATCAGATTCTTCTTCTGTTTCACTCCATGTTTCAGCAACAAATACCTTCCTTGTGTGCTTGTTCTTACTGGAAGAGGATCTGTCATGGTGATTTCCTCTGAAGTCTTTATCTTTTCTCTTTTCTCTCTTGTCCTTTTTGTCCTTGTTTTGATTTTTTGGACAATTAGGCAGTATGTGGCCTGGTTTCCTGCAACCATAACAAATAATCTCTTTATTATTTGATTTGTCATACCTTGGCTTTTCTTGGCCTCTGGATGACCTTTTTTTGAAGTCCTTCCTAGCCATTTTGTAGAACCTCTTGGCTAGGAGGCTCATCAGTTCTTCATTGCATGTGGCTTTGTCTTCAGACTGTTCTTCTGTTTCTTTGAAAGAAATTGACTTCTCCTTCCTGACTGCTGGAGAAGTTGTCTACTGCTCTTCTTCTCTATTCTTGATGAGCTGCTCATAGGATTTGAGCTTGCCCAATAGAGCTTCTGTAGTGATTTCATTTAAACTTCTGGCATCCTTGATGGGCCAGATCCTTGAATCCCAAGTGCTGGGGAAGCACATTAGGATTTTGTCATTTATCTCTGTGAGAGAGATCTCCTTGTCCAATGTCTTGAGTTCACTGACAATCAGACTTAGTCTGTTGTACATGTCAGCTACTGATTCATTTTATGCTTTCTTGACATTCTCATACTGAGTGATGAGATGAGATAACACTTGTGTTAAACCAGCAATCCATGGCAAAGTGGCCCACCTTGCAACAACACCAACACTCAAATCTATTATACCTTCTCTTAGGTACAGACTTCTCAACTTTGTTGCCAGCAGTCTTTTTAAGTGTTGGTGCTGGAGCAGCAAACTTCAAGAATTTCTCTTAAACCTGATGGGCATGCCTATAGAGTGGCCTATTGGCATTTGCATCCTTGCCCATGAGATTTCCATACTCACAGTGACCCTGAGTAGTGTCATGATCATACCTGTTTGTAGGATTCATCACCTTCCTAAAGAAGATAGGGGGCTTTGCAGCTAGAGGCTGAACTGAGGCCGTACCTTTTCTATGTGAATTGGTGGCCCTAGTTCTTCCCTTAAAACCTAGACCAGTCTTCCCTTTTTATGAAATGAAATTGTCTATTAAGGGTAAGATAGATATTGGCTTGGAGAATTTAGCCACTAGCTCTCTTTCTTGCTAAAGTTTTGCCTCCAGTTTCTTGATATGATTCTCCTTGAAAGAGATTGTGCCCATCTGAATAACAGTAACATTTTTCATTTTGGCAACCTCATTCAATTTTAGATCTAACAGCTTTGCTGAATCTGTTGTAGCCAGCTTAAGAGACTCAATCTCCTTGGCCTGCTCTTTGATAAGAAACTTGCTCTTCTTCAGAGCATACAACAACCCACTATACTCATCAATGAGTTGGTGTACATCCCCCTCAGACTCAGAACCATCCACTTCTCCTGAAGTAGATGCTTCTGATTCTGATCCAGTAAAGTAATCAGTAGCTAAGGGAGAATTGTATACCTTACTTGGTCCAGGATGATCCTGGCACTGATCATCTTCTGATTGATCCATCAGCCCTTTACCGCAGTAGTCTTCTACTCCCTTAATGGAGTCCAGCATTTGTAGGAATTCTAGTTCCCTAAAATCCTCTTCTATTGAGAATAGCCCTACATATGTGTCTGCATCTTCTTCTCCAGATTCTTAAGATGAAGAGTCTGTCCAACTCTTCTCCTTCTAAGCAACAAGAGATTTCTCCTTCTTGCCTTTTACTTGCTGTCTCTTCTTGTCTTTTGACTCCTTCCTCTTGTCAGGACAGTCAGCTATGACATGTCTAGGCCAGTTGCAGTAATAACAAACAATCTTATAATTAGATTGTTTACTAGGTTTAGATGCATACCTGTCCTCCTTGGGAGTCTTCTTTTTCTTGTAATACTCATCCTTGGAGTAGGATGTTGATGGCCTGGTTCTCCACTTCTTCTTTTTCAGGAACCTTTGGAATTGCCTTGTAAAGGAAGCAAAGTCCTCATCAAAGGTGTGGTTATCTGATGTGATGTTGTCAGGATTTCCATCTTCTGCCTCAGCACTCCTTCTAGGTGGAGAAGGAGATTTTCTCCTACCCTTTCTTGTGCCTTCAGCATTGAAGGCTACTGACTTTTCTTTGTACTCATATATGCTGCCCTTCTCCTCCTCTTTTCTGGCAGTGAGCTGCATTTCATAGGATAGCAACTTTTCAAAAAGTGTGGGTGGAGGTGTATCAGCCATCCTGGCCACTTCTCTGATGGCGCATATCTTAGTGTCCCAATCCTTTGTTAGGGACCTAAGAAACTTATCATTCAGTTCATAAGTGCTGAAGACTCTTCCATAGGTCATCAACACATTTATAATTCTGAAGAACTTCTTGTAGCACTCAGTTATGCTGTCAGTTTTACTTTGCCTAAAGCTTTCATATTCCTGATTCAGCATAGACTTCCTGTCTTCTCTGACTTATTTTGTACCCTCCATATAAGCAATCAATGTGTCCCATATTTCCTTAGAGGTTTTACAGTGCACCAAATTCTGAAATGTGGCATCAACTATAGCACTTACAATAATGTTCTGTGCTCTTTTGTATAGTGTTGCCAAGATGATCTCATCCTTGGTCATTTCAGAATAACTCTTAGGAGTTTGAATGTTTGCATCAAGAACTGATACCTTCATTAGAATGATAGGGGCCTTCCTGTACTGTGATATAGTTTCTTGTATCAAATGCTTCCATAAACAACCTGACCCTTTCCTTCCATATGCCAAAGGATTCTTTCCTGCAGATAGGCAGTTTCATAGATCCAAATTCCTTTTGATTCTCATTTGAACCCATTCTTGAAATCTGTTATTTGCCTTGGAGAATCACTCAGACTGTTAGGTCAATCTTTGAGTAACCTCCCTCTGATACCACTTGACAGACATGATTTCACGAGCCTAGACACTTAGAGGGGGGTGAATAGGTTCTAATCTTTTTAAACAATTTTAGGCAAATAGCAGATTAATCTCATCACAGATAATTTAAAACATAGATCACAATTCACAGCACAGCATACACCAGATTTATAGTGGTTCCCCAAGGTATGGGTACATCCACTTTCCCCCTTCGCCTATCCAGTAGATAACTGGATTCAGCCCAACTTCCTTCCACTGGCTCGGATCTGCAAATCTTACAATTCAGAACCAAATTGGTTCCTACAGCTCAGACTTAAACAAGTCCTACCTCAGATTCTTCCCAAGAATCCTACCTCAGGCCTCAGCCCTACCTCAACCTTTATCACTAGGCTTACAACTCAGACTTTTCACAAGTCCTACCCTCAGGCACTCAGCCCTACCTTAGCCTTTATAATTACAGGCTTACAACTCAGATCTTATATAAGATCCTATAAGAATTGAATGTTATAAGGTACAGAAAATTTCACCAGATAGATTTCTCTATTGGTATAGCCTTCTTGATCAGTTCTTGAATGAACTTACCCTTCTGATCCAACCTGACTTAGCTATTTCAAAGCTTCTTGATATAACAAAATAAGGTGGATCTTCACTTGATGTAGAAGTTTATCTTCAGTCAGCTTCTTCCTTAAATTCAGAATGAGATCTGAATCTTTCTACAGACTGTTCTGGATCTGCCTTCGTAAGGGTTTCCCCTGTTCTTCACTTTCTCCTTCTTGTTCTTGTTATTATTGTTGATAATTTCCTGGTTGTCACGGATCAGTCTCTTATATAGAGTTTGCCATGATTACCGGTTGATCCAGTTTGTAACAACCTTCTAACAGTTCTGACAGAGGTGTCAGACCGGTTGGTTATGACAGCTGTCGAGTCACCAGTCATATCAGTTGATTCTTCAAAGACATTCCCACTCAGCATGAACCACTCAGCAAACTGCTTCACATGTGTCGACATAAATAGACTAAGTGTCGACACAAGTCTTCATGATGTCGACACAACACTCCATGTGTCGACTCAGTCATTCTTCTGCTACTCGACACTTCTTCTGTTGTATGTGTCGACACAAGTCTTGTGTGTCGACACAACTGCTTCATATCTCGACATATATATTGCAGATAGATGACGTTGAGTGTTTGTCAGATGGCGTTGAGTGTGTGTCAAACGTCATTGAGTTTGTGTCGACACAAGTCCTGTGTGTCGACACAACTGCTTCTGGTGTCGACTTAGCTGTTGCTGACAGACGGCGTTGAGTGCGTGTCGACAGCGTTGAGTGCGTGTCGACAGCGTTGAGTGTGTGTCGACACAAGTCCTGTGTGTCGACACAACTGCTTCTTTTGTCGACTTAGCTATTGCAGACAGATGGCGTTGAGTGTGTGTCTACATCGTTGAGTGTGTCCAGACGGCGTTGAATGTGTGTCGACACAGCTTCTCCTTTAGGTGTCGACATAATTTTGGGTGTCGACACAGCCTCTTCATAAGTGTCGACACATTGCTTGGGTGTCGACACAATTTCTTCACAAGTGTCGACACAACTTCTGGGTGTCGACACAACTTCTTCATAAGTGTCGACAAAATTTGCCTGAGTGTCAACACAGTTTCTTCACAAGTGTCGACACTTGTACTTAGAAAATTTTCTTCAAATTCTTAAACATGCACAATGAAACTCAAACACCTATCAAATACAAATTGATGTATATCATTGACTATGATGAGGCTTCTCCAAATCTGGTACATATTGTCAGTGTAGCCAACAGGTGGTCAATTGATCACTGAGCTATAGGAGAGGAATACTCTCTGAGAATAGGACCTTTGGGTCTGAGGTAGGATCCCTAGTAGATCTGAGGTAGGGCTGTCATCCTAGTTTGAGTGTAGGGCCTTTGGCCTGAGGTAGGTGATCTGCTGATCACTGAGGTGTAGGCCCTTGTGGCTGAGTTGTAAGTCTTGGAGGATACTGAGAGATCCTGAGGGATCTGAGGTGTAAGCTCTTTGGAGCAGTGGTTTGGAGAAGTGTCTTGACTAACAGGAAGTTGGCAAGGTGGGAGAAGAGTGGATGTACCCAAAAGTTGGGGAACCACTATAAATCTATGTGTGCTTTTCGGTGTTGTTTGCTTTGCGGAGGTACTTGAAAGCTAACTACTGCCAACACACTAAGTACTAAGGAAGATAAATTTAAAAGCTTATAATATCAGTGATGTTGGGTACATTAAAAAATGTGTACCAAATTTGTAGAAGCCTCACCTAACTCAATGATATACATCAATGTGTATTTGATGGAATGTTGAGTTTGAATGTGCATATTAAAATAATGCAGGAAAATATTCTAAGTACAAGTGTCGACACTGGTGAAGGAAATGTGTCGACACCATAAGCTACTTTATGTCGACACACATGACTTGTGTCAACACTAGAAGCTAGTTTGTGTCGATACACGGGACTTGTGTCAACACACAGAAATTCTGTCAACAGTAGTTTGTGTGGACACATAGGACTTGTGTTGACACACAGAAGTTCAGTCTACAGCAATTGTGTCGACACACAGGACTTGTGTCGACACACACTCAAGAATTCTGTCGACACAAGCTATGTTGAGAACAGAAGCAGTTGTGTCGACACACAGGACTTGTGTCGACACATCCAACAGGAGTTGTGTCGAGAATATGGAGTATGGTTGTGTCGACATTATGGGAGCTGTGTCGACACCATCAAGACTTGTGTCGACACATGGTCTATTTATTTCGACACTTATGTAGTGTTGTCTCGATGCTTTCTGCTGAGATAAAATACAATGAAGTATCAAGTGTCAAGACTGAAGACTTGACAGCTGTCATAACTAACGAAGTTGTCACATCTGTCAGAGCTGTCAGAAGGAGATTATGAACCAGATCAATCGGTAATCTCAGAGGGGTCTATATAATGACCTATGCTATCACAAGGAAGTGTAGATAGAGTGTACAGAATCGAATAAGAGGGGAAACAAGAGACAAACACAGAAGAAGTAAAGTAAGAAGAAGGCAGATCCTGAATAAGTCTGCAAGAGGAATTCAGATCTAATTCTGAATACAAGAAGGAAGCTGGATTGAAGATCATCTCCAACTTCATTAGAAGATCAACCTTACTTTATTCAGATTCAAGAAGCTTTGAAGAAGCTAAGACATGTTGGATCTTAAGAAATCAGTTCAATCAAGAATTGATCAAGAAGCTTTCAGCCCATTCTCTTTCTATCTGGGTGAAGATTTTATTGTTTTAAACAATCAATTTTCTTATAAGATCTTTTATAGATCTGAGTTGTAAGCCTAAATTTATAAAGGCTGAGTGCCTGAGGTAGAATCTTGTGATCTGAGTTGTAGGCCTAGTGATAAAGGTTGAGGTAGGGCTGAGTGCCTGAGGTAGGATCTTGGTGATCTGAGTTATAGGCCTGGTTGTAAAGGCTGAGGTAGGGCTGTTGCCTGAGGTAGGATTCTTGGGAAGAATCCGAGGTGTAGGACTTAAAGAAGTATGAGTTGTAGGAACCAGCTGGGTTTTGAGTTGTAAGATCTGTGGATCTGAGATAGTGGAAGGAAGTTTGGTCAAATCCAGTACTCTACTGGATAGGTGAAGAGGGAGAGTGGACGTACCCACAAATTTGGGAACCACTATAAACCATTGTGTCCTGTGCTGTGAACTTTCTGTGATTGTTATTTTGTATGTTGTGATAGTTGTGTTGTGTCTAATCTGTTAATTGCCTAAAGTTGTTAAAAAGGATTTGAATATATTCACCCCCCCCTCTAGGTGTTTAGGCTCTATAAACCAAATCTGTCAAGTGGTATCAGAGCCAGGTTACTCAAATATTGACCTAACAGTCTGAGTTGATCTTCAAGGAAATTATCTGTTAGCCAGAATGGGTTCAGGAGAAAATCTAAAGGAACTTGGATCCATGAAACTTCCTATCTGTAAGATAGAAAATTTTGCATATGGAAAGAAAGGGTCAGACTGTTCATGGAAGCATCTGATCCAAGAATTTACATCACAGTACTAGAAGGGCCATTTATTCTTATGAAGATCTCAGTTCTTGATGCCAACCTCAAGACTCCTAAAAGCTATTCAGAAATGACTAAGGATGAGATCATCCTAGCAACCTTAAACAAGAGGGCACAGAACATAATTATGATTGTCATAGATGATTCTACATTCCAGAATCTGGTATATTGTAAAACCTCCAAGGAGATGTAGGACACTTTAATTGTCTACATGGAGGGAACTGAAGAAGTAAGAGAGGATAGAAAATCCATGTTAAATCAAGAATATGAGAGCTTTAGACAAGCCAAGATAGATAGCATACCTAAATGTTACAGGAAATTCTTTAGAATTATAAATGAGCTAATGACCTATAGAAGAGTCTTTAGCGCATATGAACTGAATGACAAGTTTCTCAGGTCACTAACCAAGGGCTGGGATACAAAAATATGTGTTATCAGAGAGGTGGCCTGGCTTGCTGATATACCTCCACCAACCTTGTTTGGAAAACTGTTATCTTATGAGATGCAGCTTACTGCCAGAAAGGAGGAGGAGAAAAGCAATAGGTCTGAATACAAAGAAAAGTCAGTAGCCTTCAAGGCTGAAGCCACAAGAAAGGGCAGGAGAAAGTCTCCTTCTCCACCCAGGAGAATTGCAGTGGTTGAATCAGAAAATCCTGACATCAAAACTTTAGACAGTCACAACTCTGATGAAGACTTTGCTGCCTTTACAATGCAGTTTCAAAGGTTCATGAAGAAGAAGAAATGGAGAACAAAGCCATCTTCATCTTTCTCCAAGGATGACTATTACAAGAAGAAGAAAGCTTCTAAGGATGATAGGTATGGCTCTAATCCTAGTAAACAAACTTCTTCTAAAATTGTTTGCTATTATTGCAACAGGCCAGGACATGTCATAGTTGATTGTCCTGATAAAAGAAAGGAATCTAAGGACAAGAAGAAGCATCAAAATAAGGGCAAGAAGGAGAGATCCCTTGTTGCACAGAAGCAGAAGAGTTGGAGTGACTCTTCATCATCAAAATCTGAAGAAGAGGATGAAGCAGAAGCCTATATTTGATTATTCACTACAGAAGAGGATTCTGTAGAAACTAAATTCTTGCAAATGCTGGATTCTATAAATGGAAGTGAAGATCATTATTGTAGAGGGTTGATGGCTCTGTCTAGGAAAGATCAGTGCCAGGATCAGCCTGGTCCCAGTAAGGTATACAATCCATCTTCAGTTTCTAATTATTATACTAGATCAAAATTAGAAGCATCTGCATCAAGAGATGTGGATGGTTCTGAATTTGAAGGGGATGTTCATAAATTATTTGATGAGTATGGTGGTCTGTTGTAAGCTCTTAAGAGAAGCAGATTCCTTGTCAAGAAGCGGGCTGAGGAAATTGAATCTCTCAAACTGGTTGCATCAGATGCAACAAAAATGTTGGATTTGAAATTGAAAGAGGTTGCCAAACTGAAAAACATATTTGTTATTCAGATGGGTGCAATCACTTTCAAAAATGATCACATCTAGAGTCTGGAAGTAAGACATCAGAAAGAAAAGGATCTTGTGGCTAATTTCTCAAAGCCAAAGTCTGTCTTACCTATAATTGATAACTTCATTTCTCAAAAAGGTAAGACAGGACTAGGCTTCAAGGGAAGAACAAGGGCAGCTAATTCTCATAGAAAAGGCAAAGCCCCAGTTCAGACCCTAGCTATGAAACCCCCTATTTCTTTCAGAAAAGTGATGCAACCTACTAACAGGTATGATCATGACATCACTCATGGTCACTGTAAGTATGGTGATCAGAATGGAAAGAGTGTAAATAGTATTAGGGAAGCCCATGAGCAAACACACCAGGTTATTAAAGAATCATTAGTGTTTGCTTCTCCAGCACCTGCACTTAAAAGGACTATTGACAGCAATATTGTTAAGTCTGGACTTAAGAGAAGGTACAACAGATTTGAATGCTGGTGTTGTGGCAGGGTGGGTCACTATGTCATTGATTGTTGATACAATGCTAGTATTCAAAATAAGGCCAGCTTACCTGTCAGAAAGGCTGCAGGTAAGCATGTCAAATATCAAGCTAACCTGAATCTAGGACCCAATAACAATTGGGGTTCTAAGGATAGGTAATTTTATTTGATGCAGGTGAGTCCAAGTGGCCATACCCCTATATGGTACTTGGATAGTGGATGTTCCAGGCACATGACTGAAACAAGAAGGATGCTAAAGGATTACTCTCCCATAGAAAATGGACCCAAAGTGATCTTTAGTGGATCTGAAAAGGGAGACATCAAAGGGTTTGGTAACATTTCCAATAACTCTATCACTATCACTCAAGTGGCTTATGTGAAAGGTCTAAAACATTACCTAATAAGCATAAGCCAACTAAGTGATCTTGGTTATGACACTTCCTTCCACAAGGGTGTGTGCCAAATAAGAAGGTCAAGTGATCAAGAGATCATTCTGACAGGCACTAGGAAAGGAAATGTCTACTGTCTTAACTTTGAGTGTGAGAATAAGATCTCTTCCATTTTTCAAGTTGCAGATAAGAAAGCATCTCATTGTGTCCAATGGCACAAGAAGCTAGTTCACCTGAACTACAAGTCAATAGGTCAAGTCTTTAGTATGGAGTTAGTGAGGAATGGTTCTCAGGTCAAGTGCATTAAAAAGGGTGTATGTTCAGCTTGTTAAAAGGGCAAACAGACCAAGACCTCTTTCCATAGACATGATACCAAAGATTCTGAGAGATGTCTATACCTCCTGCATATGGATCTATTTGGTCATATGCCAGTTCATAGTCTAGGTAGGAAAGTTTACACATTTGTGGTTGTGGATGAATATTCTAAATTTACATGGGTTTTCTTCTTGAGGAGGAAATCTGAAACCCCTATTGTCTTCCATAACTTTGTTAGGCAAATTCAGAATGAACTTAACAATTCAGTGGTCAAAATCAGAAGTGACCATGAGATTGAATTCCAATCTGAATACATGACAAGGTTCTGTGAAGAACTTGGGATTCATCAAGAGTTCTCCTCACCTAGAACTCCCCAGCAAAATGGGATTGCTGAGAGAAAGAATAGGACTCTTATTTATGTAGGCCCGCTCTTTCGAGCATTTTGGTGGCCGACAAATTAACGCGATGCTCTCAAATAATTCTCATGTTACACTCTAGCATTTAACGTAGCAGTGGTTCTATTAATATTACTATTAGATTAACAATTACGTGGGGTTCGCAAATCCCCTTAAGATAATATCAAGGTGATAGGCCAAGGTCCTCTCAAGCGAAAAGGAACCCGCATGGTTCGATCGAGCGAGTTGTACCAAAAGAGAAACCACCAAAAACAAAAGATTCGGGCAAGGGTGGTTCTCTCCCAACAAAATACAAACGAGGGCCGCCACACCTCACAAACTTAAACGAAAATACGGTAAACAAGACAATAACTAACATAAATTAAACCACGAAAAATCAAGCGTTACACAAGCCACGCAATTTGTCAATGCCACAAGAATTATCTAGGGAAGAGAAACACATAAAGTAGCAATTTTTGTTACCCCAATCGGATTGGATGAATCCGGTTTCACTCGACTAGAATCGTTCCTTAACGACGCCACCAGAAGTATGCCGGAGGGAGAGAAACACGTCGCCTTCTTCGTGTCACGCTATATTTGGAAAATCCTAGTGAAATCTTCTAAATGTGGAAATAATATTCCAATTAAGGTAGGAGAGGGAAAAGGTGGCAAGATTGTGGATTATTTGAGGAATGAGATATTTCAAATTTGGTATGTGGAAAATTTATGGAAGGGGATATGTTTTGAATATGGTAACTAAGGGGGATTATGGCAATGAATATTTTTGGATTAGGAAAGGGATTTTTGGAGGGGGGGGTCAGTTTTGATGGTGGTGGAGGGAGCCCGGGTTTGAGATGGTGGTGGCCGGTTTTATGAGGGGAAGTAGTGGTCGACCTTGGTGGTGTTGATGATTGCTCGGTTTGGAGGGATGGAAAAGGGTGGTGGCCGATTCTCTTGGTTGGAGGAGGGGACTCGGGCTTGGTGGTTGTTGGAGGTGGTCGGCTAGGTGAGGGAAGGAAGATGGATCGGGTTTGCTAGATTGCAAAGAGGTTATGGGGAAGGAGAGGAAAAGAGGAAGCCGAGAGAGAGAGGAGGAAGAAAGGTGGACGGCGGCCAAGAGGAAGAGGAAGAGAGGAAGGGCCGAATTTTGCCTTGAGAAGGAGGAGGATTTCAACTTGAAATTTGATTTCTTTATTCATTCACTAATGAGAAACAAAGGGGTACATGCCTATATATAGGCTACAACAAACACTCCAACTGGCTACATGCAGCCCAACATGAAAAATGAAATCTAAACTCATGGTTTTATATCATAACCATGTAACAAGTAATACATGAAATTAAACATGAAATAACAATGATAATTTTGAAATAAAACAAATAATAAAATATATTATTACTCCATAATAATTTATTAATATTTATTATTAATAAATTATAAATGGGTTTGCGCTCCGGACGGCTATTGTGGCGACGCTCTTCATGGTCATGTGTCAGTGCGCCATCGCCGTCTTCAAGTAGTTTCGGGCCGTCGTCTCTAAGTGTGCCATCACCGTCTTCAAGTAGTTGCGGGCCATCGTCTCTATTCATATCTACCGGGTCACCATCATCGTCAGAGGGAGGACGCTCCTTGGCCACATATCGTGGGAAGTCGGCTCCATCACTTATTGAGGCTAGTAGAACACTACTATGTGACACTTCTCTCTCAGAATATTTCTGGGCTGAGGCAGTAAATCCTGCATGTCATGTTCTCAATAGAGCTTCCATCAACAAAAGACACAAGAAAACACCCTATGAGATTATGAAAGGCAGAAAACCAAACATATCCTACTTTAGAATTTTTGGTAGCAAGTGTTATATTCTTAATAATGGCAAGCACTATCTAACTAAGTTTGCTGTCAAATCCCAAGAGGGGATATTAGCTGGGTACAGCAATAATAGTAGGGCTTACAGAATCTACAACTTGACTACACAAGTTATAGAAGAATTTGTCCATATAGTCTTTGATGAATCTATGTTAATTAACTGTGAGCTGTCAAGCATTTCTTCTAGCACTATAGGGTTGATAGACAAGATGGACAAGCTAATCATCAGTAAGGATCAACCTATCAGACAGGATGAGTAAATTGATGGATGTTGTCCAGGGGGAGTACAAGACCTACAAGATGAAGGTGAAGGCAATGAAGTACAGCTTGATGAGGAAAATGAAGAGAACCAAGAGGTGAACAGATTTCCTCCAGCAATAAGACATCTGAGAGATCATCCAGCACACCAAATCATTGGTGATGCAAGACATGGAGTTCGGACCAGAAGCAAAAGCATGAACACAATTCTATGTTCAAGCTTCTTGTCCCAGATGGAACCTAAGAAATTTTAAGAGGCTATACAAGACACAAATTGGATTGATGCCATGCAGGAAGAGCTGAATCAATTTAGAAGATGTAAAGTCTGGGAGTTGGATCCTAAACCAAAGAATCATAATGTCATAGGAACTAAGTGGTTTTATAGGAACAAGTTAGATGAAAATGGCACTATAGTCAAGAACAAAGCCAGACTGGTAGCAAAGGGATACATATAAGAAGAAGGAATAGACTTTGATCAGACATTTTCCCCAGTGGCAAGGTTGGAAGCAATAAGACTGTTCCTGGCTTATGCAGCTTATCAAGGGTTCAAAGTATTCTAAATGATGTAAAGTCAGCATTTCTGAATAGTGACTTAAAAGAGGAAGTTTATATTGAACAACCATCAGGTTTTGTAGATTCTCTTTATCCCAACTATGTATATAGACTTAAGAAACCCCTATATCGATTGAAACAAGCCCCTAGGGCTTGGTATGAAACACTTATGTCCTTCCTTATTGAGAATAGATTCTCAAGAGAGAAAATTGACAAGGCTCTACTCTTTAGGGAATCAAAAGGCAAGATCATCCTATTCCAGATATATGTTGATGACATTATCTTTAGATCAACTAAAAACAACCTTTGTAGAAAGTTTGCCAAACTTATGAAAGGGAAGTTTGAGTTGAGCATCATGGGTGAGCTGAAATTCTTCTTGGGACTCCAAGTTAGACAGACTGATGATGGTTTGTCCATTTCTCAGTCTAAGTTCACCAAGGAGTTAATTAATAAATATGGCATGGAGTCAGCCTCCACCATGAGAACTCCAATGGGGTCAAGTATTCCTTTAGGCAAAGATGAGGCAGGAAAACCTGTTGATGAGTCTTTGTATAGAGGGATAATTGGCTCCCTTCTTTACTTGACTGCCAGTAGACCTGACATTATGTATGCCACATGTGTCTGTGCTTGGTACCAAGCTTGCCCAAAGGAATCTCATTATTCTATTGTCAAGAGAATATTAAGATATCTTAAGGGCACACCAAATCTTGGTCTTTGGTATCTTAAGAATAGAGATTTTCTGCTAACAGGTTTTTCAGATGCAGACTTTGCAGGTTGCAAAGAAGATAGGAAAAGCACCACAGGCACATGTCAATTCCTAGGTGGAATATTGGTGTCATGGAGCAGCAAAAAGCAGACAAGTGTAGCAATTTCCACAGCTGAATCAGAGTATATAGCTGCAGGCAGTTGATGTGCTCAGTTGTTGTGGATACAACATCAACTTGAATACTATGACATCAAGGTAAGTAGAATTCCATTATATTGTGATTCTACTAGTACTATATCTATTGCTAGAAATCCTGTTTCACGTAGCAGAACTAAGCATATAGAAATCAGGTTTCACTCCATTAGAGAATATGTTGAAAAAGAAGACATAAGTCTAGAATTTGTCAACACTAACAATCAAATTGTTGATATATTTACAAAACCTTTGGATGAAAGTAAATTCAATTATTTTAAAATTGAATTAGGTATGTTGAAGCTAGAATAAGATGTTAGGTCAGCACAAAATTTCTCAAGAAATTTGGCTAAGTTAGAAAGTTTGTGTCGACACAAGCTAACTGTGTCGACACTATCAGAGGGTTGTGTCGACAAAAGAATAAACTGTGTCGACACAGAAATAAAATCAATGTCAATAGAAAAGGTTTGTGTCGACTCAACACTATCAAGACCGTGTATTGGAAGATTTTTGTGTCGACACACAAATATCTTTGTCGACACATAGACATGTTGACACCTACAAAGCTCTATCGAGACCTAGGTAATTTATGTCGACACATGTAAAATTATGTCGACTGATAAAATTCCTATTTAGGCACGTCTCTTGACCTACCTTTACAAGAATACTATAAATAGGAGAAAACAAAATCCAGTCGACTGTGCTTTCCAGAACTCTCGACTCTTGACCCTGTGTCGACAAAAACTTCTTTCACAAGAACTTTTTTCGTCTACTCTCTTCTCTCTATCATTCATGGCGCCACAACAGGAAGACAAGCTCAATGAGGGATATGAACTGGTACGCCAGGCGTTCGAGATTGCCTCCCCATAAATCAAGGCGGTGATTACCCTAATCACCGAAAATGGATTGGAATATTTAGTTTCTGAACCTACCAGGATATGGAAAAAAGGAGGTTCTTGAATTTTACTCATCCGCATCCATGGATTCTGCGGGAATGAAGATTAAGTCATCTGTTCATGGTACTACAGTAAAACTCTCACCGAAGATTATAAGAAAGTCACTTCAACTTCCTAAGATTAAGGAAGAAGATGATATCACATCATCCATGACAAGAGATGCACTCCAATGGTGTGGAATGGATCCCACTACCAAGATTGGATCGTCAATGACCAGGAATGGAATGAATTCTCAGGGTAAGTTCCTATCCGAGATAATAGGCAAGGTTATTCTATGCAAAACAGGAGGACATGATAGGATTTCTGCCTATATGTTCAAACTAATGACCAGAGTTATATTCAAGGTGAAAATAGATTGGTCTATTGTAATATTTGACAAGATCAAAGAAAGTCTTAAGAAGCCCAATCTGGGTAGGATACTAAGCTTGTATCCGGTTGTTAACATTCTATAAGTAATGAATCAGACAACATGAACTAAGATTAATAACATGAGGAGAATGGATTTGAGAATACTATCCAGATGGGATGGATTTTTGAAAAAAGATGTTTCTACCCCACAGAAACAAGTGAAAAAGGATAAGAAAAAGAAAACTACTACCCAGGCAACAGAATCTTCTAGTGATTCTGAAGAGCAGGTTGACTTCAGCTCAGATGAAGAACAACCAAGAAAATCACTTACACCAACACCAGATAAAGAGGCTCAAGCCCAAGGGGAGAGCATTCAACTACCAGAAAACCAGATGGTATCCACTCTAGGGGGATACAACACTGAGATTACAATGGTTCTAGAACCTGAACAATCACAGCTACCAGATCTAGGGGGAGGTATACCTGAATTTGCACTGGCAAGTGAAAATGCAACTGATACAATCATGGAAATTGTTTCTGAAATCAACAATGCTGCAACCATTATCACTGAGAAAGAAGCACAGGATGTGCATATGTCTGCTTCTGATCAACCTGAGCAACACCACTCCTCCAATTTAGAGAAAACCCTGGAAAAGGATCTTGATGTCCAGGGAGAACCATTTGTTGAGAAGGAGAAAGTTATTCCTCAAGTTCAAATGCAACAAGAGGTAACTCTAGAGGAGTTATTTCCTGATTTACAAGGAGCTAGGACTGAGGGGGAGCTACCAAGGACTGAGGGGGAGATGCCACTAAATGCCTCTAGTACTAAGTAAACTGTGGCTATAGAAAGTTCATCAAATTCTTCTGAAGATGAAGAAGCTTCTAGGGCCAAGAAAAGGAAGCTAGTGGAACTCAGGAAGAGGAGCACAGACTATAAGAAGGCCTTGTAAATTGTCCCTCAAACATCTGCTCCAGGAATAGACTTCAGTTCACTTTTGGTGCAACTGCAAGTGAAAATGGATGAGCAAAGACTTGCTCTGGAGAAATATGTTGATGAAAGCAATAAAGAGTTGCAATTTCAGCTGGCCCAAGATATCAAATCTATCAGATTTGAAGTGAATCAGCATAAGAAGGAGATGACAGATTGCTTTCATAAGGGAGGTAATGTTGTGATATACTTAGCTAAGCAACAACAAGAGATAAAGACTGAAGTTGATGACATTGTAGTCAAGCAAGGGTATGTCTTAGAAAATCAAATTAGAATGAATGACAATCTCACGGATTCACATGTTGCTATTTTAATAAAGATTGAAATAATTGCAACTAATCTCAAGGCTGAAGTGTCCAAGCAGATCACAGAAGATCTAGCTGCTGTTCAAACAGCAATTCAAGCTTCTCAAAAGGCTATTTCTGATCACTTGAAGAAGTTCAGAGCCTACTACAAAGAGAGTACAGAATATCTGGCTGATCAAGTAAGGTTTCAAAAGGATGATCTGAGAGATCATATAGTAAGAGAAGTCATAAAGGGGGAGAGAGTGTTAGTCAAAGCAAGTTCTGATCTTGTTAAATGGGTATCTAATTCCATCAGAGCAACTCTTGGATATCCACCCCTCTGTGATGATGACAATACTGCTGAGTCAGGAATTCAACTTGATTACAATGAAGGGGTTCAATAGGAAGTTGCCCAAGTCATCTATCCTCCATCTGATTTTGAAGAAGTACAGTAGGTAGTACATCAAATGTATATCCCTTCACAGGAGGTACATAATGTTATTATTGAAAAAGTTGAAATGTCTGAAGCTGTGTTACAAAGAGAGCAGGAAGCACAAAAAGCTAGAGATGCTCAGAAAGAGGCTCAACTATCTAAGAAAAGATTCAGAGAGCAGGCTGAATTAAAGCCTGATTTTGAACAATGGAGTCCAACCTCCAGAAATATCATTCTTACTTCTTGGAAAGCTGTGAAAGACAATATGCATGATAGAGGCAAATGGTATTCTGAACAAGAGTGGAGTAAATATCAAAAGCGGCAAGATGCCATATATTAGTTCAGAAAAGACCTCAAAGCTATGAAAATTCCTGCTAACTCTGTGGAGCCTAGAAAATATTTCCCAAAGCCTTATCATTATTTCTAAAGGTTGAATATTAAGGCATAAGAGCTCAAAAAGAAAGATCTGAAAGAGAAGAAGCCAGCTGATGACACAGAATCCAATGTGCAAGCTAAGATTCAGTCTGGCAAAGGAATTGTAATCAAGGATCCTTATCAATCTTAGGGATAGATAGACTAGACTTAGAACTATGTAATGTTTGTTATAAACAATCTTGTAAATCAAAAAAACTAGTTCCTAATTAATGAATTTTATCATATTCTGTGATGATAATAAATGTTCTTTCTGTTTATGAGTTACCCTGCCTGTGAAATGATTTTATACATCATAATCTTTGTTTTATTATGAGTGGTGTATATCATTGACTAAGGTTTATGACTTCTCCAAATATGGGGAGATTGTTGGGTACATTGGAAAATGTGTACAAGATTTAGAGAAGCCTCACCTAACTCAATGATATACATCAATGTGTATTTGATAGAATGTTGAGTTTGAATGTGCAGGTTAAAAGAATGCAAGAAAATATTCTAAGTACAAGTGTCGACACTGGTGAAGGAAATGTGTCGACACCAAAAGCCAGTTTGTGTCGACACACAGGACTTGTATCGACACACAGAAATTCTATCAGTAGTAGTTTGTGTCGACACACAGGACTTGTGTCGACACGCAGAAGTTCAGTCTACAGCAATTGTGTCGACACACAGGACTTGTGTCGACACACACTCAAGAATTCTGTCGACACCAGCTATGTCGAGACCAGAAGCAGTTGTGTCTACACACAGGACTTGTGTCGACACATCCAATAGGAGCTGTGTCGAGAGGATGGAGTATGGCTGTGTCGACGTTGTGGGAGTTATGTCGACACCATCAAGACTTGTGTCGACACATGTTCTATTTGTGTTAACACTTATGTAGTGTTGTCTCGACGCTTTCTGATGAGATAAAATACAATGAAGTATCAAGTGTCAGGACTAAAGACTTGACAGCTGTCATAACTAACGAAGCTGTCACATCTGTCAGAGCTATCAGAAGGTGGTTATGAACCAGATCAACCGGTAATCTCAGAGGGGTCTATATAAAGACCTATGCTATCACAAGGAAGTGTATATAAAGTGTACATAATCGAACAAGAGGGGAAACGAGAGACAAACACAGAAGAAGTAAGTAAGAAGAAGGCAGATCCTGAACAAGTCTATAAGAGGAATTCAGATCTAATTCTGAATACAAGAAGGAAGCTGGATTGAAGATCATCTCCAACTTCATTAGAAGATCAACCTTACTTTGTTCAGATTCAAGAAGCTTTGAAGAAACTAAGACAGGTTGGATCTTAAGAAATCAGTTCAATCAAGAATTGATCAAGAAGCTTTCACCCCATTCTCTTTCTATCTGGGTGAAGATTTTATTATTTTAAACAATCAATTTTCTTGTAAGATCTTTTATAGATCTGAGTTGTAAGCCTAAATTTATAAAGGCTGAGATAGGGCTGAGTGCCTGAGGTAGGATCTTGTGATCTGATTAGTAGGCCTGGTGATAAAGGCTGAGGTAGGGCTGAGTGCCTGAGGTAGGATCTTGGTGATCTGAGTTGTAGACCTGGTGGTAAAGGCTGAGGTAGGGTTGTTGCCTGAGGTAGGATTCTTGGGAAAAATCTGAGGTGTAGGACTTGAAGAAGTCTGAGTTGTAGGAACCAGCTGGGTTCTGAGTTGTAAGATCTATGGATCTGAGATAGTGGAAGGAAGTTTGGCCGAATCCAGTACTCTATTGGATAGGTGAAGGGGGAGAGTGGACGTACCCACAAATTAGGGAACCACTATAAACCATTGTGTCCCGTGCTGTGAATTTTCTGTGATTGTTATTCTGTATGTTGTGATAGTTGTGTTTAATCTGTTAATTGCCTAAAGTTGTTAAAAAGGATTTGAACCTATTCACCCCCCCCCCCTCTAGGGGTTTAGGCTCTATAAACCAAATCTTTCAAGTGAGACAACCTATTCACCCCTAGTTTGTAAGCTACCTTGAAAATAAAGCTTTCACCACAATTGACCTGCACTTGATCCGCATCAACCTTTTGTGCATGCTCTTACACAATCTTACGCACCACCGATATGTGAAACACATCATGCAAACTACTGAGTTTAGCTGAAAGACTCAGTCGATATGCATCTTCACGAAATCTGCTCAACAATTTCAAATCGCCCAAGGTATCAAAGACTCAGCTTTTTAAAGCGTTGAATCCTAGATACGCCTTTGAACGGTTTTATCTTGAGATATACCCAATCACCTACCGCAAACTCCACATTTCGATGCTTGGTATTGTTGTACATTGCTTTCCTATCGTGTGCTACCAATAGATGCTCTCGAATCAAACGTATCATCGAAGTTGCATCTTCAACGTCTTTACACTTAAAAAGCTTCGATTCACCCGTTTCTACCCAAGCAAACAGAGTACGGCCCTTCCTACCATATAAGGTCTCGAAGGACGCCATCTTAATACTCACTTGGTAACTATTGTTGTAGGCAAATTCGATCATATAAAGATGGTCTTCTCACCTCTTCCTGAAATCCAAGGCACACATGTGAATCATATCCTCCATCATTCTATTTACCCTCTTGGTCTGACCATCCATCTGAGGATAAAAGGTCGTGCTAATTTCAGCTTGGTACCTAACAGTTGATGAATAAGCCTCCAATCATTTGACGTGAAATGCTCATCTCGGTTAATAACAATACTACGGGGCACAACGTGCAATCGTACGATTTGTTCAACATAAATTTTGACCAACTTTTTCACTGAATCGTCCCTCCTGTTTGAAATAAAGTATGACACCTTTGTCAATCGATCAATGATCACCCAAATGACATTGTTCTCTTTATGTGATCTCGGCAAGCCATGCACAAAATCCATAGATATGTCATCAAATTTTCACTCCGGTACCGGTAACGACTTCAGGAAACCACCAGGTTTCTTACATTCAGTCTTTACTATGGCGCAAGTATGACACTTTGCCACATAAAGAACTATGTCCTTCAACCTTGGCCACCAAAACAGTTTTCTAATATCCTTGAACATTTTTGTGCTCCCCGAGTGGATTTAGTACTTTTTAAAATATGCCTCGTACATCAATTCCTCCTGTAATTTGTCCACATTCGGGACGCGCAACCAACTGTCCTTCAACAAGAGTCCATCTTCAAAAGTAAACTGGGCATTTGACCCATCTCTAGTTTCTTCCAAATAGCATTTCATGTTCTTATCAAGCTCCAACGCTTGATGAATCCTATCCTCGAGGTCATATTGCACCTCTATTTAGTTTAAACATGCATTTACACTAGAGATCCTATCAACACAAGCGATCTACAAGGCCTCCAAGTATCAAATAAGACGATCATCATGCATTTGTATCTAGTTGGCCTACACTGGAGCACTGCAACTCAACGCATCTACGATAATATTTCCCTTCCCAAGAACAGAGTGTATCTCAAACGTATAGTCCATCTTCAATTCCTCTTGTAATTTGTCCACATTCGGGACGCGCCACCAACTGTCCTTCCACAAGAGTCCATCTTCAAAAGAAAACTGGGCATTTGACCCATCCCTAGTTTCTTCCAAATAGCATTTCATGTTCTTATCAAGCTTCAACGCTTGATGAATCCTATCCCCGAGGTCATATTGCACCTTCGTTTAGTTTAAACATGCATTTACACTAGAGCTCCTATCAACACAAGTGATCTACAAGGCCTTTAAGTATCAAATAAGAAGATCATCATGCATTTGTATCTAGTTGGCCTACACTGGAGCCCTGCAACCCAACGCATCTGCGATAATATTTCCCTTCCCAAGAACATAGTGTATCTCAAACATATAGACCCCAAGAAACTCCATCTACCTCCTTTGTCATATATTCAAATCCTTTTGGTTTAACAGGTACTTTACTCTCTTATGGTCCGTAAAGATGTCGATCTTCATGCCATATAAGTAATTTCGTCAAAGCTTTAGGGCGAATATCACAGGCACCAACTCCAAGTAGTGGACTGGATAATTCCTTTCATGCACCTTCAACTGCCGAGAGCCATATGCTATAACCTTCCCGAACTGCAAAAGAACGCATCCTAAGCCACTCCCCAAGGCATCGTTGTAGTTTTCATAGCCTTCTGCACCACATGACAAACACAAAATAGGCGTTGTAGTCAGACGAATATTCAAATCCTCAAAAGCTCGTGCGCACTCTGGCGTCTAAATGAACTTCTGATCCTTCCTTGTTAACGTAGTGAGAGATAGAGCTATCCACAAAAAGTTCTCTAAGAATCACCTATAGTAGCCAGCAAGTCCAAGAAAGATCCTGACTTCTGCCACATTAGTCAACACAGGCCACTCCCATATCGCAACTATCTTCATCGGATCCATGACAATACTCTCTCCACTAACCACATGACCAAGAAAAGACACTGATGATAGCCAAAACTCACACTTAGAGAACTTGACATAAAGTTGATTCCTTTTCATGGTATGCAAAACCAACAGCAAATGATTTGCATAATCCTCTTCTGACTAAGAGTATACCAAAATATCATCATATAAAGATGATTAAAAATCGATTTAGATACTCTCTAAAGGTCCTGTGCATCAAGTCCATGAATACTGATGGCGTATTTGTTAACCCAAATGGCATCACGATGAACTCATAATGGTCATAGCGTGTACCAAACACTGTCATGGGAATATCACTTTTCTTGATCCTCAATTGATAATAACCGGACTTCAAATCCAGCTTCGAATAGATAGTTGATCCAACAAATTGATCAAATAAATCAACGATTCTTGTGATTGGATACTTGTTCTTTTTCGTCAGCTTATTCAATTCACGGCAGTCAATGCATAGACGCAAGCTTCTATCCTTCTACTTCATGAAGAGTACTGATGCACTCCAAGGTGACATACTCGGACATATATATATCCTTGCTCTAGCAACTCCTGTACCTGAACCTTCAATTCAATCATCTACTTTTGGGCTACATGGTACGGTGAGCGTGACACGGGATTTGAACCAACTCAATAGCGAAGTCGATTTCTCACTGAGATGGAATCCTAGGGAGATATTTAGGGAACACATCTGCAAACTACAATACAATAAGAATGCCGATCTGAATAGGCTTTGGCCCAACGACTTCCAATAGCGTGAATAATAACTTTGCTCCCTTTTGAATCTCCTTGACCACTTGGAGAGCAAACATCAGTATCTTGTTCGATCATCACCTACCAACGAACTTAGTCTAACGATCCGTGTTCTGTCCTAACATGACTTCCTTTGAGTTGTAATCAATACAAGCATGTCACTCCGAGAGCTAGTACATGCCAAAGATCACATCAAACTCAGAAATCTATAACACAGATGCTTCCAATCCAATTTCATGACCTCCTATCCGCACCTGAACACAACAAGATTTATATGTGCGCATCAGGCAGCTGTTAGGCAGCAATATATCCAATCTATCTTTTGACATAATAGAAGGCACTCTGATACGCAACATGAAGTCCTTAGATAGAAAGGAGTGAGAAGCCCCTGATCAAATAGTGCTCTCGCCGGATGGTCCAAAATCAGAACAAAGCCTAAATTGTACATGTTAATCAAGGCACAAGGTAACAGGTATATAAAGTAGTAAAAACTATATATTAAACCGTACTTGTCGCCACATCGCTTTGTTTTATGACCTCTTGCTGACCAAGATTGTATACTCTAGGCTGGGCTGGAGCATAATGGGATGGAACCAACTCCTTTGCATACCCTTTCTATGCAAAGTCTCACCTGACTTTAGAGAACCACTACGACAGTCTCAGGCAATGTGTCTCGGCTTACCACAAGAATAGCAAATAAATGGGCCTCGACTAGTAGTTACTCCAAAAGCAGCATATGAAGAAGTTGGCCTAAAAAAGTTGGACATCTTGTTCCACCTACTGTGGTGTCAATATTTTGTAGAGCTTGCTACTTTAAACTCTGACTTATTAACACCTAAGTCCCTCTTACTTTTAACTCTTTTTAAATCTTGTTCCATGGATCAGGTAGTATTGACCAACTTGAAAGTCTTTGTTTTCAAGGATAGCTAAATTACCTAGAGGGGGTAAATAGGTTATTGGTCTCTTTTGTTATATTTTCAACTTAATTACTTAAGTCACTAATGTGATTAGGTTAGTTGTGCTTTCAAGGCAATCACACAAACAACACAGAAAATTTATAGTGGTTCCCTAGATTATGGGTACATCCACTTTCCCTCCCACCTTTCTAATAACTTGCTAGATAAGACACTTCTCCAATCTCGGTTCCTAAGATCTTACACCACAAATCCTTCAGAATCTCTCAGTCTCCTCCAAGACTTATAACTCGGGCACTAAGCCCTATAACTTAGTGATCAACTGATCACCTACCTCAGTCCAAAGGCCCTACTACTCAGGCAAGGAGGACAGCCCTACCTCAGATCCACAAAGGATGCTACCTCAGAGAGAATGACTCTTCTATAGCTCAGGTACAAAGTCCCTACCTCAGATCCAAAGGATCCTACAACTCAAGCACAAGTGCCCTACAACTCAGAGAAAATAACTCTCCTACCTCAGGCTCAAAAGCCCTACAACTCAGTGATCAAATGATCACCTACCTCAGATCCAAGCTGGATCCTGCAACTCAGGCATAAGTGTCCTACAAATCAGAGAGAATGACTCTCCTACCTCAGGCTCAGAATACCTACAGCTCAGTCATCAAATGACCACCTACATCAGATCCAAGCTGAATCCTACAACTCAGGCATAAGTGCCCTATAACTCAGAGAGAATGACTCTCCTACCTCAGGCTCAAAATCCCTACAACTCAGTAATCAAATAATCACCTACCTCAGATCCAAGCTGGATCCTACAACTCAGATTCACTCTTGAATCCTATTGCTCAGGCCAAAGCCCTACACTCAGATTCTCAACAGAATCCTACCTCAGATCAACAAGTGATCCTACACTTAGATCCACACTTGGATCATACACTCAGCCTTTATAGGTTCAGGCCTACAACTCAAATCTGTAAAGATTATATCGGTGTAAGTGGGTGTAGTTGATTTGACTCCAGAGAAATTTCTCTGAGCCTTCTACTTTTTGAGCTGAGATATTCTCTGCCCTAACTCCTTCACAGAAAAGGTTTAGATCTACTTGGGATGGAAGTAACTTGCAGAAACTTGTTCTACTTCTTCTTTCCTTTCTGGACTGAACCAGAACCTCAGTTCTTTCTTTTTTAAAGATCCAGAAGTTGATCTTCAGGATAAGGCTTGCTTGAGCTGAGAAGTAACTGCAGCTGGGGCTTTTTCCCTTAACTGCTTCTTGAGCTGAGATAAACTCAGCCCTATCTTCTAGACTACTGAAACCAGATGATTCAACTTCTTCTTCTGACTCAGAAAGTAAGCCTTCAAAACTTGTTGGTTTAGGTAAAAATGGCACTAGCTAACTTGTTTTAAATCCTAGATCCTTCC
Organism: Platanthera zijinensis; assembly: GCA_039513925.1. NCBI lineage: Eukaryota > Viridiplantae > Streptophyta > Magnoliopsida > Asparagales > Orchidaceae > Platanthera > Platanthera zijinensis. The sequence goes on along the minus strand of CM077095.1, from coordinate 98,341,958 downwards.
TTAATAACCCATCTTCCACCGAGAATTGGGAATTTGACCCATCCAAAGAGGCCTCCATAAGCTCCTTCATGGAGTCATCCAACTCCAATGCCTGCCGAACCCGGTCAGCCAGGTCATACTGCACCTCTGTCCAGTTTAACATTGCCTTGGCACTCGTCTGCTTATCAACGCAACAGATCTCAAGCTTCTCCAACTCCCGTACTAGCCACTCATCATGCACCGACAACCAGTTGGCTTGGGCGGGAGCCCTGCGGCTCAGCGCATCCGCAACTGCGTTGCCCTTCCCGGGTACATAATGTATCTTGAAAGTGTAGTCCCCAAGAAACTCCATCCACCTTCTCTGCCTCATATTAAGGTCCTTTTGATCCAACAAGTATTTTAGGCTCTTGTGATCGGTGTATATATCCACCCTTACGTCGTATAGGTAGTGCCTCCACAACTTGAGTGCAAATATCACGGCCGCCAACTCCAAGTCGTGCACCGGATAATTTCTTTCATGCACCTTTAGCTGACGCGATCCATACGCTATCATGCTACCATGCTGCAACAACACACAGCCCAAACCACTACCCGAAGCGTCATTATACACCTCAAAGCCCTCGGTTCCACTCGGCGAACTTAGCACTGGCGCCGTGGTCAACCGTCTCTTCAGCTCCTCGAAAGCTTGCACGCACTCCTGCATCCACAAAAAACTCTGATCCTTCCTTGTCAACTTCGTGAGAGGTAGCGCTATCCGCGAGAAGTTCTCTACGAAGCGCTTGTAATATCCGGCCAGCCCGAGAAAACTACGGACTTCCGCGACAGATGACAATGCAGGCCACTCCCGTATCGCAACGATCTTCGCCGGATCCACCGCTATACCTTCTCCACTAACAATGTGACCAAGGAATGCTACTGAGGGTAGCCAGAACTCGCACTTGGAAAATTTTGCATACAGCTCATCCCTCCTCAGGGTCTCCAACACCAGGTGCAAGTTCTTAAAGTGATCTTCCTCGCACTGCGAGTACACTAGAATGTCATCAATGAAGACAATCACAAAGCGGTCCAGGTAATCTCTGAACGTCCTGTTCATCAGATCCATAAATACCGATGTCGCATTCGTCAGTCCAAACGGCATGACCGTGAACTCGAAATGCCCATACCTCATACTGTAATGCCCCTAGCCGATCCAACGTGACAGCGTCACGGCTCCGCTCTAGGCGACGCTACCGGGCTGCAGCCCAAGCACCCCAACCCCTCTCCCTCCACAGGCGGGTTGTTGGTGGCCACAGCCTCCCTTTGATGAGCGAACTCGACAGTTAAGTTGGGCCGTACGGGGACTTCCTAGGAGGTCACCCATCCCAGTACTACTCTCGCCCAAGCACGCTTAACTATGGAGTTCTTTCAACCTTCATCACCAATTGAGCTCAGCTCAATTGGTGATGAAGGTTGAAAGAACTCCATAGTTAAGCGTGCTTGGGCGAGAGTAGTACTGGGATGGGTGACCTCCTGGGAAGTCCGCGTACGGCCCAACTTAACTGTCGAGTTCGCTCATCAAAGGGAGGCTGTGGCCACCAACAACCCGCCTGTGGAGGGAGAGGGGTTGGGGTGCTTGGGCTGCAGCCCGGTAGCGACGCCTAGAGCGGAGCCGTGGCGCTGCCACATTGGATCGGCTAGGGTCGTTACACGTACTGAACGCCGTCTTCGGGATATCACACTCCCTGATCCTCAGCTGATAGTACCCCGACTTCAAGTCCAACTTGGAGTATACCGACGATCCGACTAACTGATCAAAGAGATCATCAATCCTCGAGATCGGGTACTTGTTCTTCTCCGTCAGCTTGTTCAACTCTCTGTAGTCGATACACAGCCGCATACTCCCGTCCTTCTTCTTAACGAAGAGGACCGGTGCGCTCCAAGGCGACGAGCTTGGACGCACATAACCTTGCTCAATCAGCTCCTCCAGCTGAACCTTCAACTCCGCCAATTCCTTTGGCGCCAACCTATAAGGAGCACGTGACACGGGTTTGGCACCCGGCACGAGCTCGATCGTGAAATCAATCTCTCGCTGCGGTGGGGCTCCAGGAAGGCTATCCGGGAACACATCTGGGTACTCGCATACCACGGGGATCTCATCCAATGTGGACTTCGGCTCTGCGGCCTCCACTAATGCGAAGAACAGCTCTGCACCAGCACGAACCGCCTTCACCACCTGAAGAGCAGACATCAGTGTCTTGCTCGACCCCTTAAGCCCCTCGAATGTAGTCTCCCGCCCTACACCCATCTTGACCTCCTTACGGTCGCAATCGATCCAAGCCTTCTGCTCTGACAGCCAATCCATTCCAAAGATAACGTCGAACTCTACTAGCGGCAATAATGACGCTAGCAAGTCGAACTCTTGGCTCCCTATGTGAACCTTCACGGCGCACACTCTGTCCGCACGCATCGAGCACCCGTTCGGTAGCAACACATCTAACTTGTCCTTCGCCATCGAAGAAGGGACTCCGATGCGCGATATAAAATGTTCAAACAAGAAGGAATGCGAAGCACCTGTGTCAAACAGTGCCCGTGCCGGACTATCGCTAATCACCACAAAGCCTAAGCAAAAGACATTAGCCTAACAAGCAATAGGTAATAGTATTTTCAAGTCAACTTGCATAAATTAACTCATACCTGTCACCACATCAGCTTGCTTGATGGCCTCCTGCTGGCCCAAATTATAGACTCTAGGCTGAGTCGGAGCATAGTGGGACGCGATCTACTCCACCGCTTTGCCCTTCTCCTCGTAGGTAGCTCCTTGTTTCCTTTCGGACTTTGAGCGTCCACTCCAGCAGTCACGGGCAAAGTGCCCCGGCTTTCCACACGTGTAACAAGCGCCCGGGGTTCGATTGGTAGTTACCCCCGAGGCACCTGCAGAAGGAGCTGGACCCGACGTCCTAGACTTCTTGGAGAATCTGCGGTAGCCCGACTTCGACGTAGTCGGCGCCTTGAACTCTGATTTCTTGCCACCAGATTCCCTCTCCTTCTTCGCTTGCACGTTTCTCATATCCTTCTCCAAGGACCGGGCCGAACTGACCAGGGTCATGAAACCCTGCACCTTGGGCCCCGACAGAAGCAACCTCAAATCATCCCTTAGCCCTTCATAGAAGCGGCTCGTCTTGCGCTCCTCGTCTGCGAAGGTAGCGCCGGCATATCTCCCCAACCGAGTAAACTCGTGGAGGTACTCATCAACGGTGCTATCACCTTGCACCAACTTCTGAAATTCGCTTTCTAGCGCGATCCTCTGCGCCGAGGGGAGGTATCGAGCCATAAATAGTCTCGCAAACTCCTCCATCGGGACTTCGGCCAACGGCCTTCCCCTCAACTGATGCAGCTCTAGGCCCTCCCACCACAGTCTTGCGTCCCCATCCAAAAGGAACGTCGCTATAGTGGTCTTCTTCCACTCTTCTGTTTCCGTCGCAGTCATCACCCTGTTGACCCTTGAGAGCCAATCCTCTGCTTGGGTCAGGGTTTCTGCCCCCGTGAATACCGGTGGATGAAAGCCCGTCACATGCTTCAGTTGTCTTTCAGTTGCTATCCGCGGCAACTCTGGCTCCACCACTACTTGCTCAACCCTCCTTTGCTCTGCAGTCTGAAGCGGTACTTGCTCCACAGCAGAAGCAGGCTGCTGCACCTGCCTTGCAGGCTGCGCATTGATCATTGCCATGACCGCTTCTGCCACCAACCTAATGGTCTCGGCAGACAAAGGTGTTGCATTATCGCTTGGCGCACTGCTCGCCTCAGAACCTGGCCGTTCCGACGGCCCAGCGCCACTTCTGGTCACCTATAATCGTGCAAAAACACCGATAAGCGACCAAACACTACTGCAAACAACAATTATAGGAACACGCAGGTTCCTCAAACAAGTGTATTTTCATTCCTAAGTGGATATTCATGGGTTCTTTTCATGTTATAACGATGACGAACACCATGTGCTCACCACCCCTTAAAGTGAATTCGTCCATGAATTCATTTAAGCATGACCGAAACCAGAAGTCTGATACCAATTTATAACGCCCCTATCCGTCACATAGCATATAGCAGTAGGTCCGGCCGGGGCCCAACGCCATATACCACGGACAGACCGGTTGGTTACTTATTGATACCATTCAACTAATCACACGTCCTACACAACACCTAGCGGAAGCAATTTTATTAAGTTGCAACAATAAGCAAGAACCCAGCCACAGAGCATGAATGTCCACTACAACCCAGGAATGAGTACGTACACAAAAGAGAAAATGGCCTTAAGGCCTTACACTGTTCTCTTAACAAAAAGTAGTGTTTTCTTACATCGGCTCGCAGGCCGTCCATACATGATAAACGGGAAAAACATAACAATTTAGGCCTTCGAGGGCCGGTACAGCAACAAGGGCTTTAGCCCGCTATTTCCCGCTCGGCTCCGCAGCACCTGCAAGCAACAAACCACCGCCCGGTGGCAAACAATATCAACGGTCAGCAATGCTGACCAAATTATAACGATCCCACCCCCACATTCGGGGCGGGGATGCTCTTTCCCTGCACTTTATTAATATAGGCATTTATATAAAGTATTTGCACATCACCACAGGCATGGGCTCGCACGGCCACACACCCCGTGCACTCAGGGCACATTCTCGGCGAACCGGCCAACGTCACGTCAATTCAAGCCATAGACGTTCCCGATCCACCGCCGCCTCTTGGACGGCCATCCATATGAGCATTTTGCCTTCTTGGCCTTGGTCACGACAATTTAAGCCATAGACCGCCGAAGACCCTCATCCATGCCAACGGTCCTACCGAACGACATAGACCGGGTACGGTTCCGCCTGACCCGTGCTCATACCGCAACGACAATTTAAGCCATATGCGCAGGTCAAGACTCGCCGAGTCCCGTTTCCTCCACAAAATCACATAACCCAGTTATGTTCACGTTGGCTCCCCGGCCTTCGTGTTGGCAAAACCCACTTTTGCCCAGTTTTCCGGGTGCACCTTAGAGTTAATCTCTAAGACTCCTTGATGCAATCTACCACATAGAAAACCCGAAAACACCCAAACATCCGGAGCCTTGCCTGGTTCAAATGCAATGCAACATCACCGATTCGGACCAACACGTCCGAATAGGCTTCACACACAATGCCTATGTCCGTTTACGCATACGGACTCTACACAAGGGGGACTTCACATATCTACCCCAAGGAACGCTCCAACTCTTCGCTCACTCGCGAGAGAGGGCTTCCTATGCAAAGGAAAAGAGGGCTTCACATGCCCAAGGATGAGAAATCGTTACCCTAGCATTCTTCCGCTGCGCCATCGAAAACTATGTAGTTGGAAAGCACCGCAACGGCGTTGCCTCCGCGGATCTGGACTCGGATCGCGATTCGGAGCTCCGAAGCTCTTCCGGCGGCCGGATCTTAGACTCCTCCTTCCTCCTTGCTCTCCCTTCTCTCTAACTTTTAAAGAGAGATTGGCCAATGGAAAATGGGTTTCTAAACCCTATTTCCCGACTATAACCACCCAGGAGCAGCCCCCCACCGTCGGATCCAAAGTCAAGGAATCGAACGGCCCGGATTAAATCCAAAATCATAAAATCTGGGCCGAACACGGATTGACACACGGCCGTGTGCCTGGCCGTGTAGCTCACTCGCTGTCTCGACCAAAATTGAAAACCAGCACACGGCATGTGACACGGCCTCAGACACGCCCGTATCACCTGTGACACGGCCGTGTCGGGACCCGTGTCATGCCCCCCATGTGCAACATTTGCAGTCAGAGAGGTACACGGCTGGTGACACGGCATCAGACACGCCCGTGTCAAATTAGACACGGCCGTGTTCGTGCCCGTGTCACGGCCCGTGTACCCCACTGTCTACACAAAGCAAAACCCAGGTGTGACACGGCCTGGGACACGCCCGTGTCCTAGGCCGTGTGCCCCCTTTTAAAAACCTGTTTTGGCCAAAAACGATCCTCGTCGCTCCTACAACAATTCGGGGTGTTACAGTATGAAAAGCTTGTTTCTTCAATCATAGCTCTGCCTTTTCTATTCCGTGGCTCAACGGCTCTTTGAGCTGTGGGGCCCACACAAGGAGTTGGTCGTTGCAACCTTGCATTAACTACAAGAGTCGTGTGGTAGGCCAGCGACTCCATTTGTCGCATACTGTAGCCTTCCCGCAATATTTTGAATTTTGCTGACAATTGCTGACGTCAGCACCTATGGACTTAGTGAAATTCAAACACATCAGTATAGGCGTTGAGTGAGTAGGCTTCACTTAACGCCAAAACACTTAGACAGATTTTTTGTCACTAGGCATTGAGTGAGTAATCTTCACTCACCGCCAAAACACTTAAACAGATTTTTTATCATTAAGCATTAAGTGAGTAAGCTTCACTCAATGTCAAAACACTTAGATAGATTTTTTGTCACTGGGCATTGAGTGAGTAAGCTTCACTCAAAGCCAAAACACTTGGACAGATTTTCTATCACTAGGCATAGAGTGAGTAAGCTTCACTCAATGCTTCTGTCCTTAAGACAGTATCACAGTTGATTATGCGTTGAGTGGATAGCCTTCACTCAACGCTTTTGTCCTTTGACAAAATTCTGTATTTAAAACACAGTGGCTCTAACTGAACAAGGGTTAGTCAATGTTATGTCCTCATGGCGTTGAGTGAGCTTGCCTCACTCAATGCCTGTGTACTTGGTCAAATAACTACATAGACTTTCTATGGCTTTGACAGGATGAGATATACTCTACAAATAAGTTGTATGGCGTTGAGTGAGTAGATATCACTCAACATCTGTGGACTTAGCCATATTTACAGCTTGCCAATAGCTTGGCTTTGACTACGCATGTTGTACTCACAGCTTTTAGTCATCTGACATTGAGTGAGTGGACTTCACTCAATGCCTGTGGATTTAGACGGTTTGCCTTCTTTCCACAACCTTGCCCAGTTATCACCTGTCTTGGCCACTTCGGCAACCTGTCTAATCAATGCATAGGAGGTATCCTGGATGCAAAGAACTTATAATACTTGTTAGATTACAACATGAGTGTACCATTGTCTATTAGGCCTTCTACAAATTAGGGACATTGGGATCAATGGACCCAACAATCTCCCCCTATTTGAAGAAGTCAAAACCTAAGACAATATTGTACACTTATATATATATATGCAACACATACAGAAAGTAACACTTGCATAACTCAGAGATAATGAGCATATAAATCATTTAAAACAGGTTCATTAGTTATGAAGGTTAAATGTTTCAATGTGCTTGAGTAGGAAACATAGGGATGTTTTTATATTGGATAGATTATATCCCAAATGATCCCCTCATCACATTAGTAGCCCGGACCATATTTTCAGTATTTGTTCTTATGACATCACTCTCCCCCTTTTTGACTTCTTTACATATTTCCTGCGTCTGGGAGGTGTTGGCCTTGTTTCTTTCAGATTCTAGATAGTTTACCCCTGCAGTGACCTGATGTTTGACTTGTAGCATGTGGTCATCTAGCAGCTTGTTACATCCATCTACCTTGGTTAGTATGGTAGCAGCTTGTTGTGTCAGCAGCTCCTTCTCAGCATTATGGACAGCTAGCATATTTTCGTTCTGAATTGTCTGATTTTCTATCACTATAGTGACATTTGTGTCCATGACATCCAGTTTGTCCATAGAGTAGTCAACTGTTGGTGATGCCCTAGTGAAGAATTTAACAGTTTCATCCTTCAGAAGATTGACTTCAAATCTGATATACTTGATCTCTGTAGATAGCTCATTTTTGATGTTCTTGAGTGCATCATCCACAATGGTTTCCAGGGTTCTCCTCTGCTCATCCAATAGGCCCATCAGCTGGGCCAAAAACATAGGAGGAATCTAATTCATTCCTGCAGAAGTACCTTCATCATAAGGTTCTTGGACTAGTCTGACCTCTGCCCTTACATCAGAGTCAACCACAGTAAATGTAGATGAATGACCTTTTTTGGAACACTCTCTTTCTTTTCTGACATAGATGAGTCAATTACATGGACCTCATCATGAGCAGGGAGTTTAGAGCGAAGCTCCCCCTCAACATCTGCCATGTCCTCAGTGACATGCAGTTCAGTAGTAGCAGCAACATTCTCAACATCTTGATTTATCTCTAGAGAACTTTGGAACTGCTCCCCCTTAGAGCATGTAGTGTTCAGAACTTGATCCAGCTCTAACTCCCCCTCGCTCTGAATATTGTCTCTTCCCAGAGAATCTTAGGGTGGTGCAGTTGTATTATCATCCTCAACTGGGGACTTGGAGGTCTCCCCCTCAACTTCAGCAGAAATCTTGGTAACAATATCCTCTACCACTTTCTTTGCTATATCTATTGTGGTTACTTGAATAGATGAAATAGAAACTTGTGCACCCATGTCCCTCCTGAACTCATCAGTAGAGTCAGTCATGGGAGGATCATGGGGCACTTCCTCATGTTCTTCAGAAGAGCTTCCTGAGTTGCTTTCCTCTCGCACTAAAACTTGCTTCCCTTTCTTCTTATTAGTAGACTGGGCATGAGGCTGAAGAACTCTATCCCACCTATCCAGCATCTTTATATACATTCTCCTCATATGGTGGATCTTAGTTCCTAATCTCATATTGAGGATCCCTGGAACACTCTATAGAAGAAATAAAGATAGTATCCTACCCATGTTGTGTTCAGGAATACAATCTACAATTCTTTCAAACAAGATCCTGTCCCAGTCAGTTTTCTTGGTTAGTATGATCCTTGTCATCATTTCAAACATATTCTTGGAGATTTTATCATGGGATCAAGTTCTGTATAGCAGGGCCTTCCTAATGATGTCTGCCAAAAACTTTCCTCTTAGGTTAAGTTCCTTTCTTAGGATGGAGCCGGTGGTGTGCTTGGATAGTCCACACCATTTCATTGCAGACTTGATGTCAGTCTGCACCAGGTCATCTTCATCATCAGTATCCAAGAACTTCGTCAACTGGAGAGCCTTCCTCAGCCTCCTTGGTGTGATCTTAATCTTTGTTCCACTAACTAGTGGCTTGATTTTGTCGACAGATGCATCGGCCTTTGCGTTGCAAAACAATTCCAGTACTTCCCGCTTCCACAGCAGGCAGGGTTCTGATAGGACGAACCCTAGGTCAGTTGTTTGGAGGAGATGAAGAACATGTTGCACCTCCTCTGGTGCATCAGAAAACCCATTGTGAATCACTTCTGATCCCTCAAAGAGGAAATACTGTCCTTTAGGATCCATTGTTATCACAACTCTCGGAAGATTAACGAAACGGGTTCATCGTTTTGCCGGTATCGGGAATGAGAGGGCAAGAAATAGTGTGTTTTGTTCTATGCACCAGTCCTTCTATTTATATTTGTTTCTTTTATAAGCGGAAGAGGCACGTACCTGTTTGAGATCAAGACCTATGATCAACGGTTGGGATTAATTCCCGACACTTAGCCGCAAACAGTCAATTTTTGTCTCATTCGTTGAGAAAACTCCTAAAGCAGTCGATGCTCTTAAAATTAGCCCACTTTGACTGAACTTACCTACAGGGATTAGATCAACCTGTAATATATAAACACAATGTGTATATATTTATATAGTAGAGAGCAGATTAAGCTTCTTCCTAGTATGAGCCCGACTCAGCAATGGATATAGCTTTTCCATGAAGTCAGCCTACTTCTTTGGAAATGACAAGTTTCCTCCTTACTTTTTCAATCACCCTTGCATTCTCTTCTTGATCATTGTCTACTTCCCTGTTTGGGCTTATCAGAGAGGTTATTACATTCTCCTCTTCTTGAGCAGGGAGTTTAGCATGAATCTCCCCTTCAACCTTTGCATTGTTCATTTGGGATACCCCTTATTCCAGTCTAATTCCTAGAGCAACCACTGTCCAAGTAGCCCATATATGTGTATGGGTACTTGGACTATCATGCAAAAAAGTATTTATTTTACCTTAGGACCCCAAAATGAATTGGGTCCTTGGTTTTTATTAGCATAAAGATGCATATGTCTACCTACAGTAGTCCTGTCAGGAAGACTCACCCTTGCCCTTGGCTCACTAGGATTGTGCCAACAATCTATGGAAAAGTGGTTCACTTTACCACATCAACAACATTCATGGATGTTGTATCTCCTCTTATGAATAGCCTTTAAAGAGTGCAAGCCATCAATGAATTCCAGTTCAGAGGGAAGTGTTGTAGCCTTCTTCTTGTTTCTTTTAGTAAGAGTTTGACTGAAGGTGATTCTGCGAATATAGGTACTTGGCTTACTCTGAGTTTCATCAGTAACAGCCTTCTTTGTAGTTGGCATGTTGTTAATGTCCACAGAGATAGCCAAATCAGTCTTACTGATTGAATTACCCTTGGTCTGGGTTCTTGCTGGAAGAACATGAGAATAGGCCATTGCCTTCTCCTTGAATGTGGGGGCTAGAGCACTAAATACAAATGGTCCATGATGGGTCATTTCTACTTCTTCATGGGGAGCATTCTGTGCACTCAATCAAATGCCCTTTCTTTTTCCATTGTAAAATACATTTGTATTCTTGCAAGAAAGATTCTCATTCCTCCAGTGTCCATACTTGTAGTCCTTGTCATACCTGTTGGGCGGGAGAATTACCTTGTGAAAGGTTGACTGAGGCTCCACAGGAACTTTGTCTTTCCCTTGGGAGAGGGTAACTCTAGAATTTCGCTTAGACTCAAAAGCTCTCTTAAGGGCATCAATCTTAGAGAAATTAGCCACAGTTCTTTTCTTCCTCTCAAGTCTCTCTTCAAGATCCAAAATAAGAGAGTTCTTATATTTGATGGTCCCAATATGGATGTCTGTCATGATCTTCAGCTGGCTGACTTCCCTCATTTTTTGATTCAACATAGATTTTTTCTCAGCCTGCTGGGAGGCATCTAGCTAAAAGGAGGCAATTTCATCAGCATGCTCCTTGGTCAGCTTCTTGCTTCTTTTCAGAGCATCTAGAAGGGCACTATAATGGTCAATCAATTGATTGACGTCTACTTCAAACTTAGAGTCACCTTTATCACTGGATGAAGGTGCTTCTAAATCTGTACTAGTCTCAAAGTCAGATTCTGAGGATGAGCTAGATAAGGAATGTACCTGATCTGGACAAGGCTGATCCTGGAAGAATTCTTCTTCTATCGTGGCTATTAGCCCATAACTTCTATAGTCATCTTCCTCATCATCATCACCCTCTAAATCACTGTCTAAAAGAGACAAAGGGGCCCTGATCTCTATTCTTGTATATGGATATTCCTATCCTAGCAACATGATAGTTTTCATCATCTACAACAGCTACCAACAAACCATTGTAGGTCTTTTCCTTTCTGCAGACTTGAAGCTTCATTGAGCTCCACTCCTTATGGTTCACTGCTAAGATAACAAGAACCCTTTTAGCTATCCTTGGAGATCTCTTAGACTGTTAAGTCCTTTTTGAGTAACCTACCTCTGATACAACTTGAAAGTCTTTTCTTTCAACGATAGCTAAATTACTTAGAGGGGGTGAATAGGTTATTGGTCTCTTTTGCTACATTTTCAACTTAATTACTTAAGTGACTGATGTGATTAGGTTAGTTGTGATTTCAAGGCAATCACATAGACAACACAACAAATTTATAGTGGTTCCTCAGATTATGGATACATCTATTTTCCCTCCCACCTTTCTAACAACTTGTTAGAAAAGGCACTTCTCCAATCTTGGCTCCTAAGAACTTACACCACAAATCCATCAGAATCTCTCAGTCTCCTCCAAGACTTACAACTCAGGCACTAAGCCCTACAACTCAGTGATCACTAACCTCAGGCCAAAGGTCCTACCACTCAGGCTGGGAGGACAACCCTACCTCAGATCCACAAAGGATCCTACTTTAGAGAGAATGACTCTCCTACAGCTTAGGCATAAAGGCCCTACCTCAGATCCAAAGGATCCTACAAATCAATCATAAGTGCCCTATAACTCAAAGAGAATTACTCTCCTACCTCGGTCTCAAAAGCCCTATAGCTCAGTGATCAAATGATCACCTACCTCAGATCCAAGCTGGATCATACAACTCAGGAACAAGTGCCCTACAACTCAGAGAGAATGACTCTCTTACCTCAGGCTCAAAATCCTTACAGCTCAGTGATCAAATGATCACCTACCTCAGATCAAAGCTAGATCCTTCAACTCAGGCACAATTCCCTACAACTTAGAGAGAATGACTCTCCTACCTCAAGCTCAAAATCCCTACAGCTCATTGATCAAATGATCACCTACCTCGGATCCAAGATGGATCCTACAACTCAAATTTGTACTTGAATCCAACTGCTCAGGCCAAAGCCCTATACTCAGATTCTCAACAGAATCCTACCTCAAATCAACAAGTGATCCTACACTTAGATCCACACTTGTATCCAACACTCGGCCTTTATAGGTTCATGCCTACAACTCAGATCTGTAAAGATCCTACATGGTGTAAGTGGGTGTAGTTGATTTGACTCCAGAGATTTTTCTCTGAGCCTTGTACTTTTTGAGCTGAGATATTCTCTGCCCTAAATCCTTCACAACAACATGTATAGATCTGCATGTGATGGAAGTAACTTGCAGAAACCTGTTCTGCTTCTTCTTTCCTTTCTAGACTAAACCAGAACCTCAGTTCTTTCTTCTTCAAAGCTCCAGAAGTTGATCTTTAGAATAAGTCTTTCTTGATTAGAGAAGTAACTACAGCTGGGGTTTTTTCCCTTAACTGCTTCTTGAGCTGAGATAAACTCAGCCCTATCTTCTACACTGCTGAAACCAGATGATTCAGCTTCTTCTTCTTACTCAAAAAGTAAGCTTTCAAAACTTGTTGGTTTAGGTAAAAATGGCACCAGCTAACTTGCTTTAAATCCTAGATCCTGTAGCTCGGGTTACACCTTGGCTGCTCTTTTTACCTCAAATATTTTCTCTAAACTTGTTGTTGTTAGTGAAGAAGACAACAACTAACTTTTTGAGCTTTCAGACCAGCTGATTTGAACTCTGTTCTTCCGCCTCTGCAATAATGGCGAGGAATAAGATGACTGTCATGTGTATGTATGAAAAGCTTGTTTCTTCAATCAGAGCTCTGCCTTTTCTATTCCGCCGCTCAACGGCTCTTTGAGCTATGTGGCCCACACAAGGAGTTGGTCGTTGCAACCTTGCATTAACTGCAAGAGTCGTGTGGTAGGACAGCGGCACCGTTTATCATATACTGTAGCCTTCCCACAACATTTTGAATTTTGCTGACAATTGCTGATATCAGTATCTATGGACTTAGTCAAATTCAAACACATTAGAATAGGTGTTGAGTGAGTATGCTTCACTCAATACCAAAACACTTGACAGATTTTCTGTCACTATTCGATGAGTGAGTAAGCTTTACTCAATGCCAAAACATTTAGACATATTTTTTGTCACTAGGCGTTGAGTGAGTAAGCTTCACTCAATGCCAAATTACTTGGAAAGATTTTCTATCACTAGGCATTGAGTGAGTAAGGTTCACTCAATCTTCTGTCCTTAAGACAATATCACAGTTGATTAGGTGTTGAGTGGATAGCCTTCACTCAACTCTTTTGTCCTTTGACAAAATTCCGTATTTGAAACACAATGGCTCTGACTGAATAAGGGTCAGTCAATGCTATGTCCTCATGGCGTTGAGTGAGCTTGCCTCACTCAACGCCTGTGGACTTAGTCAAATAACTACATAGACTTTTTGTGCCTTTGACAGGATGAGCTATACTCAATGAATAAGCTATATGGCATTGAGTGGGTATACATCACTCAATGCTTGTGGACTTAGTCACATTTCCAGCTTGCCAATAGCTTGGCTTTGACTATGCATATTGTACTCATAGCTTTTAGTCATCTGGCGTTGAGTGAGTAGACTTAACTCAACGTCTGTGGACTTAGATGGTTTTTCGTCTTTCCACAACCTTGCCCATTTATCACCTGTCTTGGCCACTTCGGCAACCTGTCTAATCAATGCATGGGAGGTATTCTGCATGTAAAGAACTTGTAACACTTGTTAGATTACAACATGAGTGTACCATTGTCTATTTGGCCTTCTTCAAATCTGATACATTGGGATCAATGGACCCAACACAACTTCAGAAAGCCCTACATCATCGGACTTGAAAGAAGCGGCCTCAGTTCGTCACGTGGGCCTTCATAGAATCTGTTTGTCATACGCTCCTTGTCAGCAAACGTAGAGCCTCATACCGCCCCATTCTTTTAAACTCACGCAAGTAAACATCAACAGAACTCTCACCCTGAGTTAACTTCTAGAACTGATTCTCCCTAGCAAACCTCTGTGTTGACGGGAGACACCTTGGCATAAAAAGCCTTGAGAACTCCTCCATCGAGATCTCGGACAATTGTCTTCCAGTAAACTGATGTATTTCTAGTTCATCCCACCAGAGTCTTACCTCTCCCTACAAAAGAAAGGTAGCCACAAACACTTTCTTCCTCTCCTTTGTCTCCGCCGCCATCAAGGTTCTCTTTATTATTGAGAGCCAATCTTCGGCTTGAGTGGGGGATCCAGTTCCCTGCCACATTGGAGGATGGAAGCTCATAATATGATTCAGTTGCTTTTCTGTCAGTTGCCTCATCGTCAAAGGCTCATTGGGCACTAGTCGCCTAGTCACCGGCTAAACTACGTCAACCTGCATTGGGGAAACCTCAGGGGTAAGAGGTTGTACTTGCACTCCTGGCTGTGCGTTGATCATTTCAAACACGGCTTCAACAACCAATCATATTATTTCAGTAGAAGGAGGAGGTGTAGGCACCTCAATTGGTACATTACTCGTCGATGAGAACTAGGGCTAAGACTATCCCGCACTTCTCCTAGTCACCTATAATCGTGAAACACATAATTAAACGACCAAACATATTATAAAAATCAATTATATTAACACGTGGATTCCACAAACATGTGTATTTTCATTCCTAAGTGGACATTCATGGGTTATTTCATGTTATAAAGGTAACTCACATACATGTGTTCACCACCCCTTAAAATAATTTGATCATGAATTCGAAGAAGGAATACCGACACGAGAGTCTGATACCAAATTGTAACACCCTCATATGTCACGTAAAATATAACAAAAGATCCGGTCAGAGCCCCTCGCCATATTCCATAGACAATCAGTGGAGTTACGCATTGAAATCAAAGCATTAATGCATCCTAACTCAGAGTTGCATTCTAGCAGAAGATTTAAGTTAAGAAAAACCCAATCACCAGAAATGTCCACTAACAACACCAAAGGAATGATAATAAAATACACAAAGTGTTTTGACCTTAGGGCCTTACAAATTATTCTCTTCACAAGAGTATCTTACATACATCGGTACGCAGGCCGGTCATATATGAAAATAGTAAAACACGCTTCGCTTAGCCTTCGAGGGCCGACATAGCTCAAAGTGGCATCAACCCTCTACATCTTGCTCGACTCTCCAGCACTTGTATAGGGACAATCCACCAAGAGGTGGCAAAACAAGACAATGATCAGCTTTAGTTGACCAAATTATAATGACCCTACCCCTTACTCGGGGCGACGGTGTTTTTTACCTGCAGGTAAACAACATGTATATCTCAAACGTGCAATTCAAGCACCACTCACCACAGACGTTGACTCATATGGCCACACATCCCGTGCACTCAGGGCACATTATCTCTGTGTACTAGATTCCCAGTCCCACGACCATCTTCAGTCCCAAACAGATGGTACCTCACTGAGCTTTCACTATCAAGGCCACCATGCCTTACGGACTATCCTAAAATCAGATAGTGCACCGAGGGGCGACCACTTCACCAACTAGTAAGGGATGAGTTCGGATCGGCTTTTCCCATGATCATATCATCGGCATCGCACAGGCACGACGCGGGTACAACTTTTCCTCAGCCCGTATATGATAACCAACGTTATCCAAAAATGGTCGGCACTCATGGCCACCGAGCTAGGCACTATAGGCTCATTAGCTTATTTTGCCACCCACCTTGCCCCCAGGACTTGGACTCGCAATATCAAAACTGCTCATTTGGATCTATCGTCAGTGGTAGCACTACCGCGACGCAATATTGGCAGATTCACAACATCTGTTCTTCGGCTGGGCACAATAGGCCTTCACGGTGTCTGATGCTACCCACCCTATCCCCAGGACCTGAGCTTCACATCCATCATAATCAGCTCGCTAGATACAACTAGGAGCTACCACCGGTGGTAATATTACCGCGGCGTGGTACTAACAGAACTTCGATTTTGCTGCAATCGAGGGTGTTTTCCTAGAAAACACCTCCAGTACTTTCTACAGCAACCTGCAACAACCTTGACTCTATAATCTACATGTTTAACCATGGAGTATTCTCCAGCATGCAAATTAATCATCACCAATCCAAACCAACTTGTCCGGATGGGCTTCACACAACATGCATATTTCGTACTTTGATTCCAGATTCTATATGTAAGTTTCATACCAGGGATATCTTCGACCAACCCATTGGAAATCTCTCGTTCTTCACCAATTGGTGAGGATTTTCATGTACATGCCAAATAAGGACTTCACTTGTCTAAGAAGGAAGGTCGTTACCCTTGTCGATCGCTTACGAGCCATGAACAAAAATTTTGTCCAGATGGAAAGGATCGCCTTGCCTTTAACTTCACAGATCTAGCCTCCAATCACAAATCCAACCGTAGGAACTCCTTTAGCAACTCTCCAAAGATCTTCCTCCAGCCCTCTTCCTTTTTTATTCTTTTCTCCCAAGTTTGAAGAGAGGTTTGAAGAGAGTGAGTGAGAGAAAGAGAAATGAATTTTTCCCCCACTCCTCTGATTAAGTGGACACACCATTTAACCCACCCACAAGATCATTTCATCAAAAGGAATGAAGGGACATGATTTCAGCTACAAAAAGTAAATTAATGTTATCATCGGGCGATATACACTATCGCGGTGCGATAGCTCCAATGGTGGCCACATGACCTAGTCAGCTTCGCTCAATGACCGCTTCGCCACATGCCAACACTTGGATGACTGTCATGTGGCAAGATATCGCCTGGAGATAGCGAGCTAACGCCAGTGATAGTTCCAAAGAACACATTTTTGTTGTATTCATTCCAGGAAATCTGGGGTGTTACACGCAAGGCATGTGTATGTGGGGCGCCCCTATTGAGCGGACATAGGCATTCTTGTTCGGCTTGTATGGCCTTTGGATCTTTACACACATATTCATTTATATATTTTTCCTTACAGGTACCCAGGCGTTGTGCACAGGGTCGACCTATTGCGATTGTGTTCATCTCTTATTATTGAGCAGATTGTTGTTTGGAGGAAGCGGTGTGGTATTCCGACAGAGGTAGAGATCAAGGTTCCACCCGGGCGGAGGCCACTTGGGCGCCGGCCATGCGGAAGCCGCCCCGGGATGAGGCTGGCCGAGCGTAACGACCGCGCGTGAGGAGGCTGGCTAGGTGCAGGCCGGTCGACCGAAGGCCGCTCGAGCGCATAGATCGGGTGCATAGATCGCGCGCTGGGCGATTACTCCCATAACCCCCCTAAGTTAGTGAGGGTCATGGAATTCAGGTTAACCACAACCCAGAATTCTTATAAATTATGGGAGATGCCATCAAGTCAATAAATAATTTATTATTAATTAAGTAATATATTATTTAGTTTGTATTTACATTATTTTATAATAAAATTAGGGAATTGTTATGTGCACTATACTTTTGGCCATGCATATTGAAAGTGTGGAATAGATCTACCTTAACTCTAGAGGGGGGGGGTGAATAGAGTATTTTGAAATAATTTTTCAGATTAAAAGAATTAAATCAATTTAAGAGTTAATTTAATTATATGTGTATATGTGCTTGTTATGAAATAAAGATAAAATAAAAACTAAGGAAATACACAGCACAAAGCAAAGATAAACACAGAGCAATCCAGATGACACAAGGAGCTATAGTAGTTCCCCAACAACTTGGGTACATCCACTCTTCTACCACCCTTGGTAGGAATCCACTCAGGAAGAGTTGATCAGGTGTCCTGACACCAATGAGCTTTTGATAAGGTGCTCAAAAACCAAAACTAGATTTTTTTGATCAGGTGTCTTGCCACCACTGAGTTTTGACAAGGCTCTCAGAACCACAATCAAAACTTTTGAAGGGAGTCTTGAAAACCCTTTTACAGCAGGAAAGTAAAAAGTAAAGAGGTTGAAGTTGTCTTCTCTGTTCTCAAATCAAATGATAGAAGCACTAGTGGATTGATGAAGATGTCAAAGCTCCTCCTGAGATTAGCAGAAGGTTCAGGAGTAGAAGCTTTGCACAGGGTGATAGGCCTTCAATGAAACACTACTCCAGCAAATGATGATTTCAGCAATGGCTGAAAATGTGAGTTGTCTTGGAGAGTTTGTTGTTGAAGCTGTGAACACTCAAGCAGGTTGTAGAATTAGAGAGGAATTGTGTATAACTCTGTTGAGTTCTGTAATCTGGAATTGCTGTAGAATGATTTTATTTTCTATTGATCCTTTATCCAAAATAGCCGTTAGCAGTCAATAAAAGTCTTCCAAAAATGTTTTGTCTTCAAGAGGAAAGTCCAATAAACATTCTAAAAAAAATCCCTTGACTTGCACTGGAATAAATGAAAATGGCTGGACAGATCTCTTGAAATAAATGCTGAGAGAATTTGAAAATCATTCCATAATTTGACTGAATTTGAATCCTCAACATCGTCAAACTTCTTCAGAAAAACGTCGACCGGAGTTCGAAGGTAGTCAACCTGAGCTCAGAGATATAATAACCACAGCAGGCAGAAATCGTCGATCGGAGCTCGAAGGTAGTCGACCTGAGCTCAGAGATATTGAAGATAAGCAATAGATAGAAAGCTTCGATCTGAGATCGACTATCGTAGATCTTGGCCTGGCAGAATAGTCGATCTGACTAAGACAGCGATCGTCGACCTAGGCTTCAACAGAAAATGTCGACCTCAAGCAGACAGAAATAGTCGAACAAAACTTCACCAGAAATAGTCGACCTAAGCTCAGCCAGAGATAGTCGAACTAATCTTAGCAAGAGATAGTCGAACTAATCTTAGCAAGAGATAGTCGATCTATGTCAGGCAGAGATAGTCGAACCAATCTTAGCAAGAGATAGTCGAAGTAAGTCAGCATAGATAGTCGAACTAAGTCAGCAGCAAGGAAATAGCTGAAGATATATGTTGGTACCCTAGTTTGATTTGAGTTTAGTCTTGTCTTTTTAGTCCCTTGACCCAAGAAATATCTATGGTCAATGGTTAGTAGTCTAGCTGTAGAGTCCTCACTTTTCCAGATTGAGAATTTGGTTAAGTAGTTTGTTCGTTCGACTATCGTCGAACGCCGCTCGACTATCGTCGACTAACTGTTCGACGATCGTCTATCAGTTGTTCGACTTTCAGTCTGCGAGGATAGTTCGACTATCGGCTGATAGTTCGACTATCTGTGTGCTTTGATAGTTCAACTATCTGCTTGGATAGGTCGACTATCTGATAGCTCGACTATCTGTTGATAGTTCGACTATCTGTTCTGCGTTGATAGTTCGACTATCTGTTGATAGGTCGACTATCTGTTCTCGCTTGGTAGTTCGACTATCTGCTTTGATAGTTCGACTATTTGATAGTTCGACTATCTGTTGATAGGTCGACTATCTGTTTGTTTTTGATAGTTCGACTATCTGTTGATAGTTCGACTATCTGTTTCGCTTTGATAGTTCGACTATCTGTTGATAGGTCGACTATCTGATAGCTCGACTATCTGTTGATAGTTCGACTATCTGTTTTGCCTTGATAGTTCGACTATCTGTTGATAGGTCGACTATCTGATAGCTCGACTATCTTCTGATAGTTCGACTATTTGTTGTGATAGTTCGACTATCTTCTGTGATAGTTCGACTATCTGGATCGTTCGACTATCTGTCTGATAGTTCGACGATCTCCGTGCATCGGTCGACGATCTTCGAAAGTCGTTCGACGTTTTCTATCTGCCTTTATATTTTGTATTTACTTATTATATTTAATTAATTAATACATTATCTGGCATATCTTTTCAGTTGTTTTATGATAATATTTTCAGGCAATATTTGCTCCATCCCTTATGCCTGAGTAAAATCTTTTCAGATAAAGTTGTTTGTCTTATTAGCTGACTTTGTATTTTACTTTATCTGCTGTCAGTCCTTTATAGCCGTTAGACTGAAAAGTCTTTCTTCTGCTGTAAAGAGTTTGTTTCTGATATGACTTTATTTAGTACTTTATCATCAGATTGCTTCCTGCAGCTTCCTAGAAAAAGGTTTATACCTTTTATAGAATGTTTCTGCTGCAGAGATTGTTTTGTCTTCTTGATAGTTACAGCCCAGGTCTCAAGTTTCAGAAGAAGACAAGTAATTCAAATTGAAGAGAGCCGTTGCTTGTTGCTGCTATAAAAAGGACCCTTTGAAGAAGGATTCAAGCTAGCTAATAGCTAACCAGTTGTTCACTTAAGCATTCAAGCCTTCATCAAGATCAAGTCTTCTGCTCTCAGCAATACTCATCCAACTGAGAAGTGTTAAGATCTTCTACTCTTCTTCAACCTGAGTTCTCCTGCTTCCAGGAAGATTCAAACTCAGAGTTCTTTTGAAGAAGAAGAAGAAGAAGACAGCTGCTTGAAGATCTTTAATTTTATTATTTATTATCTTCTTGTAGTTTTTCCTTCAGATCTTTCTGAAGAGTTTTCTGCACTGAAGCAAGACTTCACCTGGACATCTTTGAGCCAGGGGGAGCCTTGATTCTTTAGAGCTTTCTAGCTCAGTGCAAGTTCTTGTGCTTCTCTAATCTATTGTAAAATAGAGAAGACATCTTAACCTTTTTCCCCCTCCTTTACAGGGTTATTACTCCCTTCAAAAGTATCCCTTGGTGGTAGGGCACCTGATCAAAAACCTGTGCTTGGTTTTTAGACACCTGATCAAAAGTCTAAAGGGTTTCTGGATCTACCTAAAGCAGATCCTGTTGGTGGCAGGGCACCTGATCAAAAACCTGAGTGGATTCCTACCTTGTTGGTAGAAGAGTGGACGTACCCAAGTTGTTTGGGGAACCACTATAAATTCCTTGTGTCGTCTGGATTGCCTTATTTATTTCCTGCATTGTGGCTGTGAATAGATATAACTAGGTTGCTAGTTGCTGATTAGGATTTCCAAGCCTTAACTGTAATTACAGTTAGCTTGAGTTTGTGCACAACACTTGTGTTAGGCTATAGGGTTAATTCCATATCTATAATCTTTTAATTCCGCAATTCACTCCAAGGGAGTTGGGTAGACCATTAAATTTTGTCTAGTGCAAAATTTGATAACTCTATTCACCCCCCCCCCCCTCTAGAGTAGTATCTATCCCTTCACTTTCAATTGGTATCAGAGGGAGGTTGACTGACTGAATAGGCTAACACCTAAGTCACAAGATCCTGATAGATACCAAAGCTTATAGATATTCACTTTCATGGCCCAGTCCAAGGATTATTCTAGCACCAGACCTCCAGCATGCAACTTAGCTAAGTTTGGCATCTGGAAGGCAAGGATAAAATTATATATGAATTCTATTGATGAAAGCATCTTTGCTTCTATTTTGTCAGGTCCCCCAAGAGCACCTGCTGCTGCCATTGCCTCATCATCAACTGATATGAGTGCAGTGCCTCCTCCAGATTACAACGATGAGTACAAGAAGGCCAAGATAGCAGATGCCAAGGCGATGAATATACTGGCTCAGATAATGTCTGATGAGGTATTCCAGAAGGTAGCTGACTGCTCTTCAGCAAAAGCCATGTGGGATACTCTGAACCAGATTGTAGCTGGTTCAGCTGATGAAAGGAAGGACAGAAGGTCCAACCTTATCTCACAATATGAGAACTTCAAGAAAACTGATGCTGAATCAGTTGAAGCCATGTACACCAGGCTCAGCTCAATCATCAATGAGCTGAGGACTCTTGACAAGGACATATCATTGACAGAGGTCAATGATAAGATTCTGATGTGCTTCCCTAGCACATAGGATCTAAGGATCTGGCCCATCAAGGAAGCCAGAAGCACCAATGAGATTTCAACTGAAGCCCTTCTCGGCAAGCTCAAGTCTTTTGAGCAAGTGCTGAAGACAAGGGAAGCAGAAGCAGAAGCAAAAACCCCTACACCAACAAGAAAAGAGCAATCTCTAGCTCTTAAGGCTGCTGATGCTTCTGAAGGCAGCCAATCAAATGAGGAGCTAATGGCATTGTTTGCCAAGAGGTTTCTCAAGATGGGGAGAAAGGAATTCAGAAAGAAGTCTTCACGCTATGAAGACAAACCAAGGTATGATCGCTCACCTGCTAAAGAGATTATTTGTTATGGTTGCAGGAAGCCTGAACACATCTTACCAGAGTGTCCAGAGGAGAAGAACAAAGACAAGAGAAAAGAAAAGGAACAGCACAGGAAGCACTCCAAGCCATCCTCCTACAAGAACAAGAAAAAGGAGAGAGGTTTCATTGTTGAAACCTGGAGTGATTCTGATGAAGAATCCTCCTCCTCAAGCTCCACTGAGGATGAGGAAGAGAAGAAGGCAAAAGAAGTTTGCCTGATGGCAATAGATGCCTGCAGCAACCACTCAGCTGCAGAGAGTTCAGATTCAGATGAAGAGATGCCAACAGAAGATGAGGTACTATCTTCTTATGACTTCACTTCTGAAGAATTTAAATTAGATTTTAAATCTTTATGCTTAGATTTGATTAGCTCAGAAAAGGAGATAAAAGAACTTAGAAATAAGTTAGCTGACTCAGAATCAATTGCTACAGAAAATATTAGGTTAAAGGAAGATCTCACTACTTGTAGTGAAGAAATTAAATTTCTTAAAATAGAGTTAGCTAAGTCTAAAAGGTTAGAAGAATCACTTAATGGTAGAAGCCTTAAGTTGTTAGAAATTACCAGCATGACTAACACTAGGTCAGGTAATGACAAACTAGGCTTAGGAGCTTCTCCAAGTGAACCTCCAGTTATTCTTAAAAATAATCTTTCAACTCCAGTGAACTTTATTTCAACTAGTGGAATGAAGAACACTGAGCAGGTAAACCTAGTTAACAAAACTTTAAATAAGGCTAAGAGAGAGAAAAGAAAGAAATTTTTTAAGGAAATGCAAAGAGCGTCGAACGCCGCTCGACGATCGGAAGCTCAATGGTCGAACGAAGCTCGACGATCTGAGCGCCCATCGTCGAACGTCGATCGACGTTTTCAACATGATTTTCAAAATCATCATCAGTACCATAGAAACCTAAATGAAAATAGAAACCCTAGGTTTGTTGACCCATCATCTGCATGGAGAATCCCACCTAGGAGATCTCACCCATTAGGTTATCACCCTCAGCCTGCATTTTCATATATTTCCAGTTTTTCTTATGTGAAAAACAAGGGACCCAAGGTTACCTGGGTCCACTCTGTCTAAATAAATGTCTTGCAGGTCAAGGCCTATCCAATCACTCAAAATAAGTGGTATTTGGATAGTGGATGTTCCAAGCATATGACAGGAAATAAAGATCATCTATCAAAATTCAAAGCTAAGCTCGGCCCAAAGGTTATCTTTGGAGATTCCAGCTGTGGTCAGACAGAAGGCTATGGCAGGATTACAATTGGAGATGTTACTTTCAAGAGAGTTGCATATGTGACAGGACTGAAGCACAATTTGATTTCAGTCAGCCAGCTATGTGATGCTGGCTACCAGGTTTCATTCTCTAACTCCTCTTGCAATATTACTTTAAATAATAATGTTGTTTTAGTAGGCATTAGAATAGGTAATATTTATTTAGTAGATTTCAATTCATCTCACTCAGAAATCTGTCTATTTAATGAAATAACAATTAATAATAATTCTTTGTGGCATAAGAGGCTTAGTCATGTTAACCTTAAAAATATATCTAGGTTATCTAAACACAACCTTGTTAGAGGTTTACCTTCTTGCCCCTACAAGAAGGAGAGCCTATGCAAGGCTTGTCAGCTAGGCAAGCAAACCAAAAACTCTTTTAAATCTGTAAATAAGAGTGATTCTCCTAGAATCCTGTATCTATTACATTTGGACCTATTTGGCCCAATAAATGTACAGAGTTTAGGAGGGAAGTATTACACCTTAGTAATTGTAGATGACTTCTCTAGGTTCAGTTGGGTTTTCTTTTTGAGAACTAAGGCTGATAACTTCAAAGCCCTTACAGACTTTCTACTATGTGTGCAGACTGAGTACTCTACTCATGTGGCCTTGATCAGAAGTGATCATGATACTGAGTTTGACTCTCTTCTCATGCAAGAATTCTGTGTGAGAGAAGGTATCAAACATAGTTTCTCAGCTCCTAGAACTCCCCAACAAAATGGGGTAGTTGAAAGGAAGAACAGAACACTCATTGAAGCTGCTAGCACATTGTTGGCAGATGCTAACATGCCTCTCTCCTATTGGGCAGAAGCTGTTAGCACAGCTAATTATGTCTTGAATAGAAGTTTGATACACAAGCTTAAGTGTAAAACTCCTTATGAGTTGCTTAAAGGAAAGAAACCTAAAATTAATTATTTTAGAGTATTTGGTTGTATTGTTTATATTCATAATAAAAATAAAGAATATCTTAGAAAATTTGAAGCAAAAGCTTCAATGGGAATCATGCTTGGATATTCCCAAGTAAGCAAAGCTTATAGGGTTTATAACAAATCAACCTGTAAAATTGAAGAATCTGTGCATGTATCTTTTGATGAGTCTCAGATGTTTTACAAGGAGAAAGAAAATTCTCCTTCCTCTAGTTCATTGCAGGTACCTGATGCCCCTTAAGAAATTCTTCAACTATCAACTCTTCAGATCACTGAATCAGACAGTGATGAAGACATTGCAGAAGCTGTTGTTGTACCACCAACAGTAGATCAAATTCCTCCTGAGGAATTAATCCCAACTGTTGCTGAAGATCACATTCCACCTGTTGATATTGTCACACTTAGAGATCACCCCACATCTCAAGTGATTGGAGACATATCAGCTAGTGTGCAAACAAGACACCAATTAAGACAGGATGTGATGTATGCTTGTTTCCTCTCACAGGTTGAGCCCCTCACCTTTAAAGATGCAGAGCTAGATCCCCACTAAATCATTGCTATGCAAGAGGAACTCAATCAGTTTGAGAGATGTAAAGTTTGGACTTTGGTTCCAAGACCTAAAGGCCAACTGATCATAGGCACCAAGTGGGTGTACAGAAACAAGTTGGATGCAAATGGAATTATTGTAAGGAATAAAGCAAGGCTTGTAGCTCAGGGCTACAGACAGGAGGAAGGTATAGATTATGACCAAACCTTTGCTCCTGTTGCAAGGCTAGAAGCAATAAGGATCTTCTTGGCCTATGCAGCCTATATGAAGTTTAAGGTGTTCCAAATGGATGTCAAAAGTGCATTCCTGAATGGTGTGCTTAAGGAAGAGGTGTTTGTTGAACAACCACCAGGGTTTGTTTCTTCAACTCAGCCCTCACATGTGTTTAAGTTGCAGAAAGCTCTTTATGGACTAAAGCAAGCTCCCAGAGCCTGGTATGAGACTCTAGCTAGTTTCCTTTTAGAGCACAACTTTACTAGGGGAGTAGTTGATAGAACCCTTTTCGTCAAGTATCACAAGGACACAATCCTGTTAGTTCAGGTGTATGTAGATGATATTATTTTTGGCTCCACTGATCCCAAACTTTGCAAAAGGTTCTCTGACCTGATGCACTCTAAGTTTGAGATGAGTAGTATGGGTGTGCTGTCTTACTTTCTTGGTCTCCAAGTTAAGCAAGATGCTGATGGTATCTTCATCTCCCAATCCAAATATGCCAAGGAATTGGTAAAGAAATTTGGGATGGCTGATGCTTCAGCAATGCCTACACCTATGGCTACTAATGTAGTTATTGATTTTGATGATCACGGCAAGCCAGTTGATCAAAAGAATTATAGGGCCATTGTTGGTTCCCTATTATATCTAACTGCAAGTAGGCCTAATATAATGTTTGCTACATGCCTTTGTGCTAGATTCCAGGTCAACCCCAAGGAATCTCATCTGATTCTTCTAAAGAGAATCCTGAGATACCTGAAGGGATGTCCAAATCTAGGACTTTGGTACCCAGCTGAGTCAGAATTTGAATTAATTGGATATTCTGATTCTGATTATGCTGGTTGCAGAGTTGACAGGAAGAGCACCTCAGGAACTTGTCAGTTTCTGGGAGAGAGATTGGTCTCTTGGTTCTGTAAGAAGCAGGCATCTGTCTCAACTTCAACTGCAGAGGCTGAATATATAGCAGCTGCTAGTTGTTGTTCACAGATCCTTTGGATTCAAAACCAGCTTGTGGATTATGGTTACTCACACAAGAATACCAAAATCATGTGTGACAGTACCAGTGCTATCTCAATTGCAAAAAATCCAGTGCACCACTCTAGAACGAAGCACATTGAGATTCGGCACCATTTCCTGAGAGATTGTGTGGAAAAGAACAAGATTTGTCTTGAGTTCATATCCACTGAGTTTCAGAGAGGTGATATATTCACCAAGCCTTTAGATGAACAGAAGCATCTGTTCTTTTTAGTTCAACTTGGCATGATCAATGGACGAGACTAAGTGTGACTATATCTGCCTATGTTGAAACCTGCTTGAAGATCGTCGAACGATGATCGAAGATCATCGAACGGATTAAGCCTATCGTCGATCTCTGGTTAATGATAGCTTATCTGTTTGAAGATCGTCGACCGGCGTTCGAAGATCGTCGAACAGGTCGAGCTATCGTCGATCTCTGGATGACGACAGCTTATTGTTTGAGAAGCCAGAAATAGTCGAACGATGGCTCGACTACTCTGCTTCTGGGCCGATCGTCGAACGGCCGTTCGACTATCGGGTCTAGTATCTTTTTAATAGATCGACTATCTCCGGCCTAATATAAAGCCGATAGTCGACCTAGGTTAAAAGATCTTTTGTTTTATCGTCGACGGAGCGTGACTTTTCGCATTCTGTCTTCCCGCTTGCGAATTTCTGCCGCTTCATCCCCTTCGTCTTCGCCGTCTTTCTCGCGCATTCTCCAGCAATCCAATGGCGATTTCTCCCGCAGTGTTAGCCGTTGTAAAGTTCGATGCAGGCTTCAGCGTCGAGTTTGACGCGTTCAGTTGCTGTGAAGTAGGGATCGTGGAAGTTCTTCAGTTGTGCCGGGACCAAGGTCTAGAAAGACTAATGTCGACAAGGATAAAGTTAAATATTCCCGAGATCAAGGAATGGGCTTTCACTTCGTCATCTTCTGACGATTCGATGACTGGCACCATCGGCGGAGAAGAGGTAATTTTATCTCCGGCCGTTCTGACTGATGTTTTTGGTTTGATAAATGGTGAAGATGATTATGAGCAAGATGCTCAAGAATTTGGAAGGATGCTGACTGAGCTGGGACATGCGGAGGGCATTCCCACGAAGCTGCTCATGGTCAATTTTCCCTTTAAGATTAAATTTCTCGCTGAGTTAGTTGGAAAAGTGCTCCTCGGAAAGCACTCTGCTCATGACAATATAACAAGGCAATAATTTGCACTGATGTGTGCAATTGTTAATCAGAAAAAGATTGATTGGGTAGGAGTAATGTTTGATTTGATAAGGAAAAAGAATAATAAGAAAGAGGTTACCCTAGGCAGGGTTATTGGAATTTTCCTGAAGGAAAAGTATCCTCAGCTGCTGGTCTCCGTTGCAACAATAATAAATGCAAGCAAGAAGATGGACCCAAATCTGTTCTCCAAGTGGAAGAGGACTTTTGTGAAACCCGCTCTCACAGGGGTTGCTCCAGCGACATCAGAGAGCACCAGGACTGATTCGGTCGCTCCTCACCCGGTTGAAGCTGGCTCAGCTCTTTCCCTTCCCTCATCTTCTTCTGCTATGCAGTCTGCTCCAGTTGAAGTTCCATCAACTTCAGCTGAAGTACGACTTTCTCCTTCTCCTGTTCGAGAAACAACCACGGTTATTCTTCCTTCCCCTCCAGCATCTCCTCTTCCTTCTCATCTGGCTAGGATATCTGCTCCTAGTTTTGATCTGTTAGGATCTGAGAGGATTCCAACACCTCCTCAGTCTCCTATTCATTCTCCAGTTAACACTCTTGTTAACTCTCCAGCTCCATCTCCAATTCGATCTCCAGTCCACACCACTTCTCATCCTAACACTACAACCATCTCTGCTGCATCTCCATCCACTGCAATTCCATCATCTTTTGAGATCACCCCTCAATTCATTTCTAGCATTTTGGAGTTGATTACCCCTTCAATCAAAATTATGATTGAAGAGGCAATTGCTCCACTTGCCTCCTCCATTGCCACCTTGACTGCTTCCATTCAATCACTTTCCAAATCTGCTGAGCCCTCTTCTTCAAGGGGCCTGGTTTCAGTTTCCACTGAAATCAGGCAGGGGGAGATGTTCTGTGAAGATGCCTCAGAGCCTCCAGCCTCCCTTCCAGTAGTTCTTCCAGCAATTCAAGAAGAGACTGATGCAGTTCAAGTTCAAGATAAATCAATTTCTGTGTTATCGGAAAAAGAAATATCTGATGCTATTATGTTATCTGAATTTGCGGTGAAAGTTTGCTTAGAAGATCTCACCACTCCCGTGGTTGCCCATTTCCTAGAAGGGATTATTACATCCTACCTAGATGAGTCTTGGGAGTTAGTAAAATATGAAGGTAATTCACTCATTCGCTTTATTGACGAGTCAATTAATTTGCTAGCTTGTGAATACCTAGAAGGAATGATTTTAGCTTATTTAGCAGATTTGTATTCATAAATCTACAGATTATATTAAAGAAGATTTAGCTGCTCAGGTTATAGCAGTTGTTTCAGAAGCTGATCCAGTTGATCCTGATGTTCAAGAAGATCCTGAATTGGATTCTTTTTTAGATGATTTAGAAGATGTATCTGAGAATCAAGAAGAGAAAGCAAGAGTTGCTTGGAATCAAAGAGTTCAATCTTTGTTAGAGAAAGAAAAAGATTTGCAAGTTGAAAAGTCGACTATTTGGGATGATTCACCAGGGTTGGATTTGGATTTCCTTCTGGCTCAGGATGCCATTGAAGAGGAAAAAGAGAAAGCTGCTTTAAAAGAAAAGGCTGTTTCTGAAGCCTATGATCCTTATGACAATCCTCCTTCATCTCACTCTGAAGATGAAGAGGATTCTGACTTATCTGAAAATTCAAAGAAAAAGAAAGCTGCTCAGAAGAAAAGGAAAGTCGTTGCTCCTCCTCCTCCCAATCGAGAAAATGATACTTTATATTATATTCTTAAAGGAATTGACCCCAAATCAAAAGAATTTCAACATTGGATGTGGTTCTCCAAGAACCAGCAGAAAGAGAGAAAAAGATCTAAGAGGTATGATAGTCCTGTTTCAAGATGGACTCCCAGAGGTCCTCCTCCTCCACCTCCCAGTGCAGGAGCCTCTGGGAACCTTTCTGCTAATCCATCTGCCTCTTCTGGAAAATCTGCACCTTCTCAGCCTCAGTCAAGGAAAAGCTCTCAAAGTTCCCAAGGCAGATCTTATTCTGGTTCTCAAAGACATGTTACTGAAGTAAGAGAACAAGTGAAGGAGGTTGTGTATCAAAGACCAACCTTTTCCCCTCCTCCTTCTCCAAAGAAAAGAGTTTCTTCTCCAATACCAGTGCAGTCTGAAAAAATTGTTTCAAAAGTTAATCAAGATAAAGAGGTTGCTCCTTCTAAGACTGCTTATGAAAGTCCTGAGCTTGATCCTAACTTTAGGATGGCTCGTTTTCACGAATTGGTTGGAGCAGCTCAAATCAGAAAAGCAAAAGCTGAAGGGAAGGACACCACTGGACTAACCACTATGTCTTCATTCAGAAAGAAGGAATTCGAAAAGTTCCAGGTCAGCCCTGATGTATTTGACCCTTCAAAATATATGGAAAAGCACCCGGAAGCCGTTGTTCCAAGGGCTGCAGAATTAAAGATCATTGGTGTGCAGGACTTGAAGATGTCAAAGAAAGAGGCTATTGATCCCCTGAGGAAAATTTCTTTTGTTCCAAGTTCTTCTGACTCTTTGCCAGATTCTGTAGACTCTTAATTTTTTGATTGACTGCTATTTTATATCTATCTGTTTGATAATTGCTAGTTAATTGCTATCTATTTTCTGTATTGATTATAGTGTTCTATAGCTAGCTCTGTGTTTTAGTTTTTAAGAGACTTAACTCAAATAGGGGGAGATTGTTGGTACCCTAGTTTGATTTGAGTTTAGTCTTGTCTTTTTAGTCCCTTGACCCAAGAAATATCTATGGTCAATGGTTAGTAGTCTAGCTGTACAGTCCTCACTTTTCCAGATTGAGAATTTGGTTAAGTAGTTTGTTCGTTCGACTATCGTCGAATGCCGCTCGACTATCGTCGACTAACTGTTCGACGATCGTCTATCAGTTGTTCGACTTTCAGTCTGCGAGGATAGTTTGACTATCGGCTGATAGTTCGACTATCTGTGTGCTTTGATAGTTCGACTATCTGCTTAGATAGGTCGACTATCTGATAGCTCGACTATCTGTTGATAGTTCGACTATCTGTTCTGCGTTGATAGTTTGACTATCTGTTGATAGGTCGACTATCTGTTCTCGCTTGGTAGTTCGACTATTTGCTTTGATAGTTCGACTATCTGATAGTTCGACTATCTGTTGATAGGTCGACTATCTGTTTGTTTTTGATAGTTCGACTATCTGTTGATAGTTCGACTATCTGTTTCGCTTTGATAGTTCGACTATCTGTTGATAGGTCGACTATCTGATAGCTCGACTATCTGTTGATAGTTCGACTATCTGTTTTGCCTTGATAGTTCGACTATCTGTTGATAGGTCGACTATCTGATAGCTCGACTATCTTCTGATAGTTCGACTATCTGCTATGATAGTTCGACTATCTTCTGTGATAGTTCGACTATCTGGATCGTTCGACTATCTGTCCGATAGTTCGACGATCTCCGTGCGTCGGTCGACGATCTTCGAAGGTCGTTCGACGTTTTCTGTCTGCCTTTATATTTTGTATTTACTTATTATATTTAATTAATTAATACATTATCTGGCATATCTTTTCAGTTGTTTTATGATAATATTTCCAGGCAATATTTGCTCCATCCCTTATGCCTGAGTAAAATCTTTTCAGATAAAGTTGTTTGTCTTATTAGCTGACTTTGTATTTTACTTTATCTGCTGTCAGTCCTTTATAGCCGTTAGACTGAAAAGTCTTTCTTCTGCTGTAAAGAGTTTGTTTCTGATATGACTTTATTTAGTACTTTATCATCAGATTGCTTCCTGCAGCTTCCTAGAAAAAGGTTTATACCTTTTATAGAATGTTTCTGTTGCAGAGATTGTTTTGTCTTCTTGATAGTTACAGCCCAGGTCTCAAGTTTCAGAAGAAGACAAGTAATTCAAATTGAAGAGAGCCGTTGCTTGTTGCTGCTATAAAAAGGACCCTTTGAAGAAGGATTCAAGCTAGCTAATAGCTAACCAGTTGTTCATTTAAGCATTCAAGCCTTCATCAAGATCAAGTCTTCTGCTCTCAGCAATACTCATCCAACTGAGAAGTGTTAAGATCTTCTACTCTTCTTCAACCTGAGTTCTCCTGCTTCCAGGAAGATTCAAACTCAGAGTTCTTTTGAAGAAGAAGAAGAAGAAGACAGCTGCTTGAAGATCTTTAATTTTATTATTTATTATCTTCTTGTAGTTTTTCCTTCAGATCTTTCTGAAGAGTTTTCTGCACTGAAGCAAGACTTCACCTGGACATCTTTGAGCCAGGGGGAGCCTTGATTTTTTAGAGCTTTCTAGCTCAGTGTAAGTTCTTGTGCTTCTCTAATCTATTGTAAAATAGAGAAGACATCTTAACCTTCTTCCCCCTCCTGTACAGGGTTATTACTCCCTTCAAAAGTATCCCTTGGTGGCAGGGCACCTGATCAAAAACCTGTGCTTGGTTTTTAGACACCTGATCAAAAGTCTAAATGGTTTCTGGATCTACCTGAAGCAGATCCTGTTGGTGGCAGGGCACCTCATCAAAAACCTGAGTGGATTCCTACCTTGTTGGTAGAAGAGTGGACGTACCCAAGTTGTTTGGGGAACCACTGTAAATTCCTTGTGTCGTCTGGATTGCCTTGTTTATTTCCTGCATTGTGGCTGTGAATAGATATAACTAGGTTGCTAGTTGCTGATTAGGATTTCCAAGCCTTAACTGTAATTACAGTTAGCTTGAGTTTGTGCACAACACTTGTGTTAGGCTATAGGGTTAATTCCATATCTATAATCTTTTAATTCCGCAATTCACTCCAAGGGAGTTGGGTAGACCATTAAATTTTGTCTAGTGCAAAATTTGATAACTCTATTCACCCCCCCTCTAGAGTAGTATCTATCCCTTCACTTTCAATATAAGTAGTCGATCTAAGCTCGACGATCGTCGGACTGAAGTTCGACGATAGTCGACCGTCGTTCGACTATTTTTATCTCTTTACTTAGCTTGAAATCCTGAACTTGAATGGTCCTGGGGGCAGCTTCAGATCTAACTTCTAAGCTCTAGACACATTCTAATGTTGACCTTTTCAACTATACATTTAGGTCAACCTGGTTTCCTAAGACAAACATAGTGATCCTTACCCAAATTAGTAATAGGGTGTTCCAACAATCTCCCCCTATTTGGGTTAGGATTACTATTTACATATTTCAGAAATAAAAGCAACAGCAACATACATAAGAGCAGTAGACTAAAACAAAATAGCAGAACAAGAAATCATAGCAGAAATCAAATGGAAATTCAGCAAATGTTCAGAGAGATTGTACTGTCTGCTTACATATGTTGCTTCTTTTCAATTTCCCTTCTTGAATATAATTTCTCTGTTAGGATTGAGGGCTTCCTTCTTTGACCTTCTGTCATCTTCTGCTCCTAAGGAGGTTTGAGATCTAGCTCTTGGAACCACAGCCTCAGGATGCAGCTTCAGGTAGTCTACTGGATCAAAGAATTTGCTTGAAGAATACCTTTCCAATTCAACTTTTCTTTGATCTGACAGAGTGGTAATATTGAAGGTATCTTTTCCTTGCTCTCTTGCTTTCTTCAAATGATCTAGTGCAGCCAATTCTTTCATCCTTGCAGTCCAAGATAATGGATTGTTCTCTGGATCTTCAAATGGCACTGCAGGCTCATATCTGTTAATAGATTCTGATGCAGTAGTAGTTCTGGTTTCAACTTTTTCTCTGAGCTTGTAAGGAAAGGGTCCTTGAGAAGGGTCTGTGAACCTTTGTTCTTCCCTGGCTTGAAATCTGTGTCCTCTTTGATTTCCTCTATACTGACCTCTTCTTGATTGATAGCCCCTTTAATATTGTCCCCTTGGCTGGTATCTTGGATAAGACTGGGAGGAGCTTTGCTTGGAAGCTGGGGTTTGAGAAGCTGAGCCTAAACCAGAATCTGGAGGAGGAGGAGGAGGCTGAAAATGAGAGGATCCCTTTTCATACTTGTTCAGCTTCCTTCTCTTCTTCATAGCTTTTAGTTGGTTCTTGGAGAACTGCATCCAGGGCTCAGACATGGGGCAGTCATGCAAAATATAATATGGAATGTCATTTGAGTCTTTAGCTTGAGCTGGGGGTACTTTCATGAAGGCCTTGCTTCTAGCCTTCCTTTTCTTGGCAATAGTATTATAAGAATCATCAGATTTAGTTTGAAATGGATCACTCTCTGAACTTTGTGGTCTATCATACAAGTCATCAATGCTTTTTATATACTTTTCTTGTTGCTTGATTTGATCAGGAGTGAGAGCAAGAGCAGCATCAAAAACAAGAGCAGAGACAGCAGGAGTAGAAACAATTGAAGCAGAAATGAATTCAGATTCTTCTAGGTAGATAGTAAGTTCTTTAGCAGCAGCAGTATCTTCAATCACAGAGACCATTTCAGTATCTTCTGAAGGCAAACTTGTTGTAACAGCAGCAGCAGTACTTAAAATATCAGCATCCACAGCTTTGAAGGAGTTTACATATATTTCAATCAGCCTGGGATCACAGTAATTGATAGGCACAATGGCCTTAGAGAGGTCTTCAGATTGATGAACTGGCAGAGAGCTGAAATATACAGTATCAAAAGTAGAGAGCAGATTCTGAAGATCCACTGCAAGAGTAGGAGCAGAACTGGAACCTTCAGCAGTCTCAGGCACACTCACTGCTTCATAAGGCATCTCCCCCTGCCTTGGTTCAGAGACAATTGAATCAAGGCACCCAGATGAAGGTGTTGCCTGGGCAGAGATGAAGAAGGAGAGCTTGGTAGACAACTCCTGAACTTGTTTCAGGAGTGGAGCCAAAGAGGTCTCCAACAGAGATGTTAGCCGAGGGGCTAGCAGGTCATAGAGCTTGTCTGCCAAGATAGGAAGATCTACATGCTTAAGATGGGCTTAAGCAGAGGTAGGAATAGAAGTTACTGGAGGGGTGGCTGGAACTGATGTCATGGAGAATGTGGAGATAGGAGGAGGAGGGATAGATGGCTCTGAAAGAGGAATAATGGAGATGGAAGATATTGAGGTAATTGAGTTGGGAAAGGGTGAGATGGTAGGAGAAAAAAATGGTTGAGAGAGTATGTCTTGAAGAAGTTGTTGGAATGAGGAAGTAGAGGGAAGCTCAGGAGGAGTTGAAGGAGAATCATCCATGAAGGAGTCATCTAAGAGAGAATATGATGGAGAGGTGAAAGTTGGATAAGAGAATAGAGGATGGAATTCTTCTGAAGTAGTGGCTGGAGGAGGTGATGTTGGTGAAGAAATGGTAATGTGAGAGGAAATGGTAGAGGTTGAGATTTGAGTGGTGATTGGAATAGAAACAGCTAGAGGAGGAGAGGAAGAGGCAGACAATCCTTCTGCTGGGGCAGATTCCTGAGAGGGAGTGACTGGAGTAGTCCTGGTGCCTGAAGCCAGTGGAGCAGCAGCAGCCCTGATAGGGTTGATGATATGCCTATCCCATTTGCTGAATAGGGCACAAGAAAGCCTCTTGGATGCATTGATGAACATCCCACCAGAGGTCAGGAGGTCAGGGCACCTGGAGTGTAGGTAAACCCCTAAAATTCTCCCAAAGTTTACCTGGGTTTTGTTCAGTTTCTTCTTGATCAGATTGAAGAATATTAACCCCCAGTCTAAATACTTCTTATCAACCAGAGCTCCCATTAAACAAAACTGATATCTAGATATGGTGTCATGGGCTGAGTGCTTTGCCAGAAGCACTTTGCCAACCACATCAGCCAGAAATTGGTATTCGATGGACAAATTTTTCTTCAGCAATTTGTTAGGGTTCACAGAAGTGTGACCCATTCTATCAAGCATAGAATCAAACTCCTCTCCAGATAAATCTATAGAGTCATTTCCAGAACTAAGTAGGAAAACTTCAGTCAGAAGGGTCGGGGACAATGGTACCTGAGTCCCTTTTATTGAGCCGATGACAGAATTCTCATTCTCATCTATCGTTGTAAAACACCATTCTTTAATTTCTTCTGAAGCAATCTTCATTCGGGTGGTCATTATCTGAGATAGCTGCTGTTCTCGGAATAGGTTGAGAATGTCCTTGAAACGCTGATCACTTCCATCAAACGAATTCATATCAATATCAAAACCAGTATCGAATTTCATCTTGGAAATAGCAGCACTGGAGCCAGCCATCTGTACCTGCAACAAAGAACCAAACACGACCAAGCGTAGAAGATTTGGAGGGAAAGAGAGAAAATTGCAGAGAGTATGAAAGCGTAAACGACGAACGGCGGCCGAAGAATGATTTTATATTAGGGTTCGACGCGAAAAAGGAAAATCGTGGTGCTCGGTTCGATGAAACTTCGAACTCAGCTCGACGATTTGGGCTACTAATGGAATCTGAAGAGACGCCAATAGCGTCGAACTCCGTTCGATGATATTGTCGAGCGTCGAGCTTCGCTCGACGACCTCTGAATAGACCGGATGGAGGCCTGGATCTAACGGCGGCGCTGAACTCAGATCGACGATTCAAGAAACGTCGATCTTCGGTCAACGATTTCTGGGAAATCGTCGATCTCCGTTCGACGATTTCTGGGGAAGCGTCGAGCGCAGTTCAGAGACAAAACCTATACTACAGACACAAAAAGAGATAAGTTTTTAGCCAAGTCTTGGTCTGTTTTAGCTTTTCAAAATCTTGTAATTTATTTTAGGCTTCCCCCACCTAACATGCCTAACTGATTGAGGAAGAAGTTGTGTTTCTTTTCATCCAAAGGCTTGGTGAAAATATCTCCCCTTTGCAAATCAGTTGGGATATATTGAAGTTCAATTTTACTTTTCTCAACATTATCCCTTAGAAAATGATGTCTAATTTCTATGTGTTTTGTCCTACTATGGAGGACTGGATTTTGTGCAATGGAAATAGCACTAGTGTTGTCACAAAATATTTTTGACTTCTCTAAGTTGTAACTATAGTCTAGGAGTTGGTTTTGTATCCACAATATTTGTGAACAACAACTGCCTGCAGCCATATATTCAGCTTCAGCAGTTGAGGTTGACACAGATGTTTGTTTCTTACAATACCAAGAGACAAGTCTATCACCAAGGAACTGACAAGTTCCACTGGTGCTTTTCCTGTATATTCTGCATCCAGCATAATCAGCATCTGAGAATCCAGTTAAGTCAAATGCTGAGTCTTTTGGATACCAGAGTCCTAGATTTGGACAACTTTTAACATACCTAAGAGTCCTCTTAACTAAGATTAAGTGTGACTCTCTAGGGCTAACTTGAAATCTAGCACATATACATGTAGCAAACATTATGTCAGGCCTACTGGCTGTAAGGTACAATAGAGAGCCAATCATTGCTCTATATGTTGTCTAATCAACTGGTTTCCCATGTTCATCAGCATCCAATACAGCATTGGTAGGCATGGGTGTTTTCATACATGATGCATCAGACATACCAAATTTCTTAACCAGCTCTTTTGCATACTTGGTTTGAGAAATAAATATGCCTTCAGCATGTTGTTTGACTTGCAGTCCTAAGAAGAAGGACAGCTCACCCATGCTACTCATTTCAAATTTAGAGTGCATAAGCTTGGAAAACTTTTTGCACAAGTTTGAATCAGTAGAACCAAATATAATGTCATCTACATAAATTTGCACTAGTAGGGTATGGGACTTATGGGTTTTAATAAAAAGAGTTTGGTCTACTCTCCCCCTAACAAAATCATTTTCCAGAAGAAAGCATGCTAGGGTCTCATACCATGCTCTAGGAGCTTGCTTCAGACCAAATAATGCTTTATGCAATTTGAAAACATAATCAGGGTGAGTTAGAGAGATAAAACCTGGAGGTTGTCTAACATAGACTTCCTCTTTGATGTCCCCATTGAGAAATGCACTCTTTACATCCATCTGGTATACTTTGAAACCTTTGTGGGCAGCATAAGCTAGGAATATTATGATGGCCTCTAACCTTGCAACAGGTGCAAAGGTCTGGTCATAGTCTATTCCTTCTTGTTGAGAGTACCCTTGAGCAACTAGCCTTGCCTTGTTTCTGACTATGACTCCTTGATCATCCAGCTTGTTTCTGAATACCCACTTTGTTCCAACAATGGGATGATCCTTTGGCTTAGGCACTAGTTCCCAAACCTTGTTCCTTTCAAATTGATGCAACTCCTCCTACATTGCAATGATCCAGTGTAGATCTTGCTCTGCATCTTGAATGGATTGAGGCTCAATTTGAGAAAGAAAGCAAGTGTGCATCAGGTTCTGGTTGACCTGATTTCTGGTTTGCACACCAGCTGAGATATCTCCAATCACTTGGGAGATTGGGTGATCTCTTGTTGTTACTAAATCAATAGGGGGTGTTTATTGTTCACCAACCTGTGTTGTTGTTTCCTCTTGTGGAACAACAACTGGCTCTTCAAGGTGATTTTCTTCCAGATGATGTGCAATTTCTTCATCTTCACTACTTTCATCCTTTTCAGTAACTTGCAATCTGTTCAAGTCTTCAGCTAGAGAATGTACCTGCATATGTTCTATGGTAGAAGCATTCTTCTCCTTGAAAGACATTTTAGTTTCATCAAAAGAAATATGAACAGATTCTTCTATTTTTAGAGTAGATTTATTATACACCCTATAAGCTTTACTGATCATGGAGTATCCCAGAAATACTCCTTCATCATCTTTTGCTTGAAACTTTACTAGATATCTCTTGTCATTGTTGTGGATATAACAAATGCAACCAAAGATTTTGAGATAATCTACTTTAGGTTTCTTCCCTTTGAGTAATTCATAGGGAGTCTTGCCCTTCAGTTTATGTATCAAACTTCTATTCAGTACATAGTTGGAGGTGTTCACTGCCTCAGCCCAAAAGGATAGAGGAAGGTGAGCATCTGACAACAATGTAGTTGCAGATTCAATTAGAGTTCTATTTTTCCTTTCTGCTACCCCATTTTGTTGAGTAGTTCTAGGAGTTGAGAATGTATGCCTGATCCCTTCACTCTGACAGAAATCTTGCATAAGAAGAGAATCAAACTCTGTCCCATGATCACTTCTGATTAGGGCAATATGAGTGTTGAACTCACTCTGTATGCATTTGAGAAACTCTGTCAAACATTTGAAGTTATCAGACTTCTTCCTCAGAAAGAACACCCATGTGAATCTTGAGAAGTCATCTACAACCACTAAAGTAACGGATTTCCCTTCTAGGCTTTGCACTGATATGGGTCCAAAGAGATCCATGTGCAACAGATACAAAATCCTAGGTGAATCACTCTTATTAATTGATTTAAAACTACTTTTAGTTTGCTTGCCTAATTGACAAGCCTTGCAAAGTCCTTCCTTCTTGTAGGGGCCAGAAGGTAGTGCCTCTAACAAGGTTGTCCTTGGATAGCCTAGCAATGGTTCTAAGGTTAATATGTCCTAGTCTCTTATGCCATAAAATGTTAGGTTTTGAAATGGAATTGAACAGGCAAATATCTACTACAGGTGAATGAAAATCTACTAAGTAAATATTACCTCTTCTGTTACCTGTCAACACAGTTGTGTTGTCCTCTGACTTGACCTTGCATATGGCTTTGTTGAAGGTCACTTGATATCCTTCATCACACAGTTGACTGATACTTATCAATTTGTGCTTTAGTCCTTCTACATATGCCACCTTCTTGAAAGTGACTGTCCCAATTTGGACTGCACCATATCCTTTTGTAGTTCCAAAGTTTGAATCACCAAAAATTACTTTGGGTCCAAGCTTGGCTTTGAAGGATGTGAAGTTGTCCTTGTTCCCTGTCATGTACTTTGAGCACCCACTATCCAGATACCATAGCTGGTTTGATGTTGGATAGGTCTTCACCTGCACATAAACAGCTTATTTGTTTTTGACCCAGTTAACCTTGGGCCTAGGTTGATAACCCTTAAATTCAGAAATAAAAGACATCCCAGGTTGATCCTTATAACCTTCAGGATGGTATCTCCTAGGAGGTACTATCCATTCAGTATAGGGATTAAAGCATTGGGATGAAGCACTTCTAGGATTGAATTGAGATTTGCCTCTGAAAAAAGGTTCAAAGCTCTGAACTTCGTTCGACGATCGTCGAGCTGGGTTCGACGATCTTGTGTGAGATCGTCGAGCTCCGTTCGAAGATCGACTATAAGGGAGTTCAGAGTTCAGGAGACGTAGAGCTGAGTTCGACATTTCAGCCTGAGATCGTGACCTCTGTTCGACGATCGTCGACTTCTGCTCGACGTTTTCTGTTGAGCTTTCTTTTTATTAGGTAGATCTGAATTTTTCCTAGCAACCTCTACAACACCATTTCCTTTATCAGAGATAAATTTGATTGGGGTTGTTAATACTATGGGTTGGCTAGATGAGGCACCCAAGCCCAGTGTACTGATTAATCTTGAGTTCACTGTGCTTGTAATATCCATTAATTTGATACTTCTCCCATTAAGGGATTCTTCAAATTGCTTGGCCTTGGATAGTTCACTTTTTAGTGAAGTTATCTGCTCCCTATAGCATTCTAACTCTTCAGAGAGTTTGAGGTTCTCTGATTTTAAGGTGCTATACTCAGACAGTTGATTTCTGAGGGATATGATTTCCTTCTCAGATTCTAACAAATCTAGGCATAGTACTTTAAATTCATGTTTAAAATCCTCAGAGTTGAAATCAAAAGAACTGATTACCTGATCTTCATCTGGTTGAACTTCTGAGTCTGACTCTGATTCTTCTGCTTCTGAATTTGATTATGAGGCATTAATAGCCATCATGCAGAATTCCTTTTCATCAGCATCATCCTCATCATCACTGGAACTGGATGAAGCTAAAGACTCCTCTTCAGTTTCACTCCATGTCTCAGCAACAAAACCCTTCCTTGTATATTTGTTCTTGCTGGAGGAGGGTTTGTCTGAGTTGTTCTTTCTGAAGTCTTTTTCCTTTCTTCTTTCTCTTCTATCTTTCTTGTCCTTGTTCTTATTTTCTGGACAGTCAGGCACAATATGGCCTGGTTTTCTGCAACCAAAACATATAATTTCTTTATTGTTATTTGATTTATCATACCTTGGTTTATCATGACCCTTGTATGATCTCTTTCTGAAGTCTTTTCTGGCCACCTTGTAGAATCTTTTGGCCAGTAGAATTATGCGCTCATCATTTCCTGTAGCTTTATCTTCAGACTCCTCTTCTGCAGCTTTGAAGGCTATGGTCTTTTCTTTCCTTGTGACTGGAGAAGTAGCCTTTTGTTCTTCTTCTCTATTTTTAATGAGCAGCTCATAGGATTTGAGCTTGCCCAGGAGAGCTTCAGTGGTAATCTCATTTAGACTTTTGGCATCTTTGATTGGCCAGATTCTTGAATCCCAAGTGCTGGGGAAGCACATTAAGATTTTTTCATTCAGCTCAGTCAATGAGATTACTTTATCCAAAGTCTTTAACTCATTGACAATCAGACTTAGTCTATTGTACATGTCAGCCACTGATTCAGCTTCTCCCTTTTTGAAGTTCTCATATTGGCTTATCAGATGGGATCTCCTGTCTTTCCTTTCATCAGCAGATCCTGAGACAATTTCAGAGAGCTTGTCCCAAATTCCTTTGGCTGAGTTGCAGTCATCTACCTTTTGAAATATCTCATCAGACATTGTCTGAGCTAAGATGTTCATGGACTTAGCATCTGCAGTCTTCCACTTCTTTATTTCAGCATCTATTCCTAAAGGAGGTGGAACAGCATCTGTACTTGAGCTTGCTGGTGGAGTTGGGCACACTGTCAAGACAGAATTAAATATATCCTCATCAATAGAATTCATATAAAGTTTAATCCTTGCCTTCCAGAGTGCAAACTTGGAAAGGTTGCACACTGGAGGTCTGGTGCTTGCATAATCTTTGTTCTGTGCCATGTCTATAAATAAATAGATAGATATAGAGAAAATAACCTTCTTAAGAGATTGATCTTATCAAGGATCTTTTGGTTCAGGTGTTAGCCTGTATGAACAACCAACCTCCCTCTGATACCAATTGAAAGTGCGGAATAGATCTACCTTAACTCTAGAGGGGGGCTGAATAGAGTATTTTGAAATAATTTTTCAGATTAAAAGAATTAAATCAATTTAAGAGTTAATTTAATTATATGTGTATATGTGCTTGTTATGAAATAAAGATAAAATAAAAACTAAGAAAACACACAGCACAAAGCAAAGATAAACACAGAGCAATCCAGACGACACAAGGAGCTATAGTGGTTCCCCAACAACTTGGGTACGTCCACTCTTCTACCACCCTTGGTAGGAATCCACTCAGGAAGAGTTGATCAGGTGTCCTAACACCAATGAGCTTTTGATAAGGTGCTCAAAAACCAAAACTAGATTTTTTGATCAGGTGTCTTGCCACCACTGAGTTTTGACAAGGCTCTCAGAACCACAATCAAAACTTTTGAAGGGAGTCTTGAAAACCCTTTTACAGCAGGAAAGTAAAAAGTAAAGAGGTTGAAGTTGTCTTCTCTGTTCTCAAATCAAATGAGAGAAGCACTAGTGGATAGATGAAGATATCAAAGCTCCCCCTGAGATTAGCAGAAGGTTCAGGAGTAGAAGCTTTGCACAGGGTGATAGGCCTTCAATGAAACACTACTCCAGCAAATGATGATTTCAGCAATGGCTGAAAATGTGAGTTGTCTTGGAGAGTTTGTTGTTGAAGCTGTGAACACTCAAGCAGGTTGTAGAATCAGAGAGGAATTGTGTATAACTCTGTTGAGTTCTGTAATCTGGAATTGCTGTAGAATGATTTTATTTTCTATTGATCCTTTGTCCAAAATAGCCGTTAGCAGTCAATAAAAGTCTTCCAAAAATGTTTTGTCTTCAAGATGAAAGTCCAATAAACATTCTAAAAAAAACCCTTAACTTGCTCTGGAATAAATGAAAATGGCTGGACAGATCTCTTGAAATAAATGCTGAGAGAATTTGAAAATCATTCCATAATCTGACTGAATTTGAATCCTCAACATCGTCAAACTTCTTCAGAAAAACGTCGACCGGAGTTCGAAGGTAGTCGACCTGAGCTCAGAGATATAATAACCACAGCTGGCAGAAATCGTCGATCGGAGCTCTAAGGTAGTCAACCTGAGCTCAGAGATATTGAAGATAAGCAACAGATAGAAAGCTTCGATCTGAGATTGACTATCGTAGATCTTGGCCTGGCAGAATAGTCGATCTGACTAAGACAGCGATCGTCGACCTAGGCTTCAACAGAAAACATTGACCTCAAGCAGACAGAAATAGTCGAACAAAACTTCACCAGAAATAGTCGACCTAAGCTCAGCCAGAGATAGTCGAACTAATCTTAGCAAGAGATAGTCGAACTAATCTTAGCAAGAGATAGTTGATCTATGTCAGGCAGAGATAGTCGAACCAATCTTAGCAAGAGATAGTCGAACTAAGTCAGCATAGATAGTCGAACTAAGTCAGCAGCAAGAAAATAGCTGAAGATATAAGTAGTCGATCTAAGCTCGACGATCGTCGGACTGAAGCTCGACGATAGTCGACCGTCGTTCGGCTATTTTTATCTCTTTACTTAGCTTGAAATCCTGAACTTGAATGGTCCTGGGGGCAGCTTCAGATCTAACTTCTAAGCTCTAGACACATTCTAATGTTGACCTTTTCAACTATATATTTAGGTCAACCTGGTTTCCTAAGACAAACATAGTGATCCTTACCCAAATTAGTAATAGGGTGTTCCAACACATATAGTAATTTTAGAAATAATAGTGTTATTTTCATTTTCCTCTTTTTCCCACGTGCACTGTAGATGAGGGTTTGAAAGAGTGGGAATGACATCCATCTCTCTCGAAGCTGCCTCCTCCACCTACCTAGTCGTTGCCGATGACCATGATGCAGCCACCTCTATGGCTATTTTCGGCACTGAAGGAAATGGTCATGTTTGTTTTGCCTTGGAAGTTTTTGCGTCGGACTTCTCTTCATAAATAGGTATCTATAAAGCGATGGTTTAGTTGGTTTCATGATGTAACACCTCCATCCGTCACATGAAATATAACAGAGGGTCCAGCCGGGGCCCCACGCCATATCCCACAGACAGTCGGCAGAGTTACATGTTAATATCAAAGACTAAACGAACCCTAAATCAGAGCATTCTAGCAGAAGCTTCAGGGATTGCACTTTGAACTCAAGTAGTACAAATATCCACAAAAAAACCACATGGGAATGTTTAAAAAATATACACAAAAGTCACGACCTTAAGGCCTTACAAATGTTCTTCACAAACAAAGTGGTTTACAGACATCGGCGCGCAGGTCGGCCACACATGAAAAACATTAAAAAGCCTTCGCTTAGCCTTCGATAGTCGGCATAGCATCAAAAGGCTGCAACCTGCTATTTCCCGCTCGGCTCTCTAGCACCTGCATAGGGACAATCCACCACAAGGGCAGCAAACAAAGCAACGATAAGCTTTCGGCTGACCAATTTATAATGACCTTACCTCATTCTCGGGGCAGCGGTATTCCTTCCCTACAGACATAGCATTAACACAACAAATATAACACAATAAGGCATACTCAAGCACCATTCAATATATCACAAATGAGTGCCTCAGCGGCCAAACGTTTCGTGCACTCAGGGCAC
Organism: Platanthera zijinensis; assembly: GCA_039513925.1. Classification (NCBI taxonomy): domain Eukaryota; kingdom Viridiplantae; phylum Streptophyta; class Magnoliopsida; order Asparagales; family Orchidaceae; genus Platanthera; species Platanthera zijinensis. The sequence goes on along the minus strand of CM077095.1, from coordinate 98,297,890 downwards.
ATTCTCGATGTACCAGATTACCAGGATTCCACCTCCGTTCAGAGGTCCAAGACATGATGGTCCACTTTAAGCATTCTATTCTTTCCGGCACGGGGCCTAAGACTTTCATTATGCCAATGACAAAAGCCAATTTCTTTAGGCAATCTAGTCTGAATGACATAATGCGGGTACGGTTCAGCTATTGCCCATTGCTCAATTTGCCAGTTCAAACTAGACTGATGCGGGTCGGCTTCCCCTTGCCCATTCGGCTCACTGGCCTTTAAGAGCTACATGGTCACACGGTCTCCGAGAGACTGGCTTTGTCAATAAAATGCTATCTGGAAGCTATCTCCAGCGATAGTCATTATCGTCTGGCATTAGCAATAGAACTCTCTTCTGTCTCCAGACTCAGCCACAACTAGAACATCTTCCCAACCAAAACCATGCAGCATCCTGCAGTGCCAGAAAACTGGTATTTCACAACAATCATAGCTCATCAAGAGCTATCGCCAGCGATACTCTCTGTCGTCCGACGATATCCAACAATTATGTAAACTGTGATATTTTCTGAGTATTTTCCTGGACCACACCTCCAGTACTTCCTGCTATTCTCATTTCACAGGTACAACCCACAGAATATCGTAAATTACTCGTTTATACTCGGAGTCTTCTCCGACACGCAAAATAAAACATCACCAATCCAGACCAACCCGTTTGTTTGAGCTTTACACAACATGTCTATTCCGTACTGCATTTTCTGGATTCTATATGCAAAATCACTCGGGGATATCACGTATCAACCTATCAGAACTCCCTTGATTCTCCACCTTTTGGTGGGGGATTACATGCATATGCAAAAAAGAGGACTTCACTTGTCCAAGAAGGAAGATCGTTACCCTCGTAATCCATTTCGGATCCATGGAGAAGTTTTCTATCCGGTTGGAAAGGAGCACCTCACTTTCCTCTTAACGGATCTAGCCACATATTTTGATTCTATCTACTAGATCTCCTTCACCAAGCTTTTCAAGCCTAGCCTCAGCCTCAGCCTTCTTCCTTAGCTCTTTTCTCTTAAGATGATAATGAAAGGAGGAGAGAGAGAAAGAAGAAGAGAAATGACTTCTCCTTTACCCCTCCTCTGCTTAAGTGTTCTCGAGATTAATCCCAGCCACATGATAATTTTGTAAAAAGGAAGCAAATGCCATGATTTCAACTGTATAGTCAAATAAAACGATATCGTCGCGCGATATCGGCTATCGCCTGGCGATAGCGATCGTAACCGCCTTGACCCTAGTCAACCACCGTTCTTCGGCCACCGACCGACCATTTGATACATGTCTAGCATACGTGGCTATATTGCCCAGCGATACCCACTATCGCGACTCTGATAGCTTACTCGACGATTCGTTGAAAGCACCGAGTGCGTTGAGTCCATTGAGTGTACTCAGCGCTTTTCTGAAAGCATCGAGTGCATTGAGTGGTATCGCCGCGCAATACTCACTGTCGTCATGTGATACTCACTGTCGTCGCGCGATAGACGACTCAACGCTTCGTAGGCATTGAGTGCATCGAGTTTACTCAACTCTTCGTTGAGTATTATCGCTATCGCCAGCGACACCAACTGTCGCCCGGCAATATCCACTTTTAAGTTCAATTTTCTCATTTTTGGTTTGTTACAAACCTCCCCTCCTTACAAAAATTTCGTCTTATTCATATATATATGGAAAAACAGCAACAAATATGTTATAACATTCAAAAATATTCCAACATCAATTTACAAACAATTCGGGAAACTCATAACGCATGATTTGCTCAAGCTCCCATGTGAGTTCTTCATGCCCACAATTGTCCCAACAGACTTTGGCCATCCCAATTGCTTTGTTCCGTAGTTGCCTGGTTTCTGTATCCTCGATCCGAATGGGCCTAACTTTCGTCGTCAGCCCACTATCGACCAGTACCTGATCATCAACTATCACTTACATTGGCTCTTTCACAGCTTTCCGCAACACCGATATGTGAAGCACATCGTGCAAGCCACTTAGTTCCATCGAAAGAGCTAACCGATAGGAAGCTTCTCCAATTCGCTCAACCACTTCAAACGTACCAAGATTCCTCATACTCAACTTTTTCAAGCACCAAATTCTGGACACGCCTTTGAATGGCTTGATCTTTAGATATACCCAATCGCCCACCGCAAACTTTATGTTTCAGTGCTTGGCATTGTAGTACTTTGCTTGCCTATCTTTGGCTACCAATAACCGCTCTCATATCAAGCGTATAGTTGAATTTACATCTTCGACTTCTTTACGCATAAACAATTTCGATTCGTCGGTTTCCTCCCAAGCTAAAGGAGTACGGCACTTGCTACCGTATAAAGCTTTGAAGGGCGTCATTTGAATGCTAGCTTGATAGCTATTATTATAGGCGAACTCGATCATATAGAGATGGTCCTCCCACCTATTCCCGAAATCCAGACGCAAATCCAGAGCATATCCTCCATTGTTCTGTTGGTACTCTCGGTCTGACTATCCATCTGTGGATGAAAGGCCGTACTAAACTGCAGTTTCGTACCCAACAACTGGTGGATTACCCTCCAATAATTTGAAGTAAAGCACCCGTCTCGGTCATTGATGATGATACGGGGCACACCGTGCAATCGTATTATGTTGTCCACATACAACTTAACCAACTTTTCCCCAGAATCATCCTTCTTATTCAATATTAAGTATGATACTTTTGTCAATTGGTCAATGATCACCCACACGGAATCGTATCCGCTCTATGATCACGGCAACCCATGCACAAAATCCATAGAAATATCATCGAACTTCCATACCGGAACTGGCAAGGACTTCAGGAAACCTCCGGGCTTCTGACATTCAGCTTTTACCAAGGCACAAGTTTGGCACTTTGCCACGTAAAAAGCTATGTCTTTCTTCAATCCCGGCCACCAGAACATCTTTTTTATGTCCTTATACATCTTTTTGCTCCCTAGGTGAATTGAGTACTTCGTGAAGTGTGATTCATACATCAATTCCTCTCGCAACTTACCCACATTCGGGACGCAGAAACGACCGTCTTTTCTTAAAAGACCGTCATCCAAGGAGAATTAGGAATTTGACCCATCCATTGCATAGCATTTCATACTCTCATCGAGTTCTGTTGCTCGCCAAACTCTGTCTGCAAGGTCATAATGTACCTCCATCCAATTCAGTCATGCATTTGCAGTAGTATTCTAGTCAACACAAGAAATATTAAGGCCTCCAACTCCTAGATAAGACGCTCATGATGCATCTGCAACTAACTTGCCCTTACCGGAGTCCGCCGACTCAAGGCATCTGCAACCATATTTCCCTTTCCGTGAGTATAGTGTTTCTGGAAGGTGTAGTCCCCGAGGAACTCCATCCACCTCCGCTGTCGCATATTCAGATCCTTTTGATCTATTAAGTACTTAAGGCTCTTATGGTCCGTGAAGATGTCAACTTTCATGCCATATCAGTAATGATGCCACGGTTTAAGTGCAAAAATCACAGGCGCTAACTCCAAGTCGTGGACTGGATAATTTCGCTCGTGCACTTTAACCTAGCGTGAGCCATAAGCAATAACCTTTACGAACTGAAAAAGAACGTAGCCTAAGCCTCTCCCTGATGTGTCACTATAGATCTCATAGTTGTTCGTACCACATGGTGAACTCAAGATCGGCGACATGGTCAAACGACTCTTTAACTCCTCAAAAGCTCGCGCGCACTCAAGCGTCCAAACCAACTTCTGATATTTCCTCGTCAGCGTAGTGAGAGGTAAGGCTATCTGCGAAAAGTTCTTTACGAAGCGCTTGTAGTAGCCAGCAAGTCCAAGGAAGCTCCTGACTTCTACTACAGTAGATAACATAGGCCACTCTTGTATCGCAACTATCTTCATCGGATCCACCACAATACCTTCTCCACTAACCACATGGACAAGAAAAGCCACTGACGACAACCAAAACTCGCATTTTTAGAACTTGTCATAGAGCTTATTTCTCCTCAGGGTGTGCAAAACCATCCGCAAATGATTTGCATGATCTTCTTCAGACTGAGAGTACACCAATATATCGTCAATAAAGACGATCACAAATAGGTCCAAGTACTCTCTAAACATTCGATGCATTAAGTCCATGAATACGGATGGTGCATTTGTTAGCTCAAACAGCATTACAGTGAACTCATAATGGTCGTAGCGTGTATCAAACGCTGTCTTAGGGATGTCATCTTCCTGAATCCTCAACTGGTAATAACCAGACTTTAAATCTAGCTTTGAGTATGTTAAAGTTTGGCAATTTAACCTTCTAAATGGCCGGCTAGTTGTTCGGGCAACCTGGAGGTTTGGACCAGCAGCCTGTCTGGTTAGTAACCTGGCAGTTTGGACCAGCGGCCTGTCTAGTCAGTGACCTAATGATTTGGACCAGCGACCTGGCGATTTAGACCATCGGCCTGTCTGGTCAGTGACCTGGTGATTTGGACCAACGACCTGGTGATTTGGACCAGTGGTCTGTCTGGTCAGCGGCCTGGTGATTTAGACCAGCGGCCTGTCTGGTCAGCGACCTAGCGATTTTGGATCAGCAGTCTATTTGTCAGCATTACCATCGGCATGATGTTAGCCACAACAGAGGTCAGGATAATTAGCCGCAGTGGCCTAAAGGTTGATCGCAGCAGTCTGATTCTAGCCGGAGCGGTCTTGGTGTTAGCTACCCCAGGTTTAGAGGTTTTGTTGTTGTATATTGTGTAGCCTAGCTGTTTGACTGTGTCAAACCGACCAGCCCGTGCGGATTGTATTTAGTCCCACATCGCTTGTGTATTATCTCTTCTCCCCCATTTTCTATAAATAAGGGGGCATACCTATGTAATAATTATCTTTTTGGAGCAATAAAATTTGTCTTTATTTAGATCTTTTTCACATGGTATCAGAGCTAATCGGTCCTTTGCTCCAATTCACGCGGCTTCTATTCTATCCATGCGGCTTCAGTTCTGTCCGCGTGGTTTGCCCTCCCTTGTTTTCCCTATTCACGCGGCTTCTACTATGTTCGCTCTATTTGTTTCCTACTTCTCACTCAAACCGTGCAGTTTGAGTTTCTGCCAGTCATTTTCTCTTGGTCACTGTATTTTTGTGACTTCTTTGCCTTCCTATTCTGTTTTGGCTTGTGCCATTCTTGGTCATGCAGTTTCCTTGGGTGCACGCTCCCATTGCTTCTCCTCTTCTTTTCTCTTCTCGCATGCAGTTTTCTTGTGTGCGCAGTTTCTTTGTCGCCTCAGTTTTTCTACCCGCTGCGGGCTCTGCATCCTGGTCACAGCTTCTTTTTCTAGCCGTTGGTATGTTATCACATTGACTGTGCTGTCTTTTCTCTTGTCGATGTGGTCTTCTCGCGCAGTTTTTTTGTTGCTTGGCCGCTGCGATTTCTCTTCTTGCGCTCCTCTTTTGTCGGCTTGTTTCTAATCGTGTGGTTAGTCTTTCTGCTTTCTGGTTTCATCTTGAGGATGGATTCCCTTCTCTCTTATACCGCTCGTGCTCTTGTGGCCTCCTATGATAAGTGGATTATTGGCTCTGGTGCCACTTGTCACATGACAGGCAACTCTCATTTGTTCTCCTCTTTGCTTGAACAAAACAGGCTGTCTTCTATTGTTATCGCAGATGGGACTTCTGCTCCTGTGCATGGTGTTGGCACTGTGCGTCTATCCCCATCTTTGCTTCTTGAGGACACTCTCCATGTCCCTACTTTCCCATACAATTTACTCTCTGTTCATGCTCCTTGTACTCAGTTAAATTGCACGATTACTTTTACGGGCACCACTTGTTCTTTCTCTGATTCTGTCTCCAAATCTATGATTTCTACTAGGACTGCCAGTAGTGGCCTCTTCTTTCTTGACCACAATGTTGCTCTTTCTGCTTCTTCATCTCTTCAGCAATGAAATCGTCATCTTGTCCACCCTCCTTCTCCTCTCTTCCACCAGTTTCTTCCAGATCTTCCTTAAGTGGATTCCCCTTTGAATTGTGAAGCCTGTCAGTTTGGAAAACATCATCGCTCTTCTTTCCCAGCACGAATGAGACGTAGTTCTTCGTGTCTTTTTTAACTAGTTCATTCTGACATCTGGTGTCTTGATCCTACTACCACTGTTGGTAGAGGTAGCATATACTTTATCACTTTCATTGATGATTTCTCCAGGTGTACTTGGTTGTATCTCCTGAAAGATCGTTCTGAACTTTACACTGTGTTTACTGCCTTTTATCATGAGATCTTGACACAGTTTCATGTGCCTATTCATGTTCTTCATACTGATAATGCCAAGGAATATGTCAGCTGACAATTTTCTGATTTTTGTGCGAACCATGGTTTGATTCATCAAATTTCATGCCCCTATACCTCTCAAAAGAATGGCGTTGATGAATGCAAGAATCGTCATCTCTTGGATGTTGCTCACAGTCTTCTGTTACAAATGAATGTTTCTCGGTCCTATTGGGGTCATGTCATTCTTCTCTCCTGCTATCTCATTAACCGGATACCCTCATCTGTTCTTCAGGGCAAGACTCCTTTTTCTGTTCTGTATCCCATGGCCGAGCCATTTCCTTTACCTCTTAAGGTTTTTGGATGTACAGCATTTGTTCACATACCTTCTCCTGGTCGTGACAAACTTTCTCCCCATTCTATTAAATGAATATTTCTTAGTTATTGTCCTACTCAGAAGGGATATCACTATTTTGATCCTCTTCTACGCAAACAGTATGTGTCTGCGGATGTTACCTTCTTTGAAGATACACCGTATTTTTCTCCTGATTCTTCTCTCTTGCCTTCTGATACTTCTTATTCATTGCCTATTGTCTCGGCACCTCTGTCGAAACTAGTTCTTTCCACAATTGTTCCTATTGTTTTGTCTTTTTCTCTCGAAACTGATTCTTTTACCTTTGAGCCTTCTGTACCTGTTCCCAGGCCTCCTCTTTCTTCTGGCAGTGAATTGCCTCCCTTGGATAAGAGTGATCTTGATCTTCCTATTGCCCTACAAAAAGTAATTCGCCAATGCACTAAGCATCCTATTGATGTGGTTGTCTCCTATGCTCAGCTTTCACCATTTGGCAAGAGTTTTGCTCTTGTTATCTCTTTTACTGTTATACCGGCTATGTATCAAGAATCTCTTGTCATTCCTCATTGGAAAGCCATTATGGATGAAGAAAGGAACACATTAACTGAGAGAGGTACTTGGAATCTTGTTACCCTACCTCTAGGCATTGATGTGGTTGGCTGTCGGTGGGTATTTATGGTTAAGTATCTTCCAGATGGTTCGGTTGATCGTTGTAAGGTGAGGCTTATAGCAAAAGGGTTTACTCATACATATGGGGTAGACTTCTTTGATACTTTTTCTCTTGTTGCTCGCATCAGCACTATACGCGTTCTCTTCTCTGTGGCTGTTAATCGGGACTGGGAGATGTCTCAGTTAGATGTAAATAATGCCTTCCTTTATAGTGATTTGCAAGAAGTAGTTTACATGGAGCAAACTCCTGGGTATGTTGCTCTGGGGATGTCTCAGGTATGCAAGCTTTGGAAAGAGATTTATGGTTTAAAGCAGAGTCCACGAGCTTGGTTTGAAACATTTAGTAGAGTTATTTATTTTATTGGGTTAATTAAAGCTCTGATGATCATTCCTTGTTTATACGCAATACTACTAAAAGTCATGTGGTTCTTGCCGTCTATGTTGATGATATTCTTCTGACTGGTGATGATAAAGAAGTCATCGATTTAGCCAAACAACAACTTCGACAACATTTTATTACTAAGGATATGGGACCTCCGAAGTACTTTCTGGGCATTAAAATTTCACGAAAGAGGAACTCGGTGGTTCTTTCACAACGAAAGTATGTGCTATGTAATGCCCCAAAACTCATTAAGGAATGGTTAACGTTCTAAGGCCAATTTGGTGCCTGATTAGGTTCACACGGCCTGTGATACGGGCGTGTACATGGTCGTGTCATGTCTGAGGTCATCGAAATGCAGTCGACGATCTTAGGAGTCAAGCCAGGTCGGGCAACGGCCTGAGACACGGGCGTGTCAAGGGTCGTATCCTGCTCTGTGTTATGACGGGCTGTGTCGAGTGAGTTACACAGTCAGGGAAACTGGCGTGTCCAAAGGCGTGTTTGGCATACGGCCTGTGACACGGGCGTGTCACATGGTTGTGTCCTGTTGGGGATGCAACGGTTTCAACGTCGATTGGGGAACACGGCCTATGACACGGGCGTGTCCATGTTTGACACGGGCGTGTCCATGTTTGACACGGGCGTGTCCATGTTTGACACGGGCGTGTCCATGTTTGGCACGGGCGTGTCCAAATACGTGTCAGAGGTCGTTTCCTGTTCTGTGTTTACTGGTTTACGGCGAGTGTGGAACACTGCCTATGTCACGGGCATGTCACAAGCCAAGTTCGACCCCAGGAAATTCTTTTAAGGGCTGATCGTGGCCATTCGTTCTATTTGGAAATGATCCGACAGCTCAGCCTTTCCCCTACTGGTATATAGCCGGGAATGTAGGGTTTAACCCTCATTTTACTTTGTCCATTCTCTCTCTAAAAGAGTTAAAGAGAAGGGAGAGCAAGGTTGAAGAATTAGGAAAAATCCGGCCGCCAGTGGAGCTTCAGAGCCCCAAATCGCGAGCCGAGCACAGATCCGTGGAGGCGAGGCCATTGTGGTGCTTTTCATCCGTCTAACTTCTTCTCTTCTTCATGGCGCCAAAGCAAACCACAAGGTTAACGCTTCTCTTCTTGGACATGTGAAGTCCTCTTCCTTTTTTTATAGGAAACTCCCTCCCATGAGTGAGCGGTGAGTACGAGGTATTCCTTTGTGTGGACATAAATAGTCCCCATTATTTTGCATATAGAGTCTGGAATCGAAGTACGGACATAGGCATGGTGTGCGAAGCCTACCTGGATAAGTTGGTCTGGATCGGTGATGTTTTCATTATGCTTGTAGTGCCGGAGAAGACTCTGTGTCGTTTGCTTTTCGGGTTTGTTGGAACACCCTATTACTAATTTGGGTAAGGATCACTATGTGATTAGGATTGTGTTTTGACCTTGCTGTATAGTCTGATAGGTCAATTAGAATGAGTCTTAGGGTTAGTACTTAGGTCTGAAAGTTGCCCTCAAGACCTTCTAAAGATCAGGATTCAAGTACTGAGATCAAGACAATTTTCGTCGAGCTCAGGTAGACGAAACGTCGAACTCAGTTCGACGTTCTCTGAGCTCAGTTCTACAAGTCGTCGAACTCCGGTCGACGATCTTCGACCTCAGATCGACGTTTGTGTCTCTAGCAGAAATTCAATCTCTGAGCTCAGTTCGACGATAGTTGAGCTCAGATCGACGATTTCTATCTTCAGTTTAAATCCAATCTCTGAGCTCAGTTCGACAATCGTGGAGCTCAGATCGACGATTTTTGTGAGAGATCGACGCTTTCAGAATTCAAATTCAGGACAGTTATGGAATTCATTCAGATTTATTTCCAGTATTTATGGCAAAAGATTTTGTAGCCGTTTCAAGCAATCTGGAGCAAGTTTCAAGGAAGACTAAATGGAATGTTACTTAGGACTTTCCCCAAAGACAGTTGTCAATTAAGGAAGTCATTTATGACTGAGTAATGGCCATCTATAGTCAGAATCAGATATACTCCATACAGAATGTTTTTGAAAAATATACACAGGACTAACAGATTTGAAAAAGATATACAGAAGAGAGAACAAAAACATATACACTCATTAAGAATTCATCTTCTGAGATATACAGAATTACTGAGTCACAATTCTTCAAGAACACAAGAAACTTTTCTGTGAAGGAGATTATCTGCTATTCTACTCCTTCAAGCTTCAAGTGTTCAAAAGCTTCTACATCAAGGACTCCAGACATCACACATTTCAGCATCTGCTGAAATCATCTATTGCTGGAGATCTGAAGCAACTGAAGGCCTATCACCCTAAGCAAAGCCCATCTTCCTGAACTCTTACAGATCTCAGGGGAGCTTTGACAACATCTTCCACTTGTCTTCTCTCAGATTTTTGACAGAGAAGAACATCATCAACTTATTTTCTTTTTCCTTTCTCTCCTGTAAAAGGGTTTATCAAAACTCCCTTTAAAAGTTTTGAGGCTGGTTTCTGAGACCTTGTCAAAACTCAGTGGTGGCAAGACACCTTATCAAAAAATCTAGTTTTGGTTTTTGAGCACCTTATCAAAAGCTCATTGGTGCCCAGGACACCTGATCAACTATTCCTGCAGTGGATTCCTACCTAGGGAGGTAGAAGAGTGGATGTACCCAGGTTGTTGGGGAACCACTATAGCTCCTTGTGTCATCTGGTTTGTTGTGCTTTGTACTTTGTCGTGTGCTGTGTGATTTCCTATTTCTTGCTTACTTAGTTTTTTTTTTTGCAAGCACCTTACACATATACATAAATCAAGACTTCCACTGCTTTACAGTTTCTTTTTAAATTATAAATTATTTTAAAATACTCTATTCACCACCCCCCCCCCCCCGTCTAGAGTTAAGGTAGATCTTTCACTCACTTTCAATTGGTATTAGAGGGAGGTTGGTTACTCAACATCTGGATTTTCAACAGATTGGTTGAACAGGCTAACACCTGAACCAAAAGATCTCTGAAAAGATCAACCCTCTATAGAGGCTAATTACTTCTTTTGTGTATTATATTTATTTTAAACAAAACCATGGCATAGAACAAAGACTATGCTAGCACCAGACCTCTAGTGTGCAACCTTTCTAAGTTTGCACTTTGGAAGGCAAGGATTAGACTTTACATGAATTCTATTAATGAGGACATCTTCAATTCTATTTTGACAGTTTGTCCAAGACCTCTAGAGATTACAAGTACAAGTGTTGTTCCACCTCCCTCAGGAACAGATGCAGAAATAAAGAAATGGAAAGTTGCAGATGCAAAGGCTATGAATATTCTTGCTCAGACCATGTCTGATGAGATATTCCAAAAGGTGGCTGAATGCAGTTCAGCTAAAGATATATGGGATAAGCTTTCTGAGATTGTATCTGGATCTGCTGATGAAAGGAAGGACAGGATATCCCATCTCATATCCCAGTATGAGAACTTCAAGAAAGGAGAAACTGAGTCAGTTGCTGATATGTACAACAGGCTCAGTCTGATTATCAGTGAATTAAGAACATTGGACAAGGAGATCTCACTAACAGAGCTAAATGACAAGATCCTAATGTGCTTCCCTAGCACTTGGGACTCAAGGATCTGGCCAATCAAGGATGCTAGAAGCCTAACTGAGATTACTACTGAAGCTTTGTTGGGCAAGCTTAAGTCTTATGAGCTGCTCATCAAGAACAGAGAGAAAGAACAAAAGGTTGCTTCTCCAGCCATCAGGAAGGAGAAGACAATAGCATTCAAAGCTACAGAAGATCTGCCTGAAGACAAGGTCACAGGCAATGAAGAATTGATGAGCTTACTGGCCAAAAGATTCTATAAGATGGCCAGGAAAGATTTCAGAAAGAGGCCATCCAGAGGGCATAAGAAGACAAGGTATGACAAATCCAATAATAAAGAAATTATCTGTTTTGGATGCAGGAAACCAGGTCATATTGTGTCTGATTGTCCAGAAAACCAGAACAAGGACAAAAAGGACAGAAAAGAAAGAAGAAGAGATAAGGACTCCAAGGGAAACAATTACAACAAATCCTCCTCCAGCAAAAACAAACATACAAGGAAGGGATTTGTAGCAGAAACCTGGAGTGACACTGAAGAGAAATCAGAAGCTTCATCAAGCTCAAGTGATGATGAAGATGATGTTGAAGAAAAGGAATTCTGCATGATGGCTATCAATGCCTCCCAACAAAATTCTGATGCAGAACAAGAATCAGATTCAAAATCTGAAACTCAAAGTGAAGAAGACCAGGTAATAGATTCTTTTGATTTTAATTTTTAGGACTTCAAATTTGAATTTAAGGCACTTTGTTTAGACCTGCTAAAGTCTGAGAAAGAGATAATCTCTCTCAGAAATCAATTGTCTGAACTTAGCACCTTAAAATCAGACAACCTCAAACTCTCTGAGGAGTTGGAATGTTGTAGGGAGCAGATAGCCTCACAGAAAAGTGAACTGTCTAAGGCCAAGAAGTTTGAAGAATCCCTCAATGGGAGAAGCATCAAACTGATGGACATCACAAGCACAGTGAACACAAGACTCAATAGAAACACTGGGCTTGGGTGCTTCATCCAGCCAACCGATAGTACTGACAAGCCCAATTAAATTTATTTCCGATAAAGGAAAGGGAGTTGTAGAGGTATCTAGGAAGAATGCAGACTTGCCAAAGAAAATCAAAGTTCAACAGAAAACGTCGAACAGAGCTCGACGATCGTCAAACAGAGCTCGGTGATCTCAGACTGAATCGTCGAACTCAGATCGACGGCTTCTGAACTCTGAACTCTGGCATAGTCGATCTTCGAACGGAGGTCGACGATCTGACCCAAGATCGTCGAACTCAGCTCGACGATCGTCGAACGGAGCTCAGAGCCTTGAACAATCTTTCATAGGTAAATCTAAGATCAATCCTAGAAGTCCTTCATCCCAAAGCTTCAACCCTTATACTGAATGGATAGTACCTCCTAGGAAATACCATCCTGAAGGATATAAGAGTCAGCCAGGGATGTCTTTTATTTCTCAGTTTAAAGGTTATAAACCTAGGCCCAAGGTAAACTGGGTCAAAAACATATAAGCTATTTCTGTGCAGGTGAAGACCTATCCAGTAATGACCCAACAATGGTATCTGGATAGTGGGTGCTCAAAGCACGTGACAGGAAGCAAGGAGAACCTAACATCCTTCAAAACCAAACTTGGACCCAAAGTGATATTTGGTGATTCAAACTTTGGTCAAACAAAAGGATATGGTGCTGTTTAGATTGGCTCAGTCACATTCAAGTAGGTGGCTTATTGATGGCGAAGGCCATCAGGATGGAGCACTTGGGATGGAGGATGTTGAAGATGTACCGCTTCGCCATCCGGATGGAGCACTTGGGATTGAGGATGTTGAAGATGTACCAGCCAAGGACGTGCGACGCCGTAGCGGTCATGGCTACAAGCTTCGCCCTCGCAACAAGACTCGTATTTGATTATTTATATGTTTGTGTGATAATAGCCAATTCATGAGAGGCTATTTAAAACATTATTTTATTTCCTGCATTTCCTTTATGTGGTGTGTCTTTAGCCACTTGTTTTGTTATTTGAGATGTAAGCCTATATAAAGGCCAAGACTTTTCATTTGGAGTAGATTATTATTGAATTGAAAAAAAAATCACTTTTGCCTAAACCTAATTCCCTCTCTTGCTCTCTCCCTAGCCGCCGCCCCCTTCACCCTTGCCCTTCCAAAACCGGCGGCCAACCAAGGCTAGGATCGGCCACCTCTCTTCCCCTCTCCTTCTCTACCCAAAACCGATTGCCTCCAAGGTATTCCTTCAAGGGATCGGCCACCATCTCCCCTTGCCTCTCCTCCTCTTAGCCGCCACCACCATCATCCCTCCTTCTCCCAAACCGACGGCCAACTTCTCCTCAAAGGTCTTGTAAGGAAGGAGGAAGTCTAGGGAATCTTCAACGGCGAGACGTGAACGGGACGACAAGATCTTCATCCATAGCGCTCTTCCGTGGTCTTCAAAGGGAAAACGATCATACTTGGTGGATCCGCGCATCACGGATCTACGAATCCGAGAGGGGGTAACGATATTACTACACAAGAGATTTCTTTTCCTAGATAGTTCTTGTGGTGGACGTATTTTGCGTTATTTTCCGAATTATTATTCTTCGAGGTTAACAAATAACCGATTAGCAATTTTCGTTTGGTTTTCCGAAGGATTCGAAAAGGATTTGGCACTCCTCGTTTTCTTTTTGTTGGGATAGATACCACCATTTTCGGATCGTTTAGTTCTTGGTGGATCTATTTTGGTACAACACCTAAAGCTCGCTCGGGATCAATATTATCCCATTTAGCCGGAAAGAGTTTGGCCTATAGCCAACACTCGATCTATTTACGGAACGGCGATCCGTATGTTAGCACGAACGGTATATTTAATTATTGAATTTGCTGCGTTTGCGTTGGCGTGCGGAATAGAGAGCGTTGAGCGTAGTCATAAGCGTCGTCGCGACCACGTGACGTGTCTCGAAGAGACATCCCTACATCAATTTGGTATCAGAGGGAGGTTGTGTTGATTTCCCAATCGACACCATCCTCACTTTTATCATAGGGTTGTCTTTTTCTTTAAGTTGTGCACTTTCGTTACGAACCGTGTCAAAATCTGAATTTTGGGCTGCATTTAGTAAAACTCACAAATTTTATTTTTCCAGAAAATTACAAAAAAAATTCTGAATTTTCTTCTCATTTTTTTAAGAAAAAAAGTCTAAAAAAATTTTTCCTGTTGCTCAATAGTTTTGCATCAAAAAAATTCAAACGCGTAATTAAATCAGGTCAAAATTGTTGTTTGTACCGTTCGTTCATGCGCACTAGGCTGGGCACGGAATATCTTCCCTCCACCTCACACATGGCCAACAACCAAGGTGACGAGCATGCTCCGGCCACGATCGCCGAGCTCCGAGAAGAGTTTAACGCTAGGTTTGACGCACTGACTCAGTTAGTTGAAGGGCTCGCTGTAAATCAAGTGGCGCCTCGAAACAACGGCGTTGGCAGAAACCGACTGGGTCCCCAACCCCCGGCAGCCAACCAGCGAGAGGAACGACAAAATCACCCACGTGATCTAGACGATGAGTACCCACCTCGAGGTCATTATGAGTTTGATGTGACAAGGGCCGTAAAAATGAACGCACCCTCCTATGATGGGATGGGAGAGCCCCAACTTTTCCTAGACTGGGTCATGGACATCGAGTGCTATTTTGAATGGCACGACTTAACGGACGCTGAGAAAGTGAAGGTCGCACGTATGAAACTACTAGGAAGGGCCAAAACATATTGGTTAAACGAAGAGAGGCGCTTAGGAACTGTAAACGGAGCACCCCCACTTGGGTGGACCGCAATGAAAGCGCTACTACACGACCAATACATTCCCACATATCACCGAACTCAGATGTTCGACGATTTAGCCACCCTTCGGCAAGGGAATACTTCGGTAGCAGATTATATGGGACACCTTAAGGATATGATGGTACGTTGCGATGTTCGTGAGATGCCCGAAGTTACACTCTCACGATTTCGTAAGGGACTCAACCCGGATATACAAGGGAAACTCTTGCGTTATGGTCACACAGACCTTAACACCACCTTCAATGCCGCCTTGGATATTGAAAAGCATAACGCCTATAAGTCCAAAGGACGTAATTTCCAGAAAGGGAAATCCATCTTAGGCCCGCACGCTTCTTCATCCGCGTGTGATAAAGGAAAGTATCGATCAACGGATTCGGAGTCCATTGTCATTACCGCTAGGAATAATAGAAATCCCACCGGTGAGCGAGTACCAATAGGACGAGTTAACAAGACAAATGCCACGTGTTATTCGTGCGGCATTCAAGGGCACTATTCTAGTGAGTGCCCCACGAAAAGCAAACCTTTAGCTTTACTAGACTCTTCGTCTGAACCTGCTGATATCGTCTATGGAGCTGGCGAAGAATCTGACGCCGAGCCAAGTGACATTGAGGACGATTCTTACATGATGGTGATGAGATGCATTTTAGCCACACCGCGAGCGTTGGATGAATATAACCGGACAAATATATTTACATTAAATTTTAAAGACGGTGAAAAATGGTGTAAGTTAATTATCGACAGCGGCAGTTGTATGAACGTAGTATCGGAGAATGCCATCACTCGCATGCACTTAGTAACTGAGCCGCACCCACATCCTTATAAAATTGCGTGGGTAAACAAGACATCCATAGCGGTCTCTAAGCGATGCATGGTTCCTTTAACGTTGAAAAACTACGTTGATAAAGTTTGGTGCGACGTAATTCCTATGGACGTGTGCCATGTATTATTAGGATGACCTTGGTTGTACGACTATGACGTGACCCACTTCGGTCGCGCAAACACATATGAGTTCAAATTCAATGGTAAAACCGTTGTTTTGAAGCCATCTGCGCCTAAGGATCCGTCATCTATTTCCAAAGACACTGTTGTGCCTGTGGAAAAGAAAACGATAAGCCTGATTAGTAGAAAGGAACTAGAATGTGAGACTTTCATGGATGGCGTTATATACGCGTTAGTCTGTTTACAAGCGAAGGAAGAGTCACCTACCGTTGAGAGCCTCCCATTATCGCTACGAAATCTCTTGGAAGAATATAAGGATGTTTATCCGGTGGATTTACCACCCACGTTACCACCGATACGTGACATCCAACATGAAATAGATTTTGTCCCGGGATCTTCATTGCCAAATCAGCCCCATTATAGACTCAATCCATCCTCCCATGAAGAATTACAAAAATTAATTTCCGACCTGCTAGCGAAAGGATTTATACGACATAGCAAAAGTCCTTGTGCCGTCCCCGCATTATTAGTTCCAAAGAAAGATAAGACATGGCGATTATGTGTCGATTATCGGGCTATTAATAAAATAACGATCAAATATAGATTTCCTATTCCCCGTTTGGACGATCTACTAGATATGCTTTCAGGAGCCGCTATATTCTCTAAATTGGATCTTAAAAGCGGTTATCATCAGATACGAATACGGGAGGGAGACGAATGGAAGACGGCTTTCAAATCTAAGGATGGACTTTATGAATGGCTAGTGCTTGGAGAAGGACTTACCAATGGACCCAGTACTTTTTCACGATTGATGACCCAAATTTTTAAGCCTTTTATGGGAAAATTTGTAGTGGTCTATTTTGACGACATTTTGGTTTTTAGCATTTCGCCGGGAGATCATGAGACTCATCTAAGAACAATTCTTACCACGTTGTGCAAAGAGAACTTATTTATTAACTTTAAAAAATGCGCATTCGGCGTGCCTTCTATTGAGTTCTTAGGATACATCGTGAGTTCAGATGGCATTCATGTGGATCCCAAGAAGGTCCAAGCGATTAAGGAATGGCCGGAACCCAAGAATATTAGGGACGTTAGAAGTTTCCACGGATTGGCCACGTTTTATCGAAGATTTATTCGGAATTTTAGTAGTATTATGGCACCCATAACTGAATGTATGAAAAAAGGAGAATTTACATGGACGAAATCGGCCACTAGTGCCTTCCAAACGATTAAGGAACGAATGTCTGAAGCTCCTTTACTCCGATTACCGGATTTTAGTAAAGTTTTTGAATTATCATGCGACGCGTCAGGGATAGGGATTGGAAAAGTATTAAGCCAAGAGGGACACCCGCTAGGATACTTTAGTGAGAAACTAGCCGGGCCGAAATTAAATTATTCAAATTATGATCGCGAATTCTAAGCGGTAATCCGATGTCTCCAACATTGGCGACATTACCTTATATCAAAAGAATTTGTAATATTATTGGATCACGAGGCCCTCAAATTTGTGAATTCTCAAAATAAGATTAGTCCACGACACGCAAAATGGATATCTTATCTACAAGAGTACACCTTCATAATCAAGCCTCTGAAGGGTACGCTAAATCGTGTAGCGGACGCGCTAGGTAGAGTCACTCTGTTATTAAATACCATGGAAGTGTCAGTCATAGGATTCGATAGGATAAAGGACGAATATATCCATTGCCCAGACTTTAAGGACATTTATTTCGCCGCGAAGGACAACTCCCCTACCACTATCTCGGCATTCTATATTCGTGATGGATATCTATTTAAACATGTGCAATTATGCATTCCCCGGTCGTCTTTACGACATTTTATTATATGGGAGTTACATAGCGGGGGATTAGGCGGACACTTCGGGCGAGACAAAACGATAGCACTTGTGGAAGATAAATTCTTTTGGCCGGGCCTCAAACCCATGGTCAACAAAGTTGTGGGAAGTTGTCGTGTTTGTCAACTAGCTAAGGGAAACAAGACCAATGCGGGTCTTTACACACCACTTCCGATTCCGTCGGTGCCATGGCAAGATGTTAGCATGGATTTTATATTGGGTTTACCTATGACTTTTAGGCGTCACGATTCCATACTAGTGGTGGTAGACCGATTCTCAAAAATGGCATATTTTATCGCAAGCAACAACACCTACGATGCTTCCAATGTAGCAAAATTATTTTTCAAAGAGGTTGTAGCACATCGAGGTGTACCCAAGACGATAGTGAGTGATCGAGATGTAAAATTTACAAGTTATTTTTGGAAGACCCTCTGGAAACTAATGGGCACTAAACTATTGTTTTCGTCGGCCTATCATCCCCAAACGGATGGGCAAACGGAAATCGTCAACCGTAGCTTGGGAGGGTTACTTCGTTGTTTAGTGGGCGAACATAAAGGTACATGGGATCTTATCCTCCCGCATGCCCAGCTTGCGTACAATAATTCTAGGAACCGGTCCACTCAGTTGTCCCCGAATGAGATAGTGCACGGTTATAAAGCGCCAGTGCCACTTGACTTGATTCCGTTACCACCTTCTTTTAAGTCAAGTCAATTTGCACTAGATTTCGCGTCACACGTTCACACTCTCCACGAGCACATTGGCAAGAAGCTAAGCAATATTCTATATATCAATCGAACGCTAACGTACATCGGCGAGTAGTCTCTTTGAACATAGGCGATTTGGTTATGGTTCGTCTAATCCCTGAACGGATGCCGTCGGGCACCATAAAGAAGTTAGCGAACAAGAAAGCCGGTCCTTTTAGAATTTTGAAGAAATTAGGCGAAAATGCTTATTTGTTAGAGTTACCTTCTGATTGGGGAATATCCCCTGTGTTTAATATTTCCGATTTAATGCTTTTTGTTGCTCCACCACCTGAATTGTCTATCTCTCCGTTTACTGCTTCCACTATACAATCTAATGGGGTGGGGGGTGAGCTAAATTCTGGATCGCTTTCTCCTGCGAAGTCTATGGGAGGTATGCAATCTATTGATGATGAAAATTGTTTTTCTACTTCACCTAACGCTTTTCTGAGGTTTCCCCGGACAGATTTCTTGCCTGACAAGATTTTGCAGGATGATGTATTACCCACTACAGACGGCGACATTCACAGGTTCTTGGTTCGTTGGCATGGTCGTCCGTCTTCGGACGACTCTTGGCTATCTGCTGCACAGTTGGATCTTCTTGACGCGGGCCTCCTCCACCGTTATCTCTCAGCCCACTCATCGGTGATGAGTCCTTTTGAGCGGAGGAGGATTGATGGCGAAGGCCATCAGGATGGAGCACTTGGGATGGAGGATGTTGAAGATGTACCGCTTCGCCATCCGGATGGAGCACTTGGGATTGAGGATGTTGAAGATGTACCGGCCAAGGACGTGCGACGCCGTAGCGGTCATGGCTACAAGCTTCGCCCTCGCAACAAGACTCGTATTTGATTATTTATATGTTTGTGTGCTAATAGCCAATTCATGAGAGGCTATTTAAAACATTATTTTATTTCCTGCATTTCCTTTATGTGGTGTGTCTTTAGCCACTTGTTTTGTTATTTGAGATGTAAGCCTATATAAAGGCCAAGACTTTTCATTTAGAGTAGATTATTATTGAATTGAAAAAAAATCACTTTTGCCTAAACCTAATTCCCTCTCTTGCTCTCTCCCTAGCCGCCGCCCCCTTCACCCTTGCCCTTCCAAAACCGGCGGCCAACCAAGGCTAGGATCGGCCACCTCTCTTCCCCTCTCCTTCTCTACCCAAAACCGATTGCCTCCAAGGTATTCCTTCAAGGGATCGGCCACCATCTCCCCTTGCCTCTCCTCCTCTTAGCCGCCACCACCATCATCCCTCCTTCTCCCAAACCGACGGCCAACTTCTCCTCAAAGGTCTTGTAAGGAAGGAGGAAGTCTAGGGAATCTTCAACGGCGAGACGTGAATGGGACGACAAGATCTTCATCCATAGCGCTCTTCCGTGGTCTTCAAAGGGAAAACGATCATACTTGGTGGATCCGCGCATCACGGATCTACGAATCCGAGAGGGGGTAACGATATTACTACACAAGAGATTTCTTTTCCTAGATAGTTCTTGTGGTGGACGTATTTTGCGTTATTTTCTGAATTATTATTCTTCGAGGTTAACAAATAACCGATTAGCAATTTTCGTTTGGTTTTCCGAAGGATTCGAAAAGGATTTGGCACTTCTCGTTTTCTTTTTGTTGGGATAGATACCACCATTTTCGGATCGTTTAGTTCTTGGTGGATCTATTTTGGTACAACACCTAAAGCTCGCTCGGGATCAATATTATCCCATTTAGCCGGAAAGAGTTTGGCCTATAGCCAACACTCGATCTATTTGCGGAACGGCGATCCGTATGTTAGCACGAACGGTATATTTAATTATTGAATTTGCTGCATTTGCGTTGGCGTGCGGAATAGAGAGCGTTGAGCGTAGTCATAAGCGTCGTCGCGACCACGTGACGTGTCTCGAAGAGACATCCCTACATCACTTATGTGGAAGGACTGAAGCATAACCTAATCAGCATCAGTCAACTCTGTGATGAAGGCTATCAAGTGGTATTCAACAAATCCTTATGCAAGATCAAGTCAGACGATAACACAACAGTGTTAACAGGTAAAAGGAAAGGTAACATTTATCTTGTAGATTTCCTTTCAACCAATATAGATATCTGTTTATTTAATTTAGTTTGCAAACCAAATGATTTATGGCATAAGAGACTAGGTCATCTAAACTTTAGAACCATTGCTAGGCTATCCAAGGACAACCTTGTTAGAGGACTACCTTCTGGCCCCTATAAGAAGGAAGCACTTTACAGGGCTTGTCAATTAGGCAAGCAAACTAAAAATAGTTTTAAGTCACTTAATAAGAGTGATTCACCTAGGATTTTGTATCTGTTACACATGGATCTTTTTGGACCCATTACAGTACAAAGCTTAGGAGGGAAATCTTATGCTTTAGTGATTGTAGATGACTTCTCCAGATTCACATGGGTGTTCTTTCTGAGGAAGAAGTCTGATAAGTTTAAGTGTTTGACAGAGTTTCTCAAATATATACAGATTGAGTTCAATACTCAGATTGCCCTGATCAGAAGTGATCATGGGACAGATTTTGATTCTCTTCTTATGCAAGAGTTCTGTCAAAGTGAGGGGATCAAGCATACTTTCTCAGCTCCTAGAACTCCTCAACAAAATGGGGTAGCTGAAAGGAAAAATAGAACCCTAATTGAATCTGCTACTACATTATTGACAAATGCTCGCCTCCCTCTATCTTTTTGGGCAGAGGCAGTGAACACCACCAACTATGTGTTGAACAGAAGTTTGATACATAAACTGAAGGGAAAGACTCCCTATGAATTGCTCAAAGGGAATAAACCTAAAGTAGACTACTTCAAAATTTTTGGTTGCATTTGTTATATTCACAATAATGATAAGAAATATTTAGCAAAATTCCAAGCTAAAGCTGATGAAGGGGTGTTTCTGGGATACTCCATGATCAGTAAAGCTTATAGGGTGTATAACAAATCTACTCTTAAAATTGAAGAATCTATTCATGTATCCTTTGATGAGACTAACATGTTTTACAAGGAGAAGCCTACTTCTACCATAGAACCCTTGCAGGTAAACTCTCTTTCAAAAAATTTGGACAGGATGCATATTGCAGAAAAGGATTCAATACATTCACCTATCCAGCAAAAGGATGAGAGCAGTGATGATGAAGAGGATGTTCAACATTTTGAAGAGCCAGTTGTTGTTCTACTTGAGGAAACAACAACACAGGTTGGTGAACAATCAACACCCCTTGTTGATTTAGTAATAATAAGAGATCATCCAATCTCCCAAGTAATTGGAGACATCTTAGCTGGTGTACAAACCAGAAATCAGGTCAACCAGAACCTGATGCACACCTGCTTTCTATCTCAAGTTGAGCCTCAATCCATTCAAGATGCAGAATAAGATCCACACTGGATCATTGTTATGCAAGAGGAACTACATCAATTTGAGAGGGACAAAGTTTGGGAACTAGTGCCAAGTCCTAAGGATCACTCCATTGTTGGAACAAATTGGGTGTTCAGAAACATGTTGGATGATCAAGGAGTTATTGTAAGGAACAAGGCAAGGCTAGTTGCTCAAGGTTATTCTCAAGAAGAAGGAATAGACTATGACCAGACCTTTGCACCAGTTGCAAGGTTAGAGGCCATCAGAATATTCCTAGCTTATGCAGCTCACAAAGGATTCAAGGTCTACCAGATGGATGTGAAGAGTGCTTTTCTAAATGGAGACATCAAAGAAGAAGTCTATGTCAGACAACCCCCAGGTTTTATTTCTCCAACTCATCCTGATTATGTTTTCAAATTGCATAAAGCATTTTATGGTCTCAAGCAAGCTCCTAGAGCATGGTATGAGACTCTAGCATGCTTTATTCTGAAAAATGATTTTATGAGGGGTAGAGTAGACCAAACTCTTTTTATTAGAACCCATAAGTCTCATACCCTACTAGTACAAATATATGTAGATGATATTATATTTGGGTCTACTGATTCAAATTTGTGCAAAAGGTTTTCCAATCTGATGCATTCTAAATTTGAAATGAGTAGCATGGGTGAGCTTTCCTTCTTTCTAGGATTGCAAGTCAAACAACATGCTGAAGGCATATTTATTTCTCAAACCAAGTATGCAAAAAAACTGGTTAAGAAATTTTATATGTCTGAAGCATCATGTATGAAAACACTTATGCCTACTAATGTTGTATTAGATGCTGATGAACATGGAAAACATGTTGATCAGACAACATATAGAGCAATGATTGGCTCTCTATTGTACCTTACAGCTAGTAGAGCTGATATAATGTTTGCTACATGCATATATGCTAGATTCCAAGTAAGCCCTTGAGAATCACACCTAACATTAGTTAAGAGGATTCTTAGGTATGTAAAAAGTTGTCCAAATCTAGGACTCTGGTATCCAAAAGACTCAGGATTTGAATTAACTGGATTTTCAGATGCTGATTATGTTCGATGTAGAGTAGACAGGAAAAGCACTAGTGGAACTTGCCAGTTCCTTGGTGACAGACTTATTTCCTAGTTCTGTAAGAAACAGACACCTGTGTCCACTTTAACTGCTGAAGCTGAATACATGGCAGCAGGCAGTTGTTGCTCACAGATTTTGTGGATTCAAAACCAGCTCCTAGACTATGGCTACAACTTAGAAGGGTCAAAAATCTTTTGTGATAATACTAGTGCTATTTCTATAGCACAAAATCCAGTCCTCCATAGTAGGACAAAACACATAGAGATTAGGCATCACTTTCTAAGGGATAATGTTGAGAAAAATAAAATTAAACTTCAGTATATCCCAACTGATTTGCAAAGGGGAGATATTTTCACCAAACCATTGGATGAAAAGAAACATACCTTCTTACTAAATCAGTTAGGAATGTTAGATGGGGGAAGTTTAAAATAAAAATCCCAAGATTTTAAAACTCTAAAAACAGACCAAGACTAGGCTAAAATATTCTTTTTGTAGTATCTGTAGGCTGTTTTTAGTCTCTGAACTGCGCTCGACATTTTTCCCTAAGAACGTCGAATGGAGATCGACGTTTTCCAAAATGTCGACCAGAGTTCAGCGCCGTCAGATAGCGCTAGGCTATCGTCTGTCTGGTCAGAGATCGTCGAGCGGAGCTCGACGCTCTCCAATATCGTCAAACGGAGATCGACGATATTGAATACTCTTCAGATTCCCCTATCAGCCCCGATCGTCGAACGGAGTTCAACGATCTTTCCTTTCCGGTGTCGAACCCTAGTATAAAAATCATTTTTCGTCGACGTTCTTCTTTTGCGCATTCATACTCTCTGCAAACTTTTTCTTTCCCTCCAAACTCTACTGCACTTGGTCGTGTTTGATCATCTTTACAGATACATAATGGCTGTGTCTGTTGCCGTCCTTTCCAAGATGAAATTCGACACAGGCTTTGATATCGACATGGATTCCTTTGATGGAAGCGATCAAAGATTCAAAGATATTCTGGACCTATTCAGAGAATAGCAGTTAGTGCAGTTAATGACCATGAGAATGAAGATTGCAGCCGATGAGATTAAAGAATGGGTATATTCGGCGCACAATCTTGATCAGAATACAATTGTTAGTACTATAGTCGGGACTCAGGTATCCCTAACACCTGCTCTCCTGACTGAAGTGTTTCAATTAAGTACTGGAAATGATTCCATTGAGCTATCTATAGAGGAGTTTGCAACTAT
This sequence comes from Platanthera zijinensis, assembly GCA_039513925.1. Taxonomy (NCBI): domain Eukaryota; kingdom Viridiplantae; phylum Streptophyta; class Magnoliopsida; order Asparagales; family Orchidaceae; genus Platanthera; species Platanthera zijinensis. The sequence goes on along the minus strand of CM077095.1, from coordinate 98,273,653 downwards.
GTTAGATAGAATGGGACATTCTGCTGCTAACCCTAACAAATTGCTGAAAAAGAATTTATCAATTGAGTATAGATTTCTTGCTGATGTTGTGGGGAAAGTGCTATTGGCAAAGCACTCTGCACATGATACCATCTCTAGGTATCAATTCTGCTTGATGGGAGCAATTGTGGATAAGAAACATTTGAACTGGGGAGAGGTCTTCTTTGACTTGATTAAGAAGAAAGTGAACAAAAGTTTGGTAAACTTTAGGAGGATCATAGGGTTATTCCTGCACTCCAGGTGCCCTGAACTGCTGGTATCAAGTGGGATGCACATCAATGCATCAAAGAGGCTGACCTGTGCCCTGTTTAGTAAATGGGACAGGCAGATAGTCAAGCCAACCAGGACTACCACTGCTTCAGGAACAAGGACTGTTGCAGTCTCTTCCCCTCACGCCCCTAACCTCTTTGAATAATTGCCTGCCTCCTCCTCTTCTCAACCTTCTTCAGTTCCTCCCTCAACCATTCCCTCATACACTATAACCATCTCTACCTCCATCTCCACCTCACCCATCTCCACATCAATCTCCTCCCCCATTACAATTTCATCTCCTCTGTCCACTCCTTCACCTCCTCCAGCCACCACAGACCAACAATTCCATCCACTACACTATTTTCCACCCCTTGATCTTCCCTCCTTCAACCTCATGGAAGATTCCTTCATGGATGATTCCTTCTCCTCACCTATTGAGACATCATCAACATCCACCTCATACCAACAACTTATCCATGACATCCTTGCCCAACCATCTTTCACTTCATTCATATCCACACCCATAACCTCTATCTCCACCATCCCAATATCTCAACCAACAATCCTACCATCCTCATCCACACCTCTTGCAGCCCATCCATCTCCAGCCACAGTCATTTCTTCCTCCACCTCTACTCAAGTTCCACTTGAGCAAGTGGATCTTCAGTACTGGCAGATAAGCTCTATAGGATGCTGGCTCCCAAGCTAGTAGCCCTGCTGGAGACCTCCATGGCTCCACTCCTGCAGTCCATAAAGGAGTTATCTGACAGGCTCTCCTCTCTTTCTACTCCTCAGGCAATCCCTTCTATGGGGTGCCTTGATCCAGTTCTCACTGAATCAAGGCAGGGGGAGATGCCCTATGAAGATATGGTAGTGCCTGTTATTTCAGAGGAATTGCTGCCAGTAATTGCTGCTGCTGCTTCAGTTCCTACCCCAGTACCAATATTAGCAGTTGACCTCAGGTCACTGTTATCTGTTTTTTACATTCTTCACTTCAGCTGATTACCAGCTCTGGGAGTTGAAGACTTTACTAAGGCCATTGTGCATGTTGCTGTCTGTGATCCCAGCCTAATTACTTCTTATATCAGTTCTATTAAGGCTGAGGAAGTTATTGTCTCTGTTTGTACTGCTGCTGCTGTTAAAGTTGTTGAATCTGCTAATATTGATATATTGCCTGCTGTTCATGTTGATGCTGATGCTGCTGCTGCTGATGAACTTGTTGTTCATTTGGAAGAACCTGCTGCTGAAATTCTTGTGTCTACTGCTGCTCCTGCTGCTCCTGCTGCTCCAATAGTTTCTGCTTCTTCTGCTGCTGCTGCTGCTCCTGTTTTGTCTGCTGAACAATTGAAACAACAAGAAGAGTACATCAAAAGAATTGATGATTTATATGACAGACCCCAGAGCTCAGACAGTGACCAATTCCACACTAACTCTGATGATTCTTCTGGCACCATTGCCAAGAAAAGGAAAGCCAGAAGTAAGGCCATGATGAGGGTACCTCCTGCAAAAGCCAAAGATGATAATGATATACCATATTACATTCTTCATGACTGCCAAATTACTGAACCATGGATGCAATACTCTAAGAATCAATTTAAGGCTATGAAGAAAAGGAGAAAGCTTGACAAGTATGAAAAAGGATCATCTCAATTCCATCCTCCTCCTCCTCCTCCAGATTCCGGATCTGGTGGAGGCTCAGCTTTTCAGTCCTCTGCTTCAGAGCATAGATCCTCCCAACCTTCACAGGAATATCAACCCAGAGGACAATATCAAAGAGGATATCAGTCAAGGAGAGATCAGCCAAGAGGAAGACAAAGAAAGTACAGAACTTACTCCAGACAACAAAGGGAAGGACAAGGCCCTACTGATTCTAAATCAGGTCCTTTCCCATACAAGCTAAGAGATACAGTTGTCACCAGGGCTCCTTCTACTGATTCAGAGTCAATCAATAGATATGAACCTCCAGTTCCTTTTGAGGATCCTGAGAACAACCCTTTATCATGGACAACTAGAATGAAGGAACTTGCTGCACTAGATCAGATTAAGAAGGCTAAAGAGCAGGGCAGAGATACTTCCAACATCACAACCTTGTCAGAACAAAGAAAGAAAGAATTAGAGAGATATGCTTCAAGAAAATTCTTTGATCCAGAAGACTATATGAAGCAGCATCCTGAGGCTGTAGTTCCAAGGCCAAGGTCTCAAACCTCCTTAGGTGCAGATGATGATAGAAGATCCAAGAAGGAAGCCCTAAATCCCAACAGAGAAATTCTTTTCAAAAAGGGCAAAAAGTAACTTATGTAAGCTGATACTCATATTTATTTTCTGACTGATTCTGTGATAATTGTTGTGATTCTACAATGCTCACATCTATTTTCTTTATTACTGTTTCTGCTTTATTATTCTGATGTATGCTTGTTATTTCATTTTTTTGTCATGTAAATAGTAATCCTAACCCAAATAGGGGGAGATTGTTGGAACACCCTATTACTAATTTGGGTAAGGATCACTATGTGATTAGGATTGTGTTTTTACCTTGCTGTATAGTCTAATAGGTCAATTAGAATGAGTCTTAGGGTTAGTACTTAGGTCTGAAAGCTGCCCTCAAGACCTTCTAAAGATCAGGATTCAAGTACTGAGATCAAGACAGTTTTCGTCGAGCTCAGGTCGACGAAATGTCGAACTCAGTTCGGCGTTCTCTGGGCTCAGTTCTACAAGTCGTCGAACTCCGGTCGACGATCTTCGAGCTCAGATCGACGTTTGTGTCTCTAGCAGAAATTCAATCTCTGAGCTCAGTTCGACGATAGTTGAGCTCAGATCGACGCTTTCTATCTTCAGTTTAAATCTAATCTTTGAGCTCAGTTCGACGATCGTGGAGCTCAGATCGACGATTTTTGTGAGAGATCGACGCTTTCAGAATTCAAATTCAGGACAGTTATGGAATTCATTCAGATTTATTTCCAGCATTTATGGCAAAAGATTTTGTAGCCGTTTCAAGCAATCTGGAGCAAGTTTCAAGGAAGACTAAATGGAATGTTACTTAGGACTTTCCCCAGAGACAGTTATCAATTAAGGAAGTCATTTATGACTGAGTAATGGCCATCTATAGTCAGAATCGGATATACTCCATACAGAATGTTTTTGAAAAATATACACAGGACTAACAAATCAAAAAGTGTTCAACATGAAAGTTGTAGATATCGTCGAGATCTACAACTTTCATGTTGAACACTTCTCCTGAAAATGAACGTAGAAGACGCAGTTCAAAAAGGCGCGTACCGGGAAGGGGGAGGCGGGCTGCTTCGGCTTTAGTTGGGTGGGGTTTAGAAAACCTAAATTATTAAGGATAATATTTTTGATGGGTGTGCACATAGCCGAAAATGAAGAGAGAACAAAAACATATACACTCATCAAGAATTCATCTTCTAAGATATACAGAATTACTGAGTCATAATTCTTCAAGAACACAAGAAACTTTTCTGTGAAGGAGATCATCTGCTATTCTACTCCTTCAAGCTTTAAGTGTTCAAAAGCTTCTACATCAAGGACTCCAGACATCACACATTTCAGCATCTGCTGAAATCATCTATTGCTGGAGATCTGAAGCAACTGAAGGCCTATCACCCTAAGCAAATCTCATCTTCCTGAACTCTTACGGATCTCAGGAGGAGCTTTGACAACATCATCCACTAGTCTTCTCTCAGATTGTTGACAGAGAAGAACAACTCAACTTATTTTCTTTTTCCTTTCCATCCTGTAAAAGGGTTTATCAAAACTCCCTTCAAAAGTTTTGAGGCTGGTTTCTGAGACCTTGTCAAAACTCAGTGGTGGCAAGACACCTTATCAAAAAAATCTAGTTTTGGTTTTTGAGCACCTTATCAAAAGCTCATTGGTGTCCAGGACACCTGATCAACTATTCCTGCAGTGGATTCCTACCTAGGGTGGTAGAAGAGTGGATGTACCCAGGTTATTGGGGAACCACTATAGCTCCTTGTGTCATCTGGTTTGTTGTGCTTTGTACTTTGCTGTGTGCTGTGTGATTTCCTATTTCTTATTTACTTAGTTTTTTTTTGCAAGCACCTTACACATATACATAAATCAAGACTTCCACTGCTTTACAGTTTCGTTTTAAATTGTAAATTATTTTAAAATACTCTATTCGCCCCCCCCCCCCCCCCCCCGTCTAGAGTTAAGGTAGATCTTTCACTCACTTTCAGGGTTTTCTATGCAGTAGATTGCAATAGGGAGTCTTGAGGATTAACTCCAAGGTGCACCCGGAAATCTGGGCAGAAGCAAAGTTCTGCCATTTTGGTGGCCTGGGAGCCACCCATGTACATAGTCGGGTTATGTACTATAGTATGATCGATACATTGGGATTTGATGAAGCTTGTCCCGCGTCGATGGCTAAATGATCGTGGAGAGGTGAGCAAGGGGCTGGTGGAACCTTACCCACTCTAAGTGGTTTGGTTAAAGCGAACTAAGGTACATGGGACTTACCGATGGCTTGGAGAGCGAGTCTAGGCTTCGAATGAAAGGACTTTGGTGCTCACAATGTTGCCATCATGGAGGCGGTGGTGGATTGCGGAACGGACCGAGTTCACCGAGTAAGTGCCCTGAGAGCACGAGGTGTGTGGTCGTCCGTGCCTACACCTGTGGTGAAGTGTGCTGTAAATGTACTTTCACTATATTGTTTGGCTATGCTACTAAAATGCAGGGAAGGAGCACCCCCCCCCCCAAATCCGAGGTGGGGTCATTATAATTTGTTCAGCTTTAGCTGACCGTTGCTTTTGTTTGCCACCGCTATGGTGAAATGTTAATTGCAGGAGCTACGGAGCCTAGTGGCAAATAGCGGGCTGAAGCCCTTGTTGCTAAGTCGGCCCTTGAATTCCAATGCAAACATTTACTGTTATACTCATGTGTGACCGGCCTGCATGCCGATGTTTGGAAGACACTTATTGTTTAAAGTAAACTCTTGTAAGGTCATAAGGCTAAGTACTATGTGTATTTGTACGCTCATTCCTACTTTGGATTTTTAGTGGACATTCATGATGTGGCTTGGGTTTTTTTCTTTGCAACATTTTTAAAATGCTTCTACTAGAATGTGCTCTGTGTAGGATGCGTAATATTGGCTGGATGGTTTCATTTAGTAACCCTTCGGTCTGTCTGTGTTATATGGCGTCGGGCCTCGGTCGGACCTACTGTTATATGCCATGTGACGGATAGGGGTGTTACAATTTGGTATCAGACTACCGGTTTCGGTCTTGCTTATTGGAATTCGTGGGCAAATTCTTTTAAGGGGTGGTGAGCACATATATGTGCATCATCGTTATAACATAAAAAGAACCCATGAATGTCCACTTAGGAATGAAAATACACATGTTTGAGGAACCTGCGTGTTCCTATAATTGCTTTTTGAAATTTTGTTCGGCAACTTAATGGTTTTTTGTACGTCTATAGGTGACCAGGAGTGGTGTAGGGCCTTCAGAACACCTGCATTCTGAGGCAAGTAGCGCACCAAATGATGTGCCTACAACCCCTCCTTTGACAGAAACTATAAGATTGGTGGCTGAAGCAGTGTTTACAATGATAAATACCCAGCCATGAGGGCAAATGCAGTAGCCTTCCCCTGCAGGGGAGTAGGTACCGCTCCAAGTGGCAGAACCTAGAAGGGTTGAACAGGCGGTGGTAGAGCCGTTGATACCTAGAAGAGTGTCCAAAAAGCAGCTCAAACATGTTATGGGCTTTAATCCACCGGTGTTCTCGGGGACTGGAACCCCAACCCAAGCTGAGGATTGACTCTCCAGAGTAAAGAGAGTCTTGACAGCTACGGAAATGGAGGAGTGGCATAAGGCCACCATAGCCACTTACCTGTTGGATGGACAAGCGAGGCTGTGGTGGGAAGGTTTAGAGCTACATCACTTGGGTGGAAGGAAACTCACGGACGTCTCGATGGAGGAATTTTCGAGACTATTCTTGGCAAGGTACCTTCCCTCGGCTCAAAGGATTGTTGTGGAGAATGAGTTCCAAAGACTAGTGTAGGGAGATATTAGCGAGGACAAGTACCTCCACGAATTTACACGGTTGGGTCGGTATGCTAGCTCCATTATGGCTGATGAGGAGCGTAAGACCAACCGGTTCTATGAAGGTTTGTGTGATGACCTAAGGCTACTACTCTCGGGGCCTATGACGCAGGGCTTCCAAACCCTGGTCAATACGGCCCGGTCGTTGGAGAAGGATCTGAAGAATGTACAAGCGAAGAAAGACTCTAGTGCAAAGAGGTCGGAGTTCAAAGTGCCGAACTCATCAAAGTCTAAGTTCCATAAGTGGAATAAGAAGGCTAGGACTTCGAGTCTGGCCCCTTCTTTTGGTGCTTCTGGGGCAACTATAAACCGAACCCTAGGCGCATGTTACAACTGTGGAAAGCTGGAGCATTTTGCCCGAGAGTGTTGGAGCGGACATCCAAAGTCCGAGAGGAAGCCTGGAGTAACATACGAGGAAAAGGGGAAAGCGGTGGAGTCAATCACATCCCATTATGCTCCAGCCCAGCCTAGAGTTTATAACCTTAGCCAGTAAGAGGCCATAAAGCAAGCTGACGTGGTGACAGGTACGGTTTAAATTTATAGTAATTTAGCTTAAAATACTTGTTACCTTGCGCATGTTAGCTTATTACTGCTTGTGCTAGGCTTTGTTTTGTTTTTCGATAATTCGGCAAGAGCACTGTTCGATACAGGAGATTTGCACTTCTTTTTGTATGAAGGATTTGTATCGCGCATCGGAGTACCTTCTTCGATGGCAAAGGACAAATTGGATGTGTTGTTGCCTAAATGGTGTTCAATGCGTGCGGATAGAGTTTGTTGCGTAAAGATACAGATTGGGAGTTAAGAGTTCGACTTGCAAGCGTCGCTAATGCCGTTAGTGGAGTTTGACGTGATATTTGGTATGGACTAATTCTCGGAGCAGCGGGCATACATTGATTGCAACCGTAAGGAGGTCAAATTGGTAATTGATCGTGAGACGACATTTACAGGCTTGAAAGGGTCGAGCAAGACTTTGATGTCTGCTCTTCAGGAGGTTAAGGAAGTTTGTGCTGGTGTAGAGCTGTTCTTCACACTAGTGGAGGCTTCGAAGCCTAAGCCTAGTTTGGACAGTATCCCAGTTGTATCCGAGTATCCTGACGTGTTCCCTGGCGATCTCCCTGGAGCCCCACCTCAGCAAGAGATCTACTTCTCTATTGAGCTAGTGCCAGGTGCCAAACCTGTGTCACGCTCTTTGTATCGATTAGCGCCTAAGGACATGGCGGAACTGAAAGTTCAACTTCAAGAGCTATTGGAATAGGGCTATGTTCGTCCAAGTTCGTCGCCTTGGAGCGCATCGGTCCTCTTTGTTAAGAAGAAGGACGGAAGCTTGTGACTCTGTATTGATTACAGAGAGCTGAATAAGTTAATGGAGAAGAATAAGTATCTGATCCCAAGGATTGACGATCTGTTCGATCAGTTAGTTGGGTCATCGGTATACTTGAAATTGGATCTTAAGTCTGGATATTATCAGTTGAGGATAAGAGAAAGTGACATCCCCAAGATAGCTTTCAGCATGCGGTATGGGCATTATGAGTTCACCGTCATGCCATTTGGGCTGACTAATGCGTCGTCCGTGTTTATGGATCTGATGAACAAAACGTTCAGAGAGTACCTGGACCACTTCGTGATAGTCTTTATCGACGATATATTGGTGTACTCGTAGTGCAAGGAGGATCATTTCAAACATCTGCATTTGGTGTTGGAAACATTGAGGAGGAATCAACTATATGCCAAATTCTCCAAATACAAGTTTTGGTTATCCTCAGTAGCTTTCCTTGGTCATATAGTTAGTGGAGAGGGAATTGCAGTGGATCCAACTAAGATAGTTGTTATACGGGAGTGGCCTGTGTTGTCTACGGTAGCATAAGTCCGGAGTTTTCTGGGGCTTGCCGGCTATTACAGACGCTTCGTAGAGAACTTATCGCGGATAGTGTTACCCCTCATGACTTTGACGAGGAAAGATCAGAAGTTTGTATGGTCGTTGGAGTGCGCGCAAGCCTTCGAAGAACTGAAAAGTCGGTTAACCACGGCGCCTATTCTATGTTCGCCGAGTTGGACCGAAGGATATGAGATCTACATTGATGCTTCGGGCAGTGGTTTGGGTTGTGTTCTACTGCAGCATGGGAGTGTAATAGCTTATAGCTCGCGTCAGCTGAAGGTACACGAGAGGAATTATCCGGTCCATGACTTGGAGTTAGCGGCCATGATATTTGCCCTGAAGTTGTGGAGTCACTACCTGTGCGGTGTGACGGTCGATATCTATACCAACCACAAGAGCCTGAAGTACTTGTTGGATCAAAAGGACCTACACATGCCGCAGTGGTGGTGAATGGAGTTCCTGGGTGACTACACCTTCAAGATACACTATGTGCCTGGGAAAGGCAATGCGGTTGCTGATGCGTTGAGTCGCAAGGCTCCCTCGCAGGCCAATTGGTTGTCGATACATGATGAGCGTTTGATTCGTGATTTGGAGGAATTGGAGATCTCTTGTGTTGAAAAGCAGACTAGTGTCGAAGCACAACTAAACTGGACAGAGGTGCAGTATGACCTTGCTGATAGGATTCGACAAGCTCTGGATGGGGATAATAGCATGAAGCAGTTTATGGATGAGGCTTTGGATGGGTCAAATTCCCAATTTTATGTTAAGGATGGACTATTATGGAGAGACAGTCGTCTGTGCGTCCCAAGTGTGGGTAAACTACGGGAGGAATTGATGTACGAGGCTCATCATACTAAGTACTTGATTCACCCGGGGAGCACAAAGATGTATAGAGATATGAAAAAGTTATTCTGGTGGCCAGGACTTAAGAAGGACATGGCACTTTATGTGGCGAAGTGTCAAATGCGGGCCTTGGTGAAGGCGGAGTGCTAGAAGCCCGGAGGTTTCTTGAAGTCCTTACCGATCCCGGAGTGGAAGTTCGATGATATTTTAATGGATTTTGTGCATGGGTTGCTATGGTCGCAGAAGGGAAATGACGCCATTTGGGTGATCGTAGATCGATTGACGAAATTTCCGCACTTCATTCCGAATAGGAAGGATGATTTGGTGGATAAACTGGCAAAACTCTACATAGATAACATCGTTCGACTGCATGGTGTACCCTGCAGCATCATGAGTGACCGAGATGGACATTTCACATCCAATGACTGGAGGTTAGTGCATCAAATGTTGGGAACCAAGTTGAGTTTCAGCATGGCCTTTCATCCGCAAACGGATGGTCAGACCGAGATGGTTAACAGGACGATGGAGGACATGCTTCGCATGTGCGTCCTTGATTTCGGAAAGCGGTGGGAAGATCACCTGTACTTGGTGAAGTTTGCTTATAACAACAGCTACCAAGCAAGTATTCAAATGGCGCCCTACGAGGCCCTATACGGTAGAAAATGTCGCACGCCATTGTCATGGTTGGAAACGGGTGAGTCGAAGTTGTACAAACGACAAGAGGTGGAAGACGCCACTTCGTTGGTACGATGTATATGAGAACGGTTGTTGATCGCTCAGGACATGCAGGCTAAATACTATAATGCCAAGCATAGGAGCGTTGAGCTTGCTGTTGGTGACTGGGTATATTTGAAGATTAAGCCGTTCAAGGGTGTTTCACGGGTACGACGCTTGAAGAAGCTGAGCCTGAGGTACCTTGGACCGTTTGAGATTCTAGAGCGAATTGGTGAACCAGCTTATCGACTGAAGCTATCAGTGGAATTGAGTGGTCTACACGACGTATTCTATATATCGTTGTTGAGGAAGGCGGTGCAAGATCCTTCACAAGTTATTGCGGTTGATCAGGTACCGGTTGGTAATGGGTTGACGATGAAGGTCAAGCCCGTTCGCATTGAGGACTTTGAAGTCAAGCGACTTCGTAACAAAGACATCAGGATGGTCAAAGTCCGATGGGATAACTGTGGTCGTGAGGAGCTTTCGTGTGAGCGAGAGCAGACCATGCTTGAGGAGTATCCCGAGTTATTTCACTCAGGTACCGTTTAATTTTGTGTATCTCTTCCATTCTGTAAATTTCGGGACAAAATTCTTTTAAGAGGGAGAGAATTGTAACGCCCCAAAACTCGTTAAAGAATGATTAACGTTCTAAGTCCAATTTGGTGCCTTATTAGGTTCACACGGCTTGTGGCACGGGCGTGTCTAGGGCTGTGTCATGCCTGAGGTAGATGAAATGCAGTCGATGATCTTCGGAGTCAAGCCAGGTCGGGCACACGGCCTGAGACACGGGCGTGTTAAGGGCCGTGTCCTGCTCTGTGTTATGACGGGTTGTGTTGAGTGAGTTACACGGTCAGGGACACGAGCGTGTCCAAAGGCGTGTCTGGCACACGGCCTGTGACACGGGCGTGTCACATGGCCGTGTCCTGTTTGGGATGCGACGGTTTCAACGTCGATTGGGGCACACGGCCTATGACACGGGTGTGTCCATGTTTGACACGGGCATGTCCCAAGCCATGTCAGAGGTCGTGTCTTGTTCTGTGTTTACTGGTTTACGGTGAGTGTGGAACATGGCCTATGACACGGGCGTGTCATAAGCCGTGTTCAGCCCCAGGAAATTCTTTTAAGGGCTAATCGAGGTCATTCGTTCTATTTGGAAATGATCCGACGACTCAGCCTTTCCCCTGATGGTATATAGACCGGAATGTAGGGTTTAACCCTCATTTTACTTTGGCCATTCTCTCTCTAAAAGAGTTAGAGAGAAGGGAGAGCAAGGTTGAAGAAGAAGGAGAAATCCGGCCGTCGGTGGAGCTTCGGAACCCCAAATAGCGAGCCGAGCACAAATCCGTGGAGGCGAGGCCGTTGCGGTGCTTTTCTTTCGTCAAGCTTCTTCTCTTCTTCATGGCGTCAAAGCGAACCGCAAGGGTAACAATTCTCTTCTTGCACATGTGAATTCCTCTTCCTTTTTGCATAGGAAACTCCCTCCCGCGAGTGAGCATTGAGTACAAGATATTCCTTCGGGTGGACATGAATAGTCCCCATTGTTTTACATATAGAGTCCGGAATCGAAGTACGGACACAGGCACGGTGTGTAACACCCCAAAAATCTCTCAAGTCAATTTGAGGTTCAGGCTGGCTGACACAGCCTGGGACACGGGTGTGTCCTAGGGCGTGTCCAGTGTACACGGCCTGGGACATGGGCGTGTCCCGGGTCGTGTCATGCCCAAATAAGAGCCAGAATGTCCCGAGAAGGACACGGCCTAGAGCCCAGCCGTGTCGACCTTGACACGGGCGTGTCAAAATGTGATACGGGCGTGTCTAGTGCCCGTGTGTCTCGGGATTTTAGCTATCTCCGTCTCAATGGGGGGACACGCCCCCCCCCCCCCCTCGACACGGGCATGTCAGGTGGCGATACGGGCGTGTTGACACCTGTATTCTTGTTTGGCTCGAGTAAGTTGTTAACCGCTTAAGGGACACGGGCGTGTCACTACCCGTGTTCGGCCCAGGAAAATCAATTTCAGGGCTAATCAGAGTCGTTCATTTTCTTTGACCAAGATTCAATGGTCTAAGCTCTTCCCTGGGTTAATAAGGACGGGATTGTAGATGAGAAAGCTCATTTGAGTTTCATAATTCTCTTTCTAAAGCTAAGAGAGAGGAGAGCAAGGGAAGGAAGAAGAAGAGGAATCCGGCCGCCGATGGTGCTACGGTGGTCCAAATCGCGAGCCGAGTTCGGATTTGCGAAGGCAAGGCTGCTACGAAGACTTTCATCCGTCTAATTTCTCCCCCATGGCTCCGAAGCGAATTCCAAGGGTAACAATTTCCTTCTTAGACATGTGAAGTCCTTCTTTCCTACATTTGCATAGGGAAAACCCTTCCCCGCGACTGTGTGGTAGGTTGCGGTGTCCCTTGGGGTAGATATGTGAATTCCCCCTTGTTAGAGTATGGAATTGGAGTACGGGCCTAGGCATGTTGTGTGAAGCTAATCCGGACGGGTTGGTCTGGATTGATGATGCTTTGTTTGCAATTCGAAGGTGCCTCCGAGTATTTGATTGTTTGTGTGCAATCTGTGGTGGATACCTATAGCTTGGTGCAGTAGGAAATACTGGAGGAAGTCCAGGAAATTATGAGAGTTAGTACTTGGTATTCAACTCTTATGGACGTGAGTGCCATATTGTGTGAAGTTGAGCCGTTGGGCTGCAACTGTACAAAAGGGCTTTGTGCCGAATAGGAAAGGTGAAACCGACCTGCACCTTTATTTATGGCCTCAAGTACGATGCGCTTGGTAGTGGCAAGGCGGTTTGAGCAACGGGGGGTGGCTGATCCGTACTTGTGTTATGTAGGCTGGACATGAGAGTGCCAACGCATTGGGCTTTCGTCAGCGGCATAATGAGAGTCTTGGGCCTGCGTGCCAGACTAAATGCTCATATTGGACTGATAATTTGCCCTGAGTGCACGGAGCGTCGGGCCGTTGTGCCGGCGTTTGTGATATGTATTGGCTGTGCGGTTTTGCACGTCTTGGGTGGTTTGTTATACATATACTGTTTGAATAAAATGCTATGCAGGGATGGAATTTCGCTGCCCCATGCCAGGGGCGGGGTCGTTATAATTGGTCAGCTGAATGCTGACTGTTGCCCTATTTGCCACCGCTTGGTGGATTGGTTCTTGCAGGTGCAGGTGGTGTTGGTCCAAGCGGGACTTAGAGGGTTGAAGCCCAAGCTGCGGTGTTGCCCTCGAAGGCTTTGTTTTGTTTCTTCTTGTTCATGTGTGGCCGACCTGCGCGCCGATGTCTGTAAACCACACCTTTGTTAAGAGGAACTTGTAAGGCCATAAGGCCATATACTTTGGTTGTTGTTGTATACATTCCTATTTTGTTATAGTGGACAGTTCTTGTAATGCTTGAGTTCAAGTTTTCAACCTCGAAGCTTCCCCTAGAATGCTCTGTGTTAGGATTCATTGGGTTTTGATATTGTTTAGTAGCGTCTTCGCCTGTTTGTGGAATATGGTGTGGGGCCCCGGCCGGACCCTCTATTATATCCTACGTGACGGGTAGAGGTCTTACAATTTGGTATCAGCATGTTGGTCTTTCTCTTCCAAATTTGTGGTCGAATTCTTTTGAGGGGTGGCGGCCACATGTCAGTACTGCCGTTACAACACATAAATTGAACTCAAGAATGTCCACTTAGGAATGAAAATACACTTCTTTGGTGAACCAATGTGTTCCTTTTGTATGTTTGTCATTTTAATTGGTCGATATACTGTGTGTTTTACACATATAGGTGACTAGAAGTGTTGAGGGTCAATCGGAACCACAACGTTCTGTGGAAAGTGCGGCACCAGCTGAGGTGCCCACGCCTCCTCCATCCGCCCAAACTGTACGTTTCATCACGGAAATGGTACTTGCTGTGATGAATGCTTAGTAGGCTAGGCAGGCACGTCCTGCAGTGGTGCCAACGCAGCCTGGGGTACAGTAAGAACCGGCAGAAATTGTGGTTGATCCGCGGGCAGCAGATCAACAATTGAAGCAATTCATGAGCTTCAATCCTCCTCAATTTACTGGGGCGCGTTCACCGGCCCAAGCGGAGGATTGGCTTGCAAGGATCAAGCGGATCATGAGAGCTATTAGAGTTGAGGAGGAACATAAGGTTATGTTAGCCACTTTCCTACTGGAGGGAGAGGCTCGATTGTGGTGGGATGAGATTGAACTGCATCACTTGGCCGGCAGACAGTTGGCAGAGGTTTCAATGGAAGAGTTCTCTCGGTTGTTTTTGGCAAAGCATCTGCCGATGCAGCAGAGAATATCGATGGAAATGGAGTTTCAACGGTTGACTCAAGGAGATCTTAGTGTGGATGACTACCTGTATGAGTTCACACATTTGGGAAGATATGCGGGTACAATCTTCGCCGAAGAGGAGCGCAAGACTAGTAGGTTTTATGCGGGACTACAAGATGAGCTACAGTATCTGCTCTCGAGTTCTGTAAGTCGGGGATTTCAAGCCATAGTCTGTACGGCTCGGTCTTTGGAGACGGACATGAAAAGGGGGCAAGCAAAGGGAACCTTGGCTGTTACAAAGCCAGAGTTCAAGCCGCCGCGTCCGGAGAAGTTTGGGTACCGAAAGAGATGGAATAAGAAGTCCAAATCTGCTGGACAAGCTCCTTCTGCGACTGTGACAGAGGCATCTTCTGGGGTATGGATCTCGCTCTTGCTTTACGTGTGGGAATTTGGGACACTTCGCACGTGATTGCCGAGTTGGCCCTCCAAAGGGTGAAAAGAAGACGGGAGCGTCTTATGCGGAGAAAGGGAAGACTGTTGTGGAGTCTTCTACCTCACACGTGCAGCCCCGGGTCTTCAATCTTGGACAACAGGAGGCCATTAAGCAGGTCGATGTCGTCACAGGTGCGCGTAGTTTTTTTAATTTTATTGTATGATTGTGTGTTGTGCTTGTTTTTAATCTTGGTGTTATAGGTTTTGTCCTTATACAGGACTATCCGGCATGAGCACTGTCTGATACAGGTGCTTCACATTTGTTTCTGTCTGAGGCTTTCATCTTTCGTATCGGGGTACCTATACGTACCACGATAGACAGTGTAAAGGTGTTGTTACCTAACGGATGTTTGATATGCGCGGATAAATCTTGCGGTCTTGAGGTCAAGATAGGGAGTCGGGAGTTCAAGGTGGAAACATTAGTATTGCCGATCACGGAGTTTGATATAATCTTTGGTATAGACTGGATTTTAGAGCAGCGTGCCTATATAGATTGCACTTCAAAAGAGGTCACACTCGGGCATGATACCGAACAAGAGACTAAGTTCACTGGTATGCGAGGGATGAGTCGGATGTTGTTATCTGCTCTCCAGGTCGTTAAGGCAGTTCGGAAGGGTGCGGAGTTATTCTTCACACTCGTAGAGGCGGTGGCGTCGAAGGCCAGTGTGAGTGAAGTGTCGATTATGTCGGAATATGCGGATTTGTTTCCAAAGGACCTTCCGGGGTTACCTCCCGAAAGGGAAATCGACTTCGCTATCGAGCTGGTGCTAGGTGCGAAACATGTGGCCCGCTCACCGTATCGGGTAGCGCCAAAAGAAATGGCCGAACTGAAAGTTCAGTTGCAAGAGATGTTGGAGCAGGGATACATACGCCCAAGTATGTCACCTTGGAGCGCGCCTGTTCTTTTTGTGAAAAAGAAAGACGGTAGTTTACGACTGTGTATTGATTACCGCGAACTGAATAAGCTGATGGAGAAAAACTAGTATCTGATTCCACAGATCGATGACTTGTTTGATCAGCTAGTGGGCTCAACCGTCTATTCCAAGTTGGATTTGAAATCTGGGTATTATCAATTGCGGATTCAGGAAAGTGACATTCCCAAGACAGCATTTGGCATACGCTACGGTCATTATGAATTCACGGTGATGTCGTTTGGCTTATGTAATGCGCCTTCGGTATTCATGGATCTAATGCACCGAACGTTCCGCGAATACTTGGATCTGTTTGTGATTGTGTTCATTGATGACATCCTCGTGTACTCACAGTCGGAGGAAGATCATGCAAACCATTTGCGGTTGGTATTGCATACCTTGCGGAGAAATAAGTTGTATGCCAAGTTCTCTAAGTGTGAGTTCTGGCTCTCGTCGGTGGCTTTTCTTGGGCCATATGGTAAGTGGAGAGGGCATAGCGGTGGATGCGGCAAAGATAAGTGCCATTCTTGAATGGCCAGTGATGTATTCGGTGGCCGAGGTCAGGAGTTTTCTTGGACTGGCAGGCTACTATAGACGATTTGTGGAGAACTTCTCCCGGATTGCTTTGCCTCTGACTACGTTGAAGAGAAAGGATCAGAAGTTCGTCTGGATGCCGGAATGCACGCGAGCTTTTGAGGAGCTGAAGAGTCATTTGACCACGGTGCCCATTTTGACGTCGTCATGTAGTATAGACGGTTTCGAGATATACAGTGATGTGTCAGGGAGCGGCTTAGGCTGCGTTCTCCTGTAGTTTGGCAAGGTGATTGCATATAGCTCACGCCAATTGAAAGTGCATGAACAAAATTATCCCGTCCACGACTTGGAGTTGGCGACGGTGATCTTTGCGCTAAAGTTGTGGCGGAACTATCTCTATGGTGTTAAGATAGCTATTTATACAGATCATAAGAGCCTAAAGTATCTGCTCGATCAGAAGGATTTTAATATGCTACAACGGAGGTGGATGGAGTTCCTTGGAGACTACACCTTCAATATTCACTATATTCCCGGAAAGGGAAATGTGGTCACTAATGCCTTGAGTCATCGGACTCCGGTGCGGGCAAGCTGTTTGTGGATACATGATGAGCGTCTAATCCAGGAGTTGGAAGCGTTAGAGATATCTTGTGTTGAAAGGGATTCCACGGTCGATGCATGCTTGAACAGGACGGAGGTTCAATATGACCTTGCGGACAGGGTTCGGCGGGCAACGGAGCTTGATGAAAGTCTCCAGCGCTATGCAAAGGATGGGTCTGGTGACCAGTTCTCCTGCAATGACGGTTTGTTACAGAAGGATGGCCGATTTTGCGTACCATGTACGGGTAAGTTGAGAGAAGAGTTGATGTACGAAGGGCACTTTGCTAAGTGTCGTACTTGTGCTTTGGTGAAGGCAGAATTTCAGAGGCCTAGCGGTTTTGAAAGTATCTAGTGTCAACTAAATCCACCTATGGGGGGGGAATAGGTGTCGTGCAGTCTTTTGCGGAATTTAAATTACCTGCACAAATAAACAAACACAGCACAGAAAAGCACACGAGCAATTATAGTGGTTCCCCGATTTGGGTACGTCCACTCTCCCCCTTCGACCTATCTCCCACCAAGGGATGACTCGGTCACTTCACCAACCGGACTGAAATCCAATCCTCACACTACGGAAGGAACCCTTCCAACCAAAGGAGTTACTACTCCTCCACCACGGGTTGCACCCAACCCTTACAACTAGGAATCAAAATTCCTTTACAAGAAACTAAAATGAAAGTAAAGAAAATACAAACAAATTTTTGGAGTTTCTGATGTCCTTCTTCAATCATTGAGGCTCTCTTAAAAGATGCGAAGAGTTCACAACCAGAGTACTCTCTTGGAAAGGATCTTGTCAAGATCAGCGGCGATAAGTGATTGCGGCGGCGATACTTTGTAGATCCAAACTTCTTGACGAAGCAAGCAAGGTCTACGAACGATCTCAGTCGGATCAGTCGTCTCAATCGATTCGGAATGAAGAACTAACCTCGTTCAACGAATCGAGAGACAATAGATCTCAATAGAGAAGCGTGATACACTCGTCTTGCCTCGGTACTATCGTCGAGCGATCAGAGAGGCCCTGAGATCAGCGGCAGTGACTAGCTTGCGAGCGGCGACAGCGATCCGCGACGTTCCGCGATCTGCTAGGGCACGCGTTGGCTACTTCAGATTTTCCATTAATGGCCACTTTAGACGTTTGAAATACGCCTGTATATATACCCGAGCCAACCCTAAATGACTGTTGTGGGGCCCACAAGGAGAAGCCCTAGTCCCGGTCAAAACAGCGCACAGCGAACTTGGTTTGGTCCAGCGAACGGGAATTTTGCCTAAGGCAAAATCGGCAAGAATTGCTGGTGATTCCCGTCGAAGTCGGCGGGAATCACTCACAATTCCCGTCGAATTTGCCTTGGCAGAATTCCAGTTGGAAATCTGGTCATCCGAAGGGAATCGGCGGGAATGCAAGGTGATTCTCGTCGAATCGGCGAGAATCACTTGATGATTCCCGTCGATTCTACCTTAGCAGAATTCTTGTAGGAGGACAGTCAGCCGTATGAAGTCGGCGGGAATCACTGACTGATTCTCGATGATTTGGCGGGAATCACTGTCGAATCAACGAGAATCACTTAGTGATTCCCGTTGATTTTGACTTAGAATAAATTTCTCCTCCTTCCTTTGATGACTTGGTCTTTGACCCATCTTTGCTCCTTCTTCTGCTCTTGATCTGCCTTCACCTTGTACTTGGAAATAAGTACACTCCAATAGAGAGAGCACACGTGAGTCAACACACTGATCTACTCAATGAGGGATTACGTTGCGCATACCCGTTTATATTGACCCACTGCACCCTGACATTGGTGTGTACTTAGCATGGAATAACTGCAAGCACAACTTAATAGAAGATCGTCAAATACATTGTGAATCCATCTTAGCTTGACTGGAGTCTTCTTCAAATCCAGGTAATTGTGGATACAATACCCAACAGGTTTCCTGAAGTCGTTGTCGGTTCCGCAGTGGAAGTTTGAGGATATTTCAATGGATTTTGTGCACGGATTGCCGAGATCTCAACGCGGGAATGACTCAATCTGGGTGATTGTAGACCGGTTGACAAAGGTGGCTCACTTCCTACCAAACAAGCGGGACGATTCAGTGGAAACGTTGGCAAAGCTCTATGTGGAGCAGATTGTTCGATTGCACGGTGTTCCCCGGAGCATCGTAAGTGACCGTGATGGGCGATTCACTTCAAAAGATTGGAGGCTAATCCATCAGCTGTTGGGCACAAAGTTAGCATTCAGTACGGCCTTTCATCCTCAAACGGATGGCCAAACTGAGCAGACCAACAAGACGATGGAGGATATGCTTTGTATGTGCGCCCTGGACTTTGGTACGAGATGGGAAGATCATCTTGTTATGGTGGAGTTTGCCTATTATAATAGCTACCAAGCGAGCATCAGTACGGCACCGTTTGAAGCTCTGTATGGTCGCAAGTGCCGTACACCGTTAGCTTGGGCAGAAACCTGCGAATCCAAACTTTTGGGGCAGAAGGAAGTCGAAGACGCTAACTCAACAATACGCTCTATTCGAGAGAGGCTACTGATAGCCCAGGATCGACAAGCTAAGTATTACAATGCTAAGCACCGGAACGTGGAGTTTGCGGTGGGCGACTGGGTCTATTTGAAGATTAAACCCTTCAAAGGCGTATCTCGGATTCGGCGGTTGAAAAAGCTAAGTTCGCGATACCTTGGTCCGTTTAAAGTGGTGGAGCGAATTAGGGAAGCTGCTTATCGGCTAGCTCTTTCATCGGAGTTGAGTGGACTGCATGATGTGTTCCACATCTCGGTACTGCGGAAAGCAGTCAAGGATCCAGCTCAAGTGATTGAGAATGATCGGGTGCCGGTTGAGTATGGGCTATCGACAAAGGTTAGGCCCATTCGGATCGAGGATCGAGCCGAGAAACAGTTGCAAAACAAAACGATCGGGATGGTCAAGGTCCAGTGGAACAATTGTGGCCAAGAATAGCTAACATGGGAGCGAGAGCAGACCATGCGAGCCGAGTTTCCTGAGTTGCTTATGTAAATTGTTGGCTCGTCTTTATTTTGTTATAATATATATGTAAAGTTATCACATATTGTGGCATGCTTACATTTCCCTGCTGTATCCAAATTTCTGGGTGAATTTTATTGTAAGGAGGGGAGGGTTGTAACACCCCAAAAAATCTCTCAAGTCAATTTGAGGTTCATGCTGGCTGGCACAGCCTGGGACACGGGCGTGTCCCAGGGCATGTCCAGTGTACACGGCCTGGGATACGGGCGTGACCCAGGGCGTGTCATACCCAAATAAGAGCCAGAATGTCCCGAGAAGGACACGGCCTGGATACCAGCCATGTCGACCTTGACATGGGCATGTCAAAATGTGGCACAGGCGTGACTAGTGCCCGTGTGTCTCAGGATTTTGGCTATCTCCGTCTCGATGGCGGGACACGCCCCCCCCCCCCTGACACGGGCGTGTCAGGTGGCGACACAGGCGTATCGACACCCGTGTTCTGGTTTGGCTCAAGTCGGTTGTTAACCGCTTAAGGGACATGGCCTGTGACACGGGCGTGTCACTACCCGTGTTCGGCCCAGGAAAATCAATTTCAGGGCTGATCAGAGCCGTTCATTTTCTTTGACCAAGATCCAATGGTCT
Source organism: Platanthera zijinensis (assembly GCA_039513925.1). Lineage (NCBI taxonomy): Eukaryota > Viridiplantae > Streptophyta > Magnoliopsida > Asparagales > Orchidaceae > Platanthera > Platanthera zijinensis. Next base: position 98,253,430 of record CM077095.1, on the reverse strand, counting down.
AGTCTCTTCCCTGGGTTGATAAGGCCGGGATTGTAGATGAGAAAGCTCATTTGAGTTTCATCATTCTCTTTATAAAGCTAAGAGAGAGGAGAGCAAGGGAATGAAGAAGAAGAGGAATCTGGCCTCCTGTGGTGCTACGGTGGTCCAAATCGCGAGCCGAGTTCGGATTTGCGAAGGCAAGGCTGCTGCGAAGACTTTCATCCGTCTAATTTCTCCCCATGGCTCCGAAGCGAATTCCAAGGGTAATGATTTCCTTCTTGGACATGTGAAGTCCTTCTTTCCTGCATTTGCATAGGGAAAACCCTTCCCCGCGAGTGTGCGGTGGGTTACGGTGTCCCTTGGGGTAGATATGTGAAGTCCCCCTTGTTAGAGTCCGGAATTGGAGTACGGGCCTAGGCATGCTGTGTGAAGCCCATTCGGACGGGTTGGTCTGGATTGGTGATTCTTTGTTTGCAATTCGGAGGTGCCTTCGAGTATTTGATTGTTTGTGTGCAATCTGTGGTGGATACCTGTAGCTTGGTGCAGCAGGAAGTACTGGAGGAAGTCCAGGAAATTGTGAGAGTTGGTACTTGGTATTCAACTCTTATGGTCGTGAGTGCCATATTGTGTGAAGTTGAGTCATTGGGCAGCAACTGTACAAAAGGGCTTTGTGCCGAATAGGAAAGGTGAAACTGGCCCGCGCCTTTATTTGTGGCCTCAAGTACGATGTGCTTGGTAGTGGCAAGGCGATTTGAGCAACGGGGGGTGGCTGATTGGTACCTGCATTATGTAGGCTGGACATGAGAGTGCCAAGGCATTGGGCTTTCATCAGCGGTATAATGAGAGTCTTGGGCATGCATGCCAGACTAAATGCTCATATTGGACCGATAATGTGCCCTGAGTGCACGGAGCGTCGGGCCGTTGTGCCGGCGTTTGTGATATGTATTGACTGTGCGGTTGTACACGTCTTGGGTGGTTTGTTATACATATACTGTTTAAATAAAATACTATGCATGGATGGAATTCCGCTGCCCCGTACCAGGGGCGGGGTCATTATAATTGGTCAGCTGAATGCTGACCGTTGCCCTATTTGCCACCGCTTGGTGGATTGGTTCCTGCAGGTGCAGGTGGTGCTAGTACAAGCGGGACTTAGCGGGCTGAAGCCCAAGCTGCGTTGCTGCCCTTGAAGGCTTTGTTTTGTTTCTTCTTGTTCATGTGTGGCCGGCCTGCGCGCCTATGTCTGTAAATCACACCTTTGTTAAGAGGAACTTGTAAGGCCATAAGTCCATATACTTTGGTTGTTGTTGTATACATTCCTATTTTGTTATAGTGGACAGTTCTTGTAATGCTTGAGTTCAAGTTTTCAACCTCGAAGCTTCCGCTAGAATGCTTTGTGTTAGTATTCGTTGGGTTTTGATATTATTTAGTAGCGTCTCCGCCTATTTGTGGAATATGGTGTGGGGCCCCAGCCGGACCCTTTATTATATCCTATGTGACGGGTAGAGATGTTACATGGTGTGTGAAGCCTACCCGGACAAGTTGGTGTGGATCGGTGATGTTTTCATTATGCTTGTAGTGCCGGAGAAGACTCCATGCCGTTTGTTTTTCGGGTTTTATACGCGGTAAATTACAACAGGGAGTCTTGGGGATTAACTCTAAGGTGCACCCGAAAATCTGGGCAGAAGCAAAGTTCTGCCGTTTTGGTGGCCTGGGAGCCAGCCATGTACATAGCCAGGCTATGTACTGTTGTATGATCGATACATTGGGATTTGGTGAAGCCTGTCCCGCACCGATGGCTAAATGTCCATGGCAAGGTGAGCAACGGGTTGGTGGAACCTTGCCCACTCCAAGTGGTTCGGTTAAAGCGACCTAAGGTACATGGGACTTACCGATGGATTGGAGAGCGAGTCTAGGCTTCGGCTGAAAGGACTTTTGTGCTCACGATGTTGTCGTCATGGAGGAGGTGGTGGACTACTGAACGTACCGGGTTCGGACTGAGTTCATCGAGTAAGTTCCTTGAGAGCACGGGGTGTGTGGCCGTCCGTGCCTACACCTGTGGTGAAGTGTGCTGTAAATGTACTTTCACTATATTGTTTGGCTATGCAACTAAAATTCAGGGAAGGAGCACCGCCACCACAAATCTGGGGTGGGGTCGTTATAATTTGTTCATCTTTAGCTGATCATTGCTTTTGTTTGTCACCGCTGCGGTGGAATGTTAATTGCAGGTGCTGCGGAGCCTAGTGGCAAATAGCGGACTGAAGACCTTGTTGCTGAGCCGGGCCTTGAAGGCCAATGCGAACGTTTACTGTTATACTCATGTGTGACCGGCCTACGTGCCGATGTTTGGAAGACACTTATTGTTTAAAGTAAACTCTTATAAGGCCATAAGGCCATGTACTCTGTGTATTTGTACGCTCATTCCTATTTTGGGTTTTTAGTGGACATTCATATTGTGGCTTGGGTTCTTTTCTTTGCAACATTTTTAAAATACTTCCGCTAGAATGTGCTCTGTGTAGGACGCATAATATTGGCTGGATGGTTTCATTTAGTAACCCTTAGGTCTATCTGTGGTATATGGCGTCGGGCCCCGGCCGGACCTACTGCTATATGCCATGTGACGGATATGGGTGTTATATGCTAGATCTCTTAAAGGAGACCGGTCTTCTTGTCACGAAAAATGCGCATTGCTCGATGGCGGTTGGAGATGATAAGGGGTGGACTGAATATTCTCCTCTTCTTCCAGATTTCACTGTGTGCAGACGTCTTGTAGGCAAAGTCATATATCTGACTGTTATTAGACCAAATATCTATTATGCATTTGTAAAGGACTGTCAGTTTATGCAGAATCCTAAAGAGTGTCATCTTCAGTCTGCCATGAAAATTCTGGAGTATGTGAAAGGGTCTCCAGGAAAAAGCTTGTTGTTTCAGAATAATAATCATCTGAAGATTGAAGTGTATTCTGATGCCAGCTTTGCTGATAATAAAGAATATAGGAAGTCTACATCAGGCTTTTGCACCTTTGTAGGAGGAAACCTTGTTAGTTGGAAAGGAAAGAAACAGGCAATGGTTTCAAGGTCAAGTGCTGAAGCAGAGTATAGGAGCATGGCTTCTACTACCTGTGAGTTGAAGTGGTTACGAGCACTTATGCTTGACTTCGGAGAAGTCTATGATTATCCTCTTCCTATGTTCTGTGACATCAAAGCCGCCATTTACATATCAAATAATCTTGTCTTTCATGAGAGGAAAAAGCACATTAAGGTTGATTGTCATTTCATTAGGGAAGAGGTGTTGAAGAATCAGATATGTACTCCCTTCGTCACTTTTGATAAAGAACTGGCAGTCTTCTTCACGAAACTAGTTTTCGCTTCAGATGTTTGTAGCAAGCTGGGCATGGTTGACATATACACTCTAGCTTGAGGGGGAGTGTTAAAGTTTGGCCATTTGACCTTCTAATCGGGCAGCTAGTTGTTCGGGCGACCTGGCGGTTTGGACTAGCGACCTGTCTGATCAGTAACCTGACGGTTTGGACCAGCGGCCTATCTGGTCAATGACTTGGCGGTTTAGACCAGCGGTCTGTCTGGTCAGCGACCTGTCTGGTCAGCGACCTGGTGATTTGGAATAGCGGCCTGTCTGGTCAGTGATCTGGCAGTTTGGACTAGCGGCCTGTCTTGTCAGTGACCTGGTAATTTGGACCAGCAGCCTAGTGATTTGGACCAGCGATCTATCTAGTCAACAACCTAGCGGTTTAGGATCAGCGGTCTGTTTGTCATCATTACCATCGTCTTGATGTTAGCCGCAACAGAGTATTGGGAATATTTCCCTCAATGTTCCCTAGATTGTATTTGAAGAGGCATCACTATCAACACTAAGAGCATTGTTGTATTTGATGTTGTTTAAGCTCATCATGTGCAGGATGTTCTATTGAACATGTTTAGATAGATTTTCTAAGAGTTTGTGACAGGTGGTCATAAGGAAGAAAGGTGGACACCAAGATAGATTATGGACATGCAGGAATTTGCCTAAGTCCACGGGCGTTGAGTGTAGCATACTCACTCAACATGCAAGGAAAATTGTTGGATAGGCTGGAAATCGCCTGTCCACAGGCGTTGAGTGAAGTCTACTCACTCAACGCCATGTATGTAAAAGCATTGTGTATAGCTTATTTATTCAAAGCCTAACTATTGACTAGACAGAAAAGTGGCTAAGTCCACATGCATTGAGTGAAGTCAACTCACTCAATGTCATACAACAAAAGGTTGTGAGACAAGATAATGCTATAATAGCCTAAGTAGAAATGAGCAGAAAAGTGAATAAGTCCACAGGCGTTGAGTGTAGCTCAATCACTCAACGCCATAACTTCATAATCGTTGAGTATAGCTCAATCATTCAACGCCATAGGAAAACTGTGAATATTTACGAAGTCTACAGGTGTTGAGTGAGGAAAGCTCACTCAACACCATGTGATATTGCGTTGACTAATTCTCAAAGGAAGCGTTCTTCTTGACATAGAAATTTGGCTAAGTCCAAATGCGATGATTGCTTTTACTTTCATCGAGCTGAGCTTTGAGTTCGTCGAACTGAGCTCTGAGTTCGTCGAACTGAGCTCTGAGTTTGTCGAACTAAGCTCTGAGTTCGTCGAACTGAGCTTTCACTTTTCGTCAAGCTGAGCTCTGAGTTCGTCGAATTGAGCTTTCACTTTTCGTCGAGCTGAGCTCTGAGTTCGTCGAACTGAGTTCTGAGTTTGTCAAACTGAGAATTTCTGGAATACACCTTCTGAAAGCAAAATATGACCCTAGTCTCATTCCTAAGTGGCATGCTCACTCAACGCTCTCAACGCCAAGCATGCAAAAGTGACCATAAAATGAGCTAACGCAAAAAACGTTGAGTGAGGATTGCTCACTCAACACTATCAATGCCTAAAGGCAGAAAAGTTGCCTAAGTGTTTTGGCATTGAGTGTAGCTTACTCACTCAATGCCTAGATAGACAAAATTCTATCTAAGTGTTGTGGAGCTGAGTGAGGCATGCTCACTCAATGCCTATGTTGTTGATGCTTGATTTTTGGCTAAGTCCACAGATGGTGACGTCAGTAAGTAAACAAGTCAATATTATTCAAATTGATAGTGATAAAGCTACAGTACAAGCCAAAAGGCGTCGCTAAGCTACTGTACGATAGTTGGCGATTAAAGCAAGGTTGCAGCTGGCATTAAATGTGTGGGGCCCACTTCTCAAAGAGCCGTTGGGACATAATTGATAAAAGAAAAAGCTTCTACAAAGAAAGAGAGCTTTTCAAGGAACAGTCAAGGTGCTTCTTCTTCATCGCCATTATTGTTGTGACTGAAGAACAGGAAGCTCAAGTCAGCAAGACTAAGAGCAAGAAAAGTTAGATGTTGGAGTTAGTTCTTCTTCATCACCATTGTTGCTGTGAAGAGAAGAATAGAGAGCAAAAAGACTGGAGGTCTAAAGGCTCAACAAGTTAGCTGCTTGTCTTGATCTTCAACTACAACAAGAATAGAGAAAGTCTCTGAAGAGGAAAATAAGGTTTGCTGGTGCTATTTTCCATCTGCACCAACAGGTTCTTCACAGATCCAGTAGCACAACATTGAAGAACATCTACTGGAGGCTGTGAAGAAAAAGTCAGGGCTGAATATATCTCAAGTTCAAGTAAGGTAAACTTAGGAAATATATTCCTAGAGTCAAATTTGGGTTGAGTCTATCTCAGTCAAGGTAGATTGGCACAGAGAAATTTCTCTTGTGTCCAATCAAGACTCATCAACCCACCTCCATCTTGTAGGATCCAACTGGGTCTGAGCTGTAGGGCCACTATCCTGAGGTAGGGCAATATTGCCTGAGTTGTTGGAGAGTAAAGCTCTCTGAGTTGTAGGATCCTCTTGGATCTGAGTGGTAGGAGCAAATTTTCTCTGAGGTAGGATTCTATTGAGAATCTGAGCTATAGGACTTCGTTTCAAGTCTGAGGTAGGTGAGTCATTCTCACTAAGCTGTAGGGCACTTGTGCCTGAGGTAGGATCTGGGTGCAGATCTGAGGTAGGGCCTTTGTGCTTGAGATTGTAGGAGAGTCATTCTCTCTGAGGTAGGATCTCTAGTGGATCTGAGGTAAGGCTATCCTCCATAGCCTGAGTGGTAGGGATTAATTTCGTGAGATTGGTGATACTTGTATCACTGAGTTGTAGGCCCTTGTGGCTGAGCTATAGGTCTTGGAGGAGCCTGAGAGATCCTGAGGGATCTGAGGTGTAAGCTTTTTGGAACAGAGTTTTGGAGAAGTGCCATGTCCAACAAGATAGTTGGATAGGTCGGAGGGAAAGAGGATGTATCCTTGTTAGGGGAACCACTACAAATCTTGTGTGTTTTGTGTGTTTTCTTTGTGTTTGTTTTATTAAAGAAAGGATCAGGCAGATCATGGAAGCCAGTGATCCTAGAGTCTTGGCATCAATTCAAGAAGGACCCTTCATTCCCATGAAGGTCTCTACATCAGATGCAAGTATCCAGACCCCAAAGATCTATTGTGAAATGACTGAGGATGAAGTCATTCTTGCTGCTATGGACCAAGACAGCACAACACATCATGGTAAGTTCCATGTATGACTCCACCTTCCAGATCTTGGTACACTACAAGATAGCCAAAGAGATATGGGATTCACCTACTATCTATATGGAAGGGATAGCGAAATTCAGTCTTTCTGACAGTAATTCAGAGGAGGATAATGAAGAAAAAGATGACTGCAGTTGTTATGGGCTAATTTCCATGACAAAAGAAGAAGTATCCGTCCAGGATCAGCTAGGTCAAGATCAGGTACAATCTCTGTCTAGCTCTTCGTATTGCTCAGGTAATGAGACCAGTCCAGATTCTGATGCATCCTCATCTAGTGATGAAGATGACTCTTAATCTGAGGTAGATGTCAATCAATTGATTGACAAGTATGGTTAAATTTTGGATTCTTTGAGAAGAAGCAAAAAACAGGCCAAGGTGCAGGCTAAGAAGATTATCTCCTTATAGCTAGCTGCTTCCCAGAAATTTGATTCAGCATCTTTGATGGAGCAGAAAGTGAGGGAAGTCAGCCAACTAAAGGCTATCTCAGTCATCCAACTTGAGACCATAAGCTAGAAGGACACGATCATTTTGGATCTTGAAGAGGCGCTCCTTAAGGAGAGAAGGATAGTGGTTAGTTTTTTTAAGCCAAGTATTTCGTTGCCCTTGATAAACTCCTTCTCCTCCCAAAAGGGTAAGAAGGAGTTAGCAGTCAAGGGAAACACAAGAGTTGACCTTTCCAAAGGGAAAGGCAAAGCTCCTGTAGTGCCATAGTCAACCTTTCACAAAGTAATCCTCCCTTCTCACGGGTATGACCAAGGTTGCATGCATTATCACTGGGAGAATGGGAATTCTTTTTGTAAGAATACAAGAGTATCTTCCAATATAAGAAGAAAGGGTAAGGGAATGAGTGCCTTTAAGGCTCCCCATGAAAAGTACAAATAGCTCATTCTGGACCATTTATATTTGGTGCCTCAGCCCCAACTCTCAAGGACAAGGTAGTGGCTTTCACTCAATCCCATCTAGCAAGGACTCAGACTAACGATCAGTTTACCAGTAAGACTAACTTGGCTATTTCTGATGATATAAACAGTATGTCATCTGCAAAGAAGACAGCTGTAAATAGCATTCAGAGCATGCAAAGGAAGCCTGGTAGAATACTAACCTTCAGTCAGATCCTTACTGAAAGGAACCTGAAGAATGATGTTGCTCCTCTTCCTTTTGTTCAGTCAGTAGTTAACTACACTGCAAGACCTGCTCAGAAAAGGAGATATAATAATCCATGATTGTTGGTAATGTGGCAAGGTGGGGCATTTTGCCCTAGATTGCTGGCACAATCATTCTGTGCCCAGAGAAAGAGTTAGCCTACCTGTCAAAAATTCTGCTGGTAGGTAAGTTAGGTTTCAGACTAATCAGAACCTATGACCCAATACCTAGTGGGGCCCTAAGGTAGGATGAACTCTATTTTACAAGTTAGTCCAAGTGCTCATTCCCCCCCCCCCCATATGGTACTTGGACAGAGGATGTTCCAGATCTTGGACTGAAACAAGAAATTCATCTTATGGATCATACTCCAGTGAGGAAATGACCTAAGATCGGCAGTTGGAAAGTTGTGATGGATATTGAACATCTAGGATACTCCTCTTACTGCCCAAGAGGAAGAGAATGTTGAGTGAAATCCTGAAGAAGGACAAGTGCACACTCATCCAGCCAGCAGAAATGTCTGGTTGGACAAAGTGTTGCTATCACACTAGCAAATCAGTGAAGGAAAAGAAGGATGTATTCACTGAGGAAAGCATTAGAAGTAGCTCTTCTGAGAGTAGCAGAGAAGGAGCACATAATGCTCAGCTGAAAAGTTTCTTAAGTAGTATCCTCTGGTAGACTCTGGTAGACTCTTTAGTGGAAAACATGAAAAGAAGTGTACTCAGGTTTCAGCATCATCTGAACCTATAGCAAAGGTTGTCCAAGTTAGTGGGAAATGTGGACTGAATCTATGTAATTATTAAGAAGGAGCCAATAAAGTCTAGTTCAACCTAGAAAGCTTAAAAGTCTAGTCTAAAGAATTGGTGTCTGAGAATCTCCAGCTCCAAGGAGATCAGAAGAATACTTCTGAAGTTCATATTGTCCCTATGGACAATGCTGAGGATGAGAGGGAGACTATCCAGATGATTGCAACTACTGTAAGTGAGAAGGTTCACAAGAACAGCTGGATTACTCCAACTATTGTTGATATAAGTCAGCACATTCTATGGAAATAATAGTGTAGAGAATGACTTGCTATCTGAATGAAAGGATGGTTCAAGGAAAGATCATTCAAGGTTCAAGTGGTCTCAAAGTCTAGCAGATGCTAGAGAAAATTCATCCACATGAGATGAGAAAGCTGGCAGCTGCACCAGTGGTATCATCTGCAATCAGCTAGGGGGAGAAGTGAATCAAAGCAGACCAGCTCCTCCCTGACTACTCAGAATCCAGGAAGGGATTGACCAAGTGGTGTCAAGTGGCATAGGAGAGTTGGGTCAGTGATATCAACTCAAGAGATATGATCTCTAGTCAAGTGGTATGAATAATATTGGAGTGGTATCAACCCAAGAAGCCAATGATCAAGGGGGAGTAGGTTGTCTGGGTTGCCAATGGAATCAGAAGTACATTAGGGCTAGAACAGCATGCAGACAACATTCCTTCTATTCAAGAAGGACTGTGTGGTATCCAGTGTGGTGATCAAGTGGGCAGATCAATGTTATAATCAAGATATTACTAAGTGGTCTGATCACTCTTGTGTTGTAGATCAGAAAGCTGGAGCCAAAGGCAAGCCTGTTGCTAAAGAAAAGGAGAAGATCTGGCTCAGCAAGAAGAGACTGTGCAAGGTGCAAGGGAGTTGTTGTGCACAGTTGCTGTAAATCCAACATCAGCTCCATGGAATTAGAACCATAACCTCCAGATAAGTAGAACTTCTTTATATTGATATTCTACTAGTGTAATCTAAATTGCTAGGAATCCTGTCTTTCATAGCAGGACTATGCAAGTGTAGATTAAGTATCAATAAATTTGGGAGCATAAGGAAGAACTCAATCCTGATTTTGTCCTCACTGACAAGTGGCTGACATGTTTATCATGCCACTAGATGAAGTCAAGTTCAACACCCTCTTGGTTGAGTTGGGTATATGGAACTTAGGATAGCTTCAGCTGCTGCAAATTCTAGTTTGTGTTGTAGGATTTTCTTCTCTTGTAGGTAGATAAGTCCTTGATGTGTCATCAAGACTCAAATGTCCAACAGAGGGAATGACAGTGATGCTCCTATTAAGGGGGAGCATGTCCAGCACTTGTTGAAACAGGATCAGCTTCCTATTGAGAAGGAACAAGTAGCTACTACAGTGGATCAAAGACCTTCACTGCTGATCAGTTTGTCATAAGGACAATCCATAGACTAAGGGGGAGATTATTTATGACATATTCATAATCTTCTTTGAGTCTGAGATAGACTATTGTTTCTAAGAAGGCAGTGTTGCTGCTGAAGAAGAGGATCAGTCAGCTCAAGTGGAACTATGTTAACAGCTAGTTCAAGTGTTTTAGTGTTGTGTTGTATCAATGTACCAACACAAAAGGTATGACTCCTAATCATGTGGTTTGATCACTAGGCTAATTTCCTTAATGGTATCAACAAAGGACTTTGGCTAGGATCAAGAGTTAAATAATCCCTTGATTCCATTACCTCCCTCAATAGACAAACCTATTGAAGAAGCCAGAAAGGGGGAGATATGTGCCAATACATAAGGGTGATTTGTGGAAGTAATACTTGACATGATGAGTTCATGTTGAGTTAGTGCTTCTAGTGGTGCTCCGTTTAAAGTATTAAGTGATATAAAGGAGAGTGCATATTACTTGAGCAATTGCTCAAGTGGTATGAGGATGCATTGACTTGACTTGTTGAGTCAATACAGTTAAATGGAGTAAAGAAAATTGATATGCTAAAATTCATATAGCATGCTAGCAGATTGTTGGATCCCTAGTCTAGATTTGGGCTAAGGTTCACTATTAGGTTGTTGACCCATCTTGTATAGCTTAGGGTCAATTTATTAGTCCTAAGGTTATGACGATCTGATTAGGTTAGACATCTCTTGATCCAGCCTTGAGAAGACTTTAGAGATCTAGACTTAAAGAATTGTAGTTTTTAGAGAGTTCAGATATCAGTTCGAAGTTCTCCGAACTCAGCTCGAAGATCGTCGATCGCAGATCAACTAACTCAGAGTTCCTTCTCTGAGTTGAGCTCGATGATATTCGAGCTCAGGTCGACGAACTTCCTTCTCTCTTAGTTTCTCTGGTCGACAAAATTCTTCCTCAGGTCGACGATCTTGGAGCTCAGCTTTGTCAGTTTATTTCCAGATCTATTTTCTCTGAGCTCAGGTCGACGAAGATGATTTCTCAGCTCGACAAACTTTGAGTTCAGGTCGACGAAATCTGTTCTGAGGTCGACGATTTCTGTCAGTTTCAGTTTGACGACTTCTCTATCATTTTGATTTGAATTGGTATTCTTTTTAAGGCAGTAATAATCTGAATAATTAATGCTTATATTCTCAAGAATATAGCCATTGGATGGCAGCATTGATTATGGTTTTCACAGAGTTAATTACTTGGCTTATTTACAGGGGCAGTTGAGGAAATGCATTAAAGACAAATTCCAGTCGTTTTAACTCCCAGAATCTCTGCAGCAAATCAAGGATATTATTTCAAATTCAAAGGCTAAAATTCTCTGAGGATATAAAAGGATTTTTTTCAAGAAGACACATACAACAAAATAGAACAAAAAGAATATTTTCAGACAACTGATACAAAGAATACATATTACTTTCTTACAGGAAATTGAAGAAGAACATCTCTCTCAAATCTTCAGTCTTCTTCAGTTTCTGCTTCAGGCTTCACAAGGACAACTATTCAACACTAGTCCAAGAAGTTTCTGAAGATCTTGATCAAGGCCTACACCCTGTTCAAAGCTCTCTTCTTCCTGAACTCATCAACATCGCAGGGGGAGCTTTGACAACATCATCCACTAAAGTCTTCTCAAGCTGTTTGAGAAAGAGAAGACAATATCACACTTTTCACCCCACTATACAAAGGGTTTCTAACTCCCTTCAAAAGTTATCACCTGGTTTACAAGTCTCCTTATCAAAAGATTTGATTTGGTTTCTGGGCACCTGATCAAAAACCTAAAGGGTTGTTATTTCTCCCTTAGAAAATAGATATTGTGGTGTGTTGGAACACCCTATTACTAATTTGGGTAAGGATCACTATGTGATTAGGATTTTGTTTTGACCTTGCTGTATAGTCTGATAGGTCAATTAGAATGAGTCTTAGGGTTAGTACTTAGGTTTGAAAGCTGCCCTCAAGACCTTCTATAGATCAGAATTCAAGTGCTGAGACAAAGACAATTTTCGTCGAGCTCAGTTCAACGAAACGTCGAACTCTGTTCAACGTTCTCTGAGCTCAGTTCAACGAGTCGTCGAACTCCGTTCGGCGATCATCGATCTCAGATCGACGTTCTGTTTCCAGCTGTTTTCCAAAACTCTGAGCTCAGTTCGACGATCATGGAGCTCAGATCGACGATTTTTTTCTAAGAGATCGACGATTTCAGAATTCAAATTCAGGACAGTTATGGAATTCATTCAGATTTATTTTCAGCATTTATGACAAAGGATTTTGTAGCCGTTTCAAGCATCTGGAGTAAGTTTCAAGGAAGAATAATTGGAATGTAACTTAGGACTTTCCCCCAGAGACAGTTGTCAATTATGGAAGTCATTTATGACTGAGTAACGGCCATCTAAAGTCAGATCTGATATACTCCCCAAGTTTTTTCATTTGAAAGATATACAAAACCAATAGATTTAAAAATATACAGAAGAGAGAACAAGAAAATCACTCATCAAGATTTCATCTTCTGAGAGAATAGATTCAGTAGACAAAAGCTTACAGAATTACTGAGTTACAATTCTTCAAGAACACAAGGAACTTTACTGTGAAGGAGATCATCTACTATTCTTCTCCCTCAAGCATCAAGTGTTCAAAAGCTTCTTCATCAAGGACTCCAGACAACACACATTTCAGCATCTGCTGAAATCATCTATTGCTGGAGATATGAAGCAACTGAAGGCCTATCACCCTAAGCAAATGTAACAACCCCATCCGTTAAATGACGTATAGTAGAAGGTCCGGCCGGGGCCCCACACTATATGCCACAAACAGACGGTGAGGTCACAGGATAATACCAAACCATACGAATCCTAACTCAGAGCATTCTAGCGGAAGCTTTAAGATACAACTTTGAACTCTCAACCGGAATGTCCAATATATAAAACCACCTTTATATATATATACCACGGAATGTACACAACCACAAGAGTTTGGCCTTAAGGCCTTACAGTTCCTCTTACATACAACATGTTTTACAAACCTCGGTGCGCAGGCCGGCCATACATGAGTAAAAGAGAAAACAAAACAAAGCCTTCAAGGGCTAGCCGCAGCAGCAGCAGCAACAGCAGTAGGGCTTCAGCCCATCATTTACCACTTGGCTCTCCAGCACCTGCACGGGAACAATCCACCCAACCGGTGGCAAACAATGCAACGGTCAGCATTCAGCTGACCCAATTATAACAATCCTACCCCTTTCTCGGGGCATGAGCATTCTTTCCCTGCAAGCATGGCATCAACAAATAGCAACTATGTGCGCGCAGGCACATTCAAGCCATCACAACTATCGGCCACACGGCCCGACAGTCCGTGCACTCAGGGCACATTCTTGGTGTACCGGAATACCAGGGTCAACACCACCGTCTACACGGTATTTGAGCATTCTAGTCTTTCCGGCGCGCGGGCCTAAGACTCTCATTAGGCGCTCCAACAAAACCTATAACCAGGCTTCCAAGTCGGACGGACCTAACGCAGGTACGGATCAGCCACCCCCCGTTGCTCAAGTCGCCGAGCCACCTCGAATACGGAAGTATCCATGGCTTTTTATAGGCGCGGGTCGGTTTCACCTTTCCTGTTCGGCAATCTGCCTTTTCATCGAGTTGCAGCCCAACGGCTCAACCATTCACAAAGTGGCAACACACGGCCACAAGAGTTGCATCCAACCCTCTTCATTTCCTGGACATCGTCCAGTACTTCCTGCCGCACCAAGCAACAGGTAGGAACAAGGCATCACAAGCCATAGGCATCACAAGCCATTATCACGGAGCCTTCTCCGATATGCAAACAAGCATCACCAATCCAGATTACATCCAGATGGGCTTCACACAGCATGCCTAGAGCCGTACTCCAATTCCGGCCTCTAACAAGGGGGACTTCACATATCTACCCCAAGGGACACCACAACCCACCGCACACTCGCGGGGAAGGGTTTTCCCTATGCAATGCAGAAAAGAAGGACTTCACATGTCCAAGGAGGGAGATCGTTACCCTTGTCGATCTCTTCGGTGCCATCGAAAACTAGCCGGTAAGAAAGAACCGCGCAGCCTTGCCTTCACAACGCCGGCTTCGGATCACGAATCGGACCACGGGAACTCCGCTGGTGGCTTGCTCTCCTCCTCCTTCTTTCTCCACTCTCTTTCTCTCTTTCTTAAGGACAAATGAAGAATGACCTATTCATTCTTCCCTCACGATTTAATCCAGCCAGGAAACCACCTGAGCCCTTGGATCAAAAGAGAGAAAACTGAACGGCCAAGATTTTCCCAAAAAACCACTTTTTGGCCGACACGGCCTGTGACACGCCCGTGTCACAGGCCGTGTACCCTTTAAGCGGCACACACAGTTTGAACCAACTGAACAACACAGGCATCGACACGCCCGTGTCGAACCTGACACGCCCGTATCATTCTTGAGACACGCCCGTGTCTCCTGCTTCATCGAGCTGCAACCAGTACACGGGTCGGAACACGGCAACTGACACGCCCGTGTCCAGCCTGACACGCCCGTGTTCCCGGCCGTGTTCAAGGCCGTGTCCGGCTCTGACTTGAATAGGTCAAATTCGAAAAATAATTCGAACACGCCCTGGGACACGCCCGTGTCCCAGGCCGTGTACACCCGATACGCCCTGGAACACACCCGTGTCCCAGGCCGTGTAAACCAGCCTGCTACTCAAACTTCATGTTGAGTCTTTTGGGGTCTTTTTGGGGTGTTACAACCCTCCCCCCTTAACAAAATTTCGTCCCGAAATTTGCACGGTAAGGAAACAAAACCAGCAATGCTATAACTCTGTTATAACAAAAAGTACACGGTCTACAGTTTATACAAATAACTCGGGAAACTCAGCTCGCATGGTCTGCTCTCGCTCCCATGTTAGCTCTTCACGGCCACAATTGTCCCATCGGACCTTGACCATCCCGATCACTTTGTTCCGCAACTGTTTCTCGGCTCGATCCTCGATCCGAATGGGTCTAACCCTCGTCGTTAGCCCATACTCGACCGGTACCCGATCATTTTCCACTACTTGAGCTGGATCCTTTACCGCCTTACAAAGGACTGAGATGTGAAACACATCATGTAATCCACCCAAGTCCGCTGAAAGTGCTAGTCGATAAGTAGCTTCCCCAACTCGCTCCACCACCTCAAATGGACCAAGATACCTCGGACTTAGCTTTTTCAAACGCCGAATCCTGGACACGCCTTTGAAGGGTTTGATCTTCAAATATACCCAATCACCCACCGCGAACTCCACGTTCCGATGTTTGGCATTGTAGTACTTTGCTTGACGATCTTGGGCTATTAATAGCCTCTCCCGAATAGAGCGTATGAGCGAAGTAGCTTCTTCGACTTCCTTTTTCCCACTCAGCGTAGATTCGCCTGCTTCTGCCCAAGCTAACGGTGTACGGCATTTCCGACCATACAACGCCTCAAATGGTGCCATACCAATACTCGCTTGGTAGCTATTATTATAGGCAAATTCGACGAGAAATATATAATCTTCCCATCTCTTACCAAAGTCTAGGGCGCACATGCAGAGCATATCCTCCATCGTCCTGTTGGTTCGTTCAGTCTGGCCATCCGTTTGGGGATGAAAGGCCGTGCTAAACGCCAATTTTGTACCCAACATTTGATGAACGAGCCGCCAATCATTCGATGTGAACCGCCCATCACGGTCACTAACGATGCTCCGAGGAACACCGTGCAGTCGAACAACCTGCTCCACATACAGCTTGGCCAAGGTTTCCACTGAATCGTCTCTTCTGTTTGGAAGGAAGTGCGCCACTTTCGTCAACCGGTCCACAATCACCCAGATTGAATCATGACCGCGTTGAGATCTCGGCAACCCGTGCACGAAATCCATCGAAATATCATCGAACTTCCACTACGGAATAGGTAACGACTTCAGGAAACCGCCAGGCTTCTGGCATTCTGCTTTCACCAACGCACAGGTAGTGCATTCAGCTACATAACGTGCGACATCTTTCTTTAGTCCGGGCCACCAGAACAGCTTTTTCATATCTCTGTACATCTTTGTGCTCCCTGGGTGAACTGAGTACTTTGCAAAGTGAGCTTCGTACATCAACTCTTCCCTCAATTTACCCACACTTGGGACGCACACTCGACCATTTCTCCGTAACAACCCGTTATCCCAAGAGAATTGATCATCCGGACCATCTTTAGCATAGCGCTGGAGACTTTCATCAAGCTCCGTTGCTCGCCGAACTCTGTCCGTAAGGTCATATTGCACCTCCGTCCAGTTCAAGCATGCATCGGTTGACGCACCCTTGTCAACACACGATATCTCCAATGCTTCCAATTCTTGGATCAGACGCTGATCATGCCTCTGCAACCAGCTTGCCCGTACCGGAGTCTTCCGACTCAAAGCATCAGCGACCACATTTCCCTTCCCGGGGGTATAGTGAATCTCGAAGGTGTAGTCCCCAAGGAACTCCATCCATCTTCGTTGTCGCATATTCAGATCCTTCTGATCCAACAAAGACTTTAGGCTCTTGTGATCCGAATAGATATCCACTTTAACGCCATAGAGATAGTGCCGCCACAACTTGAGCGCAAAGATTTCCGCCGCCAACTCCAAATCATGGACGGGGTAATTCCGCTCATGCACTTTCAACTGACGCGAGCCATAAGCAATCACTTTCCCAAACTGCAGAAGAACGCAGCCTAAGCCGCTCCCTGATGCATCACTATAGATCTCATACCCATCGGTACCACATGGTGATGTCAACACAGGCGCCGTGGTCAAACGACTCTTCAAGTCTTCAAAAGCTCGCGCGCACTCCGGCGTCCAAATGAACTTTTGATCTTTTCTCGTCAGCGTGGTGAGAGGTAAAGCAATCCGTGAGAAGTTTTCCACAAACCGTCTATAGTAGCCCGCAAGTCCAAGGAAGCTCCTGACCTCGGCCACTGAAGACATCACTGGCCAATCTCGGATGGCACTTATCTTCAACGGATCCACCGCAATACCCTCTCCGCTTACCACATGGCCTAAAAAGGCTACTGAAGAGAGCCAGAACTCACACTTTGAGAACTTGGCAAAAAGCTTATTCCTCCGCAGGGTATGCAAGACCAACCGCAAATGGTTTGCGTGATCCTCTTCCGACTGAGAGTATACCAAGATGTCATCGATAAACACAATAACAAACAAATCCAAGTACTCTCCGAACGTTCGATGCATTAGGTCCATAAATATCGAAGGCGCATTACATAGGCCAAACGGCATTACCGTGAACTCGTAATGACCGTAGCGTGTTCCAAACGCCGTCTTGGGAATGTCACCTTCCCGAATCCTTAGCTGATAATATCCCGATTTCAAATCCAACTTGGAATAGACCATTGATCCTGCCAGCTGATCAAAGAGGTCATCAATCCGCAGAATCGGATATTTGTTTTTCTCCGTCAGCTTATTCAACTCGCGATAGTCAATACACAACCGTAAGCTACCATCTTTCTTCTTCACAAAGAGAACAGGCGCGCTCCAAGGTGACATACTTGGGCGTATATATCCCTGCTCCAACAACTCTTGCAATTGGACTTTCAACTCAGCCATCTCTTTTGGCGCGACGCGATATGGAGAGTGGGCCACAGGTTTCGCACCTGGCACCAACTCAATAGAGAAGTCAATCTCCCGCTGGGGTGGTAACCCAGGAAGATCTTTAGGAAACACGTCGGCAAACTCTGACACAACTGGCACTTCACCAACACTGGCCTTTGGCTCAACAGTCTGAATTAGCGTGAAGAATAACTCCGCGCCCTTCCGAACAGCATTGATGACTTGGAGTGCAGACAACAACGTTCTGCCAACTCCTCGCATACCAGCGAACTTCGTCACAAGCCCGGTATTCTGGCCCAGTGTAATCTCCTTGGAGTTGCAATCAATAAAGGCACGCTGCTCCGAGAGCCAGTCCATACCAAAGATCACATCAAACTCCGATAACGGTAGCACAGCTGCACTCAAACCGAAATCCCGACTTCCTATTTGCACATCCACATCGCAAGCCCTATCCGCAAGCATCACACAGCCATTCGGCAATAGCACCCTTGTACTATCCACCGTCACATGACTTGGTACCCCAATGCGAGATACGAAATCCTCAGACAGAAAAGAATGCGAAGCACCCGTATCAAACAGGGCTCTCGCTAAATTATTCCGAATCAGGACAAAGCCTGCAGCACACACACACATGCACAAGCTAAACATAACCAAAACCAAAAGCACCAGCAAGTAAACTAAATCAACTCGTACCTGTGACGACGTCACTTTGCTTAATCGCTTCCTGTTGGCCAAGTTGATAGATTCGGGGCTGCGCCTGGGAAGCAGAGGAATCCACCACCGCTTTGCCCTTCTCAGCATAAGACGCACCCGTCTTCTTTTCCCCTTTGGGCTGAACCATCCGACAGTCACGAGCTATATGCCCCACCCGGCCACAGTTATAGCATGTACGAGAATCCGGCCTTGATGTCGCTCCCGACACCACGGTCGTAGTCACTTGCCCCGATGGCTTGGACCTCTTACCCCCTTTCTTCTGGTAAAACGATTTGCTCGGGCGTGGTGCTTGAACCTCTGGCTTTGACACACCCAAGCCCTTGTTCCCTTGCACTCGCCTCATGTCCTTATCCAATGCGCACGCAGTATCAACCAATGCCTGAAACCCTTGGCTCACAGAACTCGAAAGCAGGAATCGCAACTCATCCCGCAATCCTTCATAGAACCGATTCGTTTTCCTTTGGTCATCCGCGAAGATTGTTCCCGCATATCGTCCCAACCTGGTAAACTCATGCAAGTAGATATCCACACTATCTTCCCCTTGCTTTAACCGTTGGAACTCATTTTCCATAGCAATGCGTTGCGCCGCTGGGACATGTTTCGCCAGAAATATCCGAGAGAACTCCTCAATCGATACTTGTGTTAATTGCCTGCCTGCCAAATGGTGTAGCTCAACCTCGTCCCACCACAACCGCGCCTCCCCTTCAAGCATGAAGGTGGCTAAGGTGACCTTGAGAGTTTCCTCCGCCCTGATCGCTGTCATTATCCTCTTGACACGCGATAACCAATCTTCCGCCTGCGTTGGGGATCCCATTCCCGCAAACGTAGGAGGACTGAAGCTCATGAATTGCTTCAACTGTCGGTCAGCTGCTCGTGGATCTACAGCCTCAACCGGCTCGGGTCTTACATCAACACGAACTGGCACTACTGCCGGCTGCGCTTGCCCGGTCGGCTGAATCATGGCAAAGAGCGCCTCAGCAACTAAGCGAACAGTTTCCGCAGATGGAGGAGGTGTGGGCACCTCAGCTGGTGCCGCACTCTCATCAGAACGCTGGGGCTCAGACTGCCCAGCACCACTACGTGTCACCTATAGGTGGACAAGACACACATTAGCGAACGTATGCAAGCAAAACAACACAAAAAGGAACGCGCAGATTCCTCAAACAAGATTTTGTACATTCCTTCATGGACATTCCAGAGTTCATTAGCGTTACAGCAGGTCGCACAAACACGTGCTCGCCATCCCACAAAAGAATTCGACCACGAATTCGAAAGAGGAAGACCGACAAAAGCTGATACCAAAATGTAACAACCCCATCCGTTAAATGACGTATAGTAGAAGGTCCGGTCGGGGCCCCACACTATATGCCACAAACAGACGGTGAGGTCACAGGATAATACCAAACCATACGAATCCTAACTCCGAGCATTCTAGCGGAAGCTTTAAGATACAACTTTGAACTCTCAACCGGAATGTCCAATATATAAAACCACCTTTATATATATATACCACGGAATGTACACAACCACAAGAGTTTGGCCTTAAGGCCTTACAGTTCCTCTTACATACAACATGTTTTACAAACCTCGGCGCGCAGGCCGGCCATACATGAGTAAAAGAGAAAACAAAACAAAGCCTTCAAGGGCTAGCCGCAGCAGCAGCAGCAACAGCAGTAGGGCTTCAGCCCATCATTTACCACTTGGCTCTCCAGCACCTGCACGGGAACAATCCACCCAACCAGTGGCAAACAATGCAACGGTCAGCATTCAGCTGACCCAATTATAACAATCCTACCCCTTTCTCGGGGCATGAGCATTCTTTCCCTGCAAGCATGGCATCAACAAATAGCAACTATGTGCGCGCAGGCACATTCAAGCCATCACAACTATCGGCCACACGGCCCGACAGTCCGTGCACTCAGGGCACATTCTTGGTGTACCGGAATACCAGGGTCAACACCACCGTCTACACGGTATTTGAGCATTCTAGTCTTTCCGGCGCACGGGCCTAAGACTCTCATTAGGCGCTCCAACAAAACCTATAACCAGGCTTCCAAGTCGGACGGACCTAACGCAGGTATGGATCAGCCACCCCTCGTTGCTCAAGTCGCCGAGCCACCTCGAATACGGAAGTATCCATGGCTTTTTATAGGCGCGGGTCGGTTTCACCTTTCCTGTTCGGCAATCTGCCTTTTCATCGAGTTGCAGCCCAACGGCTCAACCATTCACAAAGTGGCAACACACGGCCACAAGAGTTGCATCCAACCCTCTTCATTTCCTGGACATCGTCCAGTACTTCCTGCCGCACCAAGCAACAGGTAGGAACAAGGCATCACAAGCCATAGGCATCACAAGCCATTATCACGGAGCCTTCTCCGATATGCAAACAAGC
Organism: Platanthera zijinensis; assembly: GCA_039513925.1. Lineage (NCBI taxonomy): Eukaryota > Viridiplantae > Streptophyta > Magnoliopsida > Asparagales > Orchidaceae > Platanthera > Platanthera zijinensis. The sequence continues at coordinate 98,232,777 of CM077095.1, read as the reverse complement.
ATCACCAATCCAGATTACATCCAGATAGGCTTCACACAGCATGCCTAGAGCCGTACTCCAATTCCGGCCTCTAACAAGGGGGACTTCACATATCTACCCCAAGGGACACCACAACCCACCGCACACTCGCGGGGAAGGGTTTTCCCTATGCAATGCAGAAAAGAAGGACTTCACATGTCCAAGGAGGGAGATCGTTACCCTTGTCGATCTCTTCGGTGCCATCGAAAACTAGCCGGTGAGAAAGAACCGCAGCAGCCTTGCCTTCACAACGCCGGCTTCGGATCACGAATCGGACCACGGGAACTCCGCCGGTGGCTTGCTCTCCTCCTCCTTCTTTCTCCACTCTCTTTCTCTCTTTCTTAAGGACAAATGAAGAATGACCTATTCATTCTTCCCTCACGATTTAATCCAGCCAGGAAACCACCTGAGCCCTTGGATCAAAAGAGAGAAAACTGAACGGCCAAGATTTTCCCAAAAAACCACTTTTTGGCCGACACGGCCTGTGACACGCCCGTGTCACAGGCCGTGTACCCTTTAAGCGGCACACACAGTTTGAACCGACTGAACAACACGGGCATCGACACGCCCGTGTCGAACCTGACACGCCCGTGTCATTCTTGAGACACGCCCGTGTCTCCTGCTTCATCGAGCTGTAACCAGTACACGGGTCGGAACACGGCAACTGACACGCCCGTGTCCAGCCTGACACGCCCGTGTTCCCGGCCGTGTTCAAGGCCGTGTCCGGCTCTGACTTGAATAGGTCAAATTCGAAAAATAATTCGAACACGCCCTGGGACACGCCCGTGTCCCAGGCCGTGTACACCCGACACGCCCTGGGACACGCCCGTGTCCCAGGCCGTGTAAACCAGCCTGCTACTCAAACTTCATGTTGAGTCTTTTGGGGTCTTTTTGGGGTGTTACAGCAAAGCTCATCTTCCTGAACCCTTATAGATCTCAGGGGGAGCTTTGACAACATCTTCCACTTGTCTTCTCTCAGATTTTTGACAGAGAAGAACATCATCAACTTATTTTCTTTTTCCTTTCTCTCCTGTAAAAGGGTTTATCAAAACTCCCTTTAAAAGTTTTGAGGCTGGTTTCTGAGACCTTGTCAAAACTCAGTGGTGGCAAGACACCTTATCAAAAAATCTAGTTTTGGTTTTTGAGCACCTTATCAAAAGCTCATTGGTGCCCAGGACACCTGATCAACTATTCCTGCAGTGGATTCCTACCTAGGGTGGTAGAAGAGTGGATGTACCCAGGTTGTTGGGGAACCACTATAGCTCCTTGTGTCATCTGATTTGCTGTGCTTTGTACTTTGCTGTGTGTTGTGTGATTTCCTATTTCTTGCTTACTTAGTTTTTCTTTTTGCAAGCACCTTACACATATACATAAATCAAGACTTCCACTGCTTTACAGTTTTCTTTTAAATTGTAAATTATTTTAAAATACTATACTCACCACCCCCACCCCCACCCCCACCCCCCCTCTAGAGTTAAGGTAGATCTTTTACTCACTTTCAATTGGTATCATAGGGAGGTTGGTTACTCAACATCTGAATTTTCAACAGATTGGTTGAACAGGCTAACACCTGAACCAAAAGATCTCTGAAAAGATCAACCCTCTATAGGGGCTAGTTACTTCTTTTGTGTATTATATTTATTTTTAAACAAAACCATGGAACAGAACAAAGATTATGCTAGCACCAGACCTCCAGTGTGCAACCTTTCTAAGTTTGCACTTTGGAAGGCAAGGATTAGACTTTACATGAATTCTATTGATGAGGACATCTTTAATTCTGTTTTGACAGTTTGTCCAAGACCTCTAGAGACCACAAGTACAAGTGTTGTTCCACCTCCCTCATGAACAGATGCAAAAATAAAGAAATGGAAAGTTGCAGATGCAAAGGCTATGAATATCCTTGCTCAGACTATGTTTGATGAGATATTCCAAAAGGTGGCTGAATGCAGTTCAGCAAAAGATATATGGGATAAGCTTTCTAAAATTATCTCAGGATCTGCTGATGAAAGGAAGGACAGGAGATCACATCTCATAAGCCAATATGAGAACTTCAAGAAAGTAGAAACTGAATTAGTGGCTGACATGTACAACAGGCTCAGCCTAATTGTCAGTGAACTAAAAACATTGGACAAGGAAATCTCACTAACAGAACTAAATGACAAGATCCTAATGTGCTTCCCTAGCACTTGGGACTCAAGAATCTTGCCAATCAAGGATGTCAGAAGCCTAAGTGAGATCACCATAGAGGCTCTTTTGGGCAAGCTCAAATCTTATGAGCTGCTCATCAAGAATAGGGAAGAAGAGCAAAAGACTGCTTCTCCAGCTATCAGAAAGGAGAAGACCATAGCTTTCAAAGCTATAGAGGAGCAGCCTGAAGACACAATCACAGACAATGATGAGCTCTTAAGCTTGCTGGCCAAACGATTCTATAAAATGGCCAGAAAAGACTTCAGAAAGAAGTCATCCAGAGGGCATGAAAAGCCAATGTATGACAAGTCAAATAATAAAGAAATAATCTGTTTTGGATGCAGGAAACCAGGCCATATTGTGCCTGATTGTCCAGAAAACCAGAACAAGGACAAAAAGGACAGAAAAGAAAGAAGAAGAGATAGGGACTCCAGGGGAAACCTGGAGTAATACTGAAGAAGAATTAGAAGCTTCATCAAGCTCAAGTGATGATGAAGATAATGCTGAAGAAAAGGAATTCTGCATGATGGCCATCAATGCCTCCCAACAAAATTCTGATGCAGAACAAGAATCAGATTCAGAATCTGAATCTGAATATGAAGATTAAGAAGACCAGGTAATAGATTCTTTTGATTTTAATTCAGAGGACTTCAAATTTGAATTTAAGGCACTTTGTTTAGACCTGCTAAAGTCTGAGAAAAAGATAATCTCTCTCAGAAATCAATTGTCTTAACTTAGCACCTTAAAATCAGACAACCTCAAACTCTCTGAGGATTTGGAATACTGTAGGGAGCAGATAGCCTCACTGAAGAGTGAACTGTATAAGGCCAAGAAGTTTGAAGAATCCCTCAATGGGAGAAGCATCAAACTTATGGACATCACAAGCACAGTGAACACAAGACTCAATAGTACACTGGGCTTGGGTGCTTCATCCAGCCAACCTATAGTATTGACAACCCCAATTAAATTTATTTTTGATAATGGAAAGGGAGTTGTAGAGGTGGCTATGAAGAATGCAGACTTGCCAAAGAAAATTAAAGTTCAACAGAAAACGTCGAACAGAGCTCGACGATCACCGAACGGAGCTCAGCGATCCAAGGCTGAGTCGTCGAACTCAGTTTGACGACTTATGAACTCTGAACTCTGGCATAGTCGATCTTCGAACGGAGCTCGACGATCTGACCCAAGATCGTCGAACTCAGCTCGACGATCGACGAACGGAGCTCAGAGCTTTGAACATTCTTTCAGAGGTAAATCTAAAATCAATTCTAGAAGTCCCTCATCCCAAAGCTTCAATCCTTATACTTAATAGATAGTACCTCCTAGGAGATACCATCCTGAAGGATATAAGAGTCAGCCAGGGATGTCTTTTATTTCTGAGTTTAAAGGTTATAAACCTAGGCCCAAGGTAAACTGGGTCAAAAACATATAAGCTGTTTTTGTGCAGGTGAAGACCTATCCAGTAATGACCCAACAATGGTATCTGGATAGTGGGTGCTCAAAGCACATGACAGGAAACAAGGAGAATCTAACATTCTTCAAAACCAAACTTGGACCCAAAGTGATATTTGGTGATTCAAACTTTGGTCAAACAAAAGGATATGGTGCTGTTCAGATTGGCTCGGTCACATTCAATAAAATGGCTTATGTGGAAGGATTGAAGCACAACCTAATCAGCATCAGTCAACTATGTGATGAAGGCTATCAAGTGGTATTCAACAAATTCTTATGCAAGATCAAGTCAGAAGATAACACAATAGTGTTAATAGGTAAAAGGAAAGGTAACATTTTTCTTGTAGATTTCCTTTCAACTAATATAGATATCTGTTTATTTAATTCAGTTTGCAAACCAAATGATTTTTGGCATAAGAGACAAGGGCATTTAAATCTTAGAACCATTGCTAGGCTATCCAAGGACAACCTTGTTAGAGGACTACCTTCTGGCCCCTACAAGAAGGAAGGACTTTGCAAGGCTTGTCAATTAGGCAAGCAAACTAAAAATAGTTTTAAGTCACTTAATAAGAGTGATTCAACTAGGATTTTGTATCTGTTACACATGGATCTTTTTGGACCCATCACAGTACAAAGCTTAGGAGGGAAATCTTACACTTTAGTGATTGTAGATGACTTCTCTATATACACTTGGGTATTCTTTCTGAGGAAGAAGTCTGATAACTTTAAGTGTTTGACATATTTTCTCAAATGTATATAGATTGAGTTCAATACTCACATTGCCCTGATCAGAAGTGATCATGGGACAGAGTTTGATTCTCTTTTTATGAAAGAGTTCTGTTAAAGTGAAGGGATCAAGCATACTTTCTCAGCTCCTAGAACTCCTCAACAAAATGGGGTAGTTGAATGGAAAAATAGAACCCTAATTGAATCTGCTACTACATTATTGACAGATGCTCACCTCCCTCTATCTTTTTGGGCAGAGGCAGTGAACACCTCCAACTATGTGTTGAACAGAAGTTTGATACATAAACTGAAGGGCAAGACTCCCTATGAATTGCTCAAAGGGAAGAAACCTAAAGTAGACTACTTCAAAATTTTTGGTTGCATTTGTTATATTCACAATAATGACAAGAAATATTTAGCAAAATTCCAAGCTAAAGCTGATGAAGGAGTGTTTCTGAGATACTCTATGATCAGTAAAGCTTATAGGGTGTATAACAAATCTACTCTCAAAATTGAAGAATCTGTTCATGTATCTTTTGATGAGACTAACATGTTTTACAAGGAGAAGTCTACTTCTACCATAGAACCATTGCAGATACACTCTCTTTCAGAAAATTTGGACAGGTTACATATTGTAGAAAAGGATTCAATACATTCACCTATCCAGCAAAAGGATGAGAGCAGTGATGATGAAGAGGATGTTCAACATTTTGAAGAGCCAGTTGTTGTTCCACTTGAGGAAACAACAACACAGTTTGGTGAACAATCAACACCCCTTGTTGATTTAGTAACAATAAGAGATCATCTAATCTCCCAAGTGATTAGAGACATCTCAGCTGATGTGCAAACCAGAAATCAGGTCAACCAGAATCTGATGCACACCTGCTTTCTATCTCAAGTTGAGCCTCAATCCATTCAAGATGCAGAACAAGATCCACACTGGATCATTGCTATGCAAGAGGAAATTCATCAATTTGAGAGGAACAAAGTTTGGGAACTAGTGCCAAGGCCTAAGGATCACTCTATTGTTGGAACAAAGTGGGTGTTCAGAAACAAGTTGGATGATCAAGGAGTTATTGTAAGGAACAAGGCAAGGCTAGTTGCTCAAGGTTATTCTCAAGAAGAAGGAATAGACTATGACCAGACCTTTGCACCAGTTGCAAGGTTAGAGGCCATAAGAATATTCCTAGCCTATGCAGCTCACAAAGGATTCAAGGTCTACCAAATGGATGTGAAGAGTGCATTTCTCAATGTAGACATCAAAGAAGAAGTCTATGTTAGACAACCCCCAGGTTTTATCTCTTCAACTTATCCTGACCATGTTTTCAAATTGCATAAAGCATTATATGGTCTCAAGCAAGCTCCTAGAGCATGGTATGAGACCTTAGCATGTTTTCTTCTGAAAAATGATTTTATAAGGGGTAGAGTAGACCAAATTCTTTTTATTAGAACCCATAAGTCTCATACCCTACTAGTACAAATATATGTAGATGATATCATATTTGGGTCTACTGATTCAAATTTGTGCAAAAGGTTTTCCAATCTGATGCATTCTAAATTTGAAATGAGTAGCATGGGTGAGCTTTCCTTCTTTCTAGGATTGCAAGTCACACAACATGTTGAAGGCATATTTATTTCTCAAACCAAGTATGCAAAAGAACTGGTTAAGAAATTTCGTATGTCTGAAGCATCTTGTATGAAAACACATATGCCTACCAATGCTGTATTAGATGCTGATGAACATGGGAAACATGTTGATCAGACAACATATAGAGCAACGATTGGCTCTTTATTGTATCTTACAGCTAGTAGACCTGACATAATGTTTGCTACATGTATATGTGCTAGATTCCAAGTAAGCCATAGAGAATCACACCTTACATTAGTTAAGAGGATTCTCAGGTATGCAAAAAGTTGTCCAAATCTAGGACTCTGGTATCCAAAAGACTCAGGATTTGAATTAACTGGATTTTTAGATGCTGATTATGCTGGATGTAGAGTAGACAAGAAAAGCACTAGTAGAACTTGCCAATTCCTTGGTGACAGACTTCTCTCCTGGTTCTGTAAGAAATAAACATCTGTGTCCACTTCAACTGCTGAAGCTGAATATATGGCAGCAGGCAGTTGTTGCTAACAGATTTTGTGGATTCAAAACCAGCTCCTAGACTATGGCTACAACTTAGAAGGGTCAAAAATATTTTGTGATAACACCAGTGCTATTTCTATAGCACAAAATCCAGTCCTCCATAGTAGGAAAAAACATATAGAGATTAGGCATCACTTTCTAAGGGATAATGTTGAGAAAAATAAAATTGAACTTCAGTATATCCCAACTGATTTGCAAAGGGGAGATATTTTCACAAAACCTTTGGATGAAAAGAAACATGCCTTCTTCCTAAATCAGTTAGGAATGTTAGATGGAGAAAGTCTAAAATAAATCCCAAGATTTCAAAACTCTAAAAGCAGACCAAGACTAGGCTAAAAACTTATTTTTTAGTGTCTGCAGGATGCTTCTTGTCTCTGAACTGCGCTCGACGTTTTTCCCAAAAAGCGTCGAACGGAGATCGACGATTCCCAAAATCGTCGACCGGAGTTCAGCACCGTCAGATAGCGTTAAGCTATCTTCTTTCTGTTCAGCGATCGTCGAGCGGAGCTCGACGCTCTCCAATATCGTCGAACGGAGATCGACGATATTGAAGACCTTTCAGATTCCTTTAGCGGCCCCGATCGTCGAACGGAGTTCAATGATCTTTCCTTTCCGGCGTCGAACCCTAATATAAAAATCATTTTTCGTCGTCGTTCTTCTTTTGCGCTTTCATACTCTCTGCAAACTTTCTCTTTCCCTCCAAACTTTACTGCACTTGGTCGTGTTTGTTCGTTTTTGCAGGTATACAATGGCAGTGTCTGTTGCCGCTCTCGCCAAAATGAAATTTGACACAGGATTTGATATAGACATGGATTCCTTTGATGGAAACGATCAAATTTTCAAAGATATTCTGGACCAATTCAGAGAACAGCAGCTAGTGTAAATAATGACCACAAGAATGAAAATTGTTGCCGATGAAATCAAGGAATGGGTATATACAGCGCACAATTTGGATCAAAATATGATTGTTGGTACGATATACGGGACACAGGTATCCCTAACACCTACTCTCTTAACTGAAGTGTTTCATTTGAGTACTGGAGATGATTCTTTTGAGCTTTCTGGAGAGGAGTTTGCATCAATGTTAGATAGAATGGGACATTCTGCAGCAAACCCTAACAAGTTATTGAAAAAGAACTTATCAATGGAGTACAGATTCCTTGCTGATATTGTGGGGAAAGTGTTATTGGCAAAGCACTCAGCACATGATACCATCTCTAGGTATCAGTTCTGCTTGATGGGAGCCATTGTGGATAAGAAACATTTGAACTGGGGAGAGATCTTCTTTGACTTGATTAAGAAGAAGGTGAACAAAAATCTAGTAAACTTTGGGAGGATAATAGGGTTATTCTTGCACTCCAGGTGTGAAAGTGAAGGGATAGATACTACTCTAGAGGGGGGTGAATAGAGTTATCAAAAATTGCACTAAACAATCTTGACGATCTACTCAACTCCCTTGGAGTGAATGCGGAATGGAAAGCTATAGATATGGAGATAACCCTAGAGCCTAACACAAGTGATGTGCACAAACTCAAGCTAACTGTAATTACAGTTAAGACTTGGAAATCCTAAACAGCACCTAGCAACCTAGTTATATCTAATCACAGCCACAATGCAGGTAATTAAAATAAGCAAGCCAGACGACACAAGGAGTTTATAGTGGTTCCCCAAACAACTTGGGTACGTCCACTCTTCTACCAACAAGGTAGGAATCCACTACAGGTTTTTGCTCAGGTGCCCTGCCACCACAAGATCTGCTTCAGGTAGATCTAGAAACCCTTTAGACTTTTGATCAGGTGTCTAAAAAACCAACAACAGGTTTTTGATCAGGTGCCCTGCCACCAAGGGATACTTTTGAAGGGATTAATAACCCTGTACAGGAGAGGGAAAAGAAAGGTTAAAAAGGTCTTCTCTATTTTTCAATAGATTAGAGAAGCACAAAGACTTGCACTGAGCTAGGAAGCTCAAAAGAATCAAGGCTCCCCCTGGCTCAAAGATGTCCAGGTGAAGTCTTGCTACAGTGCAGAAAACTCTTCAGAAAGATCTGAAGGAAAAGCTACAAGAAGATATAAAATAATAAATAAGAAAATCTTCAGGCAGCAATCTTCTTCTTCTTCTTCAAAGGATCTCTGAGTCAAAGCTTCCTGGAACAGGAGAACTCAGGTTGAAGAAGAGCAGAAGAGCAAACACTTCTCAGATCAATGCAAATTGCTGAGAGCAGTAAACTTTTCTTGATGAAGGCTTGAATGCTGATGAGTGCTATGTAAACTGGTTGATTAATTAGCTCGTGAACTGAACTAGCTCGAATCCTTCTCCAATGGATCCTTTATATATCAGCAACAGCAACGGCTCTTTTCAATTTGAACTGTTTGTCTTCTTCTGAAACTTGAAACCTGGGCTGCAAATAACACACAGCAAAACAAACTCTGCAGCAAGATATTCTATAAAAGGAATAAGCCTTTTTCTAAGAAGCTGCAGGATCAAATCAAATAACAGAAGGACTAAATAAAGTCATATCAGAGAAATACTCTTTATAGCAGAAAGAAGACTTTTCAGTCTAATGGCTATAAAGGACTGTCAGCAGATAAAGTAAAATACAAAGTCAACTAATAAGACAAACTACTTTATCTGAAAAGATAAGACTCAGGCAAAAAGAATGGAGCAGATATGCCTGGAAATAATATTATAAAACAACTGAGAAGATATGCCAGATAATATATTTATTAATTAAATACAATAAATAAATACAAAATAAAAAGGCACACAGAAAACGTCGAACGACCTTCGGAGATCGTCGACCGGAGAACGGAGATCGTCGACCTATCAGACAGATAGTCGAACGATCCAGATAGTCGAACTATCAAGCAGATAGTCGAACTACCGCAGCAGATAGTCGAACTATCAGGACAGATAGTTGAGCTATCAGATAGTCGAACTATCAACAGATAGTCGAACTATCAAAGCAAAACAGATAGTCGAACTATCAACAGATAGTCGAACTATCACGGAGAAACAGATAGTCGACCTATCAACAGATAGTCGAGCTATCAAAAACAAACAGATAGTCGAACTATCAACAGATAGTCGAACTATCACAAAACGACAGATAGTCGACCTATCAACAGATAGTCGAACTATCAGATAGTTGAACTATCCAAACAGATAGTCGAACTATCAAAGACAAACAGATAGTCGAACTATCAACAGATAGTCGAACTATCACAAAACGACAGATAGTCGACCTATCAACAGATAGTCGAACTATCAGATAGTTGAACTATCCAAACAGATAGTCGAACTATCAAAGACAAACAGATAGTCGACCTATCAACAGATAGTCGAACTATCAAAAGAACGCAGATAGTCGACCTATCAACGGATAGTCGAACTATCAGAAGAACGCAGATAGTCGACCTATCAACAGATAGTCGAACTATCAGAAGAATGCAGATGGTCGATCTATCAACAGATAGTTGAGCCATCAGATAGTTGAACTATCCAAACAGATAGTCGAACTATCAAACACACAGATAGTCGAACTATCAACAGATAGTCGAACTATCACAGCAAACAGATAGTCGAACTATCAAGCAGATAGTCGAACTATCAACGCAGACTGAAAGTCGAACAACTGATAGACGATTGTCGATCAGTTAGTCGACGATAGTCAAGCGGCGTTCGACCATAGTCGAACGAACCAACTACTTAACCAAATTCATCATCTGGAAAAGCAGGGACTCTACAGCTAGACCACTAACCATTGACCATAGATATTTCTTGGGTCAAGGGACAAAAGGAGAATACTAAACTCAAATCAATCTAGGGTACCAACAATCTCCCCCTATTTGAGTTAAGTCTCTCAAAAACTAAAAACACAGAACTAGCTATAGAAAAAATAAAATCAATACATGAAAAAGATAAATAACTAACTAGCAATTAACAGTCAAACAGATAAAATAACAGCAGTCAATCAAAAACTAAGGATCTACAGAATCTGGCTTAGGGACAGAAGAGCTAGGAACAAAGGAAACTTTCCGCAAAGGATCAATAGCCTCTTTCTTAGACATCTTCAAGTCTTGCACACCAATAATCTTCAGTTCTGCAGCCCTTGGAACAACTGCTTCTAGGTGCTTTTCCATATACTTTGAAGGGTCAAATACCTCAGGGCTAACCTGGATTTTATCTAGTTCCTTCATTCTGAACTTTGACATTGTAGTAAACCCTGCAGAGTCCTTTCCTTCAGCTTTAGCTTTCTGTATCTGAGCTGAGCCAACAATCTCAAGAAATCTAGCCATCCTTTAGTCAGGATCTAGTTCTTGGCTTTCATACAAATTTTCAGATGATGTATTTACAGGCTTAACAGCTTTAAACTTAACTGATAAATCTAATAAACTTTCAGCTGTGAATTTTACTTCTTTAATAACTAAAGATGCTGGAGGAGCAAACTCAACAAACTTTTTACTTGATTTTTCAGAGAATATGGTTCTTTTACCTTTTGCAACATCCTTAGTAACAGGAACTGGGATAACAGAAGAAATCTTTTTCTTAGGAGAAGGAGGAGGTGAAAATGTTGGCTTTTGATATACAACCTCCTTTACTTGTTCTTTAACTTCAGTATCATGCCTTTGAGTACCAGAATGAGATCTGCCTTGGTGACTTTGAGAGCTTTTTCTTGAATAAGGTTGAGAAGGTGCAGATTTTGCTGAAGGAGCAGATGGATTGGCAGAAAGGTTGCCAGAGGCTCCTGCACTAGGAGGTGGAGGAGGAGGACCTCTGGGAGTCCATCTGGGGGCTGGACTATCATACCTCTTAGACTTCTTTCTCTCCTTTTGCTGGTTCTTGGAGAACCACATCCAATGCTGGAAGTCTTTTGACTTAGGGTCAATTCCTTTCAGAATATAATATGGAGTATCATTGTCTCGATTGGGAGGAGGAGGAGCAACAGCTTTTCTTTTTCTCTTTGCAGCTATCTTTTTCTTTGAATTCTCAGATAAATCAGAATCATCTTCATCCTCAGAGTGAGACGAGGGAGGATGATCATAAGGGTCATAGGCTTCTGAAACAGCCTTTTCCTTTAAAGTAGCTTTCTCCTTTTCTTCTTCTATGGCATCCTGAGCCAGAAGAGAATCCAGGTCAGGTCCTGGAGAATCATCCCAAATAGTTGACTTTTCAACTTGCAAATCTTTTTCTTTCTCTTCTAACATAGATTGTACTCTTTGATTCCAAGCATCTCTTGCTTTTTCTTCTTCTAAACTTAGTACAGGGGTCTTTTCTTCTTGGCATTCAGAAGCATCCTCTATATCATCTAAAAAGGAATCCAATTCTGGATCTACTTGTATATCTGACTGAGCTGGTAGAACAGACTCAGTTTCTTGAACATCAGGAACATCTGGAGCAGCTTCTGAAACAACTACTATAACCTGAGCAGCTATATCTTCTAGAATTTCATCTGTAGGTTCAAGAACACAAATCCGCTAAATAACAACGAATCATTCCTTCCAGGTATTCACATACTGACAAATTAATTGAATAGTCTATAAACTCAATGAGTGACATACCTTCAAACTTGACCAACTCCCAGGAATCATCTAGATAGGATGTAATAATTCCTTCTAGGAAATGGGCAACCACGGGAGTGGTAACTTCTTCTAAACAAGCTTTAACTGCAAACTCTGAGTCCAAAATTGCATCAGCAATCTCTTGCAGAAATTGAGCAACCAAAGGAGTAGCAACATCTTCCAAACAGGTTTTGACCAAAAATTCTGATTCCAATATAGCATTAGCAATTTCTTTTTCATACAGCTGAGGAACTTGAGCTACTTCTTCTGGGACTGGAACTGCCAACTCTGATACTGTAACTGCTAACTCTGATACTGCTGGAGGGGAGGCTAAAGGAAGCTCTGAGGCATCTTCATGGAACATCTCCCCCTGCCTGATTTCAGTGGGAACTGAAACCAGGCCCCTTGATGAAGAGGGCTCAGCAGAGTTAGAAAGAGTTTGAATAGCAGCAGTTAAAGAAGCAATAGAGGAAGCAAGTGGAGCAATTGCCTCTTCAATCATGATTTTGATTGAGGGGGTAATCAACTCCACAATGCTGGAAATGAATGCAGGAGTTATCTCAAAAGATGATGGAATTGCAGTGGATGGAGATGCAGCAGAAATGGTTGTAGTGTCAGGAAGAGATGTGGTGTGGACTGGAGATCGAGCTGGAGAGTTAACAGGGGTGTTAACTGGGGAAGGATGGGTGGAAGCTGGAAGATCAATGTGATCTGGAGAACGAATAGGAGACTGAGGAGGGGTTGGAGTCCTCTCAGATCCTAACAAATCAAAGTTAGGATGAGACATCCTAACCAGATGAGAAGGAATAGGAGAAGCAGGAGGAGAAGAAATAACAACCGTGGTTGTATCTCGAACAGGAGAGGGAGAAAGTCGTACTTCAGCTGAAGTTGATGGAACTTCAACTGAAGCAGACTGCAGAGCAAAAGAAGATGAGGGAAGAGAAGGATGAGCTGAGCCAGCTTCTAGAGGGTGAGGAGCGACTGAATCAGTCCTTGTGCTCTCTGATGCCGCTGGAGTAACCCCTGCGGGAGCGGGCTTCAGGAAAGTCCTCTTCCACTTGGAGAACAAGTTCGGATCCATCTTCTTACTTGCATTTATTGTTTTTGCGACTGAGACCAGCAGCTGAGGATACTTTTCTTTCAGGAAAATTCCAATAACCCTTCCTAGGGTAACTTCCTTCTTGCTATTCTTTTTCCTTATCAGATCGAACATTACTCCTGCCCAATTAATCTTTTTTTGATTTACAATGGCACACATCAGTGCGAATTGTTGTCTGGTAATGTTATCATGGGCAGAGTGCTTTCCCAGGAGCACCTTTCCAACAATCTCAGCAAGAAACTTAATTTTAAACGGGAAATTAACTTTGAGCAGCTTGGAGGGAATGCCTTCGGCATGTCCCAGCTCAGTTAACATTCTTCCAAACTCTTGAGCATCTTGCTCATATTCTTCTTCACCATTAATCAATTTAAATACATCAGACAGAACGGCGGGAGTCAAAGTTACCTCTTCTCCGCCAATGGTGCCAGTCATCGATTCGTCAGAGGAGGACGAAGTGAAAGCCCATTCCTTAATCTCGGGAATATTCAACTTAATCCTTGTAGACATTAATCTTTCTAGACCTTGATCTCGGCATAACTGGAGGATTTCCACAATCCCAGCTTCACAGCAACTGAATGCGTCAAAATCGACGCTGAAACCTGCATCGAACTTCACAACCGCTAGCACTGCTGGAGAAATCGCCATCGAAAGAGCTGGAGAAGACGAGAGACGACGAGGGAGACGAAACGGCAGAAAAATCGCGAGAAGGAGCAAGCGGGAAGACGGAATGCGAAAAGTCACGCTCCGTCGACGATAAAAGCAAATATCTTCTAACCTAGGTCGACTATCGGCTTTATATTAGACCGGAGATAGTCGATCTATTTTAAAAGATATAGGAAACGATGGTCGAACGTTCGTTCGACGATCGGTCCTGAAGCAGAGTAGTTGACCAATCGTTCGACTATTTCTGTCTTCACAAACAACAAGCTGTCGTCATCCAGAGATCGACGATGAGCTCGACTTGTTCGACTATGGTCGAACGTCGGTCGACGATCTTCAAGAAGATAAGCTTCATCATGTAACATCCCATTTCCGGCTAGACCCATAGGAGTCGGTTGGTTGTGGTAGAACCCTAGGGAGCCCAAAACTTGAAATAAATCGACTAAGGAATCGGCTCACGGGTTGGTCACGCCCGTGACCCGCCATGTCACGCCCGTGACAAGGGCGTGACACGCTCGACGATCGTCGATCCCAACTCGACGATCGTCGAACCAAATTCGGCCACACGGGTCTGTCACGCCCGTGACCCTCCAGGTCACGCCCGTGACAAAGGGCGTGACACGCTCGACGATCGTCGAACCCCACTTCGACGATCGTCGACCCAAAATTGACCACGCGCCATGTCACGCCCGTGACTTGCATTGTCACGCCCGTGACATTGGGCGTGACCGCGCTCGACGATCGTCGATTTCTGTTCGACGATCGTCGACCCAGAACTAGTCATCAGGCATGTCACGCCCGTGACCCGCATTGTCACGCCCGTGACATTGGGCGTGACCACGCTCGACGATCGACGATTTCAGCTCGGCGATCGTCGACCAGAATTAGTCACCAGGCCTGTCACGCCCGTGACCCAAGTGTCACGCCCGTGATCACCCTTCGACGATCGTCGATCTCAGTTCGACGATCGTCGAACCCAGAACTGCTAACCGGGCCTGTCACGCCCGTGACCTATGTGTCACGCCCGTGACCAAGGCCGAAACGTCAGCCAGACTGGAAGTTTCGGTAACCGACGCCTTAATAAATTCTGGCTGTGGGAATGAAAAATCAAGAGTATTTATGGGTCGTTCCCTACTTTAATTATGTTAATAATTAAGGAAAAGTGGGTCCAATAGGAAACTGCCACCTGGCAAGCACCTCTTCATTTCCAACTTTCCAACTGCCATTCGGCATAACCGAAACGTCATAAGAATATGATTAATGGCCGCCAACGTTTCATCTCCAACGTTTCACCCTTTCCCCTCCCCATTTCCTCATCTATAAAAGATTCCTGAGTGCAAGAGGAAAAGGTTACACTCCCTCAACTGTTCAGACTTCCTCCTTGCTGTTGAAGAATTTCCGGCGACGCCACCACCGCGCAAATGGCTTCCCGACGCTCTGCACGCCTTCAACCCGCGAACAAGGTCCTCCCCTCTCTCTTCTTCTGCGGATAGATCTTAGGAATCGTTAGGAGAGATATCGGGCTCAAAAGAGCCAGATCGGGTGAGCGTAATGGTGGTTTTCCGAAAATATCATGGTGGCGGGTTCGCCGGAAACCGCCTCTCCGGCGGCCGTGCCGCCGCCCGACGTTAGCCCTCGCCTCAACGGAGGTGGTGGTGGTGGTGGCCGGCCAGGGAGATGGCTGGGTGGCCGGGAAATAGCTTGGAAAGGCTACAGGAAAATTAGGTTTTCAGTCTCTGGTTCGGGCTGTAGAAGAAGATGAACAGTGCCTTTAATTAGATTTTATTTATAAAATCAATTCCTGAATGAGATTTCTGTCATGTTAAATAATTTGGGAAAAATACTTAGAGGCTCCTACAGGAAAAGTGGTCAACATAGAAACTGTA
The DNA here is from genome assembly GCA_039513925.1 of Platanthera zijinensis. NCBI lineage: Eukaryota > Viridiplantae > Streptophyta > Magnoliopsida > Asparagales > Orchidaceae > Platanthera > Platanthera zijinensis. The sequence goes on along the minus strand of CM077095.1, from coordinate 98,217,045 downwards.
GCCCTTGAAGTCTAGTTTTATTCAAAATTAATTTCATTCAATTTGGATTCCTGGTTAGACCACAGCACCCTTTTTGGTGAGGTCTATCCAGAGGGCTGCCTTGACCTTAGAAAAATTCCCCACTCCAATCCAGTCGTCCAAACGACTTGAAATTTGGGATGTGGTCTAATCTTACATATATCTAGGTGCTATCCAAAAATGAGAATTTTTGGAGAATATTTTTCTATAGTTTTTAGAAAAATTCAATAATCCTAGCCGAATTTAATTAGGTGGTTAAATAATTTCCAAACCCTCCCAAATTTTGGTGAGTGGTCCCTGGGTTCACCATAAGGTTCTGTATAATTTTTCATCTCATTTGGAGATGGTTTGGTTTAGAATTGATCAACCCTAAGTTTTGCCCTAATAAGGGGTCTTAGGTTAAAAGTGCACTTTTGAAGTTTGAGTGGTGAGATCACCTCAACAGAGGCTGAGATTTTTACCACTGGCTAGTAATGTTCTCTAGCACCCCCTCATGGAGTTTGAGGTGGATCGAGGTAAGTTTACCCTAAGGACCAAGGCCAAACCCTAAGGATGGATCTTGGTGGTTTGTGAAGGTCATGTGGTCAAATGACCTTGGATTGACCCGAGGTCGGGTTATGAGAACCATAGGGCTAATATAGTTCTCTGGATGAAATTTTAGTGGATTTGGAGATCGTTGGGATGTCTAAAAACCTAACCCTAGTTTAGGGCGCAAAACTTATAGAGATAGGAAATGACACCAAACCACATTGAAAAGTGATGAGAATTGGGTAGAGTGGATTATAGGGGTAGTACAAGCTCTGGATATTTTTCTATGAATTTTATGCTCACTATTTTGGGTACTTCTTTAATGAATTGGTAGTTGCATGATTTGCTTAGAAAATTTATTAGAGTGTACAAACTTCCTGGAAAATTGATGAAATATAGGCAGAGAACCTTTATTATGATTTTAAAACTCTGTGAATTTTTATGGGATTTTTAGAAGCTTAATTCTAGGGCTTGCTTCATTAAGTATTATTTATCATGGATATTGGATTAAATTTATTCTGGTGCTTAGCAAGCTGATAAAATTATGATTCTTTACACAATGACCTTTTCTGTATCATACTATTAAGCAGTAATGTTTTCATAATTTTATGAAGAGTAATTTCAGTACTTCCTTCTTTACATGAGAATAATGGGATTTTAATGGATAAATTGATTAGAGGCTAAATATCTTTTGTAAAATCCTGCAAATTAGTATTTGATGATACCTTACTGTTATTTAGTGATCACAATTTTTGGGTGGCCATAACTTAAGAATATCATATAGTTCATGTTAAAAAAATACCCATGGCCAATCTTTGAGAAAAATAAAATAAATATCAGATTAATTAGGAAAATTATAAATTCCTGGATTTAAGCTAATTAAGTCATGATAGTCCTCCAGTAAATATTATAGGAGATTTGGAAGATAATTTGGAGTACCTCCCCTTGTGTACCACATATAGCTTAGGATGGTCTGCATTTAGTAAAACCACGGAATTCTGATAATCGATGGTTGGTAGGGCAAATTTAGAATGAGTTCATTATTAGAAGTCAGGATAAGTAGAATGTGGGACTGGTTAGGATAAGAGAGTACGGGAACGATGAAAGATCGTCCGTCCCGGGAGGAAGAGGAAGAGTCTTAATACGCTAGGGTTAGATTCATTATAACATTAAAAGGGGATTGGGTAAAGGGTAGACAACCAATAACAATAAGTGCCTTGCGAAAGGGAACTTCGGGCCGTAATGCACCGTCTTGGTTCCTAGTGCCCCTTGAGAGCCCTTCACGGGGTATACCGGGGGCAGTCCTGGGCTAACGTAAACCATAGGAGTAATAAATCAAAAGAGCAACTAGTATAACTAGGATTGCACACACTCACTCCCCGGTAGTTAGGAAAGTAGAATTATAGGATTACTTGCCATCAGACAGTAGCTCTGAAGGTAGATGCACGGACAGTACTGTCCGGGGGGCCGCGGGCTCGAGGGTTGGAGTACGGAGAAAGGTGGTGGGTCATCGGTACTAGGCGATCGATCACACCGACAGCGGTACGATGACTCGGAGAAAAGTCTGGAGGGTACATCCAGCAGCAGTACGCGGATACTCTAGGTTGTGTTCTTCTAGGGGCGTACGGAAGGGCTAGGCCTGGTAGTGTGGTTACCCGCCTAGGAGTGGGGGGCCCGACCCACTGTCTCCGTTTGCCACTACGGAGGTTCCTGGGGGTGAAGCTAGCCTCCCGAACAGGGGGAACTAATGGTCTGTGCGCATAGAGTCGTGCGCGTGGGTTGCACTTGCATGAATCATGGCATAGCATGTTTGCATATAACCGTCACCCCAACGTATAAATCGGTATGGGACTTTTTATACGATGGGAGCCTTGTAGAAGATCCCTTAACTTATAAGTTTGTATGGGCATTCATATAAGTTAAGGTTACTTACATACTTACTTACTGTTCTCTAGTTGTCTTTTTATATAAATTGCTTCTTATTAATTGTTCTACCTATTACAACATTTATACTGCTCCCCGATATAACTTGCTAGTTAGGTCCACCGACACTTGCTTGTCTATTCTCCACTTTTGTAGCTTCCCTTTCCTCCTCTCTGCCCGGTGCTTAGGAGCCGTGGTGGGAGGGGTAGGGGATGATAGGGCTTAGTCTTTATGACTAATGGTTTTCGAACCAAACATTACAGGAGCTCCGGATGGGAGACAGGGACCAGCACCAGCGGAGTACGGTGCGCATGGAGGTGGGACAGTCTAGCACCGGTGCACCTGCGACCAGCTCCGTGAGTGATTAGCATTTTCTTAGCTTCCGCGATGAGAGACTTGTAGTGAGGACTCTGATGTACTGGGCTCAAGCCCATTTATCTATTTTCCTATTATTGTATTGATGGACTGGATATGATTCTCTTTTATATACATGTTTTCTGTGGACTTGTTTACACTTTTGTATAAATGCTTCTCTCGTTTGTGATCGAAAAGGGCCGGCAGAATTGGCGATTTGTAGTGGTTGCCTTCCCGAGATGTCGGTGCCACCGCAAAGCGGCAATTCTGGGCTAAGACCCCCGGTGGTTGAAAAAGAAAAAAAAGGGGTCTTACAAGTGGTATCAGAGCGAGACCTCGATCGAAAGAGAAGTAGTCCACAGAAACCTTGGGCCACCCCCGTGCGAGCTTAGTTTGCGGACAAACTAGCAGCGGAAGCAGTGGTGTGCCCATAAGGGAAATCACATGTGAAAGTCCATTATAACTCTTCTTAAATTCCATTCATTCGCTCTCTAACAAATGGAATTTTTGCTTGTAGCCTGCGACGAACCCTACATCGCAGCAGGGGACACCTCAGGCCCCGGATGTGGTCCTGACTCCGCCAGCACCCGTTCCGTTCCAGCAGACGGAGATGGGGCAAACATTGACGGCCATCTTGGAGGCCTTCAGAGCTCAGCAAGCCCCGGCCCCACAGCCGAACCCCGGGGACAATTGGATGACTGTCTTCCGGGGACTATCCCCTCCATCCTACCAGGGGACGGAGTCCGCAGTACATACGGAGGAGTGGTTGGACACCATTTACGAGATGCTGGCAGGGATTCGATGCCCCACGGAGGAGGCAGTTGCCTTGGCAGTCTCCTGCTTAGAGTCACACGGAAAGAGATGGTGGAAATCTCAGCTGGACACCACCTTTGCAGGGGTGGATTGTGCTGATATTACCTGGGAGGAGTTCAGAGCAGCGCTCTTGGGACACTTTGTACCTCAGTCGGCGAGAGATGACCTGGAGGATAGGTTCCTGCGGTTGAGGCAGGGGAGCAGGACTGTGGTGGAGTACTATCAGGAGTTCACACACCTGGCCCGTTATGCGGATGCTTACCAGTTAGACGATGCTGGCTATGCCCGGAGGTTTTATAAGGGGCTGTAGGATGACATGAGGCAGGCCCTCCTTTTCGTTTCAGAGGGGAGTCTGGCCAGGATTCTGGAGATGGCTAAGAAGAGAGAGGCGGATCAGCTTACAGTGAGGAGCCGGAAGAGACCGGCTGATGATACAGTGATTGGAGGACGTAGAGACCGCCCTCGAGGCCAAGTTATTGGAGAGAGAAGGAACGGGGATCAGCCCCGTCAGGAGTTTGGGCAGGAGCAGAGGACTCGGGGGATATTGGCTCCCCAGCCTATACAGATGCTGGAATTGCCAAGGACGGCAGGGCAGCCACCGGTATGTTATCAGTGCAACCAACCGGGGCATATCAAGCGAAACTGCCCTGTGGGGCGAGCACCCCCACCAGCACATCAGGGCGCTCCACCTCCCCGACAGTTTGGCGGGCGAGGACAGGACCGAGGACGAGGATTTCAGGATCGAGGCCGTAGGCAAGAGAGAGAGCAGGTGTATGCTCTAGACCTGACACAGCCTCGGAACCCAGAGCAGGTTATCACAGGTATGGCAGCACTTTTAAATTTTCTTCATATAAACTACTATTTTAGACGTAACCTGCTTAGAAATTTAAGAGAAGATGAACTGTAACAAAAATACTAAGACACTTAATTACCCCAGGCATAGTTTTCGTTAGCGGCAAGCCCGCTCACACCCTCTTTGACACCGGTGCGTCGCAATCATTCGTGTCAGAGGATTTCGTGAAAGGACTGGCAGGAGTGGAGCTGAGCACCGGGAAGATGCTGAGGGTGCGCCTACCCGATGGATCGGAGATATTGACCTCTACTCATTGTGATATGGAAGCAAGGATCGGCGGAAAGGCGTTTGAGGCACCCGCGACGGTTTTGAGGATGCCAGATTACGATCTGATTCTGGGCATGACCTGGCTGTACTGGAACCATGCCCAGATCGATTGTGTGGCAAAGAGGATCACCGTGAGGCACGGCGACTCCTTCATTGTTATCGAAGGTATTACATCAGCACCCCGTACCTTACTTTCTTCTATACAGGCCGTTAAGGCCCACCTGCAGGGGGAAGAGGTTTATCATATCCTCTTTGAGGCGGTCGTAGCCAAGGACTCCATTGCAGATATTCCAGTGGTGCGGGACTTCGCCGACGTGTTTCCGGAGAAGCTACCAGGGTTACCCCCGCACCGAGAGAGGGACTTTCAGATTCAGCTTATACCAGGGGCTAAGCCGGTATCCAGAGCTCCCTATCGAATGGCCCCAAAGGAGTTGGTGGAATTCCGGAGTCAGCTTCAGGAGTTAGTGGAGGCCGGGTTCGTTCGGCCTAGCTCTTCACCATGGGGAGCTCCGGTGCTGTTCGTTAAGAAGAAAGACGGGACCCTCCGACTGTGCATAGATTACCGAGCTCTGAACAGGTTGACGGTCCGGAACACTTATCCCTTACCACGGATAGATGAGCTTTTTGACCAGCTGGAGGGAGCCCATTGGTTCTCAAAGCTGGATCTGAGATCAGGATACTACCAGCTTCGCATTCGGGAGGAGGACATCCCGAAGACGGCGTTCAGCAGCAGATACGGCTTGTACGAGTTTACCGTGATGCCGTTCGGGCTCACGAATGCACCCTCCGCATTCATGACTTTGATGAATCGGGTGTTCGAGGAATACCTGGATGTCTTCGTCATTGTATTCATCGACGACATCCTCATTTATTCAAGGACGGAGGAGGAGCACGCGAGACATCTAGCCTTGACCTTGGAGAAGCTGCGGGAGCACGAGATGTATGCCAAGTACAGCAAGTGCCAGTTCTGGCTAAAGGAGGTGGCATTTCTGGGTCACGTCATCAGTGGAGCAGGTCTGGCAGTGGATCCGGCAAAGATCCAGGCAGTACGGGATTGGCCACCACTAAAGTCGGCCACGGATGTTCGGAGTTTCTTGGGGCTTGCCGGCTACTACCGGAAGTTCGTAAAGGGGTTCTCTCAGATTGCCCTTCCTCTTACGTCTCTGACGAAGAAGGAGTCCCCTTTTACTTGGACGCCGCGGTGCGAATCTGCCTTCCAGGAGCTGAAGGATCGTCTCACCTCGGCCCCCATCCTTGCTCTCCCATCAGGGAGGGAGAGATTTCAGGTATATGCAGATGCTTCCTATCAGGGGATGGGCGCCGTCCTTATGCAGAGTGGGCACGTAATCGCCTATGCCTCCCGTCAGTTGAAGCAGCACGAGCAGAACTACCCCGTGCACGATTTGGAGATGGGGGCAGTGATTTTTGCCCTTAAGATCTGGCGGCACTATCTCTACGGGGTACATTGTGATATCTTCTCCGACCACAAGAATCTGAAGTACGTCGACACCCAGAAGGAGTTAAACATCAGGCAGAGACGCTGGGTGGAGTTTCTTTCGGACTACCAGTATACCATGCACTACCATCCGGGGAAGGCGAACGTGGTTGCGGATGCTCTGAGCCGGAGAGCGAATACGACTGGAGTAGGCCCGCAGCTGATGGCCTTGGAGTTGATTAGATCATTCGAGGAGATGCAGATTTCGCTAGTATCTGAGGATGACCCGGAGCTGTACATGGAGTACTTGGGGTCGATGGCTACTACAGATGACATCCGAGACCGCATCAGAGATGGGCAGAAGCTGGACGAGAGAGCTGAGCCGATATTCCGGGCCTTGGAGGAAGGCACGACAGGAGATTACACTTTGAGGGATGGGCTTCTGTGTTTCCGGGGCAGAGTCTACATACCAGCAGGAGGACGGATCCAGGAGGACATTTTGGAGGAAGCTCACTGCAGTCGGTATTCGGTACACCCGGGGATCACCAAGATGGTAAAGGATTTAAAGAAGACGATGTACTGGCCGGGTATGAAGAAAGATATTACATATTTTGTGACACATTGTGAGGCCTGCCAGCTCGTGAAGGCGGAATGTAGGAACCCGGCAGGATTGCTGCAGCCGCTTCCAGTGCCGGAGTGGAAGTTTGAGGACATAGCCATGGACTTTATACATGGGCTACCTAGATCCCGTGCGGGGAACGACTCGATCTGGGTGATAGTGGACAGGCTGACAAAGGTGGCCAGATTCATCCCAGTGGCGAAGGACACACCGGTCAGTGTTTTAGTACGGAGGTTCATCGAGCAGTTTGTGCGTTATCATGGGGTGCCCAAGACTATCATTTCGGATCGGGATGGGCGGTTCACATCCAGGGAATGGAGGTCAGTCCAGGCCCATCTGGGTTCTCGGTTGACATTCAGCACAGCTTTCCACCCTCAGACCGACGGACAGACAGAGCGCACAAACCGTACACTGGAGGACCTGTTACGACTGTGTATTTTGGACCGTGGCGAGCCTTGGGAGAGATTGCTGCCACTGGTCGAGTTTTCGTACAACAACGCTCATCAGTCCAGCATAGGCATGGCTCCATACGAAGCGTTGTACGGAAGGAGATGCAGAACCCCACTATCATGGGTTCAGGATGAGGATCCGCAGGCACTGGGCTCGGAGTTTGTGGGAGATACAGATGCTCAGATTAGGTTGATCCGAGACAGGATGTTGGAAGCCCAGAGTAGACAGGCGAAATACTACGATGCAAGGCATCGTCAAGTGGAGTTCCAGGTGGGGGACCGAGTTTTCTTGAAGATACGGCCGATGCACGGAGTCTCGCGGGTTCGCGGGCGGAGGAAGCTCAGTCCAAGATATATGGGGCCCTACAGGATCCTGGAGCGGATCGGCCCCTTAGCCTATAGACTGGAACTACCGCCGGAGTTAGCGGGATTGCATGACGTCTTCCACGTCTCCTCACTTCGGAGGGCTCTGCTACGCCCTGAGCAGCTGATTCCCTCGGCAGATGGCCCGGTGGCCTCGGATCGGTCAGTCAACGTGGAGCCTATCAGGATTGACGATACGGCAGTGCGGGTCTTGCGGAGAAAGAAGGTCCCGTTAGTCAAGGTTCTGTGGAACAATCATGGGCAGGAGGAGCATACATGGGAGCCACAGGACTTGATGCGGCAAAAATATCCGGAACTTTTTCGTCAGGTATACCTCAAAACCCCTCTGGACAATCAATTGCCTTCCTGTTTTAAACCAATGGAATTGAAATTTCAAGAATAGGGGCTAATCTTTTGTTTATTGGGGCGTATATACCTAGTTAGGTGGGCGAATTAAACCTTAGATTCGAAATCGCACAAGCAAACGTAACGTAGGGAGGTAATCATTCGGTTCTCATGGGATGTTACAAGTTTATTTTCCCGATTTGAGTCCCGTAGGCTTAACCTTGATTTCGGGGACGAAATCTTTGTTTTGTTTATTGGAATTTGTAACATCCCATTTCCGGCTAGACCCCTAGGAGTCGGTTGGTTGTGGTAGAACCCTAGGGAGCCCAAAACTTGAAATAAATCGACTAAGGAATCGGCTCACGGGTTGGTCACGCCCGTGACCCGCCATGTCACGCCCGTGACAAGGGCGTGACACGCTCGACGATCGTCGATCCCAACTCGACGATCGTCGAACCAAATTCGGCCACACGGGTCTGTCACGCCCGTGACCCTCCAGGTCACGCCCGTGACAAAGGGCGTGACACGCTCGACGATCGTCGAACCCCACTTCGACGATCGTCGACCCAAAATTGACCACGCGCCATGTCACGCCCGTGACTTGCATTGTCACGCCCGTGACATTGGGCGTGACCGCGCTCGACGATCGTCGATTTCTGTTCGACGATCGTCGACCCAGAACTAGTCATCAGGCATGTCACGCCCGTGACCCGCATTGTCACGCCCGTGACATTGGGCGTGACCACGCTCGACGATCGACGATTTCAGCTCGGCGATCGTCGACCAGAATTAGTCACCAGGCCTGTCACGCCCGTGACCCAAGTGTCACGCCCGTGATCACCCTTCGACGATCGTCGATCTCAGTTCGACGATCGTCGAACCCAGAACTGCTAACTGGGCCTGTCACGCCCGTGACCTATGTGTCACGCCCGTGACCAAGGCCGAAACGTCAGCCAGACTGGAAGTTTCGGTAACCGACGCCTTAATAAATTCTGGCTGTGGGAATGAAAAATCAAGAGTATTTATGGGTCGTTCCCTACTTTAATTATGTTAATAATTAAGGAAAAGTGGGTCCAATAGGAAACTGCCACCTGGCAAGCACCTCTTCATTTCCAACTGCCATTCGGCATAACCGAAACGTCATAAGAATATGATTAATGGCCGCCAACGTTTCATCTCCAACGTTTCACCCTTTCCCCTCCCCATTTCCTCATCTATAAAAGATTCCTGAGTGCAAGAGGAAAAGGTTACACTCCCTCAACTGTTCAGACTTCCTCCTTGCTGTTGAAGAATTTCCGGCGACGCCACCACCGCGCAAATGGCTTCCCGACGCTCTGCACGCCTTCAACCCGCGAACAAGGTCCTCCCCTCCCTCTTCTTCTGCGGATAGATCTTAGGAATCGTTAGGAGAGATATCGGGCTCAAAAGAGCCAGATCGGGTGAGCGTAATGGTGGTTTTCCGAAAATATCATGGTGGCGGGTTCGCCGGAAACCGCCTCTCCGGCGGCCGTGCCGCCGCCCGACATTAGCCCTCGCCTCAACGGAGGTGGTGGTGGTGGTGGCCGGCCAGGGAGATGGCTGGGTGGCCGGGAAATAGCTTGGAAAGGCTACAGGAAAATTAGGTTTTCAGTCTCTGGTTCGGGCTGTAGAAGAAGATGAACAGTGCCTTTAATTAGATTTTATTTGTAAAATCAATTCCTGAATGAGATTTCTGTCATGTTAAATAATTTGGGAAAAATACTTAGAGGCTCCTACAGGAAAAGTGGTCAACATAGAAACTGTAGCCCTTGAAGTCTAGTTTTATTCAAAATTAATTTCATTCAATTTGGATTCCTGGTTAGACCACAGCACCCTTTTTGGTGAGGTCTATCCAGAGGGCTGCCTTGACCTTAGAAAAATTCCCCACTCCAATCCAGTCGTCCAAACGACTTGAAATTTGGGATGTGGTCTAATCTTACATATATCTAGGTGCTATCCAAAAATGAGAATTTTTGGAGAATATTTTTCTATAGTTTTTAGAAAAATTCAATAATCCTAGCCGAATTTAATTAGGTGGTTAAATAATTTCCAAACCCTCCCAAATTTTGGTGAGTGGTCCCTGGGTTCACCATAAGGTTCTGTATAATTTTTCATCTCATTTGGAGATGGTTTGGTTTAGAATTGATCAACCCTAAGTTTTGCCCTAATAAGGGGTCTTAGGTTAAAAGTGCACTTTTGAAGTTTGAGTGGTGAGATCACCTCAACAGAGGCTGAGATTTTTACCACTGGCTAGTAATGTTCTCTAGCACCCCCTCATGGAGTTTGAGGTGGATCGGGGTAAGTTTACCCTAAGGACCAAGGCCAAACCCTAAGGATGGATCTTGGTGGTTTGTGAAGGTCATGTGGTCAAATGACCTTGGATTGACCCGAGGTCGGGTTATGAGAACCATAGGGCTAATATAGTTCTCTGGATGAAATTTTAGTGGATTTGGAGATCGTTGGGATGTCTAAAAACCTAACCCTAGTTTAGGGCGCAAAACTTATAGAGATAGGAAATGACACCAAACCAGATTGAAAAGTGATGAGAATTGGGTAGAGTGGATTAAAGGGGTAGTACAAGCTCTGGATATTTTTCTATGAATTTTATGCTCACTATTTTGGGTACTTCTTTAATGAATTGGTAGTTGCATGATTTGCTTAGAAAATTTATTAGAGTGTACAAACTTCCTGGAAAATTGATGAAATATAGGCAGAGAACCTTTATTATGATTTTAAAACTCTGTGAATTTTTATGGGATTTTTAGAAGCTTAATTCTAGGGCTTGCTTCATTAAGTATTATTTATCATGGATATTGGATTAAATTTATTCTGGTGCTTAGCAAGCTGATAAAATTATGATTCTTTACACAATGACCTTTTCTGTATCATACTATTAAGCAGTAATGTTTTCATAATTTTATGAAGAGTAATTTCAGTACTTCCTTCTTTACATGAGAATAATGGGATTTTAATGGATAAATTGATTAGAGGCTAAATATCTTTTGTAAAATCCTGCAAATTAGTATTTGATGATACCTTACTGTTATTTAGTGATCACAATTTTTGGGTGGCCATAACTTAAGAATATCATATAGTTCATGTTAAAAAATACCCATGGCCAATCTTTGAGAAAAATAAAATAAATATCAGATTAATTAGGAAAATTATAAATTCCTGGATTTAAGCTAATTAAGTCATGATAGTCCTCCAGTAAATATTATAGGAGATTTGGAAGATAATTTGGAGTACCTCCCCTTGTGTACCACATATAGCTTAGGATGGTCTGCATTTAGTAAAACCACGGAATTCTGATAATCGATGGTTGGTAGGGCAAATTTAGAATGAGTTCATTATTAGAAGTCAGGATAAGTAGAATGTGGGACTGGTTAGGATAAGAGAGTACGGGAACGACGAAAGATCGTCCGTCCCGGGAAGAGGAAGAGTCTTAATACGCTAGGGTTAGATTCATTATAACATTAAAAGGGGATTGGGTAAAGGGTAGACAACCAATAACAATAAGTGCCTTGCGAAAGGGAACTTCGGGCCGTAATGCACCGTCTTGGTTCCTAGTGCCCCTTGAGAGCCCTTCACGGGGTATACCGGGGGCAGTCCTGGGCTAACGTAAACCATAGGAGTAATAAATCAAAAGAGCAACTAGTATAACTAGGATTGCACACACTCACTCCCCGGTAGTTAGGAAAGTAGAATTATAGGATTACTTGCCATCAGACAGTAGCTCTGAAGGTAGATGCACGGACAGTACTGTCCGGGGGGCCGCGGGCTCGAGGGTTGGAGTACGGAGAAAGGTGGTGGGTCATCGGTACTAGGCGATCGATCACACCGACAGCGGTACGATGACTCGGAGAAAAGTCTGGAGGGTACATCCAGCAGCAGTACGCGGATACTCTAGGTTGTGTTCTTCTAGGGGCGTACGGAAGGGCTAGGCCTGGTAGTGTGGTTACCCGCCTAGGAGTGGGGGGCCCGACCCACTGTCTCCGTTTGCCACTACGGAGGTTCCTGGGGGTGAAGCTAGCCTCCCGAACAGGGGGAACTAAAGGTCTGTGCGCATAGAGTCGTGTGCGTGGGTTGCACTTGCATGAATCATGGCATAGCATGTTTGCATATAACCGTCACCCCAACGTATAAATCGGTATGGGACTTTTTATACGATGGGAGCCTTGCAGAAGATCCCTTAACTTATAAGTTTGTATGGGCATTCATATAAGTTAAGGTTACTTACATACTTACTTACTGTTCTCTAGTTGTCTTTTTATATAAATTGCTTCTTATTAATTGTTCTACCTATTACAACATTTATACTGCTCCCCGATATAACTTGCTAGTTAGGTCCACCGACACTTGCTTGTCTATTCTCCACTTTTGTAGCTTCCCTTTCCTCCTCTCCGCCCGGTGCTTAGGAGCCGTGGTGGGAGGGGTAGGGGATGATAGGGCTTAGTCTTTATGACTAATGGTTTTCGAACCAAACATTACAGGAGCTCCGGATGGGAGACAGGGACCAGCACCAGCGGAGTACGGTGCGCATGGAGGTGGGACAGTCTAGCACCGGTGCACCTGCGACCAGCTCCGTGAGTGATTAGCATTTTCTTAGCTTCCGCGATGAGAGACTTGTAGTGAGGACTCTGATGTACTGGGCTCAAGCCCATTTATCTATTTTCCTATTATTGTATTGATGGACTGGATATGATTCTCTTTTATATACATGTTTTCTGTGGACTTGTTTACACTTTTGTATAAATGCTTCTCTCGTTTGTGATCGAAAAGGGCCGGCAGAATTGGCGATTTGTAGTGGTTGCCTTCCCGAGATGTCGGTGCCACCGCAAAGCGGCAATTCTGGGCTAAGACCCCCGGTGGTTGAAAAAGAAAAAAAAAGGGGTCTTACACATCAACCATAGGTCGACGATGGGCTTGATCTGATCGGCTATCTTCGAACGTCGTTCGACTATCATCGAGCAAGTTTCAACAAAGGCAGAGTGGTCACACTTAGTCTCGTCCATTGATCATGCCTAGTTGAACTAAAAAGAACAGATGCTTCTGTTCATCTAAGGGCTTGGTGAATATATCACCTCTCTGAAACTCAGTGGATATGAACTCAAGACTTATCTTGTTCTTTTCCACACAATCTCTCAGGAAATGGTGCCGAATCTCAATGTGCTTCGTTCTAGAGTGGTGCACAGGATTTTGTGCAATGGAGATAGTACTGGTACTGTCACACATGATTTTGGTGTTCTTGTGTGAGTAACCATAATCCGAAAGCTGGTTTTGTATCCACAGGATCTGTGAACAATAACTAGCAGCTGCTATATATTCAGCCTCTGCAGTTGAAGTTGAGACAGAAGCCTGCTTCTTACAGAACCAAGAGACCAATCTCTCTCCCAGGAACTGACAAGTTCCTGAGGTGCTCTTCCTGTCAACTCTGCAACCAACATAGTCAGAGTCAGAGTATCCAATTAACTCAAATTCTGATTCTGCTGGGTACAAAAGTCCTAGATTTGGACATCCCTTCAGGTATCTCAGGATTCTCTTGAGAAGAATCAGATGAGATTCCTTGGGGTTGACCTGGAATCTAGCACAAAGGCATGTAGCAAACATTATATCTGGCCTACTAGCAGTCAAATACAATAGGGAACCAACAATGGCCCTATAATTCTTCTGATCAACTGGCTTGCCGTGATCATCAGAATCAATGACAGCTGAGGTAGCCATAGGTGTAGGCATTGCTGAAGCATCAGCCATCCCAAATTTCTTTACCAATTCCTTGGCATATTTGGATTGGGAGATGAAGATGCCATCAGCATCTTGCTTAACTTGGAGACCAAGAAAGTAAGATAGCACACCCATACTACTCATCTCAAACTTAGAATGCATCAGGTCAGAAAACCTTTTGCAAAGTTTGGGATCAGTGGAGCCAAAAATAATATCATCCACATACACTTGAACTAACAGGATTGTGTCCTTGTGATGCTTGACGAAGAGGGTTCTATCTACTACTCCCCTAGTAAAGTTGTGCTCTAACAGGAAACTAGCTAGAGTCTTATACCAGGCTCTTGGTGCTTGTTTTAGTCCATAAAGAGCTTTCTGCAACTTAAAAACATGTGAGGGCTGAGTTGAAGAAACAAACCCTGGTGGTTGTTCAACAAACACCTCTTCCTTAAGCTCACCATTAAAGAATGCACTTTTGACATCCATCTGGAACACCTTAAACTTCATATAGGCTGCATAGGCCAAGAAGATCCTTATTGCTTCTAGCCTTGCAACAGGAGCAAAGGTCTGGTCATAATCTATGCCTTCCTCCTGTCTGTAGCCCTGAGCTACAAGCCTAGCTCTATTCCTTACAATTATTCCGTTTGCATCTAACTTATTTCTATACACCCACTTGGTGCCTATGATCAGTTGGCCTTTAGGACTTGGAACCAAAGTCCAAACTTTATATCTCTCAAACTGATTGAGTTCCTCTTACATAGCTATGATCCAGTGGGGATCTTACTCAACATCTTTAAAGGTGAGGGGCTCAACCTGTGAGAGGAAACAAGCGTGCATCACATCCTGTCTTAACTGATGTCTTGTTTGAACACCAGCTGATATGTCTCCAATCACTTGAGATACAGGGTGATCTCTAAGTGTGACAACATCAGCAGGTGAGATGTGATCTTCAGCAATAGTTGGGATTAATCCTCAGGAGGAATTTGATCTACTATTGGTGGTACTACAACAGCTTCAACAATGTCTTCATCACTGTCTGATTCAGTGATCTGAAGAGTTGATAGAGGGAGAATCAAATCTTGAGAGGAGTCGGGTACCTGCAAAGAACTTGAGGAAGGAGAAGTTTCCTTCTCCTTGTAAAACATCTGAGACTCATCAAAAGAGACATGCACAGATTCTTCTATCTTATAGGTTGATTTGTTATACACCCTATAAGCTTTGCTTACTTGGGAATATCCAAGCATAATTCCCATTGAAGCTTTTGCTTCAAATTTTCTAATATATTCTTTATTATTATTATGAATATAAACAATACAGCCAAACACCCTAAAATAGTTTATTTTAGGTTTCTTTCCTTTAAGTAACTCATAAGGAGTTTTACACTTAAGCTTGTGTATCAAACTTCTATTCAAGACATAATTGGATGTGCTAACAGCTTCTGCCCAATAGGAAAGAGGCATATTAGCATCTGCCAACAATGTTCTAGCAGCTTCAATGAGTGTTCTATTTTTCCTTTCAACTACCCCATTTTGTTGGGGAGTTCTAGGAGCTGAGAAGCTATGTTTGATACCTTCTCTCTCACAGAATTCTTGCATGAGAAGAGAGTCAAACTCAGTACCATGATCACTTCTGATCAAGGCCACATGAGTAGAGTACTCAGTCTGCACACATAGTAGAAAGTCTGTAAGGGCTTTGAAGTTATCAGACTTAGTTCTCAAAAAGAAAACCCAACTGAATCTGGAGAAGTCATCTACAATGACTAAGGTGTAATACTTCCCTCCTAAACTCTGTACATTTATTGGGCCAAATAGGTCCAAATGTAATAAATACAGGATTCTAGGAGAATCACTTTTATTAACTGATTTAAAAGAGTTTTTGGTTTGCTTGCCTAGTTGACAAGCCTTGCATAAGCTCTCCTTCTTGTAGGGGCAAGAGGGTAAACCTCTAACAAGGTTGTATTTAGATAACCTAGATATATTTTTAAGGTTAACATGACTAAGCCTCTTATGCCACAAAGAATTATTATTTATTGTTACTTCATTAAATAAGCAAATTTCAGAATGAGTTGAATTGAAATCTACTAAATAAATATTACCTAGCCTAATGCCTATTAAAACAACATCATTATTTAAAGTAATATTACAAGAGGAGTTAGAGAATGAAACCTGGTAGCCAGCATCACATAGCTGGCTGACTGAGATCAGATTGTGCTTCAGTCCAGTAACATATGCAACTCTCTTGAAAGTAACTGCTCCAATTGTGATCCTGCCATAGCCTTCTGTCTGACCACAACTTGAATCTCCAAAGATCACCTTTGGGCCGAGCTTAGCTTTGAATTTTGACAGAAGATCTTTATTTCCTGTCATATGCTTAGAGCATCCACTATCCAAATACCACTTATTTTGAGTGATAGGATAGGCCTTCACCTGCAAGAAATTCATTTAGACATTGTGGACCCAG
This sequence comes from Platanthera zijinensis, assembly GCA_039513925.1. NCBI lineage: Eukaryota > Viridiplantae > Streptophyta > Magnoliopsida > Asparagales > Orchidaceae > Platanthera > Platanthera zijinensis. The sequence continues at coordinate 98,200,879 of CM077095.1, read as the reverse complement.
GTAACCTTGGGTCCCTTGTTTTTCACATAAGAAAAACTAGAAATATATGAAAATGCAGGCTGAGGGTGATAACCTAATGGGTGAGATCTCCTAGGTGGGATTCTCCATGCTGATGATGGGTCAACAAACCTAGGGTTTCTATTTCCATTTAGATTTCTATGGGTTTGATGATAATTTTGAAATTCATCTCCAAAACGTCGATCAGCGTTCGACGATGGGCGCTCAGATCGTCGAGCTTCGTTCGACCATTGAGCAGGCGATCGTCGAGCAGCGTTCGACGCTCTTTGTAATTCTTTAAAATATTGTTTTCTTTTCTCTCTCTTAGCTTTATTTAGAGTTTTATTAACTTGGTTTACTTGCTCAGTGTTCTTCATTCCACTAGCTGAAACGAAGTTCACTGGAGTTGAAAGATTATTTTTAAGAACAACAGGGGGTACACTGGGAGAAGCTCCTAAGCCTAATTTATTATTACCTGACCTAGTGTTAGTCATGCTGGTAATTTCTAACAACTTAAGGCTTCTACCATTAAGTGATTCCTCTAATCTCTTAAACTTAGCTAATTCAATTTTAAGAAATTTAATTTCTTCACTATAATTAGTGAGATCTTCCTTTAACTTAATATTTTCTGTAGCCACTAATTCTGAGTCAGCTAACTTATTTCTAAGTTCTTTTATCTCCTTTTCAGAACTAATCAAATCTAAGCATAAAGATTTAAAATATATCTTAAATTCTGCTGAAGTAAAATCATAAGAAGATAATACCTCGTCTTCTGTGGGCATTTCTTCATCAGAATCTGAAATCTCTGCAGCAGAGTGGTTGCTGCAGGCATCTATTGCCATCAGGCAAACTTCTTTTGCCTTCTTCTCTTCTTCATCCTCACTGGAGCTGAAGGAGGAAGATTCTTCATCAGAATCACTCCAGGTTTCAGCAATGAAACCTCTCTCCTTTTTCTTGTTCTTGTAGGAGGATGGCTTGGAGTGCTTCATGTGCTGATACTTGTCTTTTCTCTTTTCTTTGTTCTTTTCCTCTGGACAATCTGGTAAGATATGTCCAGGCTTCCTGCAACCATAGCATATAATTTCTTTAGTAGGAGTGCGATCATACCTTGGTTTTTCTTCATACTTTGAAGACTTTCTTCTGAATTCTTTTCTCCCCATTTTGAGAAACCTCTTGGCAAATAATGCCATGAGCTCCTCATTTGATTGGCTGCCTTCTGAAGCTTCAGCAGCCTTAAGAGCTAGAGATTGCTCTTTTCTTGTAGGAGTGGGGGTCTTTGCTTCTGCTTCTACTTCCCTTGTCTTCAGCACTTGCTCAAAGGATTTGAGCTTGCCGAGAAGGGCTTCAGTGGAGATCTCTGTGGTACTTTTGGCTTCCTTGATAGGCCAGATCCTCAGATCCCATGTGCTAGGGAAGCACATAAGGATCTTATCATTGCCCTCTGTCAATGAGATGTCCTTGTCTAAGGTCCTCAGCTCACTGATGATTGAGCTGAGCCTTGTATACATAGCTTCAACTGATTCAGCATCGGTTTTCTTGAAGTTCTCATACTGTGAGATAAGGTTGGACCTTCTGTCCTTCCTTTCATCAGCTAAACCAGCTATAATCTGGTTCAGTGTATCCCACATCTCCTTTGCTGAAGAGCAGTCAGCAACTTTCTGGAACACTTCATCAGACATAGTCTGAGCCAGTATGTTCATCGCCTTGGCATCTGCAATCTTTGCCTTCTTGTATTCATCATTGTAGTCTGGAGGAGGCACTGCACTCATATCAGATGATGATGAGGCAGCAGCAGGTGCCTTTGGGGGTCCTGTCAAAATAGAAGCAAAGATACTTTCATCAATAGAATTCATATATAATTTGATCCTTGCCTTCCAGATGCTGAACTTAGCCAAGTTGCATGCTGGAGGTCTGGTGCTAGAATAATCCTTGGACTGGGCCATGATAGTGAATATCTATAAGCTTTGGTATCTATCAGGATCTTGTGACTTAGGTGTTAGCCTATATAGTCAGTCAACCTGGCTCTGATACCAATTGAAAGTGAAGGGATAGATACTACTCTAGAGGGGGGGGGTGAATAGAGTTATCAAAAATTGCACTAAACAATCTTGACGATCTACTCAACTCCCTTGGAGTGAATGCGGAATGGAAAGCTATAGATATGGAGATAACCCTAGAGCCTAATACAAGTGATGTCCACAAACTCAAGCTAACTGTAATTACAGTTAAGACTTGGAAATCCTAAACAACACCTAGCAACCTAGTTATATCTAATCACAGCCATAATGCAGGTAATTAAAATAAGCAAGCCAGACGACACAAGGAGTTTATAGTGGTTCCCCAAACAACTTGGGTACGTCCACTCTTCTACCAACAAGGTAGGAATCCACTACAGGTTTTTGCTCAGGTGCCCTGCCACCACAAGATCTGCTTCAGGTAGATCTAGAAACCCTTTAGACTTTTGATCAGGTGTCTAAAAAACCAACAACAGGTTTTTGATCAGGTGCCCTGCCACCAAGGGATACTTTTGAAGGGAGTAATAACCCTGTACAGGAGGGGGAAAAGAAAGGTTAAAAAGGTCTTCTCTATTTTTCAATAGATTAGAGAAGCACAAAGACTTGCACTGAGCTAGGAAGCTCAAAAGAATCAAGGCTCCCCCTGGCTCAAAGATGTCCAGGTGAAGTCTTGCTTCAGTGCAGAAAACTCTTCAGAAAGATCTGAAGGAAAAGCTACAAGAAGATATAAAATAATAAATAAGAAAATCTTCAGGCAGCAATCTTCTTCTTCTTCTTCTTCAAAGGATCTCTGAGTCAAAGCTTCCTGGAACAGGAGAACTCAGGTTGAAGAAGAGCAGAAGAGCAAACACTTCTCAGATCAATGCAAATTGCTAAGAGCAGTAAACTTTTCTTGATGAAGGCTTGAATGCTGATGAGTGCTATGTAAACTGGTTGATTAATTAGCTCGTGAACTGAACTAGCTCGAATCCTTCTCCAATGGATCCTTTATATATCAGCAACAGCAACGACTCTTTTCAATTTGAACTGTTTGTCTTCTTCTGAAACTTGAAACCTGGGCTGCAAATAACACACAGCAAAACAAACTCTGCAGCAAGATATTCTATAAAAGGAATAAGCCTTTTTCTAAGAAGCTGCAGGATCAAATCAAATAACAGAAGGACTAAATAAAGTCACATCAGAGAAATACTCTTTATAGCAGAAAGAAGACTTTTCAGTCTAACGGCTATAAAGGACTGTCAGCAGATAAAGTAAAATACAAAGTCAACTAATAAGACAAACTACTTTATCTGAAAAGATAAGACTCAGGTAAAAAGAATGGAGCAGATATGCCTGGAAATAATATTATAAAACAACTGAGAAGATATGCCAGATAATATATTTATTAATTAAATACAATAAATAAATACAAAATAAAAAGGCACACAGAAAACGTCGAACGACCTTCGGAGATCGTCGACCAGAGAACGGAGATCGTCGACCTATCAGACAGATAGTCGAACAATCCAGATAGTCGAACTATCAAGCAGATAGTCGAACTACCGCAGCAGATAGTCGAACTATCAGGACAGATAGTCGAGCTATCAGATAGTCGAACTATCAACAGATAGTCGAACTATCAAAGCAAAACAGATAGTCGAACTATCAACAGATAGTCGAACTATCACGGAGAAACAGATAGTCGACCTATCAACAGATAGTCGAGCTATCAAAAATAAACAGATAGTCGAACTATCAACAGATAGTCGAACTATCACAAAACGACAGATAGTCGAACTATCAGATAGTTGAACTATCCAAACAGATAGTCGAACTATCAAAGACAAACAGATAGTCGAACTATCAACAGATAGTCGAACTATCACAAAACGACAGATAGTCGACCTATCAACAGATAGTCGAACTATCAGATAGTTGAACTATCCAAACAGATAGTCGAACTATCAAAGACAAACAGATAGCCGACCTATCAACAGATAGTCGAACTATCAGAAGAACGCAGATAGTCGACCTATCAACAGATAGTCGAACTATCAGAAGAACGCAGATAGTCGACCTATCAACAGATAGTCGAACTCTCAGAAGAACACAGATGGTCGATCTATCAACAGATAGTCGAGCCATCAGATAGATGAACTATCCAAACAGATAGTCGAACTATCAAACACACAGATAGTCGAACTATCAACAGATAGTCGAACTATCACAGCAAACAGATAGTCGAACTATCAAGCAGATAGTCGAACTATCAACGCAGACTGAAAGTCGAACAACTGATAGACGATCGTCGATCAGTTAGTCGACTATAGTCGAGCGGCGTTCGACCATAGTCGAACGAACCAACTACTTAACCAAATTCATCATCTGGAAAAGCAGGGACTCTACAGCTAGACCACTAACCATTGACCATAGATATTTCTTGGGTCAAGGGACAAAAGGAGAAGACTAAACTCAAATCAAACTAGGGTACCAACAAGGTGCCCTGAACTATTGGTATCAAGTGGGATGCACATCAATGCATCAAAGAGGCTAACCTGTGCCCTTTTTTGGAATTGGGACAGGCAGATAGTCAAGCCAACCAGGACTACTATTGCTTCAGGCACAAGCACTGTTGCAGTCTCTTCCCCTCAGGCCCCGCCCTCATTGAAGAATTGCCTGCCTCCTCCTCTTCTCAACCTTATCCAGTTCTTCTCTCAAATCTCCTTAGGTGCATATGATGATAGAAGATCCAAGAAGGAAGCCCTAAATCCCAACAGAGAAATTCTTTTCAAAAAGGACAATGAGTAACTTGTGTAAGCTGATACTCATATTTATTTTCTGACTGAATCTGTGACTCTTGTTGTGTTTCTGCAATGCTCAACATATGTTATCTGCATTGTTGTTTCTGTTTTTTGTTTAAATCTGATGTATGTTTATTATTTCACATTCTGTCATGTAAATAGTAATCCTAACCCAAATAGGGGGAGATTGTTGGAACACCCTATTACTAATTTGGGTAAGGATCTCTATGTGATTAGGATTTTGTTTTGACCTTGTTGTATAGTCTGATAGGTCAATTAGAATGAGTCTTAGGGTTAGTACTTAGGTTTGAAAGCTGCCCTCAAGACCTTCTATAGATCAGAATTCAAGTGCTGAGACAAAGACAATTTTCGTCGAGCTCAGGTCGACGAAACATCGAACTTTGTTCGACGTTCTCTGAGCTCAGTTCAACGAGTCGTCGAACTCCGTTCGGCAATCGTCGATCTCAGATCGACGTTCTGTTTCCAGTTGTTTTCCAAAACTCTGAGCTCAGTTCGACGATCATGGAGCTCAGATCGACGATTTTTTTCTAAGAGATCGACGATTTTAGAATTCAAATTCAGGACAGTTATGGAATTCATTCAGATTTATTTTCAGCATTTATGACAAAGGATTCTGTAGCCGTTTCAAGCATCTGGAGCAAGTTTCAAGGAAGAATAATTGGAATGTTACATAGGACTTTCCCCCATAGACAGTTGTCAATTATGGAAGTCATTTATGACTGAGTAACGGCCATCTAAAGTCAGATCTGATATACTCCCCAAGTTTTTTCTTTTGAAAGATATACAGAACCAATAGATTTAAAAATATACAGAAGAGAGAACAAGAAAATCACTCATCAAGAATTCATCTTCTGAGAGAATAGATTCAGTAGACAAAAGCTTACAAAATTACTGAGTCACAATTCTTCAAGAACACAAGGAACTTTACTGTGAACGAGATCATCTGCTATTCTACTCCCTCAAGCATCAAGTGTTCAAAAGCTTCTTCATCAAGGACTCCAGACAACACACATTTCAGCATCTGCTGAAATCATCTATTGCTGGAGATCTGAAGCAACTGAAGGCCTATCACCCTAAGCAAAGCTCATCTATTGTGGTGACAGGGCACCAGAGCAAAAACCTTTTGGTGGCAGGGTACCTGATCAAAAACCTGTAGTGGATTCCTACCATGGTGGTAGAAGAGTGGATGTACCCAAGTTTAGGGGAACTACTATAAATTTCTTGTGTCGTCTGGTTGCTTGTTGTTTTCTTATTATTGTGTGTTGTGTACTGTGTTAGTTAGCTTTTTATTCATGCACTCTCTTAAGATATATATATATATCACTATTTTTAATTCCGTTATAAAAACCAATTAAGTTTTCAAAATACTATATTCACCCCCCCCCCTCCCCTCTAGAGTTAGTCAGATCTATCCCCTCACTTTCAATTGGTATCAGAGGGATGTTTCTTTGGTTTCACAGACTCACATCTGAACCAAGATCCTTTGATAGATCTTTTTATCTCTAGCCTCTTATTTACAGCATGGCACAGAATAAGGAATATTCTAGCACCAGACCTCCAGTGTGCACCTTGAATAAATTTGCACTCTGGAAGGAAAGAATCAAACTCTACATGAACTCTATTGATGAGGACATTTTCAACTCTATTTTGACAGGTCCCCCTTAACCTACAACTACTACTTCAACAAGCACACATGCAGTCCCACCACCAGAGTGGACTGATGCACAAAAGAAAGCCAAGTTGGTTGATGTTAAAGTAATGAATATTTTGGAACAGACAATGTCAGATGACATCTTTCAGAAGGTGGCTGAGTGTACCTCTACAAAGGCCATTTGGGACTCACTGAACCAAATAGTTGCTGGCTCAGCGGATGAAAGAAAAGACAGGAGATCCCTCCTCATATCACAGTATGAGAATTTCAAGGAGGAATCAGAGACTGTTGCTGAGATGTATAACAGACTCAGTGTCATCATAAATGAACTGAGAACCCTGGATAAGGACATCTCATTAACTGAGATAAATGACAAAATCCTAATGTGCTTCCCCAGCACTTAGGATTCCAGGATATGGCCAATTAAGGAGGCCAGAAGTTTAAATAAGATTTCTACAGAATCTCTCCTTAGCAAGCTCAAGTCTTATAAGCAGTTGATCAAGACAAGGGAGGCTGCTGAACATAAGGCTTACACACTTTCAAGGAAGGAGCACAACATAGATTTTAAAGAAACAGAAGAATCAGAAGCTCTTCCAGCTAATGAAGAACTAATGAGCTTGTTTGCTAAAAGATTCTATAAAATAGCTAAGAAAGACTTTAGAAGAAGGTCATCCAAGAATGATGACAAGCCAAGATATGACAAGACTCCTACCAAGGAGATTGTTTGTTTTGGATGCAGAAAACCTGGGCACATTCTACCTGAATGTCCAGAGGCACAGAAGAAAGACAGAAGAAAAGAAAAGGAGAATAAGAGATAATCAAGCAAGTACTCCAGCAAGCACTCCTCCAGCAAACACAAGAGAAAGGAGAAAGGATTTGAAAGTGAGGGTAAGATCTACCTTTACTCTAGAGGGGGGTGAATATAGTATCTTAAAATAATTTTGCAAATTAAAAATTAATTGGCAGTGGAAGACTTAATTTATTTATAGTGTATTGTGCTTGCAGTAAATACAATAAAGTAAAGCAAGAAAGCTAATTCACAGCACACAGCAAATAAAACACAAACAACCATATGACATAAGGAGCTATAGTGGTTCCCCAATCAACCTAGGTACAACCACTCTTCTACCACCCTAGGTAGGAATCCACTACAGGATGAGTTGATCAGGTGTCCTGGGCACCAATGAGCTTTTGATAAGGTGCTCAAAAACCAAACTAGATTTTTTGATCAGGTGTCTTGCCACCACTGAGTTTTGACAAGGTCTCAAAAACCAAACACAAAACTTTTGAAGGGAGTTCTGTATAACCCTTTTACAGCAAAAGAAAATAAAAGGAGTGAAGATGTTCTTCTCTGTCAACAGTCAAAGAAAAGACTAATGGATTTGTTATTGTCAAAGCTCACCCTGAGATTAGCAGTAGGTCAGGAGAAGAAGCTTTGCATAGGGTGATAGGCCTTAAGTAAGTTGAGATCTCCATTAATAGATAATTTCAGCAAAAACTAAAATGTGTTGTGTCTGGAGTCTTTGATTGATGAAGCCTTGAAAACTTGAATCAGAGAAGAGATCTAAAAGAGTAGAAGGGATTCTTCTCTGTGTGTTGATCTCCTTCTCTGTTCTATTCCTTGTGTTCTGTAAAACTCCAACACTGTAATCCTGTAGTATTCTTGTATGTCTGTGTTGTGTAATATTCTCCTCTTGTCTGTAATGATATTATGAAATCCAATCTCCTAGATAGCCGTTATCCAGTCATAAATGACTTCCTTAAATGGTAACTGTCTCTGGAGGAAAGTCCTAAGAAACATTCCCTTGTAGTCTCCTTGAAACTTGATCCAGATTGATTGAAACGGCTACAAAATATTCTGCATTAAATGCTGGAGATTGAAGAAATTTGAATTCCATAACAAACTGATTTGAAATCCTGAAATTGTCGATCTCTCAAAAAAATTGTCAATCTGAGATCGACTATCGTCGACCTGTGCTCAGAGATCTGGATTTTGACTTGAGACATAAATCGTCGATCTGAGCTCGGAGATCGTTGAACCGAGTTTGATGACTCGTCGACCTGAGCTCAGAGCTAGTCGAACTGAGTTCGAAACCTCGCCGATCTAAGCTCGACAATAATTGCCTTTGTCTTCTGCACTTGAAATCTGAACTAGGAGGTCTTGGGGGCAGCTTTCAAACCTAAGTTCTAAGCCTTAGACCAATTCTAGTTGACCTTTAAATCTATACAATGAGGTCAAGACACAATCCTATGGACATAGTGATCCTTAACCAAATCAGTAATAGGATGTCCAACAGGCTTCATTGTTGAGACCTGGAGTGACACAGATGAAGAATCCTCATCTTCTAGTTCTAGTGAAGATGAAGAGGAGGCAAAGGCAAGGGAAGTTTGCCTTATGGCTATTAATTCCTCCAGCAGCAAATCTGAAGTTGAGGAACAAGCTCAAGAATTAGAAGAGGAATCTGAATCCGAAGAAGATCAGGTAATCTCTTCATTTGATTTCAATTCAGAAGATTTTAAAATTGAATTTAAATCCTTGTGCAATGATTTAATCAAGTCAGAGAAGGAAATAAAAATTCTTAGAGATAGACAGCTTGAATTTGATAACCTATTTGCTGAAAATATCAAACTGAAAAATTATTTAGACTTAGCTAATGAACAAATCATTTCACTGAAAACTGAATTATGTGAGGCAAAGCAACTTGAGGAATCTCTCAATGGGAGAAGCCTTAAGCTGATGGACATCACAAGCACAGTCAAAGCCAAATTAAATGGCAAGTTGGGCTTAGGTGCTTCATCAAGCTTACCCCACATATTAAAGAAAAATATTCTTTCAACACCAATTAAATTTATGTCAGAAAAAGGTAAAGAAAAAGTCTTTGAAAATAATGAACCAACTGAATTAAAACAGAAACCTAAGAAAAGGATAAAGAATAAGAAAAACATTAATCATAACAATGTTCAACAAATTTCATCGAACTCAGATTGACGAAATGTGTACAGTTCGTCGAACTCAAGTCGACGAACTCCGAACACAGATTTTTATTATAATTATTCTTCGTATTGCGATCGACGAAACCAATATGGTTCTTCGAGCCGAGATCGACGATTTTGGGGCTTAGAGAATGAATATTTCCATTCTTTGAATGGAGTTCCACGAACTCATCCCTATTCGTCGACCTCAGGTCGACGAACTTATCAAAATTTGTCGATCCCAGTTCAGCCTAACAAAAACTTTAATTATTCCAAAACACTTAATCAATCAAAAGATTTTGTTAACCCTTTTACTCAATGGGAAATACCACCTAGAAGATATCATCCCTTAGGATATAAAAATCAACCAGAATTTTCTATTTTTTCCAGTTTCTCTTATCAAAAGAAACAAGGACCCAAGGAAACATGGGTCAAGAACACTTAATTCCTCTCTATGAGGTGAAGGACTATCCAGTCTTTAATCAATAATGGTATCTGGACAGTGGATGCTCAAAGCATATGTCTAGCTGTAAGGACAATCTAATAAACTACAAGTCCAAGCTAGGTCCAAAGGTTATCTTTGGTGACTCCAACTGTGGCCAAACTAAAGGCTATGGAGATGTTAAAGTTGGAGCAGTCACATTCAGGAAAGTTTGCCTATGTGAGTGACTTAAAGCATAACCTAATATCCATAAGTCAATTATGTGATGAAGGTTATCAGGTATCTTTTAACTCATCTTCTTGTATTATTTCTTATAAAGAAAATAAACTTGTTTTAACTGGACTTAGATAAGGCAACATATATGTAGTAAATTTTCAATCCGCTAGTTCAGAACTTTGTTTATTTAATCAAGTTAGCAATCAAAATGAACTTTGGCATAAGAGATTAGTACATGTAAATCTTAAAAATATTACTAAGTTATCTAGGGACAACCTTGTTAGAGGATTGCCTTCTGGCCCCTATAAGAAGGAAGGCCTCTACAGGGCTTGTCAGTTAGGCAAGCAAACTAAAAATAACTTTAAATCTATAAATAAAAGTGACTCACCAAGGATATTGTACTTGCTACATATGGATCTTTTTGGTCATATTGTTATACAAAGCCTAGGAGGGAAATCTTATACTTTAGTGATTGTAGATGACTTCTCAAGATTCACTTGGGTGTTATTTCTGAGATATAAGTTAGATAACTTCAAGGTTCTTACAGATTTTCTCAAGAACATACAGATTGAGTACTCTACTCCAGTTGCATTGATTAGAAGTGATCATGGTACTGAGTTTGAGTCTCTTCTTATGAAAGAATTCTGTGAGAAGGAAGGTATCAGGCAATGCTTCTCAGCTCCTAGAACTCCTCAACAGAATGGGGTTGCTGAAAGAAAAATAGAACCCTAATTGAATCTGCAGGCACATTACTTGCAGATGCTTACATGCCCCTATCTCTTTGGGCAGAGGCTGTGAGCACAGCAAACTATGTACTGAATAGAAGTCTGATACACAAGCTTAAGAATAAGACTTCTTATGAGTTACTTAAAGGGAAGAAATATAAAATCACCTATTTTAAAGTATTTGGATGTCTATGTTATATTCACAATAATTACAAAAAATACACTAGAAAGTTTGAAGAAAAATCTGCAGAGGGAATTTTTCTAGGATATTCCCAAGTCAGCAAAACTTATAGGGTGTTTAACAAATCCACTTTGAAAATTAAGGAATCTGTTCATGTTACATTTGATGAGGCTAACATGTTTTATAAGGAGAACGAAGTTTCTTCCAATAATATTTTGCAGGTACCTCACTTGTGTGAGAAATTGTATGATCTAAACCTCACCCAAGAGGTTCCATCACATCCTTCTCCACAAGTTGATGAAGAAAGTGAAGAAGAAAGTTTGGAAGTGGCTAAACTTCCTCCAATAGCTAATATAATTCCACAAGAGGAATTAATTCCACGAGCTGTTGCTCAACCAACTCCTCCAACTGATCTTGTCACACTTAGAGATCATCATGTATCTCAAGTGATTGGAGACATATCAGTTGGTGTGCAAACAAGGCATCAACTCAATCAAGATTTGATGCATGCTTGTTTCATTTCTCAACTTGAGCCCCAATCCATCAAAGATGCAGAGCAAGATCCCCATTGGATCATTGCAATGCAAGAGGAGCTCAATCAGTTTAAGAGGTGCAGAGTTTGGGATTTGGTTCCTAGACCTAAAGACTGTGCAGTCATTGGAACCAAATGGGTCTTCAGAAACAAACTGGATACTAAAGGAAATATTATAAGGAACAAAGCAAGGCTAGTAGCTTAAGGATATTCACAGGAGGAAGGAATAGATTATGATCAGACCTTTGCTCCAGTGGCAAGGCATGAGGCTATAAGGATTTTCTTAGCCTATGCAGCCTATAAAAGATTCAAAGTCTACCAGATAAATGTAAAGAGTGTCTTCCTAAATGGAGAATTAAAAGAGGAAGTGTATGTGGATTAACCAGCGGGTTTTATCTCTCCAACTCATCCTTCTTATGTCTTTAGATTGCATAAAGCTCTCTTTGGTTTAAAGCAAGCTCCAAGAGCTTGGTATGAGACCTTAGCTAGCTTTCTTATAGAGCATAAGTTTTCTAGGGGCATACTAGATAGGACTCTTTTTATTAGGCATCATAATCATAAAATTTTATTAGTTTAAATATATGTAGATGATATTATTTTTGGCTCTACTGATCCCAAACTTTGCAAAAGATTTTCTGATCTAATGCATTCAAAGTTTGAGATGAGTAGCATGGGTAAACTTTCATACTTCCTTGGTCTTCAAGTGAAGCAATCACCTGATGGTGTCTTTATCTCCCAATCCAAGTATGCTAAGGAGCTTGTTAAAATGTTTGGGATGTGTGATGCCTTAGCAATGAAAACACCTATGACTGCTAATGTTATGATTGATTCTGATGAACATGGCAAGCCTGTTGATTAGAAAACTTATAGGGCTATTGTTGGGTCTCTATTATATCTCACAGCAAGTAGGCCTGACATAATGTTTGCCACATATATTTGTGCTAGGTTCCAAGTGAACCCTAAATAGTCTCACTATATTTTATTAAAAAGGATTTTGAGATATATAAAGGGTTGTCCAAATCTAGGACTCCTATATCCATCAGAGTCAGAATTTGATTTAACTGGATTTTCTGATGCTGACTATGCTGGATGTAGAGTGGATAGGAAGAGCATATCAAGAACTTTCCAGTTTCTTGGTGATAGGCTTGTGTCCTAGTTTTGTAAAAAGCAAACCTCTGTGTCCACATCAACTGCTGAAGCTGAATACATAGCTGCAGGCAGCTGCTGTTCACAGATTTTGTGGATATAAAATCAATTGCTGGATTATGATCTCAACTTAAATAATTCAACTATATTTTGTGATAGTACCAGTGCAATATATATTGCACAAAATCCAGTGCAGCATAGTAGGACCAAGCATATAGCAATTAGACATCATTTCATTAGAGATTATGTGGACAAAAAGAAAATTAATCTTGTCTTTGTCTCTACTGATTTACAAAGAGCAGACATTTTTACCAAACCTTTGGATGAGAAGAAACACATGTTCTTTCTGAATCAGCTAGGTATGATCAATGAAGGAGCATTAATTTAATTTTCTGTCTGAGGTCGAAGAATTTATTACAATTCGTCGAATGGAGATCAACAATCTGGAACAATTCTTGAGAAAATTCATCGACCTGAGATCGACGAACTCTCTGAGTGAAGTTATTTTCGTCGACCTGAGAACGACGATCTTGATTTAGAAAATTATTCGTCGACCTGAGAATCACGAAAATTTTTCCCCTCTTCAGACTGAGATCGACGATATCATTTCTTCATGAAATTTTTCGTCGAACTAAGATCAAAGATTTGTTTCTTTTTTGCAGGATGGAGTTTGGCGCTTCACATTCTGAAAACTTTATAACTAGGCTTTCTTCGAGCTCCATCCCGTGATTTCTGTTCTCTTACACTTGATCTCTCCTTCTTTTTGGAGGAAAACCAATGGCGAATCCGTACATTTCCATCTCCGACATGAAGTTTGACACTAGGTTCGACATCGATTTCGACTCGTTTCATCACTCCGATCATATCTTCATGGACAATCTGCAGTTACTTGAAGATCAACACCTAAAAACATTCATGATAACCAGAATCAAGTTAGCAACAACAGAGATAAGGGAGTGGGTTTATTCTTCAACCACTCTAGATGCAGATACGATGATTGGCACTATCTCAGGAAATCAGGTTTCTCTAACCCTAATATTTTAACAGAAATTTTTGGTTTAGTTAATGGAAACGAGGATATTGAGATTGATAGTTCTGAATATGATACTATGTTGCTTAAAATGGTTCATTGTGATGTAAATCCTAACAAGCTTTTTAAAAAGAATTTGTCTGTTGAATATAAATTTCTTGTTGATGTTGTGGGTAAAGTACTACTGGGCAAACATATAGCCCATGATTATATTACCAGGCACCAATTTTTGGTGATGTGTGTTGTGGTGAACAAGAAGGCAGTTAACTGAGGTAAGTTATTATTTGATTTGATTAAAAAGAAGAATACTGAGAAGGAAGTATGTTTTGGGAGGATTTTGGGCATTTTCCTCCAGGCCAAGGCATCTGAATCACTGGTCTCTCAGACCATATTCATCAATGCCTCCAAGAGGCTGACTTGTGTCTTATTTGGCAGATGGGAGAGGACCATCATTAAGCCATCCAAGGCTACCTCCTCTTCCAGGACTACTGAGGACACAAGGGCAGTAATAGCCACTCCTCCACCTCCAGAAGATGTTCTTCCCTCCTTCAGAATCCCTTCACCTCCTCCTCAACAATAACCATATTCCTCTTCACTTGTTGTTCTCACCTCTACCCCTCCATCTTCACCTATTCCACCACCATCACCTCCTCATTCAACTATCATTATCCTTGAGGATGAAATCATGACTGATCTCATTCCTCTTCTTTCTCCATCTCACACCCATCTTGATGTCATTCCATCATCATCCCCTCAACCCAACTTCAATCTATTATCTCCACCTCCTCCATCTCCGCATCAATCACCCATCCATGACATCAACACCACATCAGTTCCCTCTAACTCAGTTCCAACCACATTTACCTCCATTCCATTTGACATTCCTTCTATCCCTACCTCCACATTTCCAAAGCACATTCATACAGACTTCCCCCAGTCTTTCTCTGTCTGTTCTAACTATGGACATCATACTCCATATACTCCCTCTACTCCAGAACCTCTCTATCTAAATTTTTCTGACATTGCAATGGATCTACTAAAATTCATCTCTCCTTCTCTAGAGCAACTAATAGCAAATGCTATTGCTCCTCTCTCTGCCTCTATCTCTACTCTATCTACCAGAATTGATGCTCTCTCTTCTGTCCCTTCTTCTGGGGGCCTGGCTTTAGGACCATCTGAAACCAGGCAGGGGGAGATGTCCTATGAAGCAGTTCCAGTTCCTCCTCCAGTAGCAGCAGCAACAGCAATTCTAGTTCATCTTCTTACAGCAACAGAAGCAGATTCTTCTAAGACAGACACTCCTACAAATATTATAGATGTTATAGATGATGATTCTTATATGGATATAGTTTTTGAGATAGTTAAAGAAATAAGCATTGCTGGTGATTTCATAAATCTCACATTTGATTTGCATTCTTTGCTACATTCTTTCAATCCCTTTTACAGATCTTACATATTTGTTCTTCCAAGTTTTGTTGTTGATCTCTCCAAGGCTATTGTTTGTTATACTGCTCTTATAAGTCCTACAGTTGTTGATCAACTAAGGGCATGCTTTCCAGCTCCTGAGATTTCAGATGCATTTATTGCTGAGGATGTTAGCAATCCTCCTCCTAAAATGTGGGTTGAGTCCCCAATGCCTGATTTTGATGACATTTTTTTAACTGATATGGAAGAAGAGAAAGAGATTATTATTGAAAGTTTTGTAAACCCAGAATTTTCTAGTACAGCCTCAGGCTGAGAAGCAAATCTCCAAAGAAGTTCTAAAAGAGATTGATGATTTTTATGCCAATCCTCTTGAATCATCTGATGATGATGAGGATTCTGATACTGATGACACTGGTCCTAAGAAGGCAAAGTCTAAGTAGAGAAAAGTTCCTGCCAAGTCTGTTCCCAAGCCTAACCCAACTGCTGATACCCCTTTCTATATCCTGAATAATATTACCCCTTATCCAGGCATGCCCAAATGGATGTGGCTTTCCAAGAATGAGCAAAAGGCTAGGAAGAAGAGCAGGAGATACTCTCTGTTGGAACACCCTTTTTATATTTGGGTCAGGATAACTATGCTAAGGATGTTGACCTAATTGTATAGCATAGGTCATTGAGTGTGAGTTTAGAACTTAGGTTATTTGAGATTTAGTTCTGCTCAGCTCGACGGAGAGTCGACCCCAGCTCGACGTAGAGTCGTCCTCAGCTCGACGCATAGTCGACCGCTGCTCGACGCACAGTCGATCGCAGCTCGACGCAGCGTCGTTCTCAGTTCGACGTAACGTCGAGTTCTGCTCGACGTTTTGGCGTGTATCTCTCTGCTTCAATTTTACTCTCTGATCGACGGTCAGTCGAGCTCAGATCGACGCTTCAGGAAGAGTTCGACGTTTTAAGTTCTCCCGTCTGTCGACATTTGAAATTCAAATGAGAGATTTTTCAAGCAGTTATTGCAAGAGATCCCCTGGCCGTTTCAAGACTTAATTGCTCCATATCTCAAGGAATTTTCAATGGAAATCAATTAAGGCTTTCCTTCTAGGCATGGACAGTTATGGAATATATTAAATGCCCTGCCAACGGCTATCAATCAAAAAAAAAGTAATAATCCCATTACTCAGAGATCTATTAGAGAGAGACAAGGAGAACAGGAAGAACATTCATTCTGACAACACAGAGAACATCTATCATCATCTCTCTCAAGAAATCAGTCTGCAGAGAATTTACAGAGAAGAACTACACTCAGAGAAACATCTTGATCAACATTCTCTGAAACCTCTTCTGCCTCTGCATTCAACTCTTCTCAATTTGCTTTCTACCTTCAGACATCAAACACTCAGTTTCTGAGTCATCTATTGCTGAAGAAGGACAAGCAGTGAAGAGCCTGTCACCCTTGTGCAAAGCTTCTTCTACCTGAACTTCTATATCTCAGGGGGAGCTTTGACAACATCTACATCCACTAGCTTCTCTCTGATTGTTGACAGAGAAGCAAACTCAACCCTTCTTATTTTACCTCTTCTGTACAGGGTTTTAACTCCCTTCAAAAGTTACCTTTTGGTTAGCTGAGACCTTGTCAAAATCAGTGGTGGCAAGACACCTTATCAAAAAATCTGGTGGTGCCCAGGACACCTGATCAAGCATCCTACAGTGGATTCCTATCAAGGGGTGATAGAAGAGTGGACTACCCAAGTTTGGGGAACCACTATAAATTTCCTTGTGTCTTCTGTGGATTGTTTTTCTTCTTGCTTGTGTGCTGTGTGATTTTACTTTAAATATATTTATCTGTTTGCATCACTCACTACCTACACTAAGTAAATCTAAAGGTTTTAAATATATCAATTTATTTGAACTTACTCTATTCACCCCCCCCCCCCCTCTAGAGGCTGTTAGATCTTATCACCTAACTTTCAATTGGTATCAGAGGCAGGTTGGTCTTTACTTCAGGCTAACACCTGGACCACAAAGATCTTTGATAAGATCAAACCCTATAGAGTGGTTACTTTATTTTGTTTTGTTATAAATTGTGTTTATAAAACTCATGGCACAAAACAAGGAGTATGCAAGCACAAGACCTCCAGTGTGCAATCTTTCCAAGTTTGGACTCTGGAAAGCAAGGATAAAACTTTACATGAATTCTTTTGATGAAGATATCTTTAATTGTGTCTTAACAGAATGTCCAAGACCTCCTACTTCAACAAGTACTTCAGCTGTTCCACCTCCTGCAGGAACAGACACTGATATAAAGAAGTGGAAAGTTGCTGATGCAAAAGCAATGAACATATTGGCACAAACTATGTCTGATGACATATTCCAAAAAGTTGCTGAATGCAATTCTGCCAAGGAAATCTGGGACAAATTAACTGAAATAGTCTCAGGTTCAGCTGATGAAAGAAAGGATAGAAGAGCTCAACTGATAACACAGTATGAGAACTTCAAAATGGCTCCAGCTGAATCTGTGGCTGACATGTACAACAGATTCAGTCTCATTGTCAGTGAGTTGAAAACTCTGGACAAGGATATATCTCTCACTGAGATAAATGATAAAATTCTCATGTGCCTACCTAGCACTTGGGATTCAAGAATCTGGCCAATCAAAGATGGCAGAAGTCAAATTGAGCTATCCACTGAAGCTCTATTAGGCAAGCTCAAGTCCTATGAGCAATTTGTCAAGACAAGAGAAGGGGAGCAAAACACATCTTCTCCTGCACCCAAAGTGGAGAAGACAATAGCTCTCAAAGCTTCAGAGGAAGTACCTAAAGAGAAGGAGATAGTCAATGAAGAACTTCTAAGCCTACTAGCCAAAAGATTCAACAAGATGGCTAGGAAGAATTTCAGAAAATGGTCTTCTAAGGACCAAGACAAGCCAAGGTATGATAGATCTAATAATAAAGAAATTATTTGCTATGGCTGCAGGAAACCAGGACACATTGCACCAAACTGTCCTGAGAATCAAGGCAAAGACAAGAAAGATAAGAGAGAAAGAAAAGACAAGAAAAGAGAGAAAGATTCAAAGAAATATTATGAGAAATCCTCTTCCAGCAACACCAAAAATACAAGGAAAGGATTTGTTGCAGAAACTTGGAGTGATACTGAAGATTCTGAAGAATCATCCAGCACAAGTGATGATGAGGATGATGCCACAGAAAAAGGATTCTGCATGATGGCAATCAATGCATCACAAAGCAGCTCAGATTCAGAGCATGAATCTGAATATATGACTGATCAGGAATTGAGTGAAGATCAGGTACTTGACTCATTTGATTTTTCTTCTGATGATTTCAAGTTTAGATTTAAATCAATGTGCATAGACTTGCTGACAGCAGAGAAGACAAATGATTCTCTTAGAAGTCAACTGTCTGATTACAGCACATTAAGTGCAAATAATCTCAAGCTCTCTGATGAGTTAGAGTGCTGTAGGGAGGAGATAGCTTCACTAAAGAGTGAGCTATCCAAGGCTAAACAGCTAGAGGAAACTCTCAATGGGAGGAGCCTCAAGCTAATAGACATCACAAGCACAGTGAACTCAAGAATGAGTGGTTCACTAGGTTTGGGTGCCTCTCCAAGCCAACCTATAGTGCTAACAACTCCCATAAAATTTACCAGTAACAAGGGTAAAGGAATTATGGTAGTAGCCAGAAAAAATTCTGATCTACCTAAGCAACTTCAAGTTCAACAGAAAACGTCGAACAGAGCTCGACGTCCTTCGACCAGAGCTCGACGCCGTTCTAACAAGAATCAGCAACACCTTGCTGAAGCGTCGAACTCAGGTCGACACACGTCGAACTCAGGTCGACTTGCTGTTGTCCCTGAAAGTAGGCCTGTTCAAGCGTCGAATGGAGCTCGACGTCCTGAAACTTCAGCGTCGAACTTAGGTCGACGTGCGTCGAACAGAGCTCAGAGTTCTGGGTTGTCTGCACAGGATAAATCTAAATTGAATATCAAGTATCCTACATCTCAGCCTAACCCTTATGCTGAATGGGTGATTCCTCCTAGGAGATATCATCCTGAAGGCTATAAGAGTAGGCCTGAAATGTCATTCATTTCTGATTTCATTGGTTATCAACCTCAACCCAAGGTGAACTGGGTGAAAAACAACTAAGCTGTTACATGTGCAGATGAAGAGCTATCCAGTGGTGAACCAGCATTGGTACCTGGATAGTGGTTGCTCCAAACATATGACAGGAACCAAAAGCAATCTTTCATCCTTCAAAGCAAAGCTTGGACCAAGAGTAATCTTTGGTGACTCCAATTTTGGACAAACCAAGGGATATGGTCAAGTCAAAATAGGCTCAATCACTTTCAAGAAGGTAGCCTATGTGGAAGGACTGAAGCACAACTTAATCAGCATCAGTCAACTTTGTGATGCTGGTTATCAGGTTTGGTTCACTGATCTAGTATGTAATATTGCTCTAGATAATAATATTGTGTTGATTGGAAATAGGCAAGATAACATATACCTAGTAGATTTTAATTCTTCTAAAGTAGACATATGCCTTTTTAATTCCCTTAGTAAGCCAAATGAGCTTTGGCATAAAAGATTAGGACATGTTAACCTTAGAACTATTGCTAGGTTGTCTAAACTCAACCTTGTTAGAGGACTACCTTCTGGTCCCTACAAGAAGGAAGGACTCTGCAAGGCTTGCCAACTAGGAAAGCAAACTAAAAATAGTTTCAAATCACTTAACAAGAGTGATTCACCTAGGGTTTTGTATCTGTTGCACATGGACCTTTTTGGACCTACTACAGTACAAAGTCTAGGGGGGAAATCTTATGCCTTAGTGATTGTAGATGACTTCTCAAGATTCACTTGGGTGTTCTTCCTAAGAAAGAAGTCTGATAACTTCAAAATTTTGACAGATTTTCTCAAGAGCATACAGATTGAGTTCAATACTCATATAGCCTTGATCAGAAGTGATCATGGGACAGAGTTTGATTCTCTTCTTATGCAAGAGTTCTGTCAGAATGAAGGGATCAGGCACACTTTCTCAGCTCCTAGAACTCCTCAACAAAATGGGGTAGTTGAAAGGAAAAATAGAACCTTAATTGAATCAGCCACAACATTATTGACAGATGCTCATCTTCCTCTAACCTTTTGGGCAGAGGCTGTGAACACCTCCAATTATGTTTTGAATAGAAGCCTGATACATAAACTAAAGGATAAGACTCCTTATGAATTGCTCAAAGGGAAGAAACCTAAAGTTAGCTTTTTCAAAATTTTTGGTTGCATTTGTTTCATTCACAATAATGACAAGAGATATTTAGCAAAATTTGAAGCTAAGGCTGATGAAGGAGTGTTTCTGGGATACTCTTTGAACAGCAAAGCTTATAGGGTGTATAACAAATCATCTCATAAAATTGAAGAGTCCATGCATATTACCTTTGATGAATCTAATATGTCTTATAAGGAGAAGAATTCTTCTACCATAGATCACTTATAGGTACAATCATTAGCTGAAAATATTAATCAGTTAACCATCATGGATGAGGGAAATCTATCTTCAACAACTCAACAAGAAGCTGCTAGCAATAAGAGTGAAGATACAGATCAAATTTCAGAACCAAATGGAGAGCCAGTTGTTGTTCCACAAGAGGAAACAACAACACAGGTTGGTGAACAATCAACACCCACTGTTGATTTAGTAACAATAAGAGATCATCCAATCTCCCAAGTGATTGGAGAAATTTCAGAAGGTGTGCAAACCAGAAATCAGATAAATCAACATCTGATGCACACCTGTTTTCTCTCCCAAATAGAGCCTCAAACTATTCAAGATGCAGAGCAAGATCCAAACTGGATCATTGCAATGCAAGAGGAACTAAACCAGTTTGAAAGGAACAAAGTATGGGAATTGGTTCCAAAACCAAGAAACCATCAAATTGTTGGAACTAAGTGGGTTTTCAGGAATAAGCTAGATGATCAAGGGATCATTGTGAGAAATAAGGCAAGGCTTGTTGCTCAAGGCTATTGTCAAGAAGAAGGGATTGATTATGACCAAACCTTTGCACCAGTTGCAAGGTTGGAGGCCATAAGAATTTTCCTTGCTTATGCTGCACACAAGAAGTTCAAAGTTTTCCAAATGGATGTTAAAAGTGCATTTCTCAATGGAGACATCAAGGAAGAAGTCTATGTCAAGCAACCTCCAGGTTTTATCTCTTCAACCCTTCCTGAACATGTTTTCAAATTACATAAGGCTTTATATGGCCTCAAGCAAGCTCCAAGAGCATGGTATGAGACCTTAGCCTCCTTTTTGCTTGAGAATGATTTTAAAAGGGGTAGAGTAGACCAAACTCTTTTTATTAGAACCCATAAGTCCCATATCCTACTAGTACAAATATATGTAGATGATATAATATTTGGGTCTACTGATACAAGCTTATGCAAAAAGTTCTCACAACTTATGCACTCAAAGTTTGAAATGAGTAGCATGGGTGAGCTTTCCTTTTTCTTAGGATTGCAAATCAAACAACATGCTGATGGCATATTCATCTCTCAAACCAAGTATGCAAAAGAATTGGTTAAGAAATTTGGTATGTCAGATGCATCTTCTATGAAAACACCTATGCCTACTAATGCTGTCTTAGATGCTGATGAATCTGGTAAACCAGTTGATCAGACTAATTTTAGAGCAATCATTGGCTCTCTTTTATATCTTACAGCTAGCAGACCAGATATTATGTTTGCTACATGTGTATGTGCTAGGTTCCAAGTGAGCCCTAGAGAGTCACACCTCACATTAGTTAAGAGAATTCTTACATATGTAAAAAGTTGTCCAAATCTAGGTCTCTGGTATCCACATGATTCAGGATTTGATCTCACTGGATTTTCAGATGCTGATTATGCTGGATGTAGAGTAGACAGGAAAAGCACCAGTGGAACTTGTCAATTCCTGGGTGATAGACTTGTCTCCTGGTTTTGCAAAAAGCAAACATCTGTGTCTACATCAACTGCTGAAGCTGAATACATGGCTGCAGGAAGTTGCTGCTCACAGATATTGTGGATTCAAAACCAGCTCCTAGACTATGGTTACAACTTAGAGAAGTCAAAAATTCTTTGTGATAATACTAGTGCAATTTGTATTGCTCAAAATCCAGTTCTCCATAGTAGGACAAAGCACATAGAGATCAGACATCATTTCTTAAGGGATAATGTAGAAAAGAATAAAATAGCACTAGAGTATATTTCTACTGATTTACAAAGGGGAGATATTTTCACCAAACCTTTGGATGAAAAGAAACACTTCTTCTTCCTTAATCAGTTGGGAATGATAGATGGAGATAGCATAAATTAATTTACAAGATTTTGAAACCATAAAAATAACAAAATCTAGGCAAATGTATCTCTTCCTTAAGGATCTAGAGGCTGTTAGATCTAGAGGTTCTGTCTGAACTCTGCTCGACGCTCGACGCTTTTCACTTGAAAACGTCGACCGGAGATCGACTGACCGTCGACCGCTAAATAGCGTCGACCGTCGACCTCATCTTTTGCGTCGACCAGAGATCGACTCTGTCTAGAGTTTGTTAAGTTTCTGTTTCGGTCGACGACGTTAATTGACGTCAACCAGAGCTCGACGTTCAGCATCCCTAATAGCGTCGACCGTCGACCTTCAAAACGTCGAACGTCGAACTCAGCTGAATGCCATCGAGTCTCTTCGTTTCCCCTAGAGCCTCTTAGCGTCGAACTAAGCTCGACGTTATTTCCTTTTCTGCGTCGAACCCTAGTATAAAATCATCTTCTCGGCGTCGATGTCATTTGCGCTTTCGTATTTCCTGCAACTACATTCTCCCTCCAAAGCTTTTACACTTGTTCTTGAGAGGTATTCTGCAGATAATGGCGATTCCAGCAAACATATTGACGGCAATGAAGTTCGATTATGGTTTCGACATCGACTTGGATTCCTTTGAAGGTTCCTCACAGAATTTTCTGGATATCCTGGAGCTATTTAAAGAACAGAAACTAGTGAAGTTTATGTCAACAAGAATGCCCATGGCAGAGACTGAAATTAAAGAGTGGATATATACAGCAGCTAATACAGATGAGAGCACTATTACTGGTTCTATTTCTGGAACTCAGGTATCAATATCTCCTGCTACTTTTACTGAAGCTTTTGAATTAGAGACTGGAAATGACAGCTTGGAATTGTCAAATGAGGAGTATGCTGCAATGCTAGACAGAATGGGTCATTCTTCTGAGAATGCCTCCAAATTGCTGAAAGTGGATCTTGCCATTGAATTTAGGCTTTTAGCTGATGTGGTAGGCAAGGTCATCTGTGCTAAGAGGACAGCACATGATGCTATTACCAGGCAACAATTCTGCATCATGGCTGCCCTCCTAGATAAAAAGCACCTAAATTGGGGAGAATTACTGTTTGATTTAGTGAAGAAAAAGGTCAATAAGACCTATGTTCATTTTGGAAGGACTTTGGGATTGTTGCTTCATCATGTCTGCCCACAGCTTCTGGTAACCTCCAAGCACATTAATGCTTCAAAGAGGTTGACCTGTGCCCTGATTGGAAAATGGGACAGGAAGATTGTAAATCCCAAGGCTGCTGCAGCAATGAAATCCTCTACTGAAACAAGGGCTGTTGTGGCCACTCACCCTCAGTCAACTGACCTAGTAGAAGAAGCCAGGCCATCAATCACCATCTCTCCTTCATTCAGCTTTCCAACCACCTTCACTCCATCAACTTCTCAGCTCTCATCCCCTTTGCAAACATCATCCATTGACACTATTGCATCTTCTCTTCTTCCATCCATTACCACCACTTCTGAAGTATTTGATCCTCTTCATTACTTCCCTACAATGGACATTGAGATCAATCAAGATGATTCCTTCTTGGATGATTCACATGATAACATTGCTGAGCCCTCATTCTCAGACCTCATCATGTCCTCCATTATTGAACCCTCCATTCCTCTTCCTTCTATACCATCATCTTCTCCTGCTGCATCTGTTTCTCTCCCCTCTACCTCTGCTCAACAGTCTGAGCAAGTAGATCTGCTTCCCTTGGCTAATAAGCTCTATGAGCTCTTGGCTCCAAGGTTGTCCTCCTTATTGGATGCTTCCCTAGCTCCAATAATCAGATCTTTGGACTCTATTTCTTCAAAGCTCTCTTCCCTCTCTCCTGCTGTGGCTGGCCCTTCTTCTAGGGGCCTAGAATCAGTTGCTACTGAATCTAGGCAGGGGGAGATTTTGGTAGAAGAAGAGCTGCCTTCTGTTGATTGTGAAGAGATGCTTGTTTCAGATGTTCAGATTGCAGATAGAGAATTCAGTCCACCTCCAGTTGAAGATTCTATTGTGACAGTACCAGCATCATTTTTCAGAAGATCCTTCAGCTCTCACAAGTTACTGCTTGCTGAAGATCTGTCCAGGGCCATCATTCCCTTTGCTGCTGCTGTTGTTGGTTGTGATAAGATGATTCTTGAAGATGATGCAGTGGTAGCTGATGCTCCTGCAAATGAGTCTGTTGCTCATATTTGTTCTGATTATGTTGATATTATTGATGATGATCAGTCTGTTGATAACATGACTGTTGATAAGGTTCTTAACACTTCTGATGCAGTGGAAGCCCTTGCTCCTGCTGAAGTTGTTGTTTCTGAGGCAGTGGTAGCTGTTGCTCCTGCCAGTTCTTTTGTTTCTTCTGTTTCTGATGCAGTGGTAGCCTCAGCTCCTGCTAGTGAAAGTTATCCAGCCATTTCTGTTGAGGCTGTGATTTCTGAAGTCTTGAGTGACTTAGCTGATTCAGTGCCTGCTGCTCCTGAAACCATTTCTTTCTCTGCAGTGCTAGATAAGTCATCTACACTGGCAGATGCTCCTCCTTCTGTTTCAGAAAGTGCATCAAAAGATGATTATTATGATCCCTATGATCATATCCAAAGCAGCTCCTCTGATGAGTTTGCAACTAGCTCTGATGACTCTTCTGCAACTATTGCTAAAAAGAGGAAAGCTAGAAGCAAAGCTCTAAAGAGAGTTCCAATGGAAAGGGCTACTGACCATGACATCCCTTATTACATACAGCACAAATGCAAGATTACTGAGCCATGGATGCAGTTCTCTAAAAATCAGCTCAAGGCAATGAGAAAGAAAAAGAAGTTCAAGAAAGGAGATTCCAAGTCTTTTGACTTTCCTCCTCCTCCACCTCCTCCTTCTCCAGGTGCAGGAGGCAGTGCTAACCCAGTAAGCAAACCTCCAACATCCTCCTTCCAAGGCAAGACTTATCAGTCAAGGAGAGGACAAGGAGGTGGCCAATCTAGAGGTTATCAATCAAGAGGAAATCAATCCAAAGGATCTTCTAGAGGTAATCAAGCTAGAGGTCAAGCCAGACCCCAACCTTATCAAAGGGAAGGAAAGACCATTGCTTCAACCACTGGTCCCTTTCCCTTTAAGCTCAATGAGGGTGTAAGGCAGAAATCTATTCCTTCAGATCAAAGTAATAAGTATGAGCCTCCTATTCCATATGATGATCCAGTTAACAACCCTACTGCATGGAAGGCTAGGATGACTGAGCTTGCTGCCCTAGACCTAATTAAGAAGAACAAAGAAAGGGGACTGGACACATCCAACATAAGCACAATGTCAGACCAAAGAAGACAGGAATTAGACAAATATCATTCTAGCAAATTCTTTGATGCTGATAGATACATGGAGTTACATCCTGCTGTTGTTCCTCCCTCTAGAAAGAGCATAACTTCATTGGGGACTTCTGAAGATTACAGATCAAAGAAAGACATTGCCAACCCTCAAAGGGAAATCAAATTCAAGAAAGGCTTTGAAGAAGAGCCTAAGAAGAAGTAAATGTAAGATGGCTTATCTTCTATGCTACTGTCATAAACATTTTTGATAGTTGCTTATCTGCTCCTGCTTCCATCTGTGTTCTTGATTTTCAGTATTTCAAATGTCTGTATGCATTTTTAATTTCCTTAAATTCATGTGAATAGTAATCCTAATCCAAATAGGGGGAGATTGTTGGAACACCCTTTTTATATTTGGGTCAGGATAACTATGCTAAGGATGTTGACCTAATTGTATAGCATAGGTCATTGAGTGTGAGTTTAGAACTTAGGTTATTTGAGATTTAGTTCTGCTCAGCTCGACGGAGAGTCGACCCCAGCTCGACGTAGAGTCGTCCTCAGCTCGACGCATAGTCGACCGCTGCTCGACGCACAGTCGATCGCAGCTCGACGCAGCGTCGTTCTCAGTTCGACGTAACGTCGAGTTCTGCTCGACGTTTTGGCGTGTATCTCTCTGCTTCAATTTTACTCTCTGATCGACGGTCAGTCGAGCTCAGATCGACGCTTCAGGAAGAGTTCGACGTTTTAAGTTCTCCCGTCTGTCGACATTTGAAATTCAAATGAGAGATTTTTCAAGCAGTTATTGCAAGAGATCCCCTGGCCGTTTCAAGACTTAATTGCTCCATATCTCAAGGAATTTTCAATGGAAATCAATTAAGGCTTTCCTTCTAGGCATGGACAGTTATGGAATATATTAAATGCCCTGCCAACGGCTATCAATCAAAAAAAAGTAATAATCCCATTACTCAGAGATCTATTAGAGAGAGACAAGGAGAACAGGAAGAACATTCATTCTGACAACACAGAGAACATCTATCATCATCTCTCTCAAGAAATCAGTCTGCAGAGAATTTACAGAGAAGAACTACACTCAGAGAAACATCTTGATCAACATTCTCTGAAACCTCTTCTGCCTCTGCATTCAACTCTTCTCAATTTGCTTTCTACCTTCAGACATCAAACACTCAGTTTCTGAGTCATCTATTGCTGAAGAAGGACAAGCAGTGAAGAGCCTGTCACCCTTGTGCAAAGCTTCTTCTACCTGAACTTCTATATCTCAGGGGGAGCTTTGACAACATCTACATCCACTAGCTTCTCTCTGATTGTTGACAGAGAAGCAAACTCAACCCTTCTTATTTTACCTCTTCTGTACAGGGTTTTAACTCCCTTCAAAAGTTACCTTTTGGTTAGCTGAGACCTTGTCAAAATCAGTGGTGGCAAGACACCTTATCAAAAAATCTGGTGGTGCCCAGGACACCTGATCAAGCATCCTACAGTGGATTCCTATCAAGGGGTGATAGAAGAGTGGACTACCCAAGTTTGGGGAACCACTATAAATTTCCTTGTGTCTTCTGTGGATTGTTTTTCTTCTTGCTTGTGTGCTGTGTGATTTTACTTTAAATATATTTATCTGTTTGCATCACTCACTACCTACACTAAGTAAATCTA
Source organism: Platanthera zijinensis (assembly GCA_039513925.1). NCBI lineage: Eukaryota > Viridiplantae > Streptophyta > Magnoliopsida > Asparagales > Orchidaceae > Platanthera > Platanthera zijinensis. Next base: position 98,173,454 of record CM077095.1, on the reverse strand, counting down.
AAGGTTTTAAATATATCAATTTATTTGAACTTACTCTATTCACCCCCCCCCCCTCTAGAGGCTGTTAGATCTTATCACCTAACTTTCACTCTCCTCCTCCTCAAAGGAAATAGAGAGGACATCCTCCTCCTCCTGTAGGTGCTACAGGAAATGTTTCTCAATCTTCAAGAAGTGTTGCAAAGACTCAGAAGCCAACTTCTACCAGTTCTCAATCTCAAAGACCATCTTCATACAAGTCCTCAAGACATCCTTGAAGATACAGTCAATGCATTCCTCCCAAGGCATATTATCAAAGCAAATCTCAACAAAAATCTACTCCAACATACTTTCAATAGAAATCCATTATTTTCAGAAATTCACAGAAATCTGCTCAGGATGTTTCTGTATCTGATCTAGAGAGACCTCTCTCTAGTCTATGAACCTGAGTTAGATCCCAACTTCAGAATGGCTAGATTCCAAGAAATAATTGGCTTATCTCAGATGAACAAAGCAAGAGAAGAAGGATCAAATCCATCTCAATTCACTATAATGTCTACCTACAGGAAAAAAGAATATGACAGATTTCAGGTAGACAGACACTTATTTGATCCTAAAGAATACATGCAGGTACACCCAGAAGCTGTTGTTCCCAGATCCTCATCTATTACAGTTCTTGAAGTTCAAGACTTGAAGATGTCTCAAAAGGAAGTAGCGGATCCTCTTAGAACTATTGTGTTTGCAAAATCTTCATCTGCTCCTCCCTCTGACAATCCTTGAACATTCTATTTTTTCTCTGTGATATATTTATGTGTATTGCACTTAGCCATATCATATCTACTGATTAGTTTAAAATTTCTGTCAGAATTTATATTGTTTTGTGTTTTTATTCTTTTCTATTTTTGTTTAGTGACCTCACCCAAATAGGGGAAGATTGTTGGATCCCTAGTTTGGATTTGGGCTAAGGTTCACTATTAGGTTGTTAATCCATCTTGTATAGCTTAGGGTCAATTTGTTAGTCCTAAGGTTAGGACAGTTTGACTAGGTTAGACATCTCTTGATCCAGCCTTAAGAAGACTTCAGAGATCTAGACTTAAAGAATTACAGTTTTTAGAGAGTTTAGATATCAGTTCGAAGTTCTCTAAACTCAGCTCGACGATAGTCGATCGCAGATTGACGAACTCAGAGTTTCTTCTCTGAGTTGAGCTCAACGATATTCGAGCTCAGGTCGACAAACTTCCTTCTCTCCCAATTTCTCTGGTCGACGAAATTCTTCCTCAGGTTAACGATCTTGGAGCTCAGCTTTGTTAGTTTATTTCCAGATCTATTTTCTCTGAGCTCAGGTCAATGAAGACAATTTATCAGCTCAATGAACTTTGAGTTCAGGTCGACGAAATCTGTTCTGAGGTCGACGATTTTTGTCAATTTCAGTTTGACGATTTCTCTATCATTTTGATTTGAATTGGTATTCTTTTTAAGGCAGTAATTCTCTGAATAATTAATGCTTATATCCTCAAGAATATAGTCGTTGGATGGCAGCATTAATTATGGTTTTCACATAGTTAATTACTTGTCTTATTTACTGGGACAGTTGAGGAAATGGATTAAAGACAAATTCTAGTCGTTTCAACTCCCAGAATCTCTGCAGCAAATCAAGGATATTATTTCAAATTCAAAGGCTGAATTTCTCTGAGGATATAAAAGGATTTTTTTTCAAGAAGACACATACAGCAGAATAGAACAAAAAGAATATTTTCAGACAACTGATACAGAGAATACATATTGCTTTCTTACAGGAAATTGAAGAACATCTCTCTCAAATCTTTAGTCTTCTTCAGTTTCTGCTTCAGGCTTCACAAGGACAACTATTCAACACAGTCCAAGAAGTTTCTGAAGATCTTGATCAAGGCCTACACCATGTACAAAGCTCTCTTCTTCCTGAACTCAACAACATCTCAGGGGGAGCTTTGAGAACATCATCCACTAAAGTCTTCTCAAGTTGTTTGAGAAAGAGAAGACAATATCACACTTTTCACCCCACTGTACAAAGGGTTTCAAACTCCCTTCAAAAGTTATCACCTGGTTTACAAGTCTCCTTATCAAAAGACTTGATTTGGTTTTTGGGTACCTAATCAAAAGCCTAAAGGGTTGTTATATCTCCCTTAGAAAATAGATATTATGGTGACAGGATACCTGAGCAAAAACCTATTGGTGGCAGGGCACTTGATAAAAACCTGTAGTGGATTCCTACCAGGGTGGTAGAAGAGTGGATGTACCCAAGTTTAGGGGAACCACTATAAATTTCTTGTGTCGTTTGGTTGTTTGCTGTTTTCTTATTGGTGTGTTCTGTATATTGTGTTAGTTAGCTTTTTATTTCTGCACTCTCTTAAGATATATATATCACTATTTTTAATTTCGCTATAAAACCAATTAAGGTTTTAAAATACTTTATTCACCTCACCCCCACCCCCACCCCCCCCCCCCACCCCCTCTAGAGTTAGTCAGATCTATCCCCTCACTTTCACAGATGTAGCAGAGATAACCTACAGCTACATCAAATTAATCTGCTTATTTTGATTAATGCTTCTTAGTATTATTGGGTGTTTTGACTTCTTCCAATAGGGGGAGATTGTTGGGAATATTTCCCTTAATTTTCCTTAGATTGGATTTGAAGAGGCATCGCCATCAACACTAAGAGCATAGTTATATTTGATGTGTTTTAGCTCATCATGTGCAGGATGTTCCGTGGAACATGTTTAGACGGATTGTCTAAGAGTTTGTGACAGGTGGTCACAAGGCAGAAAGGTGGACACCAAAATAAATGATGGACAAGCAGGAATTTGCCTAAGTACACAGGCGTTGAGTGTAGCCTACTCACTTAACACCAGATGCAAGGAAAAATGTTGGATATGTTGTAAATCGCCTGTCCACATGCGTTAAGTGAAGTCTACTCACTCAACGCCAGTTAAGTAAAAGCGTTGAGTATAGCTTGTTTAGTCAAAGCCTAACTATTGGCTAGACAAAAAATTGGCTAAGTCCACAGGCGTTGAGTGAAGTCAACTCACTCAACGCCATATAGCAAAAGGCTATGAGACAGGCTAATGTTGTAAGAGCCTAAGTAGAAATGAGCAAAAAAGTGGATAAGTCCACAAGCATTGAGTGTAGCTCACTCACTCAATGCCATAAATTCATAATCATTGAGCATAGCTCAGTCAGTCAACGTCACAGGAAAATAGTGAATATTTACTAAGCCCACAGGCATTGAGTGAGGCAAGCTCACTCAATGCCATGTGATATTGCGTTGACTAATTCTCAAAGGAAGTGTTCTTCTTGACACAGAAATTTGGCTAAGTCCAAATGGGTTGATTGCTTTTACTTTCGTCGAGCTGAGCTCTTAGTTCGTCGAACTGAGCTCTGAGTTCGTCGAACTCAGCTTTCACTTTTCGTTGAGCTGAGCTCTGAGTTCGTCGAACTAAGCTCTGAGTTCGTTGAATTGAGCTTTCACTTTTCGTCGAGCTGAGCTCTGAGTTTGTCGAACTGAGTTCTAAGTTTGTCAAACTGAGGATTTCTGGAATACACCTTTTGAAAGTAAAATATGACCCTAGTCTCATTCCTAAGTGGCATGCTCACTCAACGCTCTCAACGCCAAGTATGTAGAAGTGACCGTAAAATGAGCTAAGGCAAAAAGCATTGAGTGAGGCTTGCTCACTCAACGCTGTCAACGCCTAAAGGCAGAAAAGTTGCCTAAGTGTTTTGGCATTGAGTGTAGCTTACTCACTCAATGCCTAGATAGACAGAATTATGTCTAAGTGTTTTGGCGCTGAGTGAGGCATGCTCACTCAACGCATATGCTGCTGATGCTTGTTTTTTGGCTAAGTCCACAGATGGTGACGTCAGCAAGTTAACAAGTTAACATTATTCAAATTGATAGTGGGAAAGCTACAGTACAAGCCAAAAGGTGCCGTTATGCTACTGTACGACAGTTGGCGATTAAAGCAAGGTTGCAGCTGACATTAAATGTGTGGGGCCCACTGCTCAAAGAGCCGTTGGGACATAATTGATAAAAGAAAAAGCTTCTACAGAAAAAGAGTAGATTTTCAAGGAACGGTCAAGGTGCTTCTTCTTCACTACCATTGTTGTTGTGACTGAAGAACAGGAAGCTCAAGTCAGTAAGACTAAGAGCAAGAAAAGTTAGTTGTTGGAGTTAGTTCTTATTCATCACCATTGTTGCTGTGAAGAGAAGAATAGAGAGCAAAAAGACTGGAGGTCGAAAGGCTCAGTAAGTTATTTGTTTGTCTTGATCTTTGACAACAGCAAGAACAGAGAAAGTCTCTAAAGAGGAAAATAAGGTTAGCTGGTGCTATTTTCCATCTACACCAGCAGGTTCTTCACAGATCCAGTAGCACAACACTGAAGAACATCTATTGGAGGCTGTGAAGAAAAAGTCAAGGCTGAATATATCTCAGTTTAAGTAAGGTAGACTCAAGAAATATATTCCTCGAGTCAAAGTTGGGTTGAGTCTATCTCAGTCAAGCTAGATTGGCACAGAGAAATTTCTCTTGTGTCCAATCAAGACTCATCAACCCACCTCCATCTTGTATGATCTAACTGGATCTGGGCTATAGGGCCACTGGCCTAAGGTAGGTCAATATTGCTTGAGTTGTAGGAGAGTAAATCTCTCTGAGTTGTAGGATCCTCTTGGATCTGAGTGGTAGGAGGAAATTTGCTCTGAGGTAGGATTCTATTGAGAATTTGAGCTGTAGGACTTGGTTTCAAGTCTGAGGTAGGTAAGTCATTCTCACTGAGCTATAGGGCACTTGTGCCTGAGGTAGGATCTGGGTGCAGATCTGTGGTAGGTCCTTTGTGCCTGAGACTGTAGGAGAGTCATTCTCTCTAAGGTAGGATACCTAGTGGATCTGAGGTAGGGCTATCATTCATAGCCTGAGTGGTAGGGCTTAATTGCCTGAGGTAGGTGATACTTGTATCACTGAGTTGTAGGCTCTTGTGGCTGAGCTGTAGGTCTTGGACAAGATTGAGAGATCCTGAGGGATCTGAGGTGTAAGCTCTTTGGAGCAGAGTTTTGGAGAAGTGCTTAGTCCAACAAGATAATTGGATAGGTGGGAGGGAAAGTGGATTTACCCTTATTAGGGGAACCACTATAAATCTTGTGTGCTTTATGTGTTTTCTTTGTGTTGGTTTTATTGCAGGTTGCATGTCTTGAAAGCAAAATATAATCAACAAATAAAGCATCCAACCTAAGGAAAATATAAGATAGTCACTAAGGACTAAGAAACTTATTCACCCCCCCCCCCCCCCGCCCTCTAGGTGATTTAGCTATCATTGAAATTAAATAGTTTCACAGAGGTTTAGATGATTACCTGCAGTGGCCTAAAGGTTGACCGCAGCGGTCTGATGTTAGCCGGAGCGGTCTTGGTGTTAGCTGTATCACCCCCCCCCCCCCAACCTTTGCCCGGGTCGGGCTGGAGGGTGTACTACTTGCCCAAGCCGTCCACCCAGTGATCCTTAAGGGTAACAATCCACCTTATCTAAGCACTAGTTGGTTGTTATGCTCGGCTAGAATCACAACATATCATAGATTTGCGTAAGCATTAACAGGAAAAACATTGTCAAATATATATAACATCATATATATTTACATGAATACTAGGGCCATCTCCCACGTTCTATATATAAGCCCGCTGGTTGTACAAGTTTTATATATATCTTCTCACTCTCTCTCACTATCCTGCTCGCTGGAACTCACGTCTCAAAACTCTGAAGATGCCAGTGGTACTTTTGATCGAGTAGTCCTAACTGCTGGAGCATTCTCCTACGGCAGGGGGTCACTACGACACTCCATCTCCTGTGCATGGTTATTAAGATAACTATTAGTCACAGAGCTAAGCGGAAACAAATCTCCTCCCCGGATCCATATCCTGGGATCGAGCACACACACACAACAATATAAGATAGCTGAAGCATGAGAGGGTTAGCACGACATTTCATATTTTTAAGCTAGGAACAACGATAAAGGAAGGGTAGCATAATATAACTGAAATTATAGCAGCAATAATATCAATTATAATAAGGGATCCACTAGCACATCAGCACGTCAGGTATTCATAACATGTATCCTATCGCAGGCATTTATTTCCGCGCACACATCGCAGACATTCACAGCTGCGCAGGCATTCATAGTCGAGCAAAACATCCTATGTCGACATAGTATGGACCAATTCTGTTCCAACAGGGTAGCGAGCACCACAGGCCTCACCAATGTGGCCGTCGGTGATAGTGGCCAGGCCTGCCACTTCTGGGGGTGGTCGTACCGCACAGCCCCAGGCCCCAATATACAACCTCATGTACTATTGGATGTGAGCGACATCCGGCGATACAATATTTTGGTCGACCAGCGGAGGAAACCCAAGGGCCGATCACCCATGGCACCCATCTCCCTGTTACCTTGAGTCGTCGAACTTCCCGCACCGGTACGAATGGTCTATGGAAGTGACTGAGCCGCCAAAATTTACCACAAGTAATTTACAAGCAATCAAACTGTTAATTTTTCTAGCACCTACCGGGTCTGTGGCAGCCTGCTCTACTATACTTCAATCTTTGGGCAGTAACACTCAGCTCAACTTTTGACAAGGAGCATGGGAGCACTTTATTTGGGGCTAAACCTGGAGGAATACCTCAACTCCGGTTATCCTCAACTAAGGCTCAACCTTAATAGGCAACTGCTCGTCAGAGAAGGACTCGGACTTAAAACAGTAAATTGCATAAATGAAAAGCAGTAATTAAAGCTGCTGATAATGAAAGCTACATAATTTAAGTGCTGGAATGATATGTGACCAGTACGAAACTGGAGTATTGCTGAATTGAAAGTATTGAATTGAACTTGACCAGTACGATATTGGAGTTGAATTGAAAGTACTGAATTGAACTTGACCAGTACGAGGCTGGAGTTGAATCGAAAGTACTGAATTGAACTTGACCAGTTGAAAGTACTGAATTAAACTTGACTAGTACGAGACTGGAGTTGAATTGAAAGTACTGAATTGAACTTGACCAGTATGAGACTGGAATAATCATAAAGAAAATGGTTAGTAGTCTGTTCACTCCATTCAGGAGGCTTCAGTTCCAACTCCGTTCTCAGGAGGTATTATCAGTTCCTTCTCAGTTTTAAAGATTTCCTTGGGTTACACCCATTATTAAGATCCAATAATTTCATTACCCTTTTATTATCCGTCGAAAATAATTAGCAACTTGCGACTCTTACTTTACTTTCCGAGTCTACCCAAAATACCCAAGGGTTGAGGCACTCAGCGGTTTCACGAAATCTCGAAACACTCGGAGCTTGGTCACTTGCCTCAGCCACTCTTGTTGCAATTTGAATTTACTATTCAACTTATGGAGGGTGATCGTGCGCTCCAATTTTCATTTCTAAGGGAAATGAGCGTAATAAATCCCAACTGTGACCCTAGGCTCTAGAATTTGGGAAAAATTTCATTTCTTATCCCCATGACCCCAAATTTTGATACAACTTTTAAAAGAGTCTAAAATGAGCCTAGAAAATTTTTCATAATTTTCCCAGAAGTTTCCGGCCTTTAATTTGGTCATTCAAACTTTATTTAGGCTTTTAAAAATACTAAAACACCTTCAAAATTTCTCAAAAGTTTTGTGAAGGTTGTCATTATCAAGGGGAACAACTTTCATGTTCAACACCTTTTTCCTAAGAGCCTATATTTTTTATAAAAAAAATGTGCAAAGTTCTGATTAAAAACTAGTCTGCATATAGCAGATCAACACCCATCCTATGGTCAGGAATGCGCCATACTGGAGAAAATGCCAACCTCTCCCCACGGCAGATCAACCACAGATCCATTGTGGGGGGGGCACAAAAGATAAGGCGGGGGCGAGAATTTAGGTAATCTCCGTCGTCCATCTCATGACCGAGATTGGATGGCGGCGATTCATCCCGTTGATGAAGAAGGTGTTGGCCCTTTGCCACCACCGGTCGGTCGCTACTGAATACCGGCGCCGCCCCCAGACAGATCGTCGGGGGCCGGCGAGTCTTTGGGTGGTGGCCCGGTGGCCTGCCGCCGCCGACCACCGCCTGAAATGATCATCCCGAGAGCAGGGTGGTTGTGGCTCTGCTCCTAGTGCCACCGCGCCACCCTGCCTCTCTGGCGACGAATCCAACCATGGAACCACCCCATGCCAGCACGTCGAGGGAAAGGCTCCTCTCCGATGGTGGCCCGACGACCAACAGTCGCCGGCCACTGCTGGAGCTAAAACAGAGAAGATATTTGTTTCTCGGGTGTTGCCGGAGCGGCATTTTCCGGTGACACCCCAGTCTTCCACCACCAGGAAAAGTCATCCCCGGTGGTTTAGCCCTTCTCCAGCTCCACCACCGGCATTAGGAGGGGCTAGCTTGTTGCGGCCACCACCCGACCTAGTGCTTGGCTCGGTTGGTGTCGGCGGCCCTCCGGCCATCGGAGAACGCATGTAGTACGTCAGGGGGATAGGGAAGGGGGAGGGTGAGAATATCCACCTGTATTGGGGGAGCTTGGTAGGGGTCAGCTTGGTCAGCCATGCAAACTGGTGGGGTGGTGGAGCTTGGGTTGGCCCTTTTCCGGCGACCTTAGCTCCGGCAGAGGGGGCAAGGGTGGGGTGTGCTCACAGAGCTTGGGGGGTTGAGGTAGGTTGTGGAAGCCCTTAAATAGGCTTGGGAGAGGGGGTTCTCCTCCTCACCTCCAATGTGGGATTAATCCCTCCCTAAGGATGGGTTAATCTCCACCCTCCAGCTGTTCAAGGACAGCTGTAAGCTGTGGGTATTTCCCCCATATGGGGAAATAGGGGAAAAAGCCTTATGGCTTGGGCCTTTTTAAAAGGTGGAAGGGAGAAAGAGAGGGGAAAAGGGGAGGGAGAATTGGGCCTACCCTTGCTCATGGCCTAATTCCATCATGTGGCTGGTTTTGGGTGGCCCGAGATGTGAGAAGGGTAGGTCCTTAACCAATTAATGAAGAGGGGGTGAACACCTCTTTGGAAAAAAATCCAAAAAATTGACTTTTAGAAGGGTTCGACCAAATTCAACCCTAGGGGTTGTACCCCATGCTGGTCAAAGTCAAAGGGGGTCCAGGTAGTCGGGGTCGGGTCAAAGTTGGGGTGTCGTGTCACAATTGGTGTGTGCATGCTTTTCGGTGCATGATTGTGCTCGATTTGACCACGAGTTGACCACTTGTCAACAAAATTGTCTGGGACGACTTCTGTTAACTTCGTATTGACCACACGAGTCCAATTCCACTGACCGGGGTGAAATCAGAGTCTGTTTGGTGAAAGTCCAAAATCTGCGCGTCGCGACGCACAAAAACGGTCAAAATGTCTATATTTGTCGTTAGCCCTCGAATTGCAACGCAACGAGTTCTGACGTGCTCGTATTGACTATACGAGGCCATAGGAACTGACAGAAATATCAAATCTGAGTTCTCTAGCTCGATATCCCTGACTAAGGTTACCTCCTACCTTGGTATGGGCCACGGGCAGAGGTACGGGTCACTTTTATTGGGCCCGCTAGGGTTCCGGTGGCCCAATAAAAGTCGGATGTTACAATCCAATAAAAATAAAAGGATTTTCGTCCCCGAAAATTTGCTTCAAGTAGGGGGAAGGGAGTGACATTCCTGGGGAAAGAGCTCTGGGTGCTTTTCTCGGACGAGTGTCTCTAGTTCCCAAGTGTACTCATCTCGTCCATGATTTGATCACAATATCTTGACCATTGGGATGGCCTTGTTACGCAGATTCTTCACTTTATGATCTATGACTCTGATTGGTTCAAGATGGATGGATCTATCTGACTGTAGTTCACTGGTGGTGTAGGTAGATGCTACTCTAGTTGCCGGAGGACTTATCTCAAGTAAGCGACATGAAATACATTATGAAGATTTCCCAATTCTAGGGGCAGGGCTAATCGATAAGCAATAGGGCCAACACGCTTTATCACCTAATAGAGGCCTAAATAGCGGAAATCTAGCTTCTTATGCTTTCTCAATTGGGAGACACCATGCATGGGTTTAATTTTTATAAATACCATTTCCCCCACGCGGAACTCCACCGGTCGGTGCCACGCATCATAATACTTGGTCTGTCGGCTTTGCGCCTCCCGCATCCGTTCCTAGATTAGCTGTATCGTTGTCATGGTGTCATCAATATAGGCCACTCCCAAGGATTCTGGTTCCTACTCCTGAGCCCATGTCAACGGGGTTCGGCAACGCCTCCTATACAATGCCTCGTACAGAGTCATCTTAATACTAGCCTGGTATCTGTTATTGTAAGAAAACTCAACTAGAGGTAATAGCTTCTCCCATGGTTCATTGTGTTCTACTATGCAAAGTCGAAGTAGATCCTCCATTGTTCGATTCGTCCTTTCTGATTGCCCATCTGTCTGATGGTGGAAGGCAGTGCTAAAGGCCAACTTGGTCCCTAAGTATGCCTGCACTTGTCTCCATTCCTTGGATGTGAATCGCCCGTCACAATCTGACACAATGGACTTTGGTACTCAGTGGAATCAGACTATTTTCTCCAAGAACAGCCTGGCAAGAATATCAACTCTGTCTCCCTGTTGGTTTGGAATGAACCGCGCTACCTTGGTAAGTCGATCCACAACAACCCATATGTATTTGTTTCCTGCACGGGATAGAGGTAGGCCGTGGACAAAGTCCATGGAAATGACCTCAAATTTCCATTCGGGTATCGGCAGGGGCTGCATCAGGCCTCCTAGGCTGCGACATTCAGTTGTTACCCTTTGACAGGTCTGGCACTTGGCCACGAAGTTGGTGACGTCTCTTTTCATTCCAGGCCAGTAAATGGTCATGCACTGATCAACATACATTTTAACCACACCAGGGTGGATGGAATACCTCGACTGGTGCGCTTCTTGCAGAATCTCTTCACGAATTCCCCCGGTAGAGGGAATAAATATACGATTCCTGAACTGCAAGATCCCATCGTGCAGATTATAATCCTCTTATGCCCCACCTTGTAGAGATCGAATGATCGGGACTACCTCTAGATCAATCTTTTGGGCCTCTCATATCTGATCTCGGATGTCGCATTGGATCTCCATCCAATACAGTTGGGCATAGTATTCCTCTGGATCTCTTCGGACAACCAGCGTAATTTCCAAGTCTATCAAAGAATTGAACAACCTTTTTGGGATCTGCTCCATCCAACTCCCAGTTTCTAAAGGTTGGCGGCTTAAAGCGTCAGCAAATCTATTAGCCTTCTCGGGGTGATATTAGAGAGCGAAGTCATAATCGCACAGGAATTCTAACCATCAACGTTGTCGGAGGTTCATCTCTTTTTGAGTGAAGATGTATTTGAGGCTCTTGTGGTCGGAGAAGATCTCGCACATTACCCCGTACAAGTAATGCCTCCAGATTTTAAGGGCAAAGACGACAGCGCCTAATTCTAGATCATGAGACGTGTAGTTTTGTGCGGCTTCAATTGGCGAGATGCATAGGCCACCACCTTGTCGTGCTATATTATAACAGCTCTTAATCCCTTCAGGGAGGCATCAGTGTAGATCTGGAATCTCTCGGTCCCTGCGAGGATCGTAAGGACTGGTGTAGAAGTCAGCCGCTTATTTAACTCCACGAACGCAGTCTCGCATTCTGGTGTCCATCAGAAAGTAACATCCTTTCTGGTAAGGGCGGTGAGGGGTAATGAAATCTTGGAGAAACCTTCTACAAACTTCCTATAATACCCGGCAAGACCAAGGAAGCTTCGGATATCTGCCACTGTTCTGAGCGGTGGCCAGTTTTGCACTGCCTGGATCTTGGCCTGATCCATTGCTACCCCTTTCTTATTTATAGTGTGGCCCAGGAATCCTACCTCTTCTAACCAGAACTCACACTTACTGAATTTAGAGAAGAGGGAGTGCTCTCGAAGTTTCAGTAGCACCATCTGCATGTGTTTAGTATAGTCTGCTTTGGTTTTTGAGTAGATCAAAATATCGTCAATAAAGACGATCACGAAGTGATCAAAGAAAGGCTAGAAAAATTTATTCATTAGGGCTATGAAGGTGGAGGGTGCGTTGGTGAGCCTGAAAGGCATCACTAAGAACTCGTAAAGACCGTAATGGGAGTTGAAGGCAGTCTTGGGGATGTCTTCTTCCTGGATCTGAAGCTGGTAGTAGCCTGATCTCAGGTCCATTTTGGAAACCACAGATGCGGCTTGCAGTTGATCAAACAATTCGTCGATCCTCGGGAGAGGGTATGTATTTCGTATCGTAAGCTTATTTAACTCCACGTAGTCTATACATAGACGTAATGTCCCGTCTTTCTTCTTTATGAACAGTACTGGGGCTCCCCATGGCGAGGAATTGGGGCAGACGAATCCAGCATCTATTAGATCCTGTAGTTGAATTTTTAATTTGGCCAGTTCTCTTGGGGACATTCGGTAGAATGCTCGGGACACGATCATGCTCCGGTCACGACCTTAATCTGAAAGTCGACTTCTCGCTGTGGTGGCAATCCTGGGAGGGGCTCAGGGAAAATGTCCGGGAAGTAACATACTACTGCGACCCTGGCGAGCACTTGAGTTTTGTCCTCCATTTCGAAGTAAATAAGGTACACCTCATACTTCTGTCGGACTGATCTCATAATCTATACATAAGTCAAAATAATATGAGAGACGGAGGGTACACATGTTAGTGTAACGTCCTGACCATTTGGGTTCTGCAGTCGGACCTCTCGCGTTGAACAATTTATTTGCGCCTTGTGCTTGGCTAACTAGTCCATTCCCAGTATAATATCAAACCCAATTATTGCCAAGATTGTCGCATAGACCTGAAACTCCATGTCCCCTAGCATAGCCTGGAATGAGCATTTCTCCATTGACGTCATGTCTGATCCATCCGGTAGACAGATTCGTATAGATTGTCCGGACGAGCGGACAACATTCTCTTTAGTCATAATGAAATCGTGGGATATAAAGGATTGCGTCGCTCTAGTGTCGAAGAGGGTCTTGGCAGGGTGTCCTCCTACCAACAAAATTCCTGACAATATAGGGAATATATGTATCATATATTAATACACGAGATGTAGGTATACATATATATCCAATATAGCATAAGTAGGAGCATCTGATATATCTTTATCGTCTAACATATATACCTATCACTACATCAGGGGCTGGTCCATGCTGCAGATCTAGTGCATAGGCCTCCAAGGGTATTGTTCAGCCTTGTTGGACTCTCCTGCCAGCTCTGCTTCTGCAACCTCTCTGGCCCTGTCCCTGTGCTGGTTGCCCACCCTGCACTGCTCCTAGTACTGGCCTTCCTGCTTCCTATGGGCCGACGGCCCACATATGCCCTAGCTGCTGACATAAGAAGCAGCTCCCTGTGAAGGGAACATCACGTCGGACTACTGGTACGGGGTGTGGTGCTGGAGCTGGTATGACGTCTTGCTGTGGTGCTGGGGGTGATGGTGCTGGTGGATGTCTTTAAGGCTATCTGCGGTGTCTCTGCCTGCGCTCTCTATCATGTCGGTGGGGAGCAGCTCCTCTGTCTCATCTCTAACCTCTAGGGACCTCAACCTGTCCTCTTTGCTTCTGAGCTACCATCCGCTGGTCTAATTCTAACGGCACTGCGTGAGTAGCTATGGTGTGGAAGGTAGACTAAGAGATAATAATCAGAGCCTGCCTCGGGTCATCTCGTAGGCCTCGGTATAAACGGGAAGCTCTATCCCTATCGGAGGTAGCCAAGTTCCCGGCAAAGTATGCCAGGTTATGAAATCTCTCGCGTACTTAGACACTATCCGGTCACCCTGTCGGATGTGCAGGAACCTCTCCTACTAAACAGCTCGGTCTGCGTCTGTAATCAAGAACTCCAACAGAGCCTCCGAGAACTCTCCCCATAGGATAGTGATCAACGATCATCCTCTAAAAGTCAAGCGGCTCGCCGCTCTCTACCAGTCCCTAGCATATCCCTCTAATAAGGTCTCTACCAGTGAGACTACAGCTACTGCTGGGCACATCATGCCTACTAGCAAATCCTTCACGCTTTACCCACTCCTCTGCCTGGATGGCAGTCTCTGTACCTCTGAAAATGGGAGGCTCCATTCCTCGAAAATTCATCAACAAATCAGTGGGTGCCATCATCTCTCGTGGTGGTTGCGCCAAGGCTGTCCGGAAGGTGGCCAGGATGGCTGTCAATGTTTGCCCCAAGTTAGTCTCGGCAAACGGTACAGCCGTGGGGGCGATCGGGTCTGGAGGTGGGGTGGCGGGAACATATCCTCTGGAAGAGGACTCCCCATTACTATACTCTGGTATCTGGAGAAGTAACAGGAAAGAGTGTCAGTACTTTGCAAAAATAGGGTAAATATGCAAAAACGACTGACGAAGCGGAAACAACGGTGTACGGGCATACTATCGTACAGTTTAGAATCCCTAAGCCTCTACACTAGGGTCCTAGGGTCCACCAGGCTTCTACTGCAAGGTTCGTCCTGAACCAAGGAATGAAGCGCGGGATGGAGGGATCCTGAGTCTGCTCCACAAGGACGAATCGTGATCACTCTGATCCATTTATAGCACCCCCAACCTTTGCCCGGGTCGGGCTGGAGGGTGTACTACTTGCCCAAGACGTCCACCCAGTGCTCCTTAAGGGTGACAATCCACCTTATCTAAGCACTAGTTGGCCGCCATGCTCGGCTAGAATCACAACATTCACAACACATCAGAGATTTGCGGAAGCATTAACAGGAAAAACATTATCAAATATAAATAATATCATATATATTTACATGAATACTAGGGACATCGCCCACATTCTATATATAAGCCTGCAGGTTGTACAAGTTCTATATATAGATTCTCACTCTCTCTCCCTATCCTGCTCGTTGGAACTCACGTCTCGAAACTCTGAAGACGCCAGTAGTGCTTCTGCTCGAGTAGTCCTAATTGTTGGAGCATTCTCCTGCGGTAGGGGGTCACTACGGCGCTCCATCTCCTGTGAATGGTTATTAAGATAATTGTTATTCATAGAGCTAAGCGGAAATAAATCTCCTCCCCGAATCCATATCCTAGGAACGAGCACACACACACACAAAGCAATATAAGATAGCCGAAGCATGAGAGGGTTAACACAACATTTCATATTTTTAAGCTAGGAGTAACAATAAAGGAAGGGCAGCATAATATAACTGAAATGGCAGCAGCAATAACATCAATTATAATAAGGGCTCCACTAGCACATCAACAGGTATTCACAACCTGTATACTATCACAAGCATTCATAGCCGCGCACACATCACAGGCATTCACAGCCGCACACACATCATAGGCATTCATAACCGTGCAAAATACCCTATGTCGATATAGTATAGACCGCTTCTGTTCCAGCAGGGCAACGAGCCCCACGCGCCTCAACGATGTGGTCGTCGGTCACAGTGGCCAGTCCTGCCACTTCTGGGGGTGGTTGTACGACACAGCCCCAGACCCCAATGTACAACCACATGTACTTTTGGATTTGAGCGACATCCGGCGATACAATATTTTGGTCTACTAGTAGAGAAACCCAATGGTCAGTCACTCGTAGTACCCATCTCCCTGTCGCCTTGAGTCATCAAACTTCCCACACCGCTACGAACGGTCTGCAGAAGTGACTGACCTGCTACGATTTACCGCAAGTAATTTACAAGCAATCAAACCCTTAATTTTGCTAACACATACCGGGTTTGTGGCGGTCTGTCCTACTATGCTTCAATCTTCGGGCAGTAATGCTCAGTTCAACTTTTGACAAGGAGCATGGGAGAAATTTATTTGGGGCTAAACCTGGAGGAATACCTCAACTCCGGCTATCCCTAACTAAGGCTCGACCTTAATAGGCAACAACTCGTCAGAGCAGGACCCGGGCTTAAAACAGTAAATTGCAGAAATGAAAAGCCGTAATTAAAGCTGCTAATAATGAAAGCTGCATAATTTAAGTGCTGGAATGATATGTGACCAGTACGAAATTGGAGTAGTACTGAATTGAACTTAACCAGTACGAGACTGGAGTTGAATTGAAAGTACTGAATTGAACTTGACCAGTACGAGACTGGAGTTTAATTGAAAGTAATGAATTGAACTTGACCAGTACGAGACTGGAGTTTAATTGAACGTACTGAATTGAACTTGACAAGTATGAGACTGGAGTTGAATTGAACGTACTGAATTGAACTTGACCATTACGAGACTGGAGTTGAATTGAACGTACTGAATATATCTTGACCAGTACAAGACTGGAGTTAAATTGAAAGTACTGAATTGAACTTGACCAGTACGAGACTGGAGTTGAATTGAAAGTACTTAATTGAACTTGACCAGTACGAGACTGGAATAATCATAAAGAAAATGGTTAGTAGTCCGTTCACTCCATTCAGGAGGCTTCAGTTCCATCTCCGTTTTCAGGAGGTATTATCAATTCCTTCTCGGTTTTCAAGATTTCCTTGGGTTACACCCATTATTAAGATCCGATAATTTCGTTACCCTTTTATTATCCGTCGAGAATAATTAGCAACTTGAGACTCGTACTCTACTTTTTGAGTCTGCCCAAAATACCCGAGGGTCGAGGCGCTCAGCGGTTTGACGAAATCTTGAAATGCTCGAAGCTTGTCCACTTGCCTCGACCACTCTTGTTGCAATTTGAATTTACTATTCAACTTATGGAGGGTGATCGCGCACTCCAGTTTCCATTTCCAAGTGAAATGAGCGTAATAAATCCCGAGTGTGACCCTAGGCTCTAGAATTTTTTGGAAAAATTTCATTTCTTATCCTCATGACCCCAAATTTTGATACAACTTCTAAAAGATCCTAAAATTAGCCTAGAAAATTTTTCATAATTTTCCCATAAGTTTTGGGCCTTTGATTTGGCCAATCAAACTTTATTTAGGCTTTTAAAAATACTAAAACACCTTCAAAATTTCTCAAAATTTTTGTGGAGGTAGCCCTTATCAAGGGGAACAACTTTCATGTTCAATAACTTTTTCCTAAGAGCCAATATTTTTTATAAAAAAATGTGCAAAGTTCTGATTAAAACTGGTCTGCATATAACAGATCAACACCCATCCTATGGTCAGGAATGCGCCATACTTGGGAAAATGTCAACCTCTCCCCACAGCAAATTAGCCACAGATCCGTTGTGGGGGCACAGAAGATGAGGCGGGGCGGGAATTTAGGTAATCTCCGTCATCCATCTCATCACCGATATTGGACGGCGGCGATTCATCCCATTGATGAAGAAGGTGGTGGCCCTTTGCCACCGCCATCCGGCCACTGCTGAATGCCAGTGTCGCCCCCGGCCGGCTCGCCGGGGGCCGGCGAGTCTTTGGGTGGTGGCCTGCTGCCACCGTCCACCGCCTGAAATGATCATCCCGAGAGCAGGGTGGCGGTGGCTCTGCTCCCAGCACCACCGCTCCACCTTGCCTCTCCGGCGATGAATCCAACTACGAAACCACCCACAGTCGGTGCAATAGGGGCAGGGCTCCTCTTCGGTTGTGGCCCGGTGACCAACAGCCGTCGGCCACTGCTGGAGCTAAAACAGAGAAGATCTCTATTTCTAGGGTGCCGCCGGAGCGGCATTTTACGGCAGCACCCCGACCTTCCGCCACCGGGGAAAGTCATCTCAGGTGGTTTATCCCTGTTGGTTCTACCATAGTGATCTGGAAGTGATCAAGCATGTAGCCTCACTGCCAACTCAGTATGAGTCTATCAGGGTCGCACATAAGATTGTGGAGAAATTGGGAGATTGGATCTGTATGGTATAAATCATATGATGATTTGAAAAGGGCTTAAAATATTCTAAGGTAAAAGCATTGAGTGTGTTAAGTTCACTCAATGCCATTCAACGCATATGGCCTTTGGCATTGAGTGTGTTAAGTTTGTTGGGTACACTAGAAACTATGTACCATATTTGGAGAAACCTCCCCTTACTCAATAATATACAGCAATTTGTATTTGATGGGATGTTTGAGTTACAATGTGCAGGTTAAGAAATGCAGGAAAATTTCTAAGTACAAGTGTCAACACTTGTAAAGAATTGTGTCGACACCTGAAGAAGGAGCTGTGTCGACACCCAGGAATTGTGTCGACACCTGAAGAATGCTTGTGTCGACACACAGGATTTGTGTTGACACACACTCAATGCCGTCTCGACACTCACTCAACGCCATCTATCAGCAACTGCTGTACTGAGTCTGAAAGACTTGTGTCGACACACAGGACTTGTGTCGACACATACTCAACGGCATCTATCAGCAACAGCTATGTCGAGACCAGGAATTGTTGTGTCAACACACAGGAATTGTGTCGACACACACTCAACGACGTCTGGACATACACTCAACGCCATCTGTCAGCAACAGTTATGTCGAGACCAGGAGCTGTTGTGTCGACACACAGGACTTGTGTCGACACACACTCAACGACGTCTGGATATACACTCAATGCCATCTGTCTGCATCAGATATGTCGAGACATGGAGCAGTTGTGACGACACACAGGACTTGTGTCGAAACATACAACAGAAGTTGTGTCGAGAAGCATAAGAATGACTGTGTCGACACTTTGAGTGTTTTGTCGACATCATCAAGACTTATGTCGACACTTAGTCTATTTGTGTCGACACGTGTGAAGTAGTTTGCTGAGTGTTTTTTCTGCTGAGATCTTAAGTCAGTGCATAATCAGCTGTCACAGTTGTAGACTTGATAGTTGGCATAAACAACAGTCTGACACATTTGTCAGAACTGTCAGAAGGTTGTTAAAAACCGGATCAGCCGGTAATCATTGAGAAAATATATATAAAGGACTGATCCATGACAACCAAACGGAGAAGGAGAGAGCAACAGAGCAATCGAGAAATTCCAGAGAGAGATCTCAACAACAAGAAAAGGGGAAACCCTTAGGAAGGAAGATCCTGAACAGTCTGCAAGAAAGATTAAGATCTAATTCAGAATCTAAGAATGGAGCTGTCTGAAGATCATCTTCTACACCAAGTCAGGTTCAACCTCATTTTGTTCAATCAAGAAGCTTTGAAAAAGCCAAGTCAGGTTGGATCTGAAGTGAACAGTTTATTCAAGAACTGATCAAGAAGCTCACATCAATTGAGAGTTATTTTTGGGTGAAATTTCTGATCAACTAAATCTACTTTTTCCTTGTAAGATCTTTTATAGATCTGAGTTGTAAGCCTGTATTTATAAAGGCTGAGGTAGGGATGAGAGCCTGAGGTGTAGGACTTGTGAAAGTCTGAGTTGTAAGCCTGGTGATAAAGGCTGAGGTAGGGCTGTTGCCTGAGGTATGGTTCTTGGAAAGAATCTGAGGTAGGACTTGTATAAGTCTGAGCTGTAGGAACCTATCAGGTTCTAAGTTATAAGATCTGCGGATATGAGCTAGTGGAAGGAAGTTGGGCTGAATCCAGTTCTCTA
This sequence comes from Platanthera zijinensis, assembly GCA_039513925.1. Lineage (NCBI taxonomy): Eukaryota > Viridiplantae > Streptophyta > Magnoliopsida > Asparagales > Orchidaceae > Platanthera > Platanthera zijinensis. The sequence continues at coordinate 98,154,021 of CM077095.1, read as the reverse complement.
TTAGATAGGCGAAGGGGGAAAGTGGACGTACCCATAAATTGGGGAACCACTATAAATCTGGTGTACTGTGCTGTGATTATTGTGCTGTGAATTGTACTTTCTGTGCTGAGTTAGAACTTGTTAAATTACCTAAATAATAAAAAGATTATAACCCATTCACCCCCCCCCCCCCTCTAGGTGTCTAGGCTCTTGAAATCTAGTCTATCAAGTGGTATCAGAGGGAGGTTACTCAAAGATTGACCTAACAGTCTGAGTGAATATCCAAGGCAATTAACAGATTTCAAGAATGGGTTCAAATGAGAATCAGAAGGAATTTGGATCTATAAAACTGCCTATCTGCAGGAAAGAATGTTTTGGCATATGGAAAGAAAGGGTCAGGTTGTTCATGGAAGCATCTGATCCAAAAATCTATATCACAGTACAAGAAGGTCCCTTCATTCCAATGAAAGTATCAGTTCTAGATGCAAATATTCAAACCCCAAAGAGTTATTCTGAAATGACCAAGGATGAGATCATCCTGGCAACATTAGACAAAAGAGCACAAAACATTATTGTAAGTGCTATAGATGATGCCACATTTCAGAATCTGGTGCATTGCAAAACCTCTAAGGAGATATGGGACACCTTGATTGTCTACATGGAGGGAACTAAAGAAGTTAGAGAAGACAGGAAATCTATGCTGAATCAAGAATATGAGAGCTTTAGACAAGCCAAGTCTGACAGCATAGCTGAATGTTACAAGAAGTTCTTCAGAATAGTAAATGAGCTGATGAGCTATGGAAGAGTCTTCAGCACTTATGAATTGAATGACAAGTTTCTCAGATCACTAACAAAGGACTGGGACACAAAGATATGTGTCATCAGAGAGGTGGCCAGGCTTGCTGATACACCTCCACCCACACTATTTGGAAAGCTAATATCCTATGAAATGCAGCTCACTGCCAGAAAAGTGGAGGAGAAAAGCTGTAGGTCTGAGTACAAAGAGAAGTCAGTAGCCTTCAAGGCTGAAGGCACAAGAAAGGGTAGGAGAAAGTCTCCTTCTCCACCCAGAAGGAGTGCTGAGGCAGAAGAAGAAAATCCTGGCAATAATACATAAGCTAGCCACACCTCTGATGAGGACTTTGCTGCCTTTACAAGGCAGTTTCAAAGGTTTATGAAAAAGAAGAAATGGAGAACTAGACCATCAACATCTCTCTCCAAGGATGATTATTACAAGAAAAAGAAGACTTCCAAGGATGACAGGTATGCCTCAAAACCTAGTAAACAAACTAACTCTAAGATTGTTTATTATTATTGCAACAGGCCTGGACATGTCATAGCTGACTGTCCTGACAAGAGGAAGGAGTCTAAAGACAAGAAGATACATCAAGTAAAAGGCAAAAAGGAGAAATCCCTTATTGCTCAAAAGGAGAAGAGTTGGACAGATTCTTCATATTCAGAATCTGGAGAAGAAGATGATGCAGAAGCATATGTTAGGTTGTTCTCTACAGAAGAGGATTCTAGGGAATTAGAATTCCTACAAATGCTGGACTCCATAAATGGAGTTGAAGACTATTACTGTAAAGGGCTGATGGCTCTATTAGAAGGTGATCAGTGCCAGGATCAGCCTGTACAGTTCTCCTTTAGCTTCTGATTATTTTATTGGATCAGAATTAGAAGCATCTGCATCAAGAGATGTGGATGGTTCTGAGTTTGAGGGGGATGTACATCAACTCATTGATGAGTATGGTGGGTTGTTGCAAGCTCTGAAGAGAAGCAAGTTTCTTATAAAAGAGTAGGCCAAGGAAATTGAATCTCTTAAGCAGGCTGCATCAGATTCAGCAAAGATGTTGGATTTGAAATTGAATGAGGTTGCCAAACTGAAAAATATAACAATTATTCAGATGGGCATTATCTCCTTCAAGGAAAATTACATTAAGAATCTGGAGGAAAAACTTCTAAAAGAAAAGGAGTTATTGGCTAAATTCTCTAAGCCAAAATCTGTCTTGCCCTTAATAGACCATTTCATTTCTCTAAAAGGAAAGACAGGTCTAGGCTTTAAGGGAAGAACAAGGGCCACCAATTCTCATAGAAAAGGCAAAGCCCCAGTTCAGCCACTAGCCTCAAATCCCCCTATCTTCTTTAGGAAAGTAATGCAACCTACAAACAGGTATGATCATGATATTACTCATGGTCACTGGGAGTATGGAGATCTCATTGGCAAGGTTGTATATGCCAATAGGCTACTCAATAAGCAAACTCATCAGGTTCTTAAGGAATCCTTGGGGTTTGCTGCTCCAGCACCTACATTCAAAAGGACTGCTGGCAACCAAGTTGTGAAGTCTGTACCTAAGAGAAGATACAATAGATTTGAGTGTTAGTGTTGTGTCAAGATTGGTCACTTTGCCATGGATTGTTGGTTCAACACAAGTGTTAAAAACAAGAACAGCTTACCTGTCAGAAAAGCTGCAGGAAAGCATGATGGATTTCAAACTAACAAGAACCTAGGACCCAATAACAATTTGGGTTCTAAGGATAAGTAAATATTTATTTGATACAGGTGAATCCAAGTGGTCATACCCTTATATGGTACTTGGATAGTGGATGTTCCAGGAATATGACTGGAATAAGAGGAATGTTGAGGGACTATGCACCCATATAGAATGGACCCAAAGTAATCTTTGGTGGATCTGAAAAAGGAATCATCAAAAGATTTGGTAACATTTCTAGTAATTCTATTACTATCACTCAAGTGGCTTATGTGAAGGGTCTGAAACATAACCTGATTAGCATAAGTCAGCTTAGTGATCTAGGTTATGACATATCTTTCCTCAAAGAGGAGTGTCAAATCAAGAGGTCAAGTGATCAAGAGATCATTCTGACTGGCACTAGGAAAGGGAATGTGTATTGTCTTAACCTTGATTGTGAGTATAACATCTCACCCATTTATCTAGTTGTAGGTGAGAAAACTTCACAGTGTGTCCAATGGCATAAGATGCTGGCTCATCTAAACTATAAGTCTATAGGACAGCTATTTAGTATGGGGTTAGTGGGGAATGGTCCTCAAGTCAAGTGCATTAAAAAGGGTGTTTGTTCAGCTTGTCAAAAGGGCAAACAGACTAAGTCCTCTTTCCCAAGTACTTGATACCAAAGATTCTATGAGATGTCTATATCTCTTGCATATGGATTTGTTTGGTCCTATGCCAGTTCATAGTCTGGGTAGGAAAGTATACACGTTAGTTATTGTTGATGACTATTCTAGATTCACATGGGTTTTATTCTTGAGAAAGAAATCTGAAACTCCTACAGTCTTCCAGACTTTTGTTAGTCAAATTCAGAATGAATTTAACAATTCAGTGGTCAAAATTAGAAGTGACCATGGAACTGAATTTTAGTCTGAGTGTATGACAAAGTTATGTGAAGAACTTGGGATTCATCAGGAGTTCTCCTCACCTAGAACTCCCCAGCAAAATGGAGTTGCTGAAAGAAAGATTAGGACTCTAATTGAGGAAAGTAGAACACTACTTAGTGACACTACTCTCTCTGAGTACTTCTGGGCTGAGGCAGTAAGTACTGCATGTCATGTACTCAATAGAGCCTCCATCAATAAGAAACATAAGATGACTCCCTATTAGATTTTGAAAGGCAGAAAACCAAACATTTCCTACTTCAGAATCTTTGGTAGTAAGTGTTATGTCCTAGTCAATGGTAAGCACTACCAAACTAAGTTTGCTGCCAAATCCCTAGAAGGGATATTTGTTGGGTACAGTAATAATAGTAGGGCATATAGAATCTATAACTTGACTACACAAGTTATAGAAGAATCTATCCATGTAGTATTTGATGAATCTAAGTTGATTAACAGTGAACTGTCTAGCTCTTTAAGTTGGTCTACAAGTTTAAAGGACAGGCAGGACAAGCTGACTATTAATAAAGAAGCACCTGCTAGGCTGGATGAAGAAAAGGATGCATGCTGTCCAGGGGGAGAACAAGACTCACTGGATGAAGAAGACAATGAGAAGCATCAGGTTGAGGAAAATGAAGAAGGCCGTGAGTCTGGCAGATTTCCTCCAGCAAGAAGACACCTGAAGGATCATCCAGCTCACCAAATCATTGGTGATGCAAGCCAAGGTGTTTTAACCAAGAGTAGGAGCTTGAACCCTGTTCCATTTTCAAGCTTCTTGTCACAAATAGAACCTAAGAAGTTTGAAGAAGTCATGCTAGACACAAACTGGATTGATGCAATGCAAGAAAAGCTGAATCAATTCATAAGATGTGAAGTCTGAGAACTGGTTCCTAAACCAAAGGGTCGCAATTTTATAGGAACCAAGTGGATCTATAGAAATAAACTTGATGAGAATGGCACCATAATCAAGAACAAGGCCATGCTAGTAGCAAAAGGCTACATGCAAGAAGAAAGGATTGACTTTGATCAAACCTTTGCCCCAGTGGCAAGGCTGGAAGCTATAAGGTTGTTCTTGGCCTATGCTGCCTATCAAGGTTTCAAGGTATATCAGATGGTTGTAAAGTCAGCATTTCTTAATGGTGACTTAAAAGAGGAAGTCTATGTTGAACAACCCTCAGGTTTTGTAGACTCTCATTATCCTAACTATGTATATAGGCTTAGGAAAGCCTTATATGGTTTGAAACAAGCCCCTAGGGCTTGGTATGAAACCTTGTCTGCTTTTCTTATTGAGAATAAATTCTCTAGAGGAAAGATAGACAAAACTCTATTCTTTAGGGAGTCAAAAGGCAAGATCATCCTAGTCCAGATATATGTTGATGACATTATCTTTGGATCTACTGAAAACAATCTTTGAAGAAAGTTTGCCAAACTTATGCAAGGGAAGTTTGAAATGAGCAGTATGGGTAAGCTGAAGTTCTTCTTAGGACTTAAAGTTAGACAGACTGATGATGGACTGTCCATATCTCAGTCTAAGTTCACCAAGGAGTCTATAAATAAATATGGTATGGACTCAGACTTCACCATGAAAACTCCAATGGGAACAAGTATGCATATAGGCAAAGATGAGGCAGGGAAACCTGTTGATGAGTCTTTGTATAGAGGGATAATTGGCTCTCTACTCTACTTGACTGCTAGTAGACCTGACATCATGTATTCAACATGTGTCTATGCTAGGTACCAAGCATGCCCAAAGGAATCTCATTACACTACTGTCAAGAGAATTTTGAGATATCTTAAGGGCACAACTAATCTAGGTCTTTGGTATCCTAAGAATAGAGATTTCTTACTAACAGGCTTCTCAGATGCAGACTTTACTGGATGCAAATAAGACAGGAAAAGTACCACAGGAACTTGTCAATTCCTAGGTGGAAGGCTGGTGTCATGGAGCAACAAGAAGCAAACAAGTGTAGTTATCTCAATTGCTGAATCAGAATATATAGCTGCAGGCAGCTGCTATGCACAGTTGATGTGGATAAAGCATCAACTTGAAGACTATGACATTAAGGTAAGTAGTATTCCACTATTTTGTGATTCTACTAGTGTTATTTCCATTGCTAATAACCATGTTTCACACAGTAGAACTAAGCATATAGAAATTAAGTTTCATTTCATTAGAGAACATGTGGAGAAGGAAGATATTAGTCTAGAATTTGTGAATACAAATAATCAAATTGCTGATATTTTTACAAAACCTCTGGATGAAATTAAAATCAATTATTTTAAAATTGAATTAGGTATGTTGAACCTAGACTAGGTCAGCACAAGCTTTCCTAAGTAGAATCTGTAAGCACAAAATTTCTCAGGAAATTTGGCTAAGTAAGAAAGTTTGTGTCAACACAAGCAAATTGTGTCGACACTCTCAGTATGTTGTGTCAACACAGAAACAGTATTTGTGTCGACACAATAATTGGTGTCGACACACTCTGTTGAGACTTAACTAGCCCGTGTCGACACTGACACTAGTATGTCGACACATAGATGTGTCGACTAAAAAATAGGTTTTGTCGACACCGGCACTAGTATGTCGACACATGTAAAATTTTGTCGACTAGTATTATTACTAAGTAAGGCGTGTCGTTTGACCTACCCGTTATCAGTAGACTATTAATAGGGGAGACAAAATCTAGTCGACTACGCCTTCAAAATTCTCGACTCTAGACCTTGTGTCGACATAGATATTCACTTCCCTTCTCTTCTTTCTCTCTCTCTCTCTCTCTCTCGTCAATGACGCCACACCAGGACGACAAGGTGAATGAAGGATACGAAATGGTTCGCGGGGGATTCAAGACAGCTTCTCAAGACATCAAGGGTGTGATTACCCTAATTTCGGAAAATGGATTAAAGTTTTTGGTCTCTGAACCTACAAATATTTGGAAGAAGGAAGTTCTTGAATTCTACTCGTCTGCAACGGTGGATTTTGATGGAAAGAAGATCAAAGCTACAGTCCAGGATTCAAGAGTGAAACTGTCACTTAAGATGATCAAGAAGTCGCTCCAACTTACTAAAGTTAAGGATGGTGATGAAATAGTTCCATCCATGACAAAAGATGCACTAAGTTGGTGCGGGCTAAACTCTAATACCAAAGTTGGATCAACAATTACCAGAAAGGGGATGAATTCCCAAGGTAAGTTTCTGTCTGAAATCATATGCAAGGTAATTCTGTGCGAGACTGGTGGACATGACAGAATATCTGCCTACATGTTCAACCTTATGACCAGAGTCATATTCACTGTAAAAATAGACTGGTCATCAGTGGTGTTTGACAAGATTCTAGAAGGTATAAAGAAGCCAAATCTGGGAAGGATACTAAGCTTATGTCTAGCTTCTACAATACCAGATGTCATGAACCACCTACAAGGATCCAAGATCAACCATACGAGGAGGATAGACATGAGAATTCTTTCCAGATGGGATAGATTATTGACCAAAGAGGTTTCGACTCCATAGAAACAAGTCAAGAAGGATAAGAAGAAGAAAGAAATTGTTCAACAAACAGAATCCTCCAGTGATTCTGAAGAAGAGGTAGTCTTCAGTTCAGATGAAGACCAACAACACAAGGAAGCTCAATATCAAGTAGAGAGCAGTCAGCATCCAAAGCAACAGATAGCCTCCACTCTAGGGGGAGAACACCCTGAATATGCAGTATAAGACACTGACCTATGTGAGCAGCCTGCCCAAGGGGGAGGCATTGGTGAAGCTACTCTGGAGAGTGAGTATGTTGTTGATACAGTGATGGACATTATATCAGACATCAACAAAGAAGCACAGATCATTGCTGTGAAAGAAGCACAAGATGTGCAGATGAAAGATACAGCTCAAGATGAGCAAGTAAGTATCTCCTTTATAGAGAGGGCCCTGGACAAAAATCTGGATGTTCAGGGAGAATCTTTTATTTCCCACACTAATCTTATTCCTCCTGTTCAGATGCAGCAGGAAGTCACAATGGAAGAGTTGTTTCTTGATTTCCCTGCAGCAAGGACTGAGAGGGAGTAGCAAATAGAAGAAAAGGAACTGCCAGGAACTGGGGGGAGGAGTTCTTGAATGCCCCCTCTAATAAGGCAACAGTGGATATAGAAAGCTCATCACAATCTTCTGATGATGAGGAAGCCTCTATGGCTAAGAAGAGGAAGATGGTTTCACTCAAGAAAAGAAGCTCAGGCTACAAGAAAGCCTTGCACACAGTCACTCCACCATCTACTCCAAGCATGGACTTCAGCTCATTACTGGTTCAACTGCAAGTCAAATTGGATGAACAAAGGCAGTCCTTAGAGAAATATGTGGATGAGTCTAATAAAGAACTGCAGTTTCAGCTGTCTCAAGACATTAAAACCATCAGATTTGAAGTCAATCTGAATAAGAAAGAGATGAAAGATTGCTTCCACAAGGGAGGTAATGTTGTAGTATATTTGGCTGAGCAATAATAGCTGATAAAGACTGGAGTTGAATACATCACAGTCAAGCAAGGATATATATTAGAAAATCAATTCAGGTCAAATGAAAATCTCAAAGACTCCCATGAAGAAATTCTCAACAAACAGGGAAGTATTTCTACTGATTTGAAAACTGAAGTATCCAAACAAATACAAGAAGATCTAGCTGCTGTCCAAACAGCCATTGCAGCTTCTCAACAGACTATTTCTGATTACCTGACTAAATTCAAAGCCTACTACCATGAAGATACAGAATATCTAGCTGATCAAGTAAGTTTACAAAAGAATGATCTGAGGGATCATATAGCTAGAGAAGTCATAAAAGGGGAGAGAATATTAGTCAAAGCCAGCTCTGATCATGCAAAATGGGTATCTAATACCATCAGAGCTACACTTGGATTTCCACCCCTATGTGAGGATGATAATACAGCTGAGTCGGGTGTTCAACCTGCCTACATTGAAGGGGATCAGCCAGAGGTTGCACAGGTCACTTATCCTCCAGCTGATTTTGACAAAATCCAGTAATAAGTTCAGCAAATGTATATCCCTTCACAGGAGGCACAGAATTTTATTATTGGAAAGGTAGAAATGTCAGAGGCTGCAAAGGAAGCTCAGAGGGAGGCACAGCTTTCCAAGAAAAGGTTTAGAGAATAGGCAGAACTGAAGCCTGATTTTGAGCAGTGGAGTCCTACCTCCAGGAATATTATTTTAACTGCCTGGAAAGCTGTGAAGGCCAAGACACATGATAGAGGCAAATGGTACTCTGAGCAAGAGTGGAACAAGTATCAGGCATGGCAAGAGGCTATAATTCAGTACAGGAGGAGTGCTAAAGATGGGAAGTTACTTGCTGACTCTGTGGAACCTAGCAAGTACTTTCTAAAGCCTTTTCACTATTTTGAAAGGCAAAGGATCAAGGCTGAAGAACTGAAGAAGAAAGACCTGAAAGGAAAGAAACCAGCTGATGATATTGAACCCAATATGCAGGCTAAGATCAGATCTGGAAAAGGAATAGTAATCAGGGAGCCTAGTCTATCTTAGGATAAATAGGCTAATATGTAGAACAATATAATCTTTTGAATTTTTGTTCTTTAAAGAACCATGTAAACCTAAACAATTTTCTAATTAATGAATGGCATCATTTTCAGTATTGAGTTTAGCTATTATCTATGATTACATGTTCCCTGCAGTGAAATGTATGTACATCTATTTTTTTTCTTTTCTGTGTTTTATTATGTGTGGTGTATATCTTTGACTAAGGGTTATGACTTCTCCAAATAGGGGGAGATTGTTGGGTACACTGGAAATTATGTACCAGATTTGGAGAAGCCTCCCCTTACTCAATAATATACATCAATTTGTATTTGATGGGATGTTTGAGTTCCAATGTGCAGGTTAAGAAATGCAGGAAAATTTCTAAGTACAAGTGTCGACACTGGTAAGGAATTGTGTCGACACCTGAAGAAGGAGCTGTGTCGACGCCCAAGAATTGTGTCGTCACCTGAAGAAGGCTTGTGTCGACACACAGGACTTGTGTCGACACACTCTCAACGCCGTCTCGACACTCACTCAACGTCATCTATCAACAACGGCTGTACTGAGTCTGAAAGACTTGTGTCGACACACAAGACTTGTGTCGACACACACTCAACGCCATCTATCAGCAACAGCTATGTCAAGACCAGGAGCTGTTGTGTCGACACACAGGACTAGTGTCGACACACACTCAACGACGTCTGGATATACACTCAATGCTATCTGTCAGCAACAGCTATGTCGAGACCAGGAGCTGTTGTGTCGACACACAGGACTTGTGTCGACACACACTCAACAACGTCTGGATATACACTCAACGCCATCTGTCTGCATCAGATATGTCGAGATATGGAGCAGTTGTGTCGACACACAGGACTTGTGTCTACACATACAATAGAAGCTGTGTCGAGAAGCATAAGAATGACTGTGTCGACACTTTGAGTGTTGTGTCGACATCATCAAGACTTGTGTCGACACTTAGTCTATTTGTGTCGACACATGTGAAGTAGTTTGCTGAGTGTTTTTTCTGTTGTGATCTTAAGTCATTGCAGAATCAACTGTCACGGTTGTAGACTTGACATCTGTCATAAACAACAGTCTGACACCTTTGTCAGAACTGTCAGAAGTTTGTTACAAACTGGATCAGTCGGTAATCATTGAGAAAATCTATATAAAGGACTGATCCATGATAACCAAACGGATAAGGAGAGAGCAACAGAGCAATCGAGCAATTCTAGAGAAAGATCTCAACAACAAGAAAAGGGGAAACCCTTAAGAAGGCAGATCCTGAACAGTCTGCAAGAAAGATTCAGATCTAATTCAGAATCTAAGAAGGGAGCTGTTTGAAGATCATCTTCTACACCAAGTCAGGTTCAACCTCATTTTGTTTAATCAAGAAGCTTTGAAAAAGCCAAGTCAGGTTGGATCTGAAGTGTACAGTTTATTCAAGAACTGATCAAGAAGCTCACATCAATTGAGAGTTATTTCTGGGTGAAATTTCTGATCAACTAAATCTGCTTTTTCCTTGTAAGATCTTTTATAGATTTGAGTTGTAAGCCTGTATTTATAAAGACAGAGGTAGGGCTGAGAGCCTGAGGTGTAGGACTTGTGAAAGTCTGAGTTATAAGCCTGGTGATAAAGGCTGAGGTAGGGATGTTGCCTGAGGTAGAGTTCTTGGGAAGAATCTGAGGTAGGACTTGTATAAGTCTGAGCTATAGGAACCTATCAGGTTCTGAGTTGTAAGATCTGCGGATATGAGCTAGTGGAAGGAAGTTGGGCTGAATCCAGTTCTCTACTGGATAGGCAAAGGGGGAAAGTGGACGTACCCATAAATTGGGGAACCACTATAAATCTGGTGTACTGTGATGTGCTATGATTATTGTGCTGTGAATTGTACTTTCTGTGCTGAGTTAGAACTTGTTAAATTGCCTAAATAATAAAAATATTAGAACCTATTCACCCCCCTCCCCCTCTAGGTGTCTAGGCTCTTGAAATCAAGTATTTCAAATTTCACTCAACGCCATAGCGCATAAGCGTTGATAGCGTTGAGTTCACTCAACGCCAGGGCACATTAGTCGTATGCCGTTCGACGAATGTCGGTTGACGAATGTCATTCAATGAATGTCGTTCGACGAATCTGGCCTTTGGCGCAGAAGTCGTATGCCGTTCGACGAATGCAGTCCGACGAATGTAGTTCTACAAATGCCGTTCGATGAATCTGGTCTTTGGCACAGAAGTCATGCGTAGTTCGACGAATGTCGTTCGACGAATGCAGTTCGACAAATGTCGTTCGACGAATCTGGCCTTTGGCGCAGAAGTCGTGCGTCATTCGACGAATGTCGTTCGACGAATGCAGTTCGACGAATGTTGTTCGACGAATCTGGGCTTTGGCGCGGAAAACGTTGACAGCGTTGAGTGTGTTCACTCAACGCTATGATGCAGATGAGTTGACTGTGTTGAGCTCACTCAACGCCTGTGTTGTGTCAAATATTGACTTGCTGAATTCTGGAATCTAAGTCTTGGATCTGCGGATAGTGACGGGAAGTTGTTCTATTTACCTCTTGGAGTATAAATAGTAAGTTTCATGGTTCACTGTATATGCGATCTTTTCTATCTAAGCACACGAGCTGTACTGTGAGATACGATAGATAACCCTAGAAAGCTGATGGAAGCCATTCCACCTTCGCCGTCGCCGATTCCGATCTCGATCCCGACGAGTGTCGTCGCCGCCTCTCCTACAATAGATCTAGCAGTCTGTGGAGATGTTGAGTGTCCTCTCCTAACCTAGAACTTGTGCGACAAGTTTCTACAGGTTCTCCTGATCGTGTGGATTTCGTGTAAAGGCACAGATATCCTTTCTGCGCTCAAGACTCAAGCCGCTAAGTGGCCGGCCAATTTTCTGGAGCATCTAGGTTGAGTTTAGACTCAATCACTCAAAGGTAATTTTATTCGAGCATGCCTTACTTCTTGAATCATGAATATTGCTAAATCCGAACTCGTTTGGATTTTTCTTGTTCTTATTTCCGCTGCATGCACAAGTATTGTGTTATCCATAAAACTCAACAGTGGTATCAGAGCCAGGTTACTTGCAATATTTATTGTTTCAAAAGTTGCTAAATCCATGGCGTGTAGATTTGGAGATTTAGAAGTGTTCTAAATGCTCAAATCTAGTCTTTGATCTTCCCAAGGATGCATGCGATTTATTTGAAGTTTACTCTTTAACAGTAACCGTCACTTTGTTGGTTTGTGAAACTAAGCATGTGTTAGATTTTGAATCTCACATGAAGTGACGAGCTTGTCTACTGTGTAAGTGGAGTTTGTGTTGCTTATGTCATATGCATGTAAATTTGAAGATTTAGAAGTGTCTTGGATGTTCAGATTTAGCCCAGCTCATCAAGTAATGATGATCTTCTTGTGCACATTTGGGATGCATTTGGATTATGTTGCTGAATTTTATTTTGTTTGATGTGCACACTGGTTAAGTGTTAACCGTGATTAAAGAGTTAATAGAATATCAAAAATCCCTTAAGTAATATTAAATTCGGATGCCTTATGATGGATGACACTCTTCCTGCCTCGATCGATGAAATGTGGGTTTGCCAAAGCAAGGTACATTAATCTATCTTGGTAAGGGTGTGAGTAGATAATTGTGATATCCCATTGTCGACATTGGGGCAAGCTTACCTGGGTGACCTCAAAGGTTGAGTGCCCAGAGGCATAGGGTTGGCATGCACCATATGATGGATGCGAATAAAGAGTTATTCACCAGCCATACAAGAATTGCATAGTGATGCAATTGGCAAGCGTTGCCTACCTAAATAGCTGCATTGTGAGAGAAAAGCCAAAGCTGACTCATAGTGTCAGTGAAATATGGATCTTGTCCACTAAGAGGGTTACTCACTAAACTCTTTGAATTGATATCGTGGGTTATCAATTTGATAAAAATAGTGGGATTTATTTTATTTAAAGTCCAAATCGAAAGAATAAAATTATATTTTTGAAATGTAGTACTAATTTACTTTGTGTTTATCCTTGTAGAATTTCCATGGCAAGTGGTTCACACTCCACCCTGTCCCTCCGAGCGATCCTTGAGAAGGAAAAGCTATGTAGGACTAATTATTTGGACTAGTACAGGAACCTGAGAATTGTTCTTAGGTAAGAGCGTGAGCTCTATGTTTTGGAAGAGGTATCCCCAGATGAGCCTGCCGGGAATGCGTCCCGTGCTGGTAAAGATGCTTACAAGAAGTATCTTGATGACTTCTTTGACGTCGAATGTCTCATGCTTGCGACCATGAACTCTGAGCTCCAAAAGCAACACGGGAGCATGGGTTGCAAGGAAATTGACGAGCACCTCAAGAAAATGTTTCAAGGGCAAGCTCGTCAAGAGAGATTTGATGTCACTAAGGCGTTGTTACAATGCAAGATGGGAGCTCGGGACCTAGTAGGGACTCACGTACTCAATATGATTGGGTATATCGAGAACCTTGAAAGACTAGGGTTCCCTCTGGTCCAAGAGTTGGCCATAGGCTTGATCCTGCAATCGTTGTCGGACAGTTATGAGCAGTTCATCTTGAACTATAACATGAATGAAATAGACAAGACACTGCCCAAGCTCCTAGGTATGTTGCGAACTGCTGACATAAACATGAAGAAGTCCAAGCCTGCTAACCACATATTGATGGTGCATAAAGGCAAGGGCAAGGCCAAGGGCTTCAAGAAGATGAAGGTAGGACCTAAGTCTGGACTAGAGCCCAAGTCTTCTGCACTGAAAAAGAAAGGTTGTGGTAAAGAAGGAAAGTGCCACCACTGTGGCAAGGCTGGTCATTAGAGGAGGAATTGTACTTCGTACATTGAGGGTCTGCAAAAATTGAGGGAAGGTATGACTTCCACTTCAGGTATTTATGTTATAGAGATAAACCTTTCTGCTCTTTCATCCTGGGTATTAGATACCAGATGTGGTTCTCATATTTGTATAAATATGCAGGAACTAGGAAGGAGAAGATTGCTGAGTAAAGGAGTGGTGGACCTGCGCGTTGGCAATAGAGCAAGAGTTACTGTTATTGCCGTAGGGGTTTATCGTCTTACTTTGCCTAGTGGGCTTGTAATAGAATTAGATAATTGTTATTTTGTTCCTTCCATAACTAGAAACATTATATCCATTTCATGTTTGGACATGGTGGGTTTTTCTTTTATTATTAAGAACAATTGTTGTTCAATATTTAAGAATGATGTTTGTTATAGTGTAGCCCAATTGTTTAATGGTCTATATGTTTTGAACTTAGACCATCCGATCTATAATATTAAAAATACTAAAAGACTAAGAACGAGTGACTCGAACCCTACGTATCTTTGGCATTGTCGTTTGGGCCATATAAATGAGAAACGTATATCCAAGCTCCATAAGGATGGACTATTGGACTCATTTGATTATGAATCATTTGAAAGATGTGAATCTTATTTGTTAGGCAAGATGACTAAAGTCCCTTTCACTGGCTTCAATGAGAGGGCCGATGATCTCTTGGGAATAATACATAGTGATGTATGAGAACCCATGAGTTCTATGGCTAGAGGTGGGTACTTCTACTTTGTTACATTTACTGATGATTTTAGTAGATACGGATATGTGTATCTTATGAATTGCAAATCTGAAACCTTTGAAAATTTCAAAGTGCTTAAAAATGAAGTAGAAAACCAGCTGGGTAAGAAGGTTAAAGCACTCTGATCTAATCGAGGTGGCGAATACCTAAGTCGTGAGTTTCGTGATCATCTGATAGAGTGTGGCATTGTATCACAGCTCACTCCACCTAGAACACCACAGCATAATGGTGTGTCTGAGAGGAGGAATGCTACTTTGTTAAACATGGTGTGATCGATGATGAGTCATGCAGATCTGTCTGTTTCCTTTTGGGGCTTTGCTCTAGAAACTGCTGCATTTACATTAAATCATGCTCCAACGAAAGCGGTTCTAAAGACACCATATGAGATATGGATTGGGAAGCATCCCAGTATATCGTTCATTAAAGTTTGGGGTTGTGAGGCATACGTAAGACGTCAAATGCCTGATAAGCTGGAACCCAAATAAGATAAGTGTTATCTTGTTGGGTATCCTAAGGAAACTAAAGGGTACTATTTCTACCTACCGTATGAGGGCAAAGTGTTTGTTGCGAGGACTGGTGTCTTTCTTGAGAAAGAGTTCTTATGTAGAAAGACTGTTAAGGTAGAACTTAAAGAAGTTCAAGAACCACAAACAGTGAATGAACCGAGTTGGAACCTGAGTCAGGACTACAAGTAGTTGTAGTTGGAGAACCTACTCAGGAAATACAAGTTCCATGTAGATCTGGTAGACCAAGGTTTAAGCCTGAGAGATATGGATTTCTCGTGTCTCAAATAGGTAATGTGTTGCTTACTGATCATAGTGATGAGCCTGCAACCTACCAAGAGGCTATGTGTGGACCGGACTCCGAGAAGTGGCTTGAGGCCATGAAATCTTAAATGGACTCCATGTATGAAAACCAAGTATGGACTTTGGTGGAACCACCTGAAGGGGTAATACCCATAGGGTGCAAGTGGGTCTTCAAGAAGAAGACCGACATGGATGGGAATGTACATACATTCAAAGGGCAACTGGTGGCTAAGGGTTTCAAGCAAATTCATGGTATTGACTATGATGAGACCTTTTCCCCTGTTGTCATGGTTAAGTCCATCAGAATTCTGCTTGTTATTGATGCGTATTATGACTACGAGATCTGGCATATGGATGTCAAAATGGCTTTCCTTAATGGGAACCTCCTTGAGGAAGTGTATATGACACAACCCGAGAGTTTTGTATCTCCAGATGAAGCCACTAAAATATGCAAGCTACAGAGATCCATTTATGGATTGAAACAAGCTTCTCAAAGTTGGAATCTTCATTTTAATGAAAAGATCAAAGAGTTTGGTTTTATCAAAAACGAGGATGAACCGTGTGTTTATAAATGGATTAGTGGAAGCATAGTTATCTTCCTGATTTTGTATGTAGATGACATACTGTTGATCGGGAATGACAAACCGACCCTAAAAGTTGTTAAGAACAACATAGGGGACTGCTTTTCGATGAAGGAATTAGGGGAAGCGACTTATATACTCGGTATTAAGATCTATAGAGATAGATCGAAGAAGTTGTTGGGTTTGACCCAAAGTACATACATTGACAAGGTGTTGAAACGGTTCAGCATGCTTGAGTCCAAGAAAGTATTCTTGTCCATATCTCATGGTGTGAGTCTCTCTAAGGACCAGTTTCCTAAGTCTTGTGAAGATAAGGACCGCATGAAGTTGATTCCATATTATTCGGCAATTGGGTCAATCATGTATGCAATGATATGTACTAGACCCGATGTCTTTTATTTCTTGAGCATGACTAGCATGTATCAGTCTGATCCCAGTGAAGGTCACTAGATAGTCGTCAACAATATCCTCAAGTACTTGAGAAGGACTAAGGATATATTCTTAGTATTCGGCGGAGAGGAAGAGCTCGTTGTAAGTGGTTACACGGATGCTAGCTTCCAAACTGATAGGGATGATTCAAAGTCTCAGTCAGGTTTTGTGTTTTGCCTGAATGGAGGTGTTGTTAGCTAGAAGAGTTCCAAGCAGGATATAGTTGTCGATTCTACAACTAAGGCCGAGTATATCGCTGCTGCAAATGCAGCGAAGGAGGCTGTATGGATTAGGAAATTCATCGGCGAGTTGGATGTAGTTTCTAACATTGTTCATTATATAGTTCTCTACTGTGACAACAACGGTGCAATTGCACTTGCTTCGAAACCTAGATCTCATCAGCGCTCCAAGCACATACTCTGGTGGTTCCATCTAATTCGAGAGATTGTTGATCGAGGAGATGTGAGCATATGCAGAGTGCCGACTGATGAAAATATTGTGGATCCACTGACGAAGCCTCTCGCACAGAGATATCATGATGGTCATGTTAGATCTATGGGTATACGATTCCTGAATGATCAACTCTAGTTTGAGTCTTATAGATTGTATGTTTGTTGGCTGTTAGATATTTCTTTTGATGAATAAAAGTACTGTATACATTTCATTTATATATTTTGGCAAGTTCTTTTATTATGTTATTATTTCTATTGTGATATAATAGTTAACTAAAAAAATGCCCTTAGAATGTTTGCTTCCATAGGTCAAGTAGTGACTTGATGTGAGAACCTATGATCCTAGAAGCTTCATTCTTAAAGAGTCCTTGGTCGTTGTATCATCTTAGAAGCTAAGGGCAATGATGATGCCTTTAAGACTAGCATGTGTGTTGACTGATGATCCGTCCTTACAGGTCATGATATTGTGATATCAAGTCATTACATGGGTACTTATTATGAACAAGTTGTACTGGATAGACCCACAATGAGAATACATTGTGGATTTATATATGAACGTGTCACAAGTATGACTCAAGTGGTAATAGTGTTTGTGGTCCTTTGACCTGAAGTCATAGCTTTCATCGAGTGAGGAAGAGCATGCTTTGATGCCATCAAAAGCCTAGTCTTGAGAAAGTTGGATGATAAAGGTGGTTATTGGATACGTTATGAATCATTTGGGTGTTTGTGTGTAAGTAGAGATGGGATTTGTCCTCCTATATAACAGGAGTTGCATCCATGGGCCCCTTGATGGAATGGGACTGAGAAATGCATGGCCATGCTTGGTTGAGTCAATATATGATATTTGACTCACCAGTTTCTGAAAGTCCATTCTAGATCAGGAAACTGGGATTGAACAATTGAGGGTGACACGGTCTATACCTCTAGTTCTATCCGGATGTAAGGGATGAAGGGACATAACAACACTATAACATTGGTCACAATGGCTTATGAGTTTATAAACTCTTACTATTTGGGGAGCAATGATGTATTGTTAGATGCCGCACATTATTTGTGAAGCTTTTGTTTGATACTTTCTAAATCAAGTGGGAGACTGTTGGTGCTACAATAGTGATCTGGAAGTGATCAAGCATGTAGCCTCACTGCCAACTCAGTATGAGCTTATCAGGGTCACACATAAGATTGTGGACAAATTGGGAGATTGGATCTGTATGGTTTAGCTAATATGATGATTTGAAAAGGGCTTAAAATATTCTAAGACAAAAGCGTTGAGTGTGTTGAGTTCACTCAACGCCATTCAACGCATCTGGCCTTTGGCGTTGAGTGTTTTAAGTTCACTCAACACCATGGCGTAGAAGTGTTGACAGCGTTGAGGTCACTCAGCGTCAGGGCGCATTATTCATATGTCGTTCGACGAATGTCGGTTAACGAATGTCGTTCGACGAATCTGGCCCTTGGCGCAGAAGTCGTACGTCGTTCGACAAATGCAGTCAGATGAATGTCGTTCGACGAATGCCATTCGACGAATTTGACCTTTGGCGCAGAATTTGTGCATCATTCGACGAATGCCGTTCGACAAATGCAGTTCGACGAATGTCGTTCGACAAATCTGGCCTTTGGCACAGAAGTCATGCGTCGTTCGACGAATGTCGTTCGATGAATGCAGTTCGACGAATCTGGGCTTTGGCACAGAAAACGTTGACAACGTTGAGTGTGTTCACTCAACGCCATGATGCGGATGCGTTGACTGTGTCGAGCTCACTCAACGCCTGTGCTGAGTCAAATGTTGACTTGCTGAATTCTGGAATCTAAGTCTTGGGTCTGCGGATAGCGATGGGAAGTTGTTCTTTTTACCTCTTGGAGTATAAATAGGAAGTTTCAGGGTTTACTGTATATGTGATCTTTTCTGTCTAAGCACATGAGTCGTACTGTGTGATAAGACTGATAACCCTAGAAAGCCGACGGAAGCCGTTCCGCCTTCGCCGTTGCCGATTCCGATCCCGATCCTGGCGAGTGTCATCGCCGCCTCTCCTACAACAGATCTAGCATTTTGTAGAGATGCTGAGTGTCCTCTCCCGACCTAGAACTTGTACGACAAGTTGCTACAGGTTCTCCTGATTGTGTGGATTTCCTGTAGAGGCGCGGATATCCTTTCTGCGCTCAAGACTCAAGCCGCTGAGTGGCCGACCGATTTTTCTGGAGTATCTAGGTTGAGCTTAGACTCAATCCCTCAAAGGTAATTTTATTACAGCATGCTTTACTTCTTGAAACATGAATATTGCTAGATCCGAACTCGTTTGGGTTTTTATTGTTCTTATTTCCGCTGTGTGTACAAGTGTTGTGACATCCCCAAAAACCCAACAATCCCTTCTCTAGCGCCACCACTGGCGCTGGGAGGGGCTAGCTTGATGCGGCCACCACCCGAGCTAGAGCTTGGCTTGGGTGGTGTCGGCGGCGCTCCTGCCGCCGGGGAACGCACGCAGCACGTCAGGGGTATAGGGAAGGGGGAGGGGGAGAATATCCACCTGTACTGGGGGAGCTCGGGAGGGGCTGGCTTGGTCAGCCATGCATGGTGGCGGGGTGGTGGAGCTCGGGTTGGCCCTTTTCTGACGACCTGAGCTCCGACGGAGGGGGGGGCAAGGGTGGGGTGCGCTCTCAAATCTTGGGGGGTTGAGGTAGATGGTGGGGGCCCTTAAATAGGCTAGGGAGAGGGGGCTCTCCTCCTCACCTCCAATGTGGGATTAATACCTCCCTAAGTAGGGGTTAATCTCCACCCTCCAGCTGTCCAAGGACAGCTGGAGGTTGTGGGTATTTCTCCCATATGGGGAAATAGGGGAAAAATCCTTATGGCTTGGGCCTTTATAAAAGGTGGAAGGGAGAAAGAGAGGGGAAAAGGGGAGGGAGAATTGGGCCTACCTTAGCCCATGGCCCAATTCCATCATGTGGTTGGTTTTGGGTGGCCCAAGATGTGAGAGGGGTAGGGCCTTAACAAATTAATGAAGAGGGGGTGAACACCTCATTGGAAAAAAAATCCAAAAAATTGACTTTTAGGAGGGTTTGACCAAGTCAACCCTAGGGGATCCCCCATGCTGGTCAAAGTCAAAGGGGGTCCAGGTAGTCGGGGTTGGGTCAAAGTTGGGGTGTCATGTCACAATTGGTGTGTGCACGCTTTTCGGTGCACGATTGTTCTCGATTTGACCACGAGTTGACCACTTGTCATCAAAATTGTTCGGGACGACTTCTGTTAACTTCGTATTGACCACACGAGTCCAATTCCACTGACTGGGGTTGAATCAAAGTCTGTTTGGCGAAAGTCCAATATCTGCGCGTCGCGGGGCGCTAAAACGGCCAAAATGTCTATATTCATCGTTAGACCTCGGATTGCGACGCAACGAGTTCTGGCGTGCTCGTATTGACTATACTAGGCCACAGGAACTGACAGAACTAAAATCGGATTTCTCTAACTCAATATCCTCGTCTAGGGTTACCTCCTACCTTGGTATGGGCCACGGGTAGAGGTACGGGTCACTTTTATTGGACCCGCTAGGGTTCCGGTGGCCCAATAAAAGTCAGGATGTTACATTAGCCACCCGCGGTTCAGAGGTTTTGTTATTGTGTATTGTGTAGCCTAGCGGTTTGACTGTGTCAAACCGCCCAGCCCGCGCGACTTGTATTTAGTCCCACATCACTTGTTGTATTCTCTCTTCTCCCTTATTTTCTATAAATAAGCGGGCATACCTATGTAATAATTATCTTTTTGGAGCAATAAAATTTTCCTTTATTTGGCTCTTTTTCACAGAGTAGACAGTTGAACCCACTAGATGATCAAACAAGTCATCAATCCGTGGAATCAGATACTTGTTCTTCTTCGTCAGATTATTTAGCTCTCGATAATCAATGCATAGCCGCAAGCTTCAGTCCTTTTTCACAAAAAGAACTGGTGCACTCCAAGGAGACATACTTGGACATATATAGCCTTGCTCTAACAATTCTTGCAATTGAACTTTCAATTCTTCCATCTCCGTTGGCGCAATACAGTACGGCGAGCGGGCCACAGGTTTCGCACCTGGCACCAACTCTATAGTGAAGTCAATCTCTCGCTGGGGCGGTAACCCAGGGAGATCCTTATGAAACACATTTGCATACTGTAAGACCCCCTTTTTTTTTCTTTTTCAACCACCGGGGGTCTTAGCCCAGAATTGCCGCTTTGCGGTGGCACCGACATCTCGGGAAGGCAACCACTACAAATCGCCAATTCTGCCGGCCCTTTTCGATCACAAACGAGAGAAGCATTTATACAAAAGTGTAAACAAGTCCACAGAAAACATGTATATAAAAGAGAATCATATCCAGTCCATCAATACAATAATAGGAAAATAGATAAATGGGCTTGAGCCCAGTACATCAGAGTCCTCACTACAAGTCTCTCATCGCGGAAGCTAAGAAAATGCTAATCACTCACGGAGCTGGTCGCAGGTGCACCGGTGCTAGACTGTCCCACCTCCATGCGCACCGTACTCCGCTGGTGCTGGTCCCTGTCTCCCATCCGGAGCTCCTGTAATGTTTGGTTCGAAAACCATTAGTCATAAAGACTAAGCCCTATCATCCCCTACCCCTCCCACCACGGCTCCTAAGCACCGGGCGGAGAGGAGGAAAGGGAAGCTACAAAAGTGGAGAATAGACAAGCAAGTGTCGGTGGACCTAACTAGCAAGTTATATCGGGGAGCAGTATAAATGTTGTAATAGGTAGAACAATTAATAAGAAGCAATTTATATAAAAAGACAACTAGAGAACAGTAAGTAAGTATGTAAGTAACCTTAACTTATATGAATGCCCATACAAACTTATAAGTTAAGGGATCTTCTGCAAGGCTCCCATCGTATAAAAAGTCCCATACCGATTTATACGTTGGGGTGACGGTTATATGCAAACATGTTATGCCATGATTCATGCAAGTGCAACCCACGCACACGACTCTATGCGCACAGACCTTTAGTTCCCCTTGTTCGGGAGGCTAGCTTCACCCCCAGGAACCTCCGTAGTGGCAAACGGAGACAGTGGGTCGGGCCCCCCACTCCTAGGCGGGTAACCACACTACCAGGCCTAGCCCTTCCGTACGCCCCTAGAAGAACACAACCTAGAGTATCCGCGTACTGCTGCTGGATGTACCCTCCAGACTTTTCTCTGAGTCATCGTACCGCTGTCGGTGTGATCGATCGCCTAGTACCGATGACCCACCACCTTTCTCCGTACTCCAACCCTCGAGCCCGCGGCCCCCCGGACAGTACTGTCCGTGCATCTACCTTCAGAGCTACTGTCCGATGGCAAGTAATCCTATAATTCTACTTTCCTAACTACCGGGGAGTGAGTGTGTGCAATCCTAGTTATACTAGTTGCTCTTTTGATTTATTACTCCTATGGTTTACGTTAGCCCAGGACTGCCCCCGGTATACCCCGTGAAGGGCTCTCAAGGGGCACTAGGAACCAAGACGGTGCATTATGGCCCGAAGTTCCCTTTCGCAAGGCACTTATTATTATTGGTTGTCTACCCTTTACCCAATCCCCTTTTAATGTTATAATGAATCTAACCCTAGCGTATTAAGACTCTTCCTCTTCCTCCCGGGACGGACGATCTTTCGTCGTTCCCGTACTCTCTTATCCTAACCAGTCCCACATTCTACTTATCCTGACTTCTAATAATGAACTCATTCTAAATTTGCCCTACCAACCATCGATTATCAGAATTCCGTGGTTTTACTAAATGCAGACCATCCTAAGCTATATGTGGTACACAAGGGGAGGTACTCCAAATTATCTTCCAAATCTCCTATAATATTTACTGGAGGACTATCATGACTTAATTAGCTTAAATCCAGGAATTTATAATTTTCCTAATTAATCTGATATTTATTTTATTTTTCTCAAAGATTGGCCATGGGTATTTTTTAACATGAACTATATGATATTCTTAAGTTATGGCCACCCAAAAATTGTATTCACTAAATAACAGTAAGGTATCATCAAATACTAATTTGCAGGATTTTACAAAAGATATTTAGCCTCTAATCAATTTATCCATTAAAATCCCATTATTCTCATGTAAAGAAGGAAGTACTGAAATTACTCTTCATAAAATTATGAAAACATTACTACTTAATAGTATGATACAGAAAAGGTCATTGTGTAAAGAATCATAATTTTATCAGCTTGCTAAGCACCAAAATAAATTTAATCCAATATCCATGATAAATAATACTTAATGAAGCAAGCCCTAGAATTAAGCTTCTAAAAATCCCATAAAAATTCACAGAGTTTTAAAATCATAATAAAGGTTCTCTGCCTATATTTCATCAATTTTCCAGGAAGTTTGTACACTCTAATAAATTTTCTAAGCAAATCATGCAACTACCAATTCATTAAAGAAGTACCCAAAATAGTGAGCATAAAATTCATAGAAAAATATCCAGAGCTTGTGCTACCCCTATAATCCACTCTACCCAATTCTCATCACTTTTCAATGTGGTTTGGTGTCATTTCCTATCTCTATAAGTTTTGCGCCCTAAACTAGGGTTAGGTTTTTAGACATCCCAACGATCTCCGAATCCACTAAAATTTCATCCAGAGAACTATATTAGCCCTATGGTTCTCATAACCCGACCTCGGGTCAATCCAAGGTCATTTGACCACATGACCTTCACAAACCACCAAGATCCATCCTTAGGGTTTGGCCTTGGTCCTTAGGGTAAACTTACCCCGATCCACCTCAAACTCCATGAGGGGGTGCTAGAGAACATTACTAGCCAGTGGTAAAAATCTCAGCCTCTGTTGAGGTGATCTCACCACTCAAACTTCAAAAGTGCACTTTTAACCTAAGACCCCTTATTAGGGCAAAACTTAGGGTTGATCAATTCTAAACCAAACCATCTCCAAATGAGATGAAAAATTATACAGAACCTTATGGTGAACCCAGGGACCACTCACCAAAATTTGGGAGGGTTTGGAAATTATTTAACCACCTAATTAAATTCGGCTAGGATTATTGAATTTTTCTAAAAACTATAGAAAAATATTCTCCAAAAATTCTCATTTTTGGATAGCACCTAGATATATGTAAGATTAGACCACATCCCAAATTTCAAGTCGTTTGGACGACTGGATTGGAGTGGGGAATTTTTCTAAGGTCAAGGCAGCCCTCTGGATAGACCTCACCAAAAAGGGTGCTGTGGTCTAACCAGGAATCCAAATTGAATGAAATTAATTTTTAATAAAACTAGACTTCAAGGGCTACAGTTTCTATGTTGACCACTTTTCCTGTAGGAGCCTCTAAGTATTTTTCCCAGATTATTTAACATGACAGAAATCTCATTCAGAAATTGATTTTACAAATAAAATCTAATTAAAGGCACTGTTCATCTTCTTCTACAGCCCGAACCAGAGACTGAAAACCTAATTTTCCTGTAGCCTTTCCAAGCTATTTCCCGGCCACCCAGCCATCTCCCTGGCCGGCCACCACCACCACCACCTCCGTTGAGGCGAGGGCTAACGTCGGGCGGCGGCACGGCCGCCGGAGAGGCGGTTTCCGGCGAACCCGCCACCATGATATTTTCGGAAAACCACCATTACGCTCACCCGATCTGGCTCTTTTGAGCCCGATATCTCTCCTAACGATTCCTAAGATCTATCCGCAGAAGAAGAGGGAGGGGAGGACCTTGTTCGCGGGTTGAAGGCGTGCAGAGCGTTGGGAAGCCATTTGCGCGGTGGTGGCGTCGCCGGAAATTCTTCAACAGCAAGGAGGAAGTCTGAACAGTTGAGGGAGTGTAACCTTTTCCTCTTGCACTCAGGAATCTTTTATAGATGAGGAAATGGGGAGGGGAAAGGGTGAAACGTTGGAGATGAAACGTTGGCGGCCATTAATCATATTCTTATGACGTTTCGGTTATGCCGAATGGCAGTTGGAAAGTTGGAAATGAAGAGGTGCTTGCCAGGTGGCAGTTTCCTATTGGACCCACTTTCCTTAATTGTTAACATAATTAAAGTAGGGAACGACCCATAAATACTCTTGATTTTTCATTCCCACAGCCAGAATTTATTAAGGCGTCGGTTACCGAAACTTCCAGTCTGGCTGACGTTTCGGCCTTGGTCACGGGCGTGACACATAGGTCACGGGCGTGACAGGCCCGGTTAGCAGTTCTGGGTTCGACGATCGTCGAACTGAGATCGACGATCGTCGAAGGGTGGTCACGGGCGTGACACTTGGGTCACGGGCGTGACAGGCCTGGTGACTAATTCTGGTCGACGATCGTCGAGCTGAAATCGACGATCGTCGAGCGTGGTCACGCCCAATGTCACGGGCGTGACAATGCGGGTCACGGGCGTGACATGCCTGATGACTAGTTCTGGGTCGACGATCGTCGAACAGAAATCGACGATCGTCGAGCGCGGTCACGCCCAATGTCACGGGCGTGACAATGCAAGTCACGGGCGTGACATGGCGCGTGGTCAATTTTGGGTCGACGATCGTCGAAGTGGGGTTCGACGATCGTCGAGCGTGTCACGCCCTTTGTCAAGGGCGTGACCTGGAGGGTCACGGGCGTGACAGACCCGTGTGGCCGAATTTGGTTCGACGATCGTCGAGTTGGGATCGACGATCGTCGAGCGTGTCACGCCCTTGTCACGGGCGTGACATGGCGGGTCACGGGCGTGACCAACCCGTGAGCCGATTCCTTAGTCGATTTATTTCAAGTTTTGGGCTCCCTAGGGTTCTACCACAACCAACCGACTCCTAGGGGTCTAGCCGGAAATGGGATGTTACAAATCCCAATAAACAAAACAAAGATTTCGTCCCCGAAATCAAGGTTAAGCCTACGGGACTCAAATCGGGAAAATAAACTTGTAACATCCCATGAGAACCGACTGATTACCTCCCTACGTTACGTTTGCTTGTGCGATTTCGAATCTAAGGTTTAATTCGCCCACCTAACTAGGTATATACGCCCCAATAAACAAAAGATTAGCCCCTATTCTTGAAATTTCAATTCCATTGGTTTAAAATAGGAAGGCAATTGATTGTCCAGAGGGGTTTTGAGGTATACCTGACGAAAAAGTTCCGGATATTTTTGCCGCATCAAGTCCTGTGGCTCCCATGTATGCTCCTCCTGCCCATGATTGTTCCACAGAACCTTGACTAACGGGACCTTCTTTCTCCGCAAGACCCGCACTGCCGTATCGTCAATCCTGATAGGCTCCACGTTGACTGACCGATCCGAGGCCACCGGGCCATCTGCCGAGGGAATCAGCTGCTCAGGGCATAGCAGAGCCCTCCGAAGTGAGGAGACGTGGAAGACGTCATGCAATCCCGCTAACTCCGGCGGTAGTTCCAGTCTATAGGCTAAGGGGCCGATCCGCTCCAGGATCCTGTAGGGCCCCATATATCTTGGACTGAGCTTCCTCCGCCCGCGAACCCGCGAGACTCCGTGCATCGGCCGTATCTTCAAGAAAACTCGGTCCCCCACCTGGAACTCCACTTGACGATGCCTCGCATCGTAGTATTTCGCCTGTCTACTCTGGGCTTCCAACATCCTGTCTCGGATCAACCTAATCTGAGCATCTGTATCTCCCACAAACTCCGAGCCCAGTGCCTGCGGATCCTCATCCTGAACCCATGATAGTGGGGTTCTGCATCTCCTTCCGTACAACGCTTCGTATGGAGCCATGCCTATGCTGGACTGATGAGCGTTGTTGCACGAAAACTCGACCAGTGGCAGCAATCTCTCCCAAGGCTCGCCACGGTCCAAAATACACAGTCGTAACAGGTCCTCCAGTGTACGGTTTGTGCGCTCTGTCTGTCCGTCGGTCTGAGGGTGGAAAGCTGTGCTGAATGTCAACCGAGAACCCAGATGGGCCTGGACTGACCTCCATTCCCTGGATGTGAACCGCCCATCCCGATCCGAAACGATAGTCTTGGGCACCCCATGATAACGCACAAACTGCTCGATGAACCTCCGTACTAAAACACTGACCGGTGTGTCCTTCGCCACTGGGATGAATCTGGCCACCTTTGTCAGCCTGTCCACTATCACCCAGATCGAGTCGTTCCCCGCACGGGATCTAGGTAGCCCATGTATAAAGTCCATGGCTATGTCCTCAAACTTCCACTCCGGCACTGGAAGCGGCTGCAGCAATCCTGCCGGGTTCCTACACTCCGCCTTCACGAGCTGGCAGGCCTCACAATGTGTCACAAAATATGTAATATCTTTCTTCATACCCGGCCAGTACATCGTCCTCTTTAAATCCTTTACCATCTTGGTGATCCCCGGGTGTACCGAATACCGACTGCAGTGAGCTTCCTCCAAAATGTCCTCCCGGATACGTCCTCCTGCTGGTATGTAGACTCTGCCCCGGAAACACAGAAGCCCATCCCTCAAAGTGTAATCTCCTGTCGTGCCTCCCTCCAAGGCCCGGAATATCGGCTCAGCTCTCTCGTCCAGCTTCTGCCCATCTCTGATGCGGTCTCGGATGTCATCTGTAGTAGCCATCGACCCCAAGTACTCCATGTACAGCTCCGGGTCATCCTCAGATACTAGCGAAATCTGCATCTCCTCGAATGATCTAATCAACTCCAAGGCCATCAGCTGCGGGCCTACTCCAGTCGTATTCGCTCTCCGGCTCAGAGCATCCGCAACCACGTTCGCCTTCCCCGGATGGTAGTGCATGGTATACTGGTAGTCCGAAAGAAACTCCACCCAGCGTCTCTGCCTGATGTTTAACTCCTTCTGGGTGTCGACGTACTTCAGATTCTTGTGGTCGGAGAAGATATCACAATGTACCCCGTAGAGATAGTGCCGCCAGATCTTAAGGGCAAAAATGACTGCCCCCATCTCCAAATCGTGCACGGGGTAGTTCTGCTCGTGCTGCTTCAACTGACGGGAGGCATAGGCGATTACGTGCCCACTCTGCATAAGGACGGCGCCCATCCCCTGATAGGAAGCATCTGCATATACCTGAAATCCCTCCCTCCCTGATGGGAGAGCAAGGATGGGGGCCGAGGTGAGACGATCCTTCAGCTCCTGGAAGGCAGATTCGCACCGCGGCGTCCAAGTAAAAGGGGATTCCTTCTTCGTCAGAGACGTAAGAGGAAGGGCAATCTGAGAGAAACCCTTTACGAACTTCCGGTAGTAACCGGCAAGCCCCAAGAAACTCCGAACATCCGTGGCCGACTTTAGTGGTGGCCAATCCCGTACTGCCTGGATCTTTGCCGGATCCACTGCCAGACCTGCTCCACTGATGACGTGACCCAGAAATGCCACCTCCTTTAGCCAGAACTGGCACTTGCTGTACTTGGCATACATCTCGTGCTCCCGCAGCTTCTCCAAGGTCAAGGCTAGATGTCTCGCGTGCTCCTCCTCCGTCCTTGAATAGATGAGGATGTCGTCGATGAATACAATGACGAAGACATCCAGGTATTCCTCGAACACCCGATTCATCAAAGTCATGAATGCGGAGGGTGCATTCGTGAGCCCGAACGGCATCACGGTAAACTCGTACAAGCCGTATCTGCTGCTGAACGCCGTCTTCGGGATGTCCTCCTCCGAATGCGAAGCTGGTAGTATCCTGATCTCAGATCCAGCTTTGAGAACCAATGGGCTCCCTCCAGCTGGTCAAAAAGCTCATCTATCCGTGGTAAGGGATAAGTGTTCCGGACCGTCAACCTGTTCAGAGCACGGTAATCTATGCACAGTCGGAGGGTCCCGTCTTTCTTCTTAACGAACAGCACCGGAGCTCCCCATGGTGAAGAGCTAGGCCGAACGAACCCGGCCTCCACTAACTCCTGAAGCTGACTCCGGAATTCCACCAACTCCTTTGGGGCCATTCGATAGGGAGCTCTGGATACCGGCTTAGCCCCTGGTATAAGCTGAATCTGAAAGTCCCTCTCTCAGTGCGGGGGTAACCCTGGTAGCTTCTCCGGAAACACGTCGGCGAAGTCCCGCACCACTGGAATATCTGCAATGGAGTCCTTGGCTACGACCGCCTCAAAGAGGATCTGATAAACCTCTTCCCCCTGCAGGTGGGCCTTAACGGCCTGTATAGAAGAAAGTAAGGAACGGGGTGCTGATGTAATACCTTCGATAACAATGAAGGAGTCGCCGTGCCTCACGGTGATCCTCTTTGCCACGCAATCGATCTGGGCATGGTTCCAGTACAGCCAGGTCATGCCCAGAATCAGATTGTAATCTGGCATCCTCAAAACCGTCGCGGGTGCCTCAAACGCCTTTCCGCCGATCCTTGCTTCCATATCACAATGAGTAGAGGTCAATATCTCCGATCCATCGGGTAGGCGCACCCTCAGCATCTTCCCGGTGCTCAGCTCCACTCCTGCCAGTCCTTTCACGAAATCCTCTGACACGAATGATTGCGACGCACCGGTGTCAAAGAGGGTGTGAGCGGGCTTGCCGCTAATGAAAACTATGCCTGGGGTGATTAAGTGTCTTAGTATTTTGTTGCAGTTCATCTTCTCTTAAATTTCTAAGCAGGTTACGTCTGAAATAGTAGTTTGTATGAAGAAAATTTAAAAGTGTTGCCATACCTGTGATAACCTGCTCCGGGTTCCGAGGCTGTGTCAGGTCTAGAGCGTACACCTGCTCTCTCTCTTGCCTACGGCCTCGATCCCGAAATCCTCGTCCTCGGTCCTGTCCTCGTCCGCCAAACTGTCTGGGGGGTGGAGCGCCCTGATGTGCTGGTGGGGGTGCTCGCCCCACAGGGCAGTTCCGCTTGATATGCCTCGGCTGGTTGCACTGATAGCATACCGGTGGCTGCCCTGCCGTCCTTGGCATTTCCAGCATCTGTATAGGCTGGGGAGCCAATATCCCCCGAGTCCTCTGCTCCTGCCCAAACTCCTGACGGGGCTGATCCCCGTTCCTTCTCTCTCCAATAACTTGGCCTCGAGGGCGGTCTCTACGTCCTCCAATCACTGTATCATCAGCCGGTCTCTTCCGGCTCCTCACTGTAAGCTGATCCGCCTCTCTCTTCTTAGCCATCTCCAGAATCCTGGCCAGACTCCCCTCTGAAACGAAAAGGAGGGCCTGCCTCATGTCATCCTGCAGCCCCTTATAAAACCTCCGGGCATAGCCAGCATCGTCTAACTGGTAAGCATCCGCATAACGGGCCAGGTGTGTGAACTCCTGATAGTACTCCACCACAGTCCTGCTCCCCTGCCTCAACCGCAGGAACCTATCCTCCAGGTCATCTCTCGCCGACTGAGGTACAAAGTGTCCCAAGAGCGCTGCTCTGAACTCCTCCCAGGTAATATCAGCACAATCCACCCCTGCAAAGGTGTTGTCCAGCTGAGATTTCCACCATCTCTTTCCGTGTGACTCTAAGCAGGAGACTGCCAAGGCAACTGCCTCCTCCGTGGGGCATCGAATCCCTGCCAGCATCTCGTAAATGGTGTCCAACCACTCCTCCGTATGTACTGCGGACTCCGTCCCCTGGTAGGATGGAGGGGATAGTCCCCGGAAGACAGTCATCCAATTGGCCCCGGGGTTCGGCTGTGGGGCCGGGGCTTGCTGAGCTCTGAAGGCCTCCAAGATGGCCGTCAATGTTTGCCCCATCTCCGTCTGCTGGAACGGAACGGGTGCTGGCGGAGTCAGGACCACATCCGGGGCCTGAGGTGTCCCCTGCTGCGATGTAGGGTTCGTCGCAGGCTACAAGCAAAAATTCCATTTGTTAGAGAGCGAATGAATGGAATTTAAGAAGAGTTATAATGGACTTTCACATGTGATTTCCCTTATGGGCACACCACTGCTTCCGCTGCTAGTTTGTCCGCAAACTAAGCTCGCACGGGGGTGGCCAAGGTTTCTGTGGACTACTTCTCTTTCGATCGAGGTCTCCCTCTGATACCACTTGTAAGACCCCCTTTTTTTTCAACCACCGGGGGTCTTAGCCCAGAATTGCCGCTTTGCGGTGGCACCGACATCTCGGGAAGGCAACCACTACAAATCGCCAATTCTGCCGGCCCTTTTCGATCACAAACGAGAGAAGCATTTATACAAAAGTGTAAACAAGTCCACAGAAAACATGTATATAAAAGAGAATCATATCCAGTCCATCAATACAATAATAGGAAAATAGATAAATGGGCTTGAGCCCAGTACATCAGAGTCCTCACTACAAGTCTCTCATCGCGGAAGCTAAGAAAATGCTAATCACTCACGGAGCTGGTCGCAGGTGCACCGGTGCTAGACTGTCCCACCTCCATGCGCACCGTACTCCGCTGGTGCTGGTCCCTGTCTACCATCCGGAGCTCCTGTAATGTTTGGTTCGAAAACCATTAGTCATAAAGACTAAGCCCTATCATCCCCTACCCCTCCCACCACGGCTCCTAAGCACCGGGCGGAGAGGAGGAAAGGGAAGCTACAAAAGTGGAGAATAGACAAGCAAGTGTCGGTGGACCTAACTAGCAAGTTATATCGGGGAGCAGTATAAATGTTGTAATAGGTAGAACAATTAATAAGAAGCAATTTATATAAAAAGACAACTAGAGAACAGTAAGTAAGTATGTAAGTAACCTTAACTTATATGAATGCCCATACAAACTTATAAGTTAAGGGATCTTCTGCAAGGCTCCCATCGTATAAAAAGTCCCATACCGATTTATACGTTGGGGTGACGGTTATATGCAAACATGCTATGCCATGATTCATGCAAGTGCAACCCACGCACACGACTCTATGCGCACAGACCTTTAGTTCCCCCTGTTCGGGAGGCTAGCTTCACCCCCAGGAACCTCCGTAGTGGCAAACGGAGACAGTGGGTCGGGCCCCCCACTCCTAGGCGGGTAACCACACTACCAGGCCTAGCCCTTCCGTACGCCCCTAGAAGAACACAACCTAGAGTATCCGCGTACTGCTGCTGGATGTACCCTCCAGACTTTTCTCCGAGTCATCGTACCGCTGTCGGTGTGATCGATCGCCTAGTACCGATGACCCACCACCTTTCTCCGTACTCCAACCCTCGAGCCCGCGGCCCCCCGGACAGTACTGTCCGTGCATCTACCTTCAGAGCTACTGTCCGATGGCAAGTAATCCTATAATTCTACTTTCCTAACTACCGGGGAGTGAGTGTGTGCAATCCTAGTTATACTAGTTGCTCTTTTGATTTATTACTCCTATGGTTTACGTTAGCCCAGGACTGCCCCCGGTATACCCCGTGAAGGGCTCTCAAGGGGCACTAGGAACCAAGACGGTGCATTACGGCCCGAAGTTCCCTTTCGCAAGGCACTTATTATTATTGGTTGTCTACCCTTTACCCAATCCCCTTTTAATGTTATAATGAATCTAACCCTAGCGTATTAAGACTCTTCCTCTTCCTCCCGGGACGGACGATCTTTCGTCGTTCCCGTACTCTCTTATCCTAACCAGTCCCACATTCTACTTATCCTGACTTCTAATAATGAACTCATTCTAAATTTGCCCTACCAACCATCGATTATCAGAATTCCGTGGTTTTACTAAATGCAGACCATCCTAAGCTATATGTGGTACACAAGGGGAGGTACTCCAAATTATCTTCCAAATCTCCTATAATATTTACTGGAGGACTATCATGACTTAATTAGCTTAAATCCAGGAATTTATAATTTTCCTAATTAATCTGATATTTATTTTATTTTTCTCAAAGATTGGCCATGGGTATTTTTTAACATGAACTATATGATATTCTTAAGTTATGGCCACCCAAAAATTGTGATCACTAAATAACAGTAAGGTATCATCAAATACTAATTTGCAGGATTTTACAAAAGATATTTAGCCTCTAATCAATTTATCCATTAAAATCCCATTATTCTCATGTAAAGAAGGAAGTACTGAAATTACTCTTCATAAAATTATGAAAACATTACTGCTTAATAGTATGATACAGAAAAGGTCATTGTGTAAAGAATCATAATTTTATCAGCTTGCTAAGCACCAAAATAAATTTAATCCAATATCCATGATAAATAATACTTAATGAAGCAAGCCCTAGAATTAAGCTTCTAAAAATCCCATAAAAATTCACAGAGTTTTAAAATCATAATAAAGGTTCTCTGCCTATATTTCATCAATTTTCCAGGAAGTTTGTACACTCTAATAAATTTTCTAAGCAAATCATGCAACTACCAATTCATTAAAGAAGTACCCAAAATAGTGAGCATAAAATTCATAGAAAAATATCCAGAGCTTGTACTACCCCTATAATCCACTCTACCCAATTCTCATCACTTTTCAATGTGGTTTAGTGTCATTTCCTATCTCTATAAGTTTTGCGCCCTAAACTAGGGTTAGGTTTTTAGACATCCCAACGATCTCCGAATCCACTAAAATTTCATCCAGAGAACTATATTAGCCCTATGGTTCTCATAACCTGACCTCGGGTCAATCCAAGGTCATTTGACCACATGACCTTCACAAACCACCAAGATCCATCCTTAGGGTTTGGCCTTGGTCCTTAGGGTAAACTTACCCCGATCCACCTCAAACTCCATGAGGGGGTGCTAGAGAACATTACTAGCCAGTGGTAAAAATCTCAGCCTCTGTTGAGGTGATCTCACCACTCAAACTTCAAAAGTGCACTTTTAACCTAAGACCCCTTATTAGGGCAAAACTTAGGGTTGATCAATTCTAAACCAAACCATCTCCAAATGAGATGAAAAATTATACAGAACCTTATGGTGAACCCAGGGACCACTCACCAAAATTTGGGAGGGTTTGGAAATTATTTAACCACCTAATTAAATTCGGCTAGGATTATTGAATTTTTCTAAAAACTATAGAAAAATATTCTCCAAAAATTCTCATTTTTGGATAGCACCTAGATATATGTAAGATTAGACCACATCCCAAATTTCAAGTCGTTTGGACGACTGGATTGGAGTGGGGAATTTTTCTAAGGTCAAGGCAGCCCTCTGGATAGACCTCACCAAAAAGGGTGCTGTGGTCTAACCAGGAATCCAAATTGAATGAAATCAATTTTTAATAAAACTAGACTTCAAGGGCTACAGTTTATATGTTGACCACTTTTCCTGTAGGAGCCTCTAAGTATTTTTCCCAAATTATTTAACATGACAGAAATCTCATTCAGAAATTGATTTTACAAATAAAATCTAATTAAAGGCACTGTTCATCTTCTTCTACAGCCCGAACCAGAGACTGAAAACCTAATTTTCCTGTAGCCTTTCCAAGCTATTTCCCGGCCACCCAGCCATCTCCCTGGCCGGCCACCACCACCACCACCTCCGTTGAGGCGAGGGCTAACGTCGGGCGGCGGCACGGCCGCCGGAGAGGCGGTTTCCGGCGAACCCGCCACCATGATATTTTCGGAAAACCACCATTACGCTCACCCGATCTGGCTCTTTTGAGCCCGATATCTCTCCTAACGATTCCTAAGATCTATCCGTAGAAGAAGAGGGAGGGGAGGACCTTGCTCGCGGGTTGAAGGCGTGCAGAGCGTCGGGAAGCCATTTGCGCGGTGGTGGCGTCGCCGGAAATTCTTCAACAGCAAGGAGGAAGTCTGAACAGTTGAGGGAGTGTAACCTTTTCCTCTTGCACTCAGGAATCTTTTATAGATGAGGAAATGGGGAGGGGAAAGGGTGAAACGTTGGAGATGAAACGTTGGCGGCCATTAATCATATTCTTATGACGTTTCGGTTATGCCGAATGGCAGTTGGAAAGTTGGAAATGAAGAGGTGCTTGCCAGGTGGCAGTTTCCTATTGGACCCACTTTCCTTAATTGTTAACATAATTAAAGTAGGGAACGACCCATAAATACTCTTGATTTTTCATTCCCACAGCCAGAATTTATTAAGGCGTCGGTTACCGAAACTTCCAGTCTGGCTGACGTTTCGGCCTTGGTCACGGGCGTGACACATAGGTCACGGGCGTGACAGGCCCGGTTAGCAGTTCTGGGTTCGACGATCGTCGAACTGAGATCGACGATCGTCGAAGGGTGGTCACGGGCGTGACACTTGGGTCACGGGCGTGACAGGCCTGGTGACTAATTCTGGTCGACGATCGTCGAGCTGAAATCGACGATCGTCGAGCGTGGTCACGCCCAATGTCACGGGCGTGACAATGCGGGTCACGGGCGTGACATGCCTGATGACTAGTTCTGGGTCGACGATCGTCGAACAGAAATCGACGATCGTCGAGCGCGGTCACGCCCAATGTCACGGGCGTGACAATGCAAGTCACGGGCGTGACATGGCGCGTGGTCAATTTTGGGTCGACGATCGTCGAAGTGGGGTTCGACGATCGTCGAGCGTGTCACGCCCTTTGTCACGGGCGTGACCTGGAGGGTCACGGGCGTGACAGACCCGTGTGGCCGAATTTGGTTCGACGATCGTCGAGTTGGGATCGACGATCGTCGAGCGTGTCACGCCCTTGTCACGGGCGTGACATGGCGGGTCACGGGCGTGACCAACCCGTGAGCCGATTCCTTAGTCGATTTATTTCAAGTTTTGGGCTCCCTAGGGTTCTACCACAACCAACCGACTCCTAGGGGTCTAGCCGGAAATGGGATGTTACACATACTCTGATACAATAGGAACGTCACTCAAACTGGACTTCGGCTCAACAACCTCCAACAACGTGAAGAACAACTATGTGCCCTTCGGAACAGCCATGACCACCTGGAGAGCAGACATTAATATTTTGCTCAATCCTCGCATACCAGCAAACTTAGTCTCTCGTTCGGTGTTCTGTCCCAATGTAACTTCCTTAGAGTTGCAATTTATACAGGCACGCTGCTTTGAGAGCCAGTCCATGCCAAAGATTACATCAAACTCAGATATCGGCAGCACAGACGCTTCTAATATGAAATCCTGACTTCCAATCCATACCACAAGACAACAAGACTTATCCACATGCATCACAAATCCATTAGGTAACAACACCTTTACTCTATCTATCGACATAAGAGTAGGCACTCCGATCCGTGATACGAAGTCCTCAAATAGAAACGAATGAGAAGCACCTGTATTGAACAGTGCTCTCGCCTGGTAGTCCTGAATAAGTACAAAGCCTAGACTTATCAAGATATATATAGTATTTCACAAGATATAAAGTATATAAAGCATGAAAACTATATACTACTCGTACCTGTGATGACATCCTCCTGTTTGATGGCCTCCTGTTCTCCAAGGTTATACACCCTCGACTGAGCTGGATCATATTGGGACGCAGTGGACTCCACCGCCTTTCCCTTTTCGGCATACGATGCTCCTGCCTTCTTATCAACCTTTGGAGGACCACTCCTACACTCGTGGGCAAAATTTCCTGGCTTTCTATAAGTATAACATGTGAGCAGGCCTCGCCCTGATGATGCTCCAGAAGTACCAGTAGGAGCCTGTCCAGAAGACTTGGACTTCTTATTCCATCTCTTACGGTTGTCAGACTTTCCAGGACACTGCATTTTGAACTCGAGCTTTATAACCGCCAAGTCCATCTTGCCCTACACCCTCTTCATGTCTTTCTCTAACGAACGAGTTGTATTCACCAACACTTGGAAACCTTGGTTCATCAGACCCGAGAGCAGTAACTTCAGCTCATCTCGCAATCCCTCGTAGAACCTACTAGTCTTACGCTCTTCGTCAGCAAAAGTAGACCCTGCATAACGTCCCAACCTGGTAAACTCATGGAGATAGTCATCCACACTAACCTCGCCCTGAGTCAAACGCTGGAACTCATTCTCCATAGCAATCCATTGTGACGAAGGCAGATGTTTTGCCAAGAACAATCTCGAAAACTCCTCCATCGAGATCTCTTATAGTCGTCTGCCCGTGAAGTGGTGTAACTCCAACTCATCCCACCAAAGCTGAGCCTCTCCTTCCAACAGAAAAGTGGCAAAGGTGACCATCTGTCCCTCCTCTGTATTGATAGCCATCAATATCCTCTTGACTCGCAAAAGCCAGTCTTCTGCCTGCATTGGGGATCCTGCACCCGTAAATATAGGAGGACTAATGCTCATAAATTGCTTCAGTTATCGCTCAGTCGCTCTCTTATCCACCAAAGCCTCAGCAGGCACTTGCCTAGCAGCTACAGGCTTGGCTACACCAACCTGAACTGGCACCATCGTAGGTCTCACCTGCCCAGTCGGTTGTGCATTCATCATTACAAATTCTGCTTCAGAAACCAAATGCATTGTTTTCGCAGAAGGAGGATGTGTGGGCACATCAAATGGTGTCGCACTCTCGACAGAACGTTGGGGTTCAGACTGCCTCGCGCCACTTTTAGTCACCTATAAGTGTAAACTACACAATTTAGCGACTACTCAACAATAAACAACGACTATTAGGAACGCGCGGGTTTCTCACACATGTATATTTTCATTCCTAAGTGAACATTCTTGAGTTCAGCGGGAAGCACATGCACGGGCTCGCCACCCCTCAAAAGAATTCGACCATGAATTCGGAGGAGGAAGACCAAGACAAGCTGATACCAAAATTGTAACACCTCCATCTGTCACATGAAATATAACAGAGGGTCCGGTCATGGACCCACGCCATATCCCACGGACAATCGGCATAGTTACATGATAATATCAAATTCTAAACGAACTCTAACTCAGAGCATTCTAGCGGAAGCTTCAGGGGTTGCGCTTTGACCTCAAGCAGTACAAATGTCCACTAAAAAAACCACATAAGAATGTTTACAAAAATATACACAAAAGTAACGACCTTAAGGACTTACAAATGTTCTTCCCAAACAAAGTGGTTTACAGACATCGGCGCGCAGACCGGTAACACATGAAAAACATTAAAAAGCCTTCTCTTTGCCTTCAAGGGTCGGCATAGCATCAAAGGGCTGCAACCCGCTATTTCCTGCTCGGCTCTCCAGCACATGTACAGGGACAATCCACCACAAGGGAGACAAACAAGGCAACAGTCAGCTTTCGACTGACCAATTTATAACGAACCTACCACATTCCTGGGGCAGCGGTATTCCTTCCCTGTAGGCATAGCATTAACACAACAGATATATCACAAAAAGGCACACTCAAGCACTATTCAATATATCACAAATGAGTGCCTCAGCGGCCAAACATTCTGTGCACTCAGTGAAAGTATCTAGTGTCTACCTAAATCACCTAGAGGGGGGTGAATAGGTGATGTTTGTGTCTTTTCGTGGAATAAAAATAATCTAAAAATCAAGCACACAAATGCATAGATTTTATAATGGTTCCCCGAGTTGGGTACATTCACTGTCTCGCCTCGCCTATCTCCCACGAAGGGCAGATTCGGCTACTTCACCAAACTCAGATTTCGTCAAATTTTACACCTCGGAGTCGCAACTCCTACACCTCGGAGACGACGCTCCTACAACTCAGAGAACAACCTCTCCTACAAATCGATCCACAAACCAAATCTACAAACTCGATCAACAACTGGATCTACTCTCTCGATCCACAAATAGATCTACAAATCTCGGAGAAAAATCTCCTACAATATTTAATGCAATATAACAATACAAAACATGATTATAAGTCTTGATCCGACGTTCTTGAAATGGTTGAACTTGAATCTTAGAGAACTCGGAAACTTGAAATCTTTAGATCTTGAATATTTAACCTTGGATCTTCAACCAACTTGGAATGTGAAAGTGAGGGATAAGATCAATCCTAACTCTAGAGGGGGGGTGAATAGAGTGATTTAAAATAATTTTGAAAATTAAAGCTTATGTGGAGAAAAGGCTTAGATTTACTTAGTGTATGGTGCTATAGCAATTAATCAAAGAAAGAAGAGAATCACAGCACAAAGCAAAACACAAAGAAACAAGCAACCAGAATACACAAGGAGCTATAGTGGTTCCCCAAAATCTTGGGTAGTCCACTCTTCTATCACCCTTGATAGGAATCCACTTCAAGATGAGTTGATCAGGTGTCTTGAGCACCAGAGAGTTTTTGACCAGGTTCTCACAAACCAAAGGGGCTGATTTTTGACCAGGTTTCAGCAAAACCAAAGGTAACTTTTGAAGGGAGTTAAAACTCTGTACAGAAAGAAAAAGAAAAAGCTGATGGTGTCTTCTCTATCAATAAGTAGGGAGAAGCAAAGTGGATCTGTTGATGTTGTCAGAGCTCCCCCTGAGATCAAGAAGTAGTTCAGGAAGGAGAACTTTGTATAAGGGTGACAGGTCTTCAATGATCTGATCTGCTCCAGCAAAAGATGATCCAAACAAGTTGGATGGTTGTGTTTGAAGCAATCAGAATTCCTGTGTGTAAGCTTGAATGAATATCACAGAGAGCAAGAGAGAGAGGTATTCTATTGATCTCTGTTGACTGATAGATTATATCTCTGAATTCTTCTTCTGAGTCTTTGATAACCGTTGGCAGCCAGCATTAAATGCTTTCCTTAAATGTCCATGTCTCCAAAGGAAGTGTCAGGCAAACATTCCTTAGAAAATTCCTTGAGCCATGCACTAGATTTGCTGTAACGGTCAATAAATCTTCAGCATTAATTGTTCTGACAGAAGGAATTTGAATTCCTATTCAAAACTGACGGGAGTCTGGAAAACGTCGAGCTCATAATAAAACGTCGATCTGAGCACGACACACGTCGGCCAGAGAGAGCTTTCAGAAAGCAAAACTGGGGTTGACGGAACGTCGAGCTTAGGTCGACTCCACGTCGAGCTGAGGTCGACTCAGCGTCGAGCTGAGTTCGACTCTGCGCCGAGCTGAAGAAGACTCTAACTAACCTATGTGACCTTTATAACAACAAGGAGGTCACAACACAAAATCCCTATAGAAATATAGTCATCCTGACCCAAATAGTAATAGGGTGTTCCAACAATCTCCCCTATTTGGATTAGGATTACTATTTACATGAATTTAGGGATTCAAAAAGAAGTAAAGACAAAACTGAATAAAATACAACCAGACATATGACAGAATAAAGCAGCATATATATATAACACTATATAGCAGCAATAATGTTAAATGTCCTGTATCCAGCAGAGGAAGAGAAATAAAACACCTTACATTACTTTTCCTTTGGAGCTTTGTCTTGATCACTTGCCTTGAAGATGATTTCCCTGTTAGGGTTTGTAGCATCCTTCTTGGATCTGTAATCTTCAGCTGCACCTAAGGATTTCTGGCTTTTTCCACTAGCTGGTACAGCTGCAGGATGAAGCTGCATATACTTATTAGAATCAAAGAATTTCTTTGATTTGTATTTCTCCAATTCTTCTCTCCTTTGATCTGACATGGTGCTGATTTGAGAGGTGTCCAGACCTTTTGCTCTAGCTATGTCAATCTCATTCAGAGCAGCCATCTCAGTCATCGTGGCCTTTCAGTAAGCTGGAGTTTTAGTAGGGTCTTCAAAAGGAATAGCTGGTTCATATCTGTTGGCAGAGTGTTCTTGATGAGTTCTTGGAGTCAAGTCAACTCTGGGTCTGTAAGGATAGGGACCAGAGGTTGGATCAATGGGTCCTCCCCTTTGGTAAGGTTGAGATCCTGATCTTCCTCTGGACTGCCTGCCTCTATTGTTTCATCTTTGCTGGTTATACCCTTGAGATCTTCTTGACTGATAGGTCTTGCCATGCAGAGATGATGGGGCGGGATTGGAAGAGAGGCTTGCACTTGCACCTGCATCTGGAGGAGGTGGAGGTGGAGGCTGAATGACAGGCTTGGAGGGGCCTTCATTGAACTTTCTTTTCTTCTTCATTGCCTTTCTTTGGTTTAGAGAGTATTGCATCCAGGGCTCAGTGATTTCACAGTTGTACTTGATGTAGTAGGGGATGTCATGATCTGTGGTTCTAGCCAATGGAACTCTTTTCATTGCTTTGGATCTTGCTTTCCTCTTCCTTGCAATGGTTGTAGAGGAGTCATCAGAATCAGTTGCAAATTCATCCTCTGAGCTTTGAGATTCATCATAAGGATCTATGTAGGTTCTCTTTGAGATAGGAAAATTGATGGGGGCTGGAGCATCTGAAGAAGTAACTGGAGAAAGGTCTGCTGACAGTGTAGAGGAGGAGTCTAACACTGCAGGAGAGGGAATAGCCTCAGGAGCCATAGAGGCTGAGGTGGCTAGTTCCTGAAGAACTTGTGAGACAATGGTCTCAACTTCATCTGGTGTCTCAATCAATTCACCTGAAGTTTCTGAGGGAACAGTCTTAGCAGCTACTACTGCTTCAACAACAATATCATCACAAGCAGGAGCCACAGCTACCACTGCTGCATCAAGGATCATGGCATCAACAACCAAGGAGGATGGAATGATCTTCTGAAAAGGGACAATGGCCCTAGACAGGTCTTCTTGAGGAGGCAGGAGGCTGTAGTTACTGAAGTGAAGATGTGCTGGAAGGTGGAAGCTCTGGACAGAAGATGCCAAGGACTGAAAGTTTAAGGCACTGCTGATCATCTGAACTGAACCTTGAGGAGGAGCCTCAGAGGTCATCTGAACTTCTACTGTTGAGACTGTCTCTGAACAAGCCTGTACTACCTGTACTGCTGAAGGCTGCAGCTCTTTTCTGCTGACATCTCCCCCTGCCTAGAATCAGTGACAGCTAACTCTAGGCCCCCAGAAGAAGGGCATGCCAGATAGGATGAGAGGGATGAGACTGAGGCAGAGAGAGAGCTCAGGGAAAGGACTAGAGGAGCCAGCTTGGCATCCAATAGAGAGGAGAGCCTAGGGGCCAAAATATCAAAAAGCTTATTGGCCAGGGGCAAAAGATCCACTTGCTCTAGTGGGACTTGAGTAGAGGTAGAGGGAGCAGCAGAGAAGGTGAAGGTAGAAGATGTTGTTGGTGTTGCAGACATGGGAGAGATAGCTGATTCATGGATGGAGGATAGAAGAAGTTCTGAAAAAGTTGATGAAGGATGGAAGTCATGAGGAGAGGAGGGATAGGCATCCATGAAAGATTCATCATGAATATCAAGGGAAAGGATGTCCTCATGGGATGAGAACTCTAAGCTCATGGAAGAAGAGGTGATGAGTGGAGGAATGGAGGATGCAATAGTAGAAATGGATGAAGGGATGGGTTGAGTGGATGAGATGATTGATGTTGTTGGAATGAAAGAGGATGGGAGGATGATGGAGGAAGATGGCAAAATCCCTGCTTCTGGGCCAGTAGACTGAGGAAGAGTGACCTCTACAGTCCTGGTGTCTGCAGAAGTCCTCATTGCTGCAGCTGCCCTGGAGTTCACAATCTTCCTGTCCCACTTGCCAATCAGTGCACAAGTGAGCCTCTTAGAAGCATTGATGTGCTTCTTTGAGGACACAAGCAACTGAGGGCAACAGTGGTTCAGAATCAAACCAAGAACCCTTCCAAAGTGGACAAAGTTCTTATCCATTTTCTTCTTAATCATATCAAAAATAATCAAACCCCAATTGGGATGCTTCTTATCCAAAATTGCAGCCATAATGCAAAATTGATGCCTAGTAATGGCATCGTGTGCAGTCCTCTTTGCACAGATTACCTTGCCTGTGATATCTGCTAACAGCCTAAACTCAATAGCTAGGTTAACTTTTAAAAGTTTAGAGGGGTTACCAGAATTATGCCCCATTCTGTCTAGCATCACAGCAAACTCTTCTACAGAGAGTTCTATCTCATCATCTCCAACAGCAAAACCGAAAACCTCTGAAATGATTTGAGGAGAAATGGCTACCTCATTCCCTGAAATTGTTCCAGTCATCGTACTGTTATCTGAATTCACTGCAGTAAAAATCCATTCTTTGATTTCAGCTTCTGGAAGAGGGATCCTGGTTGTCATGAAGTTAACCAGGTGCTGCTCTTTGAATAGCTCCAGAATATCCAGAAAATTCTGCGAAGATCCATCAAAGGAGTCGATGTCGATGTCAAAACCTGAATCAAACTTCATTGCCGCCAATACACCTGCAGCAATCGCCATTATCCTGCAAATAGATACCTTCCAAGATCAAGAGTAAAGGATTTGGAGGGAAAAAGCTTGAGCAGAAAAATATGAGAGCGCAACTGCGAACGACGGAGAAGAATGATTTTATACTAGGGTTCGACGCAGAATTGGAAAGAACGTCAAGCTCAGGTCAACGCTCTAAGGCACTAGGGGAACTGAAAAGGCTCAACAGCGTGCAGCTTAGGTCGACGTTCGACGCTTGGGCTGATGCTATACGTCGAGCTCAGGTCGACGTTGAACGAAGGCGTCGACCGAAGGGAGAAAAACTCAAGAAGCCAGGGAGCTGTGAACTTAGTTCAACGCTAGAAGTTGAGGTCGACGTTCGACGCTTTTGAGGGCGACGGACCGTCGATCTTAGTTCGACGCAGCGTCGAGCTTAGTTCAGAGCTCAAAGAAAACCACTCAGATAGAAGAATTTTAAAATGAAATTTTTCCTATTCCTGTTAATTATGGGTTTCAAAATCTTGGAGTTTTAATTTATACTGTCTCCATCTAGCATTCCCAACTGATTGAGGAAGAAGAAGTGCTTCTTTTCATCCAAGGGCTTGGTGAAAATATCTCCTCTTTGTAGTTCAGTGGAAATGTACTCTAGTGCAATTTTCTTCTTTTCTACATTATCCCTTAAGAAGTGATGTCTGATCTCTATGTGCTTAGTCCTACTATGGAGAACTGGATTTTGTGCAATGCAAATTGCACTAGTATTATCACAAAAGATTTTAGACATCTCTAAGTTGTAGCCATAGTCTAGGAACTGGTTTTGAATCCACAAAATCTGTGAGCAACAACTGCCTGCAGCCATGTATTCATCTTCAGCAGTTGATGTGGACACAGAAGTTTGTTTCTTACAAAACCAGGAGACAAGTCTATCACCAAGGAATTGACAAGTTCCACTGGTGCTTTTCCTGTCTACTCTACATCCAGCATAATCAGAATCTGAAAATCCAGTTAGATCAAATCCTGAGTCATGTGGATACCAGAGACCTAGATTAGGACAACTTTTTACATACCTAAGAATCCTCTTAACTAATGTGAGGTGGGACTCTCTAGGGCTTACTTGGAATCTAGCACAAATGCATGTAGCAAACATTATGTCTGGTCTACTAGCTGTTAGATAAAGTAATGAGCCAATGATTGCTCTATAGTTTGTCTGATCAACTGGTTTTCCAGATTCATCAGCATCTAAAACAACATTTGTAGGCATAGGTGTTTTCATAGAGGTTGCTTCAGACATTCCAAATTTCTTAACCAGTTCTCTTGCATACTTGGTTTGAGAAATAAAAATGCCATCCACATGTTGTTTAACTTGCAGTCCTAGAAAGAAAGCAAGCTCACCCATGCTACTCATTTCAAACTTTGAATGCATAAGTTGTAAGAACTTTTTGCATAAGTTTGAATCAGTAGACCCAAATATGATATCATCTACATAAATTTGTACTAGTAGGATATGGGACCTATGGGTTCTAATAAAGAGAGTTTGGTCTACTCTACCCCTTTTAAAATCATTTTCCAATAAAAAACGAGCTAAGGTCTCATACCATGCTCTAGGAGCTTGCTTGAGACCATATAAAGCTTTATGCAGTTTAAAAACATGATCAGGAGAGGTTGGAGAGATAAAACCTGGAGGTTGCTTTACATAAACCTCTTCCTTGATGTCTCCATTGAGAAAAGCACTCTTGACATCCATCTGATATACCTTGAATCTCTTGTGAGCTGCATATGCAAGAAAGATTCTTATGGCCTCCAACCTTGCAACTGGTGCAAAGGTTTGGTCATAATCAATCCCT
This sequence comes from Platanthera zijinensis, assembly GCA_039513925.1. NCBI lineage: Eukaryota > Viridiplantae > Streptophyta > Magnoliopsida > Asparagales > Orchidaceae > Platanthera > Platanthera zijinensis. The sequence goes on along the minus strand of CM077095.1, from coordinate 98,109,562 downwards.
TCTTCTTGGCAATATCCTTGTGCAACAAGTCTTGCCTTGTTTCTCACAATTATTCCTTGATCATCCAACTTGTTCCTGAATACCCATTTGGTTCCAACAATTTGCTGGTTTCTTGGTCTTGGTACTAATTCCTAAACTTTATTCCTTTCAAATTGATTCAACTCCTCTTGCATTGCAATGATCCAGTTTGGATCTTGCTCTGCATCTTGTATTGTTTGAGGCTCAATTTGAGAAAGAAAGCAAGTGTGCATAATATTGTGATTAACTTGATTCCTTGTTTGCACACCTACTGAGATATCTCCAATTACTTGTGAAATTGGGTGATCTCTTGCTGTTACTAAATCAACAAGGGGTGTTGATAGTGCATCAACCTGTGTTGTTGTTTCCTCTTGTGGAACAACAACTGGTTCTTCAATTTGTTGACCATTTGAGCTTTCCAAACCCTGAGATTCCTCTTCATTGTCACTAAGTTCAGTGTCTTGTTGAATTGTTGAAGGTAATGAATCTTTTTCTGTGATGGTAAGCTGCTTCAGATTTTCTGAGATTGAATGTTCCTGCAAATTGCTTATGGTAGAAGTCTCCTTCTCCTTATAAGACATATTAGTTTCATCAAATGTAACATGCATGGATTCTTCAATTTTATTAGAGCACTTGTTAAAAACCCTGTAAGCCTTGCTAATCATGGAGTATCCCAGAAACACTCCTTCATCAGCTTTGGCTTCAAATTTAGCTAGGTATTTCTTGTCATTATTGTGAATGAAGCAAATGCAACCAAAAATTTTGAAATAATTTACTTTAGGTTTCTTCCCTTTGAGTAACTCATAGGGAGTCTTACCCTTCAGTTTATGTATCAGGCTTCTATTCAAAACATAGTTGGAGGTGTTCACAGCCTCTGCCCAAAAGGTTAGAGGAAGGTGAGCATCTGTCAACAATGTTGTGGCAGATTCAATAAGGGTTCTATTTTTCCTTTCAACTATCCCATTTTGTTGAGGAGTTCTTGGAGCTGAGAAAGTGTGCCTGATACCTTCTTTCTGACATAACTCTAGCATAAGAAGAGAATCAAACTCTGTCCCATGATCACTTCTGATCAGGGCAATGTGAGTATTGAACTCAATCTGTATGCCTTTGAGAAAATCTGTCAAAATCTTGAAGTTATCAGACTTCTTTCTCAGAAAGAACACCCAAGTGAATCTTGAGAAGTCATCTACAACTACTAAAGCATTAGATTTCCCTCCTAGACTTTGTACATTAATTGGTCCAAAAAGGTCCATGTGTAGTAAGTACAAAATTCTAGGTGAATCACTCTTATTAAGTGACTTGAAACTATTTTTAGTTTGCTTGCCTAATTGACAAGCCTTGCAAAGTCCTTCCTTCTTGTAGGGACCAGAAGGTAGTCCTCTAACAAGGTTGTCTTTGGATAACTTAGTAATGGTTCTAAGGTTCACATGACCTAATCTTTTATGTCATAGTTCATTAGGTTTACTAAGGGAGTTAAATAAACAAATATCTACTTTAGATGAATTGAAATCAACTAGATATATGTTATCTTGTCTATTACCAATTAAAACAATGTTGTTATTTAATGCAATATTACATGCTGAGTTGGTAAACCAAACCTGATAACCAGCATCACATAGCTGGCTGATGCTGATTAAGTTGTGCTTTAGTCCTTCCACATAGGCCACTTTCTTGAATGTAATTGACCCTATTTTGACTTGGCCATAGCCTTTTGTTTGTCCAAATTTGAATCTCCAAAGATTACTTTGGGTCCATGTTTGGCTTTGAAGGACACAAGGTTCTCCTTGTTGCCAGTCATGTGCTTTGAGCACCCACTATCCAAGTACCACTGCTGGTTCTCAATTGGATAGGTCTTTGTCTGCACATACAACAAATCAATTGTTTTTGACCCAGTTTACCTTGGGCCTTTCTTGATATCCTTTAAATTCTGAAATAAAAGACATCTCAGGTTGGCTCTTATAGCCTACAGGATGATATCTCCTAGGAGGTATTATCCATTCAGCATAAGGGTTAAAGTGATGAGATGTGGAGCTGGAATTAAATCTTGAATTAACCCCTGAGAACTGACTTTTGCTCTGAACTTGGCTCGACGCACGTCGAGCTTCGGTCGACGGACTCTGGTGAGTGCGTCGAGCTCCATTCGACGGCGAAGTCTTGCTTTGTTCAGAAGGTAGAAGGCGTCGACCTGAGTTCGACGTTTTCTTGCGATTACGTCGAGCTCTGGTCGACGTCCGTCGAGCTTCGTTCGACGCTTTTTGTCCAGTTTCCTGGGTTAAGTCAGCATTCTTCCTAGCCACTATCAAGACTCCTTTACCTTTGTCACTGGTAAATTTGATTGGAGTTGTCAGCACTATGGGTTGGCTGGATGAAGCACCCAAGCCCAGTGTACCATTCAATCTTGAGTTCACTGTACTTGTGATGTCCATTAATTTGATACTTCTCCCATTAAGGGTTTCTTCAAATTGTTTGGCCTTAGATAGTTCACCTTTCAGTGAAGCTATCTCCTCCCCACATTGCTTCAACTCTTCTAAGAGTCTAAGATTATCTGAGTTAATGGATTTGCATTCACTCAATTGTTCTCTAAGAGTTATAATTAACTTTTGAGATTCAATCAAGTCAATGCACATAGATTTGAATTCAGATTTAAATTCATCAGAATTAAAATCAAATGAATCTATTACCTGATCCTCAGTAAGTTCTTGATCAGACAGGTAGTCAGCATCAAGCTCTGAATCAGTATTCTTTTGAGATGCATTGATGGCCATCATGCAGAATCCTTTTTCTTCTGCATCATCCTCATCATCACTAGAGCTGGATGATGAATCAGACTCATCTGAGTCACTCCAGGATTCAGCTACAAATCCTTTTCTGGTGTGCTTGCTGTTGTTGGAGGAAGGCTTGTCATGGTGCTTCCTTGACTCCTTATCCTTCCTTTTATCTTTCCTTCTTGTCCCTTCTGTCCTTATCTTGATTTTCTGGACAGTTGGGGACAATGTGTCCTGGTTTCCTGCAGCCAAAACAGATAACATCTTTATTAGTAGATCTGTCATACCTTGGCTTGTCTTTGTCTTTGGATGACCATCTTCTAAAGTTCTTTTTATTCAGCTTATTGAACCTTTTGACAAGTAGGCTCATAAGCTCTTCATCTCCCAACACCTTTTCTTTAGGTTGTTCTTCCTGTGCCTTGAAGGCAATGGTTTTCTCAACCTTTTCAGTTGGTGTGGATATCTTCTGCTCTTCTTCTCTCTTCTTCATGAATTGCTCATAACTCTTGAGCTTTCCTAGAAGAGCTTCTGTGGATAACTCACAGACATTCCTTCCATCTTTAATTGACCAGATTCTTGAGTCCCAAGAGCTAGGGAAACAAGTCAGTATCTTGTCATTTATCTCAGTGAGAGATATGTCCTTTTCTAGTGATCTAAGCTCACTGATGATTAGGCTCAGTCTGTTGTACATGTCAGCAACTGACTCAGACTCTGCCTTTTTGAAGTTCTCATACTGGGTGATGAGGTAGGATCTCCTATCCTTTCTTTCATCTGCAGAACCTGATACAATTTCTGAAAGTTTTTCCCAGATCTCTTTGGCAGTATTGCATTCAGCTACTTTCTGAAAAATGTCATCTGACATGGTTTGAGCCAAGATGTTCATGGCTTTAGCATCTGCTGCCTTCCACTTCTTTATGTCAGCATCAGTTCCTGAAGGAGGAGGAACAGCTGATGTACTTGTTTCTGTGGGAGGCCTTGGACAATCTGTCAACACAGAATTAAAGATGTCCTCATCAAATGAATTCATGTAAAGTTTAATCCTTGCTTTCCATAGTGCAAACTTAGAGAGATTGCACATAGGAGGTCTGGTGCTAGCAAAGTCCTTGTTTTGTGCCATGAGTTTTAAAGATAAGTAAAACTAAAAGAAATAACCCTTTTGAGAGAAATGATCTTATCAGAGATCTTTTGATCCAGGTGTTAGCCTGTATGAATGATCAACCTGGCTCTGATACCAATTGAAAGTGAGGGATAAGATCAATCCTAACTCTAGAGGGGGGGTGAATAGAGTGATTTAAAATAATTTTGAAAATTAAAGCTTATGTGGAGAAAAGGCTTAGATTTACTTAGTGTATGGTGCTATAGCAATTAATCAAAGAAAGAAGAGAATCACAGCACAAAGCAAAACACAAAGAAACAAGCAACCAGAATACACAAGGAGCTATAGTGGTTCCCCAAAATCTTGGGTAGTCCACTCTTCTATCACCCTTGATAGGAATCCACTTCAAGATGAGTTGATCAGGTGTCTTGAGCACCAGAGAGTTTTTGACCAGGTTCTCACAAACCAAAGGGGCTGATTTTTGACCAGGTTTCAGCAAAACCAAAGGTAACTTTTGAAGGGAGTTAAAACCCTGTACAGAAAGAAAAGAAAAAGCTGATGGTGTCTTCTCTATCAATAAGTAGGGAGAAGCAAAGTGGATCTGTTGATGTTGTCAGAGCTCCCCCTGAGATCAAGAAGTAGTTCAGGAAGGAGAACTTTGCATAAGGGTGACAGGTCTTCAATGATCTGATCTGCTCCAGCAAAAGATGATCCAAACAAGTTGGATGGTTGTGTCTGAAGCAATCAGAATTCCTGTGTGTAAGCTTGAATGAATATCACAGAGAGCAAGAGAGAGAGGTATTCTATTGATCTCTGTTGACTGATAGATTATATCTCTGAATTCTTCTTCTGAGTCTTTGATAACCGTTGGCAGCCAGCATTAAATGCTTTCCTTAAATGTCCATGTCTCCAAAGGAAGTGTCAGACAAACATTCCTTAGAAAATTCCTTGAGCCATGCACTAGATTTGCTGTAACGGTCAATAAATCTTCAGCATTAATTGTTCTGACAGAAGGAATTTGAATTCCTATTCAAAACTGACGGGAGTCTGGAAAACGTCGAGCTCATAATAAAACGTCGATCTGAGCACGACACACGTCGGCCAGAGAGAGCTTTCAGAAAGCAAAACTGGGGTTGACGGAACGTCGAGCTTAGGTCGACTCCACGTCGAGCTGAGGTCGACTCAGCGTCGAGCTGAGTTCGACTCTGCGTCGAGCTGAAGAAGACTCTAACTAACCTATGTGACCTTTATAACAACAAGGAGGTCACAACACAAAATCCCTATAGAAATATAGTCATCCTGACCCAAATAGTAATAGGGTGTTCCAACAGAATGGAGTAGAATAAATCGCTAGAGAAGACATGATCCAGTCAAAGAAGTCGTTGAAGAAGACGATCGATCGAAGTCGCGGCCGAACGGAAGAAGGTCGCGAGTTTCGTATGCGGGCCGGCGGTTTTGATTTCGGGAAACTTTGTAAAATTCGAAATTAGCAATTAGGTTAAGATTAGTGATTTCGAAAAACACCCTAACATATATATAGGAAGATTCGAAATAATGGCTATATAGAATTTCCAAAAACTAGCAATTACTGTGCATGGCCGACGGTACGGTTTCCGAACCAGAGAAAAACCGAAAAAATCGACAGGTCATTTTCAGCGAGATTTGTCGAGTATCGAACTGATACTCATTGAATATGATGACGATATGCGTCGAATATGCCTTAGACAAAATTCTAGAGTAGTTGACATTTGGCTCGACACATTCGGCGAGTATCGCATGGGATACTCATCAAATTTGGCGAGTATTGCTAGTGATACTCAACGAATTTGATGAGTATCATCAGTGATACTCGACGAATTTGCCTTGGTCAAATTCTGGAATTCCAGAGAATTTACCCCAAGTATATACGACGAATTCAAAGGGTATCGGGAAGCATACACAATGAATTCAGCGAGTATCAAGGGGATACTCGACGAATTCGACATGTATGACTCACCATACTCGCCGAATTTTACTTAGGTAAAATTCTTCATTTCTGAATTCTGAACTTTGGCCTTCCTTGATCCTTCTTCTGTACTTAGGATAGAATTACACCTCAATAGAGAGATTACACGTGAGTCAACACATTGGAATACACAATGAAGGATTACATTGTATAGTCTTGTGTTTACTGACCTACTGTAACCTGACATTGGTGTGTACTTAGCAAAGTAAACATGCAAGTACATAACTAAAATGCAATATCAAATACAAACTCAATTCATCTTAGCTTGATTGGACCCTTCTTCAAATCAGGGTTATTGTGGATACAATACCCAACAATCTCTCCCTATTTGAAGAAGCCAAAATCCTACAAGCTAAGGTGAATTGCACATACTAATTAAAATTAAATTAAGACTTGAAAGGATAATAAAAAATGAAATGACACGCATTCTAGGACAATAGATAAATCATATATATATATATATATATATATATATATATATATATATATAAAAGAAATGTTTTAGATTTGGGAGGGCAGCCCACAACACACAACAAAGAAATGTATATATAAGAATTTAGATCCTCCTATTCTTTCTCTTCAAAAGCTGTCTCTCAAAATATTCCCTGGGCTTCAGATAGTACTTTGGAGGAGGAGGAGGCATATGATCAACATTCTTGTTCTTCCTGAAATGAATCCTCCTCCTGGTGCAGGCTTCTTTGTATCTGTTCCATTCGTCTGAACTATAGTGATCTTGATGCTTCTCCACTCTGCGCCCGTACAAGGCAAAGGTGTCCAAGATAACTCCTTTTGAAGTTGGGCTCCAAACTTCATCCATTTCACGGTTAGGCCCTTCTCTAAATTGAGCTGTCCTGGCTGGTTCTAGTTTGACTTCGGAAGTACCTTCTCCAAATTTCCTTTTCTTGAGAACCTGTGTTGGTACCCTAGATGTGATTTGGCTTATGTAATCCCTTTCCAGCCCCTCTTGATCCATATAACTATATATGATCATGATTAGGCCTTGTTCAGTTTCCATAGGACAGTTTATAACTGACCTAGAGCTTAGGCTAGATGTTCTAGATGTATTTTTGGTTAAGGCATTTTCCGTTCGACCATCGTCGAATGAGGCCTCGCGATCGTTGATCATTGGTCGACGATAGCAGGGCTATAGAATCGTTGAAGTCAAGACAATTATCGTCGACCGATGGTCGACGATCTCAGAGCAAGTTTATTATGCTCTGAAGGTTGGTCGACGATCTGCCATCAGCAGTTCAACGATCGTGTTCTTGCTTCACGATTTCTGTCTCGACAGATTTCTGCCTTAGTCGTCGACATCATGAGATGTTCGACGATATCTGTCTCGACAGATTTTTGCCTTAGTCGTCGACATCATGAGATGTTCGACGATTTCTGTTTAAACAGATTTTCTGCTTTAGTCGACGATATCTTGAGCTGGTCGACGATTTCTGTTTCGACAGATTTCTGCTTTTAGTCGACGATCTGTTAGCTAGGTCGACGATCATCGAACTCCTGTTCGACGATTATTGTCTGCCTTTATCTTTTTGTATTCATTCTATTCCTTGGTTTATTTCCAAGTGTTTTAGCTTGTGGTTAAGAACTTTCTGAAGTTGTTTTTGCAGATTTATGGCTTAAATTCAAAATAAATTAATTACCAAATATGTCAAGCTTAAATCACGGGATTCAGTATTTTGATAAAGCATTTTTGTCCTATTATACAAAATATATTGCCAGGCTGTATTCTAGCCGTTGGCACTGTTTGCTATTTCCAAGAATGGTAAGTCTTTATACTGAGATATTTTCCCACTTATTTAATTCATTATTGGGACTGACAGTAAGCTAATAGGTCATTCTATTCCTATTGCTATATTCTTTTTGAGATAATCTGTTGCAGAGCTCGAGAATTCAAATTAATAGAGCTGTTCCAAAGGAAAAATGAGAAGACATATTTAAGAGAGATTTTTTTCTCAGAAAAATAACAAGTTACAGATACAGAGAGATTTTTTCTCAGTGCTGCATTCTCTCAAGCATCTTCAGAGCAACTCTTCACCATCTCACAAAAAGAGAAGAAGAAAAGCTCTCCTGAAGAAAAAGCCCAGAGCAACTACTTTCATTCTCAAGTCTCCTGAGCATCTGCTTAGAGTTTTCAAGACTTCAGAAAGAGCTCCAGTTCTGCTTCAATTATTCCAGAATCTGAAGACCTGATAAAAATCAGTCTACAGATCTCTGAGGATTTAGTTTCAGTATATCTGAAACTCCTTCATCCTGAAGCAAAGGCTTTCCCTGGACTTTCACTGAGCCAGGGGGAGACTTTGATTCTTTAGAGAATCCACAAGTCTTCTCTAATCTGTATTTACAACAGAGAAGATAATCTAACCCTCTCAACCCCTTTGTAAAAGAGTTTGTTCACACCTCTTCAAAAGTGAACATTGGTGACAGGGCACCTTATCAACAACCTGTGGTTGAGCATCCTTATCAAAAGCTCAAAGGGTCTGTTTGATCTACCTGAATCAGATCATTGGTGGCAGGGCACCTTAGCAAAAACCTGTAGTGGATTCCTACCAGGGTGGTAGAAGAGTGGAGTACCTATTTAGAGGGAACCACTATATATCCTGTGTCTCTGGCTATCTTGTTTAATTGTTTATTCTGTGGCTGTGATAGAACTACCTAGGATTGCTAGTTGCTGTGATAGGCTTATAGTTAAACTGAAATTTCAGTTAACTCTCTCACTTGTGCACTTCACTGTGTTAGGCTCTTAGGGTTCAAGTATCAGATTATTTATTCCGCAAATAAACTCCAAGGGAGCTGACTAGTTGTTCATAAAATTTGAATACTCTATTCACCCCCCCCCCCCCCCCTCTAGAGTAGTTTACAATTTATCCCCTCACTTTCAATTGGTATCAGAGGGAGGTTGGCTGTTCATACAGGCTAACACCTGAGTTAAAAGATCCAGTGATAAGTTGTTTCCTGATACCATTCACAAACACTTTCAGACATGGCCCAGTCTAAGGATTATGCAAGCACCAGACCTCCTGTATGCAACTTGTCCAAGTTTGGCATATGGAAGGCCAGGATAAGACTATACATGAATTCTATTGATGAAGATATCTTTTCTTCTATTTTGACAGGACCACCTGCTAGGCCTGCTGCTGCTTCTATCACATCTGCTGATCTCAGTACTGTGCCACCTCCTGATTACAATGAAAGCTACAAGAAGGCAAAAGCAGCTGATGCAAAAGCAATGAATATCCTAGCTCAGACAATGTCTGATGAAATATTCCAGAAGCTTGCTGAATGTACCTCAGCCAAAGCTATGTGGGATTCCCTCAACCACATAGTTGCTGGCTCAGCTGATGAGAGGAAGGACAGGAGATCCAACCTCACCTCTCAGTATGAAAATTTCAAGAAGGATGATGCTGAAGACATTGACTCAATGTACACAAGACTCAGTTCAATAATAAGTGAACTGAGGTCTTTGGACAAGGAGATAACTTTGTCAGAAGTCAATGACAAGATCCTGATGTGCCTTCCCATCTCTTGGGACTCAAGGATATGGCCCATCAAGGATGGAAGAAACACTGTGGAACTCTCCACAGAAGCTCTGTTGGGAAAGCTCAAGTCATATGAGCAAACTTTAAAGAGCAGAGCTGCTGCAACTGAAGTAAAAACTCCTACACCTACAAAGAAAGAGCACTCTCTAGCTCTTAAGGCTGCTGAGACTTCTGAAGGAAGTCAATCAAATGAGGAGTTACTGGCACTCATTGCCAAGAGGTTCTTCAACATGGGAAGAAGAGACCTCAGAAAGAAGTCCTCCAAGTATGAGAACAAACCAAGGTATGACAAGACTCCATCTAAAGAAATCATCTGTTATGTTTGCAGCAAGCCTGGACACATTGCTCCAGATTGTCCAGAGAAGAAACACAAGGAGAAGAAACATGAGAAAGAGTACAGGAAGCACCACTCCAAGTCCTCCCACACAAATACAAGAAGAAGGACAAGGGATTTGTGGCTGCTACCTGGAGTGAAACAGAAGAGGATACCTGCTCCTCTAGCTCCAGTGATTCAGAAAGAGAAGAAGAAGAAAGCCAAAGAGGTCTGCCTCATGGCTATCAATGCCTGCAGCTCTTTGTCAGCTGCAGAGAATTCTGAAGAAGAAGGAGACAATGAAGAAGATCTTCCTATGGAAGACCAGGTAATCAACTCATTTGATTTTTCATCTCCTGAGTTCAAATTAAAATTTAAAACTCTATGTTTAGATCTACTGTTATCTGAAAAAGAAATCAAGTCACTTAGATCAAAGATAATGGAACTAGACATGGAAGGTACTGAAATAATCAGATTAGAAAAGAATTAGAAAGCTTAAGAGGAGAAGTAACATTCCTAAAATTAGAACTAGCTAAATCTAAGAGGTTAGAAGAACAATTAAATGGCAGAAGCCTTAAATTATCTGAAATAACCAGTATAGCAAACACTAGGGTTGGTAATGATAAACTAGGCTTAGGTGCTACATCTAGTGAACCCATCCTCCTCACAAAGGAGATATTTAGCACTCTAGTAAAATTTATTTCTGAATCAGGAATAAAGAATACTGAGGAAATTGAAAAATGTAAGAAAATTCAGAATAAGATTAAGAAAGAGAACAGGAAGAAAAAATTTCTAGCTTTACAAAATCGTCGAACATTAATCGACGATCGTCAAACCAATCGTCGAACGTCTATCGACGATCGCTAAACACCTTCACCAAGTATGATATCTTTGGTGCAGGAGATCGACGATCTCATCTTGAGTCGTCGACCAGTGATCGACGATCTCATCTTGAGTCATCGACCAGTGATCGACGATCGTGGAATCCAGAATATAGCACTACTACAAATGATCGACGATATGGCTTGCGATCGTCGACCGTGGATCGACGATCTGGACTTAAGCTGGAAAATAATTTCAAACTTCCAGAATTGCTAATCCCAATCACTACCCTAGGTTGTTTAATCCTTCAACTGAATGGATTATCCCACCTAGGAGATCACACCCTTTAGGATATAAATCTAAGCCTGCAAAATCTTTTATATCTAGTTTTTCTTTTGTGAAGAATACTGGACCCAAGGTAACCTGGGTCCACAATGTATAACTGTTCTCTCTGCAGGTGAAGACCTATCCAGTCATACATGACAAATGGTATCTGGATAGTGGATGCTCAAAGCATATGACAGGAAAGAAGAAGAATCTGTCAGGGTTCAAAGCCAAGCTGGGACCAAAAGTTGTATTTGGGGATTCCAGCTGTGGACAGACTGAAGGGTATGGCAGCTTCACCATAGGAGCTGTAACATTCAAGAAGTTGCTTATGTCTCAGGACTAAAGCACAACCTAATCTCTGTAAGCCAAATGTGTGATGCTGGGTACAAGGTATGGTTTACTGACACTGCTTGTAATATTGCTTTAAATAATACTGTTGTGTTAGTAGGTATTAGAATTGGTAATGTTTATGTTGTAGATTTTAACTCATCCAAATCTGAAATATGCTTATTTAATGAAGTAACCAGTAATAATACCCTTTGGCATAAGAGACTTAGTCATGTAAATTTGAAAAACATTTCTAGGTTGGCTAAATACAATCTTGTAAGAGGCTTACCTTCTTGCCCCTACAAGAAGAAAGGCCTTTGCAAAGCTTGTCAATTAGGTAAGCAAACAAGAAATAGCTTTAAATCAGTTAATAAAAGTGATTCTCCAGGATTCTGTACTTGCTACATTTGGATTTATTTGGTCCTATTGTTGTACAGAGTCTTGGAGGAAAGTCTTACACTCTAGTAATTGTAGATGACTTCTCTAGGTTCACTTGGGTATTCTTCTTGAGAACTAAGGCTGATAACTTCAAGGTTCTTACAGACTTTCTAAAGTGTATACAGAGTGAGTATTCTACTCAGATTGCCTTGATCAGAAGTGATCATGGTACTGAGTTTGAGTCTCTTCTTATGCAAGAATTCTGTGAGAAGGAAGGTATCAAACATAGCTTCTCTGCTCCTAGAACTCCTCAACAAAATGGGGTAGTTGAAAGGAAAAACAGAACCCTAATTGAAGCTGCAAGTACATTGTTGGCAGATGCTAACATGCCTCTGTCCTTTTGGGCTGAAGCAGTTAGCACAGCTAACTATGTATTGAACAGAAGTCTGATACATAAACTTAAGGGTAAGACTCCCTATGAGTTACTTAAGCAAGTGAAACCTAAAATAGACTATTTTAGAGTATTTGGCTGTGTTGCTTTTGTTCATAACAATAACAAAGAATACCTTAGAAAATTTGAGGCAAAAGCTTCAATGGGAGTTTTTCTAGGATACTCTCAAGTAAGCAAAGCCTATAGGGTCCTTAATATATCCTCTCTTAAGATAGAAGAGTCTGCACATGTCTCTTTTGATGAGACAGTCATGTATTATAAGGAGAAGGACTCTTCCTCTAATAGTACAGTGCAAGTCCTAGGAGTAAGTAAGGATTTGGAAGGTTTGAGACTCACACAGGAGAATCATCCCCAACAAACTCCTCAGGTTGCTTCTTCAGATTCTGAATCTGATGTAGAACTTTTAGAAGTTAAAGCACCTGCTCCAACAGTTGATCAAATTCCACATGAGGAATTAAATCTTGAACATGTTGAAGATCAGATCATTGTTGAACCTACTAATCTTGTCACACTTAGAGATCACCCTGTATCTCAAGTGATTGGAGACATTTCAGTAGGAGTCCAGACAAGACATCAACTCAACAAAGATGTGATGTTTGCTTGTTTCCTTTCTCAAGTTGAGCCCCTAACCATTAAAGATGCTGAGCTTGATCCACACTGGATTATAGCCATGCAAGAGGAACTTAACCAGTTTGAAAGATGTAAAGTTTGGACTTTGGTTCCAAGACCAAGAGGCCAACTGATCATAGGCACCAAGTGGGGTGTTTAGAAACAAGCTTGATGCCCAAGGCATAGTAGTTAGAATAAGGCTAGGCTAGTAGTCTCAAGGCTATAGACAGGAGGAAGGCATAGATTATGATCAGACTTTTGCCCCTGTAGCTAGACTAGAAGCCATTAGGATTTTCCTAGCCTATGCTGCCTATAAGAGATTTAAGGTCTTCCAAATGGATGTGAAGAGTGCCTTCCTCAATGGAGATTTAAAGGAAGAAGTGTTTGTTGAACAACCACCAGGGTTTGTTTCATCAACCTTACCCACTCATGTGTTCAAACTCCAAAAGGCTCTATATGGACTTAAGCAAGCTCCTAGAGCTTGGTATGAGACCTTAGCAAATTTCCTTCTAGAACACAAGTTTGTAAGAGGTGTAGTAGATAGACCCTATTTATTAGACATCATAAGGACTCACAACTGTTAGTTCAAATCTATGTAGATGACATTATATTTGGCTCCACTGATCCCAAACTATGCAAGAGGTTCTCTGAACTAATGCACTCCAAGTTTGAGATGAGCAGCATGGGTGAGTTATCCTATTTCCTTGGTCTCCAAGTGAAACAGTGTGTTGATGGTATCTTCATTTCTCAATCAAAATATGCCAGAGAGCTGGTTAAAAGATTTGGAATGTCTGATGCTTCATCAATGAGCACACCTATGGCCTCAAATGCAGTTATTGATTCTGATGTCAATGGCAAGTCTGTTGATCAAAAGAACTATAGAGCCATTGTTGGTTCCCTGCTGTATTTGACTACAAGTAGGCCTGACATAATGTTTGCTACATGCCTATGTGCTAGGTTTCAGGTCAACCCAAAGGAATCTCACTTAACTCTTCTCAAGAGGATCTTGAGATACCTTAAGGGATGCCCTAACTTAGGACTGTGGTACCCAGCTGAGTCAGGATTTGAATTAATTGGATATTCAGATGCTGATTATGCTGGTTGTAGAGTTGACAGGAAAAGCACCTCAGGGACCTGTCAGTTCCTGGGAGAGAGACTTGTCTCTTGGTTTTGTAAGAAACAGGCATCTGTGTCTACTTCAACTGCTGAGGCTGAATATATAGCAGCAGCTAGTTGTTGTTCACAGATCCTGTGGATTCAAAATCAGCTAGTGGATTATGGGTACACACACTCAAAAATAAAAATTCTGTGTGACAGTACCAGTGCAATATCAATTGCTCAAAATCCTGTGCACCATTCCAGGACCAAGCACATTGAGATTAGACATCATTTTCTGAGAGATAATGTGGAAAAGAACAAGATAGCAATGGAATTTATATCCACAGACCTGCAGAGAGGAGATATTTTCACTAAGCCCCTTGATGAACAAAGGCATTTGTTCTTCCTGAACCAGCTTGGTATGATTAATGGTTCAGAGTAGTGAAAATTTGGATAGTTTTGCTTTCTGTCTAAAATCGTCGAACGACTGCTCGACGATCTTCGACCAGGTTAGGTATCTATCGTCGACCAATGGTCGACGACAGATCGTTTTTGTAGTAAGGCAGAAATCGTCGATCAACTGGTCAACGATTTCTCCTTAGGTATCTATCGTCGACCAATGGTCGACGACAGATTTTCTGTGCTGTGTGGAGAATCGTCGACCAACATATATTGATCGACGATCGTGGTGATTGCTTGTAGTCGGTCGATGTTTAACGATTAGTCAAATATTGACTATCGTCGGTCATTATTCGACGACCGGTTTTGTTCCGGATTCGACGATCGCAGATTTATATCTGATAGTCGATTTAGGTCTGGAGATCGTCGTTCTTCCGCTCCGTCTTTTCATATTCCATCTTCTGGCTTAGAAATCGCTCTCGAACTCTAATCCCGCGCGATTCTCTTCTCCCCTGCCTTGCATCTCGATTCTCCATTCTCTCTTCAATCCAATGGCGATTCCTTCAGCAGTTCTCTTCGGGATGAAGTTCGACACTGGATTCTGTGTCGACTTCGATCCTTCAGTCGATGTGATCAACCCATCCAAGACATTCTGCAGCTGTGTGAAGATCAAGGCCTAAAGAGATTTATGTCATTCTCACCGAAGATTCATATACCAGAGATTCGAGAATGGGTATATACTTCGTCCTCCAGCGACGAAGCCATGACTGGAAAGATAAATGGAGAGGAGGTCATTCTGACTCCTGAAGTTCTGACTGAGCTGTTTGGACTACCAACCGGTACTGAGGACTATGAGCAAAATACAGAGGAATATGGCCGCATGCTAACTGTGATGGGCCATGCTGAGGGTATTCCAGCTAAGCTGCTGAAGATCAACCTGTCTCCAGAGTATAAGTTTCTGGCAGACCTGGTGGGCAAGATCATTTTGGGAAAACACTCTGCTCACGACAACATCAACAGGCAACAAGTTGCCTTAATGTCAGCTTGGGTGACGATAAAAGCAGATAGCCTGGGGAAAAGTTTATTTGAACTGATAAGGAGAAAGAACAACAAGAAAGAAGTAAACCTTGCCAGGGTGTTGGGTGTGTTTCTGTATGTGAAAGCACCCCTGCTGCTTGTTTCTGCACCCTCTACAGTCAACGCCAGCAAGAGGTTGGACCCCTCTCTATTCAAGAAATCCCAGTGAGTCATCAAGAAGTCAGCCAGGGTTGATCCTAACCCTCCATCAGACACAAGGGCTGATTCAACCACTCTCCAGCTTGCTGGGGAAGGCTTAGTAATCCCTCCATCCTCCCTCTTTACCCCTGCATCCTCATCTCCTGCATTACCCTCCACACAATCTACAGTGCCACCACAACATGAATCCCTACATGCATCTCCCATCCTACATGCATCTCCACCCCAGTCACCCACACCACAACATCTGGCAGCCTCAGCCAGTGTTGACATAGTAACTGCTACCATCCTCACACACCTCTCTCAACATGAATCCCACACTCATGGTGATGATCACCCATCTCCACATGATTCATTTGATCATGTGGCAGATCATACTGCTTCCATTCCATCACCACCTCAATTTGCATCCCACAGTCATCCATCCACCTCCACACCCTCAGCATTTCAGATAACTCCTGAATTGCTTGCACATATTGTAAAGCTCATCACTCCATCCATCCAAAACATGATTGAGGCTGCCAATGCCCCTCTCATTGCATCCATCAATGCCCTTACTGAAGCCATCAAATCACTTCCACCCTCTGCTGAGCCCTCTTCAGTAAGATGCATGACTCCAGTCCCCACTGAAGTCATGCAGGGGGAGATGTCTGTTGAAGTGGTCTCAGGTGATGCCTTGACCCTTCAGGGCAATCTTCCCTCCCCTTCCAGCAATTGTAGAAGAACCTCAAGAGCTTCTAAAAGAAGCTATTCCAGAGAAAGAGTCTCTGATGAAAGACCCAGAGCAACCAGAAGGTAAAACACTTCCTCTAAAGGTTATAATCAGGACTTTAAATTGATATCTTTATCTAACAAAGACATTCACTCCCCAGTGAATCTAGCTTCTGATGAAGAAGTCTCTGAGAGAGATAATGAGGAAGTCCTCATGGACTTGTGTGAAAAAGTTCCAATGAACACTACTGACTCAGAAGTAGGGTTCAACAACTTGAGAATGCTGCTGCTGCTACTGCTGGAGAAGCTGAGGCTGTGCAAGACTTACCAGAGAATGCCTCCAAGATGACTGAAAAGGAATCAAGCTCAGGTACTCTAAACCTTGAACAATATATAGCCTTTATGGCTGAGATATTGCCTCTGAGTACATTGAAGAGTTGGCTAAATCTCATATGGTTTCCCTAGCCATCTCTCTAGGAAAAGCATCTGCCCCTGCAGATACAGTCATCTTTTCTCCACCTATCCTTACCTATCCTCTACCCATTCCTTCTATTGCAGAACTGGTCCCCAGGATAGTTCCTGACTTGTATCCTGAATCAGAACTCTGGAAGAGATCTCCAAATGTTGATCTTGATGCCCTCCTTGAGCAAGATGTCATTAAGGAAGCAAGAGAAAAGAAGATAGAGAGAAGCAGGAGAAAGAAAAGCTGAACATGCTATAGTTGCAAGGATATCTCAAACAAGACTTTGATGATTATGCTGGCAGAACCTCATCCCACTCCTCTGATGATGATGATTCTGAGGATTCTGATAGCACCCAGAAGAAGAAAAAAAGGCGGTATCCAAGAAAAGAAAAGCATCTGCTCCTCCTACTGCTAATCCAGACAAGGATGTTCCCTATTTCATTCTGAAGGAATTGATCCAAGAGCAAAGAATTTCAACCATGGATGAGACTCTCAAAGAATCAGACAAGAGAGAAGAAGAGAACAAAAAGATATGACACTCCAATTCAGAAATTCCCCCCAGAGGTCCCTCCTCCACCTCTTGGTGCTGGAGCCTCTGGAAGTCTCTCTTCTGCCCCATCTGTAAAATCAGCCAGTTCTAACACCTTTCAGTCCTACCAGAGAAGGAGTAACCAAAGCCAGGGAGGCCAAGATGTATCAGACAAGGAAGGAAAAGAAATGAAAATGCTCCCATGGAACAAATAAGGGAGATGACATTTCAGCAACCTACTTTCTCTCCTTCTCCTCTCTTAAAAGAAAAGTTCCAGAATGGGAACCTTCTCCTACCAGGAGAGGTCCATCCTCCACATCAAGGAAACCTGCTGCTTCTGAGACAGTTGAAACACAAAAGGAAACAAAGAGGGGTCTATTAAGAGAAATCCCAACAAGAAGTTCATTGAAAACTTGCACCTCAAGATCTCTATATTGCTGAAAACTGATCCTAAGCAGAGCTGCACAGATCCTCTTGGCTCAAGCAATAA